>CM056690.1:14348419-15077100 GCA_029849275.1 Papilio elwesi
TCATGATGATCGGTTGATTAGTTTTCACGTGAAAGCGTAACAAACAAACTTACATTCACATTTATAATATTAGTAGGGATGAACGTATATATACTTGTATTTATTTGAATGGCATCTGTATAAACCACTTGAGCACAGCGTAGTTAGTACCATAAAAGCAAGTACCGATTTTGCATTTCTGTAACTTTTCTATTGCACACTGAGCTTGGATATCTGTGACGCAGACATCGATTCAACAACACCTGCGACAAAATCGAATACCAGATTGAAACCTTAAGCCCCAATCGTGTCGATGCGGCCCTATTAAATTTTATATACTTACATGATTAAAATATAAATTCTATGGGCGAAACTCACGTAGTCTTTGCAATTGTGATGTTAAAATTGACTGAGAATTAAATAAACGCCATCTAATATTATTATTAGGTACTATTTATCATATTTTATTAGCCCAAAGTAAAGAGTTCTCGTAACTTTTAGCACCTACAAACGGGTATCTGACAATCTGGTCGACGTAACCGATTACTTTTGCATCTATAATTGTCACTAATTCTTCATACGCACTTTTCACGTCTGTGTCACCAAGCACACCTTTTACAAAGTACAGTCAAGTAGTCCTCATTTAAAGCAACCACGGATACAATACCATACCTTATTCATTACCAAAGTTGCATACTTTGGCCGCCAGATGGCTTTAAGGACTTTTAACTATGCCCTTGTATCAACTACATCTTTTTGTGGTAAAACTATTTGTCTGTCTGTAGTACGTTGTATAGATTTATTCACGTAATCCTATAAATTTTATTAATATTCCGTATTTTATTATTGCACTGTACTATATTTTATATGTATACAACGCTATAATATTACCTCCGTGTCTTACGGACAGTATGTCGGGAATCGGATTCGGTAGATGCGTTCGGCTCGTGCGGGACGGATGAGTTATGTGACGCCCGTGAATTATGGAGCCATTATAAGTACGCAATCTTCAATTACTGACGGGCCGCTCCCAGATGAATACAAATTGTACGCAAAAATAACTAAAACAGACATCGATTGACTACGTTGCAAAATATTTATTTGATCGTAATTTTTTAAATAAAACAAAAGACTTTTGAACCTTAGAGGCACAACTCCCCCTCCCTTTTTTATCCCTTCCTTGTTCTCACTTGTCACATATGATCTGGGATCATAAAAATGGCACTCAGATTTTGCTGAGTAGAGAATGGTATTCCATTTGAGGTACCTAATAGACATGGAACATTTAGTACTGAGAAGTCAGTACATAGAACTGATCTACTTTACAAGATTGCAAATAGCGCTAAAAGCATTAAACAGAGGTCTCTGTCTTTAAAGAAAAAAGTCCGGGTACACGGCGAGCTACAGATGCGAGTGACGAATCGACTGGCCGGGAGAGACGGACCAACAGAGCCGTTCCCTTTGACTCCCGTCTTAAATTATGTCCGGGACGTGATAACGAAACGGGTGGCCGGCTGCCCGGGGCGGCGAGGCGACGCCGGGGGTAGATACTCTCGCGACACACTCCGTCCCGAACTCTACCGTCTAACGGATTGTGACGGCCTTCTTGTCTGATACAAATGGGTATTTCGTTTTTTATTCGAATCGAATTTCAAATGTCTAAACACTATAAGTGAAGTATTTAGTATGCCATGCTGTAGGTACCGAGTTTGGTTCCAGCTAATTTTTAATAGAGGTTTTTTAATCATCGCAGTCGTTTATAAACCTATTATTATTGTCCACCCCAACTGTAGCGTTAAAGTTTTGTTAATATTTTTTTTTATTACGGAGCAATAAAAACTTGTAATAATAAAAATTATAAGGGAAATGAGTACTTTTAAAAAAGCGAAAAAAAAACATTTCACGCAATATTAAATGAAAAATCTTTAGATTTTTCCGACTCGGATTTTATAAAGGTTTCACTCTCCGATACGACAGGAACAAGACGTCCCGTGACGTCATCGAGATAACGTCAAAAGGGTTGAGTTCCGTCCGAAAAAAAATCTTATCTGCGACCATTCACAAAATTTTACGTCTGGAAACGAAATGGAAATAACTTGTTTTGCTAATGGTACCAGCAGAATGTAAGAAATAATTGAATAATAGGAATTGAAAATAAAACCGAATATCAGTTAAAATAATATCTGACCTAATGACAAAACAGTATTTATAAAACCTTTTATTGTTTCCATTTAGCATTAAAAAAAATTATGTTTAAAATTGTATTAATGTTTTCGGTTCAAAAATATAGATAACATCTTCACGTGGCACAATAAAAGTATTATGGAAGTTGTACTAGTTTCATTACTACCCTGCTTTTAACCGACTTATGTCCCAAAATTGTAGAGTGAATGATTACACCGTTAAGTGTACACGCTAAGAAATTACACCGTGTCTGCGGCAGATAAGACAAATTCATCATGTACACGACATTTTTTCGGATCTAGACATCAAAACTCACCGTGTCTGCAGCAGACAAGAGAAACGTGTAAACGACAAGATTGTTATCAGACAGTCGTACGTGGGGTGCAGATTTTTTGCAGTGTACACAGTTCGTATGTACAAAATGACACGAATACTTTCATAGGTCCGGCGACTTTTCATAGCGTGTACAATGGTCCTTATACATGAGATGGTTGTTACAAGCTGGGAATTGAAGACTGCCTACGTTACGAACGTGTAGTGTAACCGCTTCTTGTGAAATTTCTTAAAAAAAACATTAGTTTTGCCTAAATTACAATGAGCTTGTTTTTACTAATCGTGGATTTCCACTGCCGAAAAAACATATTGTCATATCACATATTTAAAAGAGAGAGATAAGCCTGGTGTTGCTATTTGACGCCAGTGGAAACCCACCGTAAGAAGAAACAAACACATTGACTTAAAATACATAAAATTTATTAATTAAAATTTCACAAAAGGTTTCGTTAGACTTTCGCAATTAAATATGAAACTTTGGAAAGTTCCGTCGCTACTATCGCAAGAAAAAAAAGCAAAACATATTGAGAGACAAAGACGAGGCACGTAGCGTGCCGTCTCCTCTAGAATTAAAAGTCCAGGTGGGGTTGTCCGGCATTGATCTGGCGGTGACGAGGGATGGAGACATCCCCCGCCAGCCGCGCGCCCCCGCCCGCGCCTCGCCACCCTCGCGGCAAGGACGTGTGGACGCTTAGCGACGTCCAATTGATAATAGGGGATGCCCGCTATTTATTTAGACTTGCTCATGCTGAATAGACGGCTTTTTGATAAGAGGACGCTTCGAGAATTTCAAATGCAATTTACTTTAGTGCGCACATACTAAGTTACTCCACCAATATTACATACTTTATTTACTACAACTTTTTTACTACAAAGACGTAATCAGACAGTATATTAGACATGTATCTAAATTAGAGCGTTTATAATCATTTTTATTTAAATTCCTTTTTTAGTACTAGGAGGCAAACGAGCAAGCGGTTCACCCGATGTCAAGTGATCGCTACCCATAGACATCTGCAACTAACTAATGAGTTGCGATGCGTTGCCCACCTTTAATGGACAGAGGAAACAGAAAATGGTTGTTTCCAATTCCTATACATCCCCTCCACCGTCAAGTTTTCTTTCCCTTCCCATCCTTTCCTTATAAAAAAGGGGGAGAGAACTAGGATTAGAAACGCAGAATACTTCGACTTCACGCCTGTCTTCTGTGAGGTCGTGGTATTTCACCGGTCGAGCCGGCCCTGCAGTGCAACAGATGTTAAACGTTTTAGAAATAATACACAGATTGATCCGTTTTTTTATTATTTCAAATACACTTCGATACATTTCGTAGTCCGGTTGGAATCAATTATCCCATCGCAAATCGTGTATTGTTTTTGTCAGGACGGAGTCAAAGTCCGAAAGGTCCGCTCCGACTCGAGCCACCGTCACTTCCGATCGCAGAGTGACCACGCTACTTGACGCTGCGAGGACTAGCTTGGATTCATAATTTGCTTTTTGAAGGCGGAAAACAAGAAAGAAACATACATATAACAATAATAAATCGGCATTTTCTATATTGTTTCCCACTGCAGGGACACAGGCCTCCTCTCCGAGGGAGGGAATGAGCCGTGATCCACCACGCTGTCCCAGTGCGGGTTGGTGGATGTCACAAGTCGAATTTGGTGCTTCTAAGAACATGCCGGTTTCCTCACGATGTTTTCCTTGACCGTTTTTGGAGCAGCGGTGATGAAATGAATTACACAAAGTAAAGCGCCTGCTTGGTACCCGTAACTTACAGTACGTAAGTCGAGGACTAAACGGCTGAGCCACCACTGCTCCAAGAAAGAAAGCTTATCTGATGTTAATTGACCGCTCTTCATCAAAATTCAATAATAAGTATGACAGATCCGAACATATTTTAAAATAAAAATAAATGAGTGTTCAAGGGGGTTGTCAAAAATAATATTTACACTGTACTACCAGCTAAGTATTTGAGGCAGGAACAAGCCTTTGCTTTTGTTAAAATAAGCAGCCTAGAGAGAAGAGCGACCTCAACGAAAATCACGGTTTTTTGTGGAATCTATGTTTACATTGCCGTGTTTCTATTAAAAATATTCATACTATTTTTAGCAAGCAAGAAAAATACGTACAATTTTTAATTAACAGCGGTAATAAGGTGCATCGGTTGCATGAAATATAAAGCAATATCCGTTTGCACAAGTTTCTTACAATAGGACAGGGAGACAAATCCGGCTAAGAATGTACTTAGCCGTAAGCATTGTCACCCTAGTTTTACACGTCTGTGCCGGACCTACGCCGTCTTGTCGCGTGTGACTGAGCGACTGAGCGAAATCACTCAAAAGTTTTAATGGCGCTTCCGTGGGGAGGTCGCGCCTCGCCGGACACGGCGCTAGTGTGCGCCCGCTGTCACTGCCACCCCACGCCGTTTGTCTCACGAGTGCTGCCTGCTACAGGTCTACATACGATTTTACTCTTATACCTAGTGAGTGCATGCCTCTATCTCTTTACAGTGATGCAACAAAAGTACTTTATGTAAAAAACGTTAATTGGTTTTGAGGTGATTTAAATAACTGTGAATTCAAATAGGACAGTTGGTTCGCGACCCATTTCAAACAAGCAAAGCACGTCAGCCCTGAGTCATGGTGCGTTGGTTAATGCCCAATTACCCGCCGCGGAGCCCCTCCACTGTCATCCGTCACAGTAAATTGACAGTAATCATAGCTGATTAACGAAAGCGAAAATCAGAAATTTCGAAAAAAAAATACAAGCTATGAATATTAATGAATATATAAATATTCAATATTGGATGTACTAAACGATAACCTCAATTGTTTTATACATTAACGGGAGAGTAAGCCAATCAAATACCAAGTGTAGAATTAAGTTTCAGTTAAAATGACATATAACAATACAACAATAAATTTTATTACCAAATTAGTAATAATTAGTATTTTTTGTAATGAATCTCTTTCTAGAGTGCAAGCATTTATCGACCATTAATTTAAACAACACCGAGGAGATGCCGTGGGCCTGCTGGATGCCCGATGGATTGAAATAATTCCAAACCAAGCCAGTATATTCGTATTGCACTTAATACTACAGAGCTAACAGCCTCGCTGACTGCGGGCGCGGGTGATCCCCGGATGATTGGCAATCCGGGACTCGGGATAAGGCGGCCACATTAATGGAATCCTCACCTGGATAAACATCACGAAATGAAACGTACTTTCGCCGAAATGACATCCGACTTTTTATATGACGTAATAATTCATTCGGATTTGCGGGGATAAATAATATACTATTGTTTATATGCAATGTTTCATTTAAATTTAATTATGATATACATGGTGTTTTTTTCTCGTGGGGAGAGCTGAATTATGTCGGGCTCGCACCGACTAAAACCCCACGCTGGTCGTCAACAGCCCTAAAGAAGGGTCACGGGATCGCCATTCGGAACGCCGGAACCCTCAAGTGCTTCGCTAATACTTAGCCCATCCCGAAGTAAGATAGGCCACCGACCACAATACATGGTGTTCTGTGAGATTCAATTCATTTTAATAAGGCCCACAGTCAGCGAGCATGGATTGCGTGTTCAAATTCGATGTTCGACACCAGCTCCTACAGAAGTAATTTAAAATACCGCTTTATAATGCCTTGTAAAGTACTACTAAAGTAATTATTAAGATGTAATCTTAATGTAATCAGATAGAAAATGAAACTGGGATAGTTTAATACAGGATGTAGTAATCAGATAAAAAATAATAGGCTTAAACTCTCCAATCTCCAGAATGTGTAGGACATACAATGAGCTCTGCAAAGACAAAAACAACATCGACATCTTCAACATGCCCCTAACTACATACAGGGCACATACCCTTACGGCTTCAGAGGCACAGACCTAGACCTACCTATAGGAATATCTTGTTTGTTGCTATATAATTTATATCTTATAATCATTAAAACTTAACTTGTAATATGATGAATGCTGTGTTTACCTCTCATTGGCTAAGTTATCAGCATTGTATTAATTTTAACATATAATTGTGAATGTTATGATGACTAAGCTGTTGGTAGACCTATAATAAATAAATAATAAATCGAGGAGTCCACACGCGGTAGTGCATATTTGAATTCTGTTGTCTTTTTGTAACAGAATGAGATGAATAGACTATATAGGTGGTAATCAACCAGTAACGCAGAGGGGTAGGCAGAGGTCATGGATTTTTATTTGGGAATATTTCATTGTCAAGCAAAAGCAATGAGATATTACAATAGTAATATTTAATTCTTACTTATCTCTTTATAGTAACTTACACATAGTACGTACGTACGTAAATACTTATCAATCAAATATCAAATTACCTGAAAGAAATAAACAAAATATTTAAAATGTTATTACAAAGGTTACGCTTAAATAGAGTGGTTGCGCAGTGGTATAGGCCCCGACTTACGTACTGCAGGTCGGAGGTTCGAACACAGGGCTTTACTTTGTGTAATTTATTTCACCACCACTGCTCCGAAAACGGTGAAAGAAAACATCGTGAGGAAACCGGTATGTCTTAGAATAACCAAATTCGAAATCATTTGACATCCAACAACTTGCACTGGGCCAGCGTGGTGGAATACGGCCTCTTCTTCTCGGAGAGGAGGCCTATTTCCCTGCATTGGAACGTAATAAAAAGGCTTTTATTATTAAATGAAGGTGAGGTAGTCGCGACCTTAATTTGAAGCCTTTATGACACATTTGTCTTTTCAACCCTTTAGGAAAATTGTATGGTACTGAACCACAGGTATAAATACGCATGCGTCATATTCTGAAAGAAAGAAGGAAAGAAAACAAATTTATTGTCACACACAGAAAAAATACACAGACTTACAACAATAATGAGAAGAAAAGTGTGACAAAAGGTATGCAGGGACGGACTGAACCGTCCTTGCGCTGGTTTTCAGCTGGCTCCTTTGCACTCACCTGAATTATGACACATGTTGATAGGGTAACCGAGACTAGTATTCTCTAGCTGTTGCCCGCGGCTTCGCACGCATTTGTTTATTATATTTGTAATTTTCATGGAACAAAATGTCAAAAACATGTTATTGTCGTGTCACGTTACCATGGCAATCTATAACATGTATTTTCCTATCCCTTGGAATGTTTTTATTCGGGATAAAATGTATCCTATGTCAGCAACACATTCGCGTCAAGATTGGTCATGTATATAAATGTCACCAAATAAATCGTATTAATAAAATGGTTACGCGTTGAAAGAGGTATTTTTTTAAATAACCCGAGTAGCAAATACGGAAAGCAGAGGTCCCTTTGTTTCGGCGGACACGAGACGTAGGACGAGGGAAGTCCTTTGGAATTCTTTATAGAATGAACTGGATTTAATATTGGCTGGCATGCCGCATCGAGAGATAGTGTCCGACCACGCCCCGGCCCGCCGGCCCGTCGGCTACGTGCCGTATACTTCACTTCCTTCGATACATTACATTACTCACACTAAAAACAATACAATTAATTAAAACAGATATAAATAAAACGATTAAATGTTGTAACTTTGATAATTGTAATTATCTGCGTTTGATTCAAAAATCCGTTTTCAGTTCGCGCAAATCCTAAATAACTAAAGAACCAATTTACATATCGAAATAAAATTTAAAAGGGAACAATCTGGAAATAGGAACTATCGATTGCAACAAGAACTTTCAAAATCGAATCATTAATCTCGAAGTTCTGACGTAACAAAAAATACAACCGAACCTCTTATTTAAAAAAAATGTGTTGTGATTGTCAAGATGTTCCAACGCTCCTAACAATGATTTTAAAGGCGTTCGTTTCAATAGTAAGTCATACGCTTTCTCTTTACTTCTGTATTGCTATTCTTTCATGTAAAAAAGACCAGTTTCACAATAGACACCAATGTTACCAACTCCGTGGTGTCAGACACAGCATATGTAAACTGCCTGAAGTTGTAGCTGAAGCCTCGGAAGAAGATCTCTCTCCTTCCGAGGCTTCAGCTACAGCTCCAGGCTCATCCTTGCCATAATTAATATATGTGAAAAATTACAATAACGGTGTATTCAACGATAATTTCTCCACAGCTATAAGTTCCTTGTTCTAAGACTGTTCGTAAAATGCCTAATTTAAGTCCTCTTCCCCTTCCCACCCTTTCCTAATAAGGTTAGGATTGGACGGGTAGGGGATAACAGGGAAAAGGAAATATCTTTCTGTCCTGTCTATGCCCTCCTCTGGCCATTAAAGGTAGATAACGCATCTGCAACACATTTGCTTGTTGCGGAAGTCTATGGATAGCCCTCACGTTACATCAGGTGATCCGCTTGCTCGTTTGCCACCTTCTCACATAAAAAAAATGTTAACATAACGCAAGTTCGAATCCGGAATTAAGTTAACCGTTTCCGTAACCCAGAATTTTATAACAGTCCGCTGCGGAGCGACCGGCTCTGATCGAATTTTATTTTATGAAGTGTGAACCTTTTATTGGGGCGAGCCGCTCCGGTTTATGTTTTATTTAATGTCCGTTACGTGTATTTGCATGGATTTCAAAGGATAGCCCTTTTACAATCATAATTCGGTCAAGTCAACTCATCTAAGAATCTCAAATAACTGCTAGTTATTACTTGAAGATTTATTACCTTAAGATTTTATAGTCGCTATGTTGTGGACAAATCTCACGTTGACGTACATCCTGGTAATGTAAGCGCTAGGCCAAGGGGTGGGTTTGTTATCTTAAGGCGACAACAAACCAACTAAATAAAAAGTCTGTTTTATTAGATGCGTATTTGGCAGCAGCACATTGCGATCAGCGCATTATTGAGACCAGTCGGCGTGGAGTCGGCGGGAGCGCGCGATCCACGTCACTGTAACAAGTCGGCGACGCGCGGCCAATATTGTCCCGGCCGCAATCCCGCATCAGGCCGGCGGATAGCTCCCATACTTATGTAAATCGGACCGCGACCGCTTATTGTATATCTAATTTGATTCCTTTTGCAATACTGTGATGGGATCCGACGAGAATCGGCCTACCTGCCGTCCAATATCGCGCGGCCCCTAACCTCTGCACCAGTTTCGGGGTTGAGAGATCGTGATATCAGTACTTTGCTCGCCCTCAGTTTTTTTTTTAAATATTTACGAGCGATTCGCGGTGAAAGGTCGCGTTTCTTCGTAATCCAATTTCGGGTTATGTGTTTGGGAAGTCACTTATTTTGCGGAGATGTTTTCGTAGGGTTTACATACATTTTAATTAAAGTTAATACGGCGTGCCCGATCGGTCGGGACACATGTGGTAGTTTTACTGGTGAACGTGATTTGATTTCAGCTTGAGGAAAATTAAAGAGGATGCGTTGAAGGTGCCCAAATATAATAGGGATCCATGGCATAGAATATTCGTTAGCTAGCTGATGGGTATTACCATTTGATATCCTTACAATTTTTATCAAGTCTACTTATACTGCCGTTGAGATGCGATTCTTAAGAAGTGTGTTAGGCGTGACGTCGAATAATAGGATTAAAAACAGCGTTACTAGGGAAAAGTGTGACTAGAATTGAGAAAAGTATGCTTCGGGCGTGTGGAAAGGATGAATGAAGGGAGAGTCACGAAACAAATTTATATTGCAAAAGCGAGTGGCAGTGTTGGTAGAGGAAGTCCAAGGAGAATTTATATCGACCAGATTAATGACAAATAAGGGTACCGGTAACCGACGAGCTTGTATGTGTAGATGTATGGATGTAGAAGCGACAGAGGTGTGCCAGGATCGCGCCAAATGGAAATCGGTTATCTCTGCCTATCCCTCTGGGTTACGGACGTGAGTGCGTATTTATTTTATACTTCTCTAATAAGTTAAGTCAAATATATCGGTAAAGTTTTAATTACGCTTCAGGTGAAGCACTCTAAAAATATCAAATAGTTGATTTAATTTAAAAGCTAAAATCCAATTTAAGTTAAACTCGTCCATGTAGAATTATTAAATAGCTGACAAACTCTTAAAAATTTGGCGAATTTAATGAAGAAACTAAAATGGTCTCGACACGAGACGTGCGCTAAGTAGTTCACGTCTAATCTGTCACTGGACTTGCTAAAAGGGTGTCCACAAAAATCCTCTGCGAAGTTGGTCGGAACAATCTCGCCCGTGCGAAACTGCAAGTATGTTTTGAGTTGTCGCCTCCTGCTGGCTGCCACGCGACGTCAAGTGTGCCCGTTGAAGCCTAATTAATTCCGTAACCGGACTTTTACTTTTCCGGTTGAATTTTAGATAAACTTTCAGGCGGTGACGCGACGCCTGAGTTATTTTTGTAACGTATCAAAAGATCAATTGCTTGATTTTTCTAATTTCTCGCTCATTATTTGATCCGTTGCATGCGTTTTTAAACAACAAACTGTCAGCCGTTTCTGCGGCTATTTAAAGATGGACTGAGTCAGACAACTACAGTTAACAGACGCATAACAATATTCTCAGGGTGTGTATAAATACTTTCCAATGAGACAGCGATTTCTATGGACTCTCTACGGTTTACGCGTTGGCAACCCTGTCTAGTTTTTTTATAAAACAGTAAGTAGTGCTTGACCACAATCCGAAAACATTCTCATGTTATATGGTAATTGGATGGAAGGCCATGCAACGAAATCGTATCAACTCACTTTTAAAAGTTTTAACTTGAATCTAAGAGTAACTTAAAAGTTACTTTTAAAAGTGTGTGACGGTGAGTTAAGTCTCGTATTATCAGCACGGGCACGCGGCCGAATCAACGCGGTCGTAACTGGGAACGTCAGGTTAATTAAAACAGCGAAAAGTTGGCGATTCAGGAGCAGGTGACGCGCTTCGGTTACATTGTACAAGCTTAGCGTTTCAAAACAATGAAATGTGAAAAGTTGCAACTCATCTAATAGATTATTTTTTATCCTGTTAAGTTTTTACATTGTCTTATTGCGTGTACGCAATTAAAAAAAAATAGAGTTAATAAAATTCAAACTAGTAGGCTGTAGAAATAGTTAGTTTTGCGAATAAGAGTATAATAGCGTGAACTTCGTAAGGTATTTGAAAAATCATGTGCTGTTTAGTGAATTTTGTAACTCGAAAACAGTTTCCGCTTCCCGCCAGTCGTATGATCGCCCCCTGAACGTAGTAAGCGCCTGCATTAGCGAACTGTCGAACCGAAAGAAACTATTTCGAAATATAGCTAACTACTTATTAACAGAGCCACCCCCCCCCCTCCTGCAGCTCTACGGCCACCATTATGAGTCGCAAATTAAGCTGTCACCTGACTTTCTCTTTATGAGTGCACTGAGGGATTTTCAAGGATTTGTTCTCAATGGATTAAGGTGTAGAGATTTACAACTTTGAGTGTCGTGAAATGCGGGATTTCCAAAGAGTTTGTTCATTACACTTATTTAATATTTAATCATCTGGATAAGAAAAACAAAGTGAACAAGCTTTTCAAAAAAACAAATCGAGAAATTCTGTCAATCAAAACAAATGAAAAGTGTATGAAAGTCTTTACTTAGCTCCTGATTTATTGTACATTATACTCTGATCCTGAAACACTTATACGTGATTAAATGGTTGTATGGCTGAATAAAATCATGATTGACGGCGGCGACGTGATGTAAATATATAAACCTCTATAAAATTATGCTAATGAATCGCACAATTAGCGGCGATCGCTAACGAATCGCCGATTAAAGGAAATCGCAAACTGCAGGCCACGCCGAGCAACTCTTGCGTTTCTGTACTGAAGTCGATTTAATCCTCAACTTTAATTTGAAAAGTTCCCGCCGATAGTAATTTGGGGTGACGTGTAAGCAGACAAGCTTCCGTTTGACCGTCTGTCTCGCTTGTAATGAGCTGTATTTCCTTATTTCTTCCTTTTTCCGAAGGAAACTTTGTCCGGAACGTCCACCGCTTGCAGGCTTCGTGTTAGTACTGTTTTACTTTAGCTTAATGTTTCGTGCGTTTTAGTTTATTTACAACTAGTGACCCGCCCCGGCTTCGCCCGGGTACCACTAATTATGTTGATACGATCGCTACCCAACACAGGAATGTGCCAATGGACAATCCCTGTAAATTTCATCGAAATCGGTGCAGCCTTAACTTACTTCGCTTTTTATATACTATTTTTGTACAAGGTTTGTAAGAAGCGTGAATAACTAATTCAACCTCTTTTCTTATCTCTTATTTCTCTTTTGTTTCTTACTCTACTCTATTCGATCACATCGCTGTGACGTCTCATGCATTGCAAGTCTCATGTTATTCTGCACGAGTAAATAAATAGAGTTATTTACAAAATAAACCAATTTTCACCGGGAATTTCAACAACGAATATTAAAAATATTGAACACTGACAATTGAAACTCTGACGTAATTTAAATATATTTTTTATGGAAGAAGGTGGCATCTACAGCAAGCAAATGCGTTGCCTGCCTACCTTTTATGTACAGAGGAGGGAATAGATAGGAAAAATTATATTTCCTTTCCCTGTTTACACCCTTTTCCGTCAAATCCTCTTCCCGTTTCCATATAATCCGATCTAGTGGTTATGTTATTTAATAAAACTGTCACATTAAAGATTTGCATAAGGCACATCAATAATCACTCACATTGTGACAACCCTGGGCTACTGTATGCAGCGGTGCTGGCAATCGACGGCCGGCTTGGGACGTTGCGGAGACGCCGCTGGCTCTTTTTTAAAACCTTCTAACACCCCCGCTCCTTCGACCCGCACCCCACGCCCCACGGACATGCCCGTCCACCGATCAAGTGCACACGCAACTTCTTTGATCTGTCTTTGTATGGCAAAGCGTACAAGCGCTAGGGGTGGTTTCTAATTGTTTACGCTATTTTTGTGCTTTTAGGGAGGTTTTTTTAACGCTTTTTGGGGCAGTTCCAGCGACCATTGCTATTAAATTTTGTATGTAATTTTATTGAAACTGGTTTGTTGGTTACGCACAGTCCACATGTCACAAGGCCAACGAGACCCGTTACGCCAAACCTATGTTTTATAGAGCAGTACCTACATAGTTAAATTTATAATAAAAAATGTGATATTGGCTGGCATGATTTAAAATGATTCTTATTCAGAAGTCAAACGCACAAGCGGTCCACCCGACTCCAAGCAGTCGCCACCCATAAGCATCAAGCAGCTAACGAGTTGCAGATGAGAGAGAGACGCGGGACAAACAGAAAAAATGGTATTTCCTTATCCTACTTATCCCCCCTCTCGGTCAAATCCGCCTCCCCCTTCCATCCTCTATTTATAAGAAATAGATGGGAAGGGGAAGAGGAGTAGAATCCGGCACTTAAAGCAGAATACTTCTACTTCACGCTTGTCTACTGTAAGATCGTGGAATTTCACCGCTCAAGCCGGGCCTTTTCGTGGTAGTACCCTTTCTTGCGGGCTCTACCGTTGCTTGAATAAAATATATGCTCAACTGTGACCAAAACCATTTCCGTTTGTTTCGCTACACTAAACTCTTCCTATTTCAAAAGTAGTGATTTCGCACACTGGGTCTAGTGACATATTGTAAGATAGTATTTTTCGTTAAACGTTCTGTAGAATGAGAGTCTGGGCGGGGTGCGGGAGGTCGAGATGACGAGAGAGCGGAGCGGTGGGGTGTGGCGACGTGACAGTGTCAGTGACAGGTCCCGGCTGCTGACACGTTGCGCTGGCTGCACAACATTCTGTGCTACTTCACCGACTGCACTCGCTTCACGGATTAGAAACTTCCGCGAACATAAAGTCTTACTTCTTGTGAAAGTTAGGGTTGTCAAAGAGAAAACAACTTTTTTAAATTTGAATGTTGACATTTTTATTACGAGGGGATCAAATTATAAGTTAATTTGACCAACCATTGTGAAGACAACAGAAGGCGGACATTTAGTTACCAGAAGAAAAGCAGAAGTATTGAACAATAGTATACTTAATAGCGGTTTTGGTATGGGGTCTTAGTACGTAGGCACCAGCCCTATTTATTTCACATAATTATACTGAAAACATTTCTACTAAGTTTAGCAGAATGAACTAAAACGTGATTTTACAATAACTTCAAGTTTCTCAGACGTCTAAACAGGTGAAACTAGACCGGTACAGTCGGAACAACTTGTCGGAGTTTACCTCACGACATAGGCCAACTAGATGTGATAGTAAAAAAATTAAATAAAATTTTACAAAAAGCAGTAAATATCCAAACTATATTTTATATCATTTCTAAAAGATTAGTTTTCGAAATTACTTTGTAGTAAATACTTTTTACGTTTATATGAGAAGACATAATATATTACTGGCCATTAACAAACGCCGCGTAAATGAGCGAAAGAAAAAAAGCTTGCACTGTGACTCACCTGAGACACTTTAATATTTAGCAACAACTCGTGTATAATGTGAAAAAATAAGGACTCTTGTTTTATGAACTCACAAACAAAGTATGAATTTGGTAAAAGCTACAGTTTTTGACGATATTAAATTTTCTTATGTATGTTAAAGGGATTTAAATTTATAAAACTACAGGTAACAAAGCTATTTTGTATATTTGTATACAAAAAAGTTCGTTCAACGTTTTAATACTTATGACGTTTCTAGAGACGATATGTCTATGTACAAGCTGGCAGAATCGGCGACCGGGCTGCGACATTGACGCGACGTCCGCGCGCTGTCGGCCGCACTCGTGCCGCACCCCGCCCGCACTCGCGCCCTACAGCGCCCGCCCCGTTTTGTGCGATCCCGTCACCGTTTCTATTACATTTTTAAACTAAAACTAAATACGTTATTAACCATTATGAGACGCTGAATGATTTTCCTCTAGGACAACGAAAGCTACTACTTGTTAAAGCTGCTTTGTGTGAAGTTCGAGTATCTTTGGCCTTATCTGATAATTTATATAATGCATACCAGATATTTTTGGGCGCGTGAATCAACGCAACATCGTTAACGGCTATCAATCTTGAGGATTTACACGTAGCAGAACGTTATGTGTCAATCCATTGCGCGGTGAGCAGTCGATAGCATTGCAACACCGAAATAAACTGAGACGTTGCGGACCGACAGTAGGAGCACGGCACAATCCAGTCGCGGCCTGTCATCGCCACCGCGACAGCCACGACAGGGCACTGACGTGACAGGACCGACTTGAGCAAGCAGACGGCGCAAGCCGTAAGAAACGGGCGATTTAATTTTTATTCAGCAAAATAAAATTGGCCCACTCATATCCATGAGTATAAGTTTATCAAAGCTGGATACATAAATATTAGATATATAGATCAACTAAAAAAACTCAGTAAATAATAACACATGTGAAATAAAAAAAAGTGTCGGTAGGAGGCGGCCTTCCTGGATAAGGAAGCAGCGAGATTGGTTTGGTTGAGATATCTTGCTCTCTAGAACACGATAATGTTCATTATTTGATAAGAATGTACCTTAAAGTATTATATAGTTAAGTTGTATGATTTATGACAGTACTTACGTATTAACGCCATTGCAGAACTTAACAGAACAGAACTTGGGTTCGGTTAAGCTAGCTTATATGATTCTACGGCGTTCAAACTATATTACATTTCGGACTGACGGATTCCCCGAAATTAAAAAAAATCTGCAGCTGCGGTTGCGTTAATATGTAAGTACCTTTATGACTTCTTTGTTATTGAATTAGTATTGTTTTCTCATTGCGTTTTGTAACGCTTATAACTCGGACCGGCAATCTTCAAGTCTGTAGTGAAATTTCCAGCGGGTGCCGAGTAAACTTGGGGACGTGGGAGCGACAGCGATGCTCGCGTCATCTCGATGCAAGTTGATAATGCAAGTGAATGCTCCCCCGCGGCTGCCATGACTGCCACGGCTGCCACCGTTGCCACCGAGCTGCCACTCGCACGTCGTCTCTTCTCGCGATAGTTCAACTAAACTGTTTGGCGACTTCCGTTGCGGGTACTTCAACTTAAGTTTGCGACTTTAGAAAGGGCACTTGTAATGTGTTTACGATATTTATAAGTATATATTATTAAGTGTATTGAATAAATTTCATTTAATCTTCTAATATATTATTTATTAAATAATTCATCCCTTTATAAAGGGGATGAGTACGCAAGCAATTTATTTAACAGTTGTTGAGCCCGCAACAACATCTGTTGTACGAATGTGGCGACAGGTGGAACACCAGGACCTCGCAGAAGACAAGCGTGAAGAGGAAGTATTCTACGTTTCAACTGGCGAGTGAGTTGCCGGAGCCTTCTATCCTGTCCTTTTTTAATATACTTTTTTGTTTATTCCCACCTCTGTCCATTAATGGTAGCTTATTAGTTCGTTACTAGAAGTAGTTAGCTAATAGAAAAACATAACTCAAGGATGATGGGAAATATTTTTGAAAATATTTTCTGTCCTGGGCCTGTTTTCCAATCCCCAAGTAAAGTACTGAATAAGCTACTTGCAACTTATCTGAAGAATAATGTCATCGTTGGTGTTTCACAATCTCAAAGTAAGTAACTGGTTAATAAAGTGCCAAGTAAATTATGGATGGATGTTAGTGGTTAGTTGTGCTTATTTGACAGTAGTATACTTACTTCTTTCTTCACTTAAAAAAAAGCTTTTTCGTATGATTACATTTTTTTCAAAATATGCATTTAAGGTACATCAATAAGTAACACCGAATAGTGCGTAAAAGATCCATTTTAAATGCTTTCCAGTGATTAAATTTAAAAAAATGATTTAAGCTCCCACATGTTCCGTAACTCGGAACGCCAAAATGCGACGTTGATATCGCAAACTTACATGTAACAAATTGACACATAAACTTCGTTTGTGAAACGCGAACTATTTTAACGGAAAGTTTTATGTGTCAGTTAATTAGTTATTAGGCACCTAGTTCAGACTGTTTCACAAAACAGATTCTTATATAAAGTACAGGATGTAATGAATGGAAATATATACTAGTGACCCGCCCCGGCTTCGCCCGGGTACCACTAATTATGTTGATCCGATCGCTACCAAACACAGGAATATGCCAATCTGGACACTCCCTGTAAATTACATCGAAATCGGTGCAGCTGTACTTCACTTTTTATATACTATTATTGTCATACAAAGTATCGGTTGAGTAGTTTTCGCGTGAAAGCGTAACAAACAAACTTACATTCACATTTATAATATTAATTAAATTAATAGGGATAGCCTGGACATGTGTCAAAGTGTCATCGTGTCAGCTGGTATGACGGGCCGCGCGGCAGACGGAAGTCTTTTGATTAACAAGCTGGCTGGAGACGTCGACAAGATAGTGGGCTGTGGGATAGTGCCTAGGTATCAACAGAAGCAGAGAAACCGGTCGCATGTTGAACAACCAGACAACCGACTTTCCAGCAGTACTGACATCGTAGTCTTACAGGCTGTATGCAGTTATTTATTTAAAATAACGTATTTAACTTAACTCTCTTAAAAGGGTGGGAAAAATAAGATAATGATAATAGCAGAACATTTAAATCTAACTGTTAGTGAGTGTAGAGGCCTGCCAACCTTCCTCGGGAATAATAAGCTAACCTAACCTAACAAAACATATTACAAAATAATGCATACAGTCATTTCTGAAATCGTCTACATACGTGAAAATACTGCGTTACCAAGTATAGCTGTTATCATGCCATACCAGGAAGAACAGACAGACAAACAGACAAAAATTACAGTTTAATTATTTGTATGCGTTTGCATAAAAACGCCATCTAGATGCAAATTTATATGACAATAGATATTTGTTGTGTTTTATTGTATTTAAAACAATTAATTTCTTACTATCAAATTTTACTTTACAAAAACCAGTTAGGTTTTACTTGAAGGTAAATTAACAGTATGAAAACATATTTTTTATTAGTAATATATGTAAGTACAAATGTAGTCCGGTGACAATAAAAAAATCAACGGAGGGCAGGTGGCGATAAAAGCGACATCTTTGGTTTCCGTGAGATTGCAGCTTTGCGTTTCCTATATTTTAAACTTAACTTGGTAATTCTGAAGACTTGTGAGTATTTACTTTACAATATAAGTCGATATTCTGTGTTAAGGATGTCTACATTGTTTAATCCGATGGTTGTTAGGAAAGGTGGATAGGCTAGCAGGCATGAGGCAAAGTAACACAGAATAGATAAGCTTACGCTGGTAAGTGTCGCGATGGCCACTGTCGCGATGGCCACTGTCGATTGACACTGAATGCCGTCTGCGGGACAGGGTAAAGCGAGGAGTCCGACATGTTGCCATACGTTGCCACAAACTGCCACATGCCATCACAGCACGACCATTATCATATTTTATGAAGGGAATATTTATGCTTTTATAATGAAATTGTTATGTGTATATATTCTTTTTAAAAAGATATCTGCTGTATGACGTCTACAAATTTAGTCATATCATTAAAAATTTGTAATGAGCTGTCTGTCTGTGTGTCAAAATGTTACTGCAAAATTTTTCTCTCGTAGGCCGGTCAAAAGGCAATCTGAATATCTGTCAGTTGTTGGGTGCATTGATAGCGCTAGTCATTTGCAGTTAGAAAAAAACTATCTTTTGTTATATCCTCTAATATAATAATTGAATTATTACGTAACCTATGGTATGGCCTATAGTGGGTGTTTGCAGTCGTCGCGTTATGCGCGTCAACATTACGCAGGTCCGGGGGGGGTCCGACCTGGGGAAGGTCGTCCACCGGCCCCCAGGTGACTGAAGTAAAATTCAAAACATAACAGTACAATAAGAAGTAACGAGGTAATATCGGGCGGTGCAAAGCCGTCCGTCCGCTGCTCCTCAGACGCGGCCGCCCGAGTGCACCCGTGACAGTCATTTAAGACTGACGTGAAGGCTCCCCACCGCCCAACACCCCCGCCCCGCCAATAGGGTTGCCACCTTTCAGTTAAGAGCGTAATGTCCCGTTATATCGATTTTCATGACTGAAATACCGATTAAGTCTAAATAATCATATAACTGAATATCGCACGTTTTAACACCCAATGTACATGAGTAGTTATAGTAAAGTTGCTTAATAATTTTACATGTGTAAGCACAATATGTGTTCTTAGGAATAGTTTCTAAACTGTTCAGGGTTAAATAATACTGCCGAGATTTCATAGATAATAAAAAATGCTTTTTAAGAATAAATATTTAAAGTTTCTATTGGTTTCGTTTAAATAATACAACACTTCACAACGCTTACATAATTAATATTTTCCTTCAGATTGTAGTTAATACAAAAATATTTTTAATGTTACGTCGGGCGAGTGGCAACCCTGCGCGCCGCCCTCCGCCTGCCTCCCGCCAGATGGATTGATATTGCGCCGAGCAGACGTAAGACGAGGTGATTGCATACGAACAAATAAAAAAACACATGGCCCCTACTTCCCGGTCGTTTTGAGATCCGGACGAAATTCTCGAATGCATTAGCTGCAATGAACATTTTGCGACGCAAAATACAAGATTTCTTTTTATGTCTCCCATCACGGAATCAGTCAAAAGCTCGCTACATTTTCCAATACTCTTAGACGCTCTAGTCGACCAGACGTTGAACGAAAACAAACTTAACGTATATTAAAAGTAATGTATTCTATAACTCGTTCCATTTTGTTGCTCAGAAGTTTATAAGGCACTAAAAAATAATGCACCGACGCCCACATGCGACGGGGCATGCACGTCTCGTTCGTAACCCTTCAGCCGGGAGACTTGGGACACAAACGAGCTCGAGCGCCGTGATGGCGATCCGGGGACAGTGACGTGACGGACCATCCCCCACCTCCTAACCCTGCCCACTGCCTCCCAGCTGACCCACCCCCGGGATAATAAGGGGGTCGCGCAAGTCGCGGCCACTGTCCTGGGAATGTGTACATTTAAAAAAAACTTCAGCCGTAGACTGATGAAATTTACGACAGTTGAACATATATATAAAATATGATATTTATTTTATTATAATATATGTCCGTGTTATCCCTACTGATATTATAAATGTGAATGTAAGTTTGTTTGTTACGCTTTCACGCGAAAACTACTAAACCGATTATCATGAAACTTTGTACACATATTTTTGGAGTTATTAGAAGTAACATAGGATACTTTTTATGAAAAAAATAGTATATAAAAAGCGAAGTATGTATGTTGTTATAGACCTATAGACTCCGAAACGGCTGGACCGATTTCGATGAAATTTACAGGGATTGTCCAGATTGGCACATTCCTGTGTTTGGTAGCGATCGGATCAACATAATTAGTGGTACCCGGGCGAAGCCGGGGCGGGTCACTAGTAATATAATATGATCACATTAGATATTTATAACATGGTAACACATAAACAATGAAGACATGTAGAAATTATTTTACTCTCTCAGTAAAACGTAGTGACGTTGACAATAGGACAAAGTGTATGAGGTTCCACGATGGTCTAGTACAATCCTCACACATCGTGCCATTCAATCGTGTCTTTTCACTTCCTTTGTTTGGCGTACACACATTAATGGAACTTCAACATAAAGTTAAAATAAGACAGTCATATTAACATTATTTACTCTACCAACTTTTACTACACATTTTAAACAGTAGCCAGATGTGAAACCTAGCCTAGTCTTTCAGCCAGGGTTGCGTATTTTAAAAACAATATCTTAATATCGTGGAATAACAAGCGACAGCAGTGAAACGTCGTAGAAACCTGTCTCCGACGGACACGTCATTTACACAAAATTAAATACGTCCCTTAAAGACGTCCTGTCAACCCTCGGCCAGGCCACCCCCACCCCTCAGGTCCCGCCCCGCCGCGCCACAGCCTCCAGCAGATGGATTGATATCGCTCCACGAATGCAGGTGGTCGATCTTGGAACAATGGCGATTTATACAGGCGAGCTTTAAGCCCCGAGGTGGCCTGCGCCGCTTGTAACGTTACTACCCCTCTAACTTTGTGATTCTATGTATAGATACGTATCTACAAATCATATTAGTACATACAATGTTTACAAGTCATTAGATACTAACCTAACACAGATTTAGATTGGGGGTTTTAAACTGAAAAGATTTAGTCTTCAAGAAGGTTAAAATCCCTATTTTAGCCTATTTACATATAGTTATATATGTATAGGCGTGGCTCATCGGTTTAGGCCCCGACTTACGTTCTGTAGGTTGCGGGTTCGAACCCAGGCAGCCGCTTTACTTTGTGCAATTTATTTCATCACCACTGCTCCAAGGGGAAGGGAAACATCGTGAGGAAACCGGCATGTTCTTAGAACCACCAAATTCGAAGACATGTGACATCCACCAACCCGCACTGGGCTAGCGTGGTGGATTAGGGCTCACCCTCTCTCGGAAAAGAGGCCTGTGTCCCTGCAGTGTCAGTCAAGTCTGATTTATTATATATATGTATTATTTTCTTCAACAAATGATTTGTACGAACCAATTATTTCTCCATCCATTGAATTCATGAGCAAAATCGTCGTGATTACTGACGACCCGACCAATATTATAATAAATCAGGATGTGAAACCTAACGATGTTCGCGCACATTGTAAGTACGTTATAAACCATTAAAGGCGTGACATGATTCATTTAGATTTTATGTTGTTTCTCTAAAAACAAATACAATAAGAGAACTAAATTATTTCCAAAAGACAAATGATTAGCAGATAATTGATCGGACGTAAGTGATTTCAATAAAACATCGAAATGAGTCCCCCCGCAATGGACGTCTGACGTGAATGAATAGCCGGACGTAACGCGACTTTAAAAAAACGAAACACCTCCCATCCCTCTTACACCCCATAAAAACGCGACAAAGACACATGTCCCCCCTTATTATCTTCAATTAAGAGGCTCCGATAATATAACGTGACATACGGTCGGTACTACCAGTGTAACCGGATCTTTAAATTACGCCGGCGCGACTGTTTCTGCGAACTTCAGCGCAGGCCACGGCAAGGCGACGAAGCTCTCGCTCGGTTGGACAAATTGTCTCAACAATTTACCCGATACAGATAGTGCAATGAAAAATGAGCTCTTTGCGATTGTGTTAAGGATGTATGGGTATATGTCGGTATGTTAGCGCGGCGCGGCGCCGTGAGTGATGCGCGCAGGACGGTGACGAATGTCCGACCGTTACATGTGATTAGTGGGTGTCGCTAGTGATGGCGTATCCGTGACGTTAATAATGATATTTCAAAAAGCAACGCAATTCAAAAGATATTTCTATTGAATAAACTTACTATGATAAAGATGGCATATATAAAAGAACGCAAATCTTTAGTCTAATGCATTACTAAGTGGAACACTGATATACAAATGGTAGTGTTGTCAAGTTTCTTGAACTCTTCTTTTTTCGTTTCTTTCTTCTTTCATGTTGTCCCCAGCTGGACGTTGGCTCATTGTTCGCCACAAAGATCGGTCCCCTGAAACCCCCATCCAATGGATTCCCGCAACCTTGACCAAATTCGATCCACCTTGAGGATGGCCTACCTACGTTGCTTGTGCCGTACGTGGCCGCCATACCAAGGCTTCTTATCTGTTACCTGAGCAACGTGTCCGGCCTATCGCAAGATCATTTGTGATACAATCTCGCAGATAACATTTTGGTGTCTTACTACTAAAAATGTATTACGTAGTTTTTAGATTTTTTTTAGATTAAAATTGACCCAGAGAAAAAGACCGACTTTGACATTCAATGTCCCCTCACTAGCCATGTCACGTTTCTATAATCAGCAGGAATAATGACACGTGATAGGTGTAATCACGACAAGACCGCGACGTAGCGGTGACTGACAGTCGTCATTTGTCGCCGGCACGAAAAATTGAGGCGTTATTAGTTAAAATCGATGCAAAGGACAGACAGACGGATTATATCAATTATTCAATGTCACCATTAATAACGCTGAAAGCATTTCTGAGAGTATAGAGATAGTCTTGTTATATCACTGAGTTTTTTTCTAATCAAATTGGTTTTTTTATAGTGGGGTTGTATTAGCGAAGAAATTTTAGCCTCTATATGTCTTCCTTGTATCAAATATTATATCAATCTAATAGTATATTTTTATTTATACTTATGTTTAGAGTTTTATAAAGTCTTGTTAGATTTCGGAACAAGCAGTGGACGGATGTGTAGCGCGGGCGGACATGTTGCCAAACATGGCGACGGGTCAGAGCGTAAACTTAAACGATTTCAAATTAACACCGTTTTATAGTTGTAGCGATTTATAATCGCTTGACACGAAAATTTCCTGATTCATGAAGTGACTCATGGCAGTTAAATGCTTTCCGAGATTAAGGCAATAGAATACTACAGCGAATCGAATAATTTTTAGAATAACATTTAATACGTATTTCCAATACAGAATAAATAAATAAATATGCGCTCACGCCCGTAACCCAGAGGGGTAGGCAGAGATCATGGATTTCCATTTAGCGCGATCCTGGCACGCCTCTCTTGCTTCTTCTAGATTCATACATCTACGCATACATGCTCCTCGGTTATGGGTCTTCCTTATATCGCCCTTTTTTATTACGCCACTAATTTGATCGGTATAAGTTCTTCTAGGGCGTCCCCTACCAACACTACCACTCCAATACAGTTTTTCTAAATTTTTTGACCATCATAAATCTGTTAACAAAACACATAGTTTACATTCAATTTATAAGGTAAATAGAAATCGTACGCTTCTAAACATTTATATTTAAAATTGGTGATTTTACAACCATTTAAACATCAATTTGTTCGTCGGACCGGCGACCGGTTTCGAGCGATATGGCTCTTGCCTACTAACACAGAACCGAATACGATAATTTAACTACCACATAGAGAAATACCAGTTATAAAATTCTAATACACATGTAATGCCCGTCGGTCCAGTTTTAGTGAGATTCGCCTCGAAATGCAACCACAACCGGATCAAAATACGGAGCGGCGCGTGCCTCTAAATTACAATTATGGATGTATGGATGTTTGTTACTCTTTCACGCAATAACTACTGAATGAATTTCAATGAAACTTTACAATATCATAGCTTATACATCAGAATAACATATAGGCTATAATTTATAAGGATATTGTGTGAATTATCTAAAGTATAACGATAAGTGTGAAAGATTCCGCCATATGCGAGCTATTCTGGTGTGCGCTGCAACACTGTTAGTGTTACGTTTATAATGTACAATGGAAATGTTTACCTTAAATAGTCCTACAAAGAAGTCTACGACAGCATATATCTATCTTTTATGTGTAAGCCATTATCGCCAAAATAGTGAACCATTAATTATAGGGCGGAGTGAAGTTTGCCGGGACAGCGAGTTATGAATAATAATAAGAGCTTGTGCTATGGCAACCAGATAACTGATATACTACATATACTACTTTTTCTTTCGTACATACTTAAATAGATAATTACACCCAGACTCAGGACAAACAGACATGTTCATGCACACAAATGTTTGTCCTGGGTGGGAGAACCCACGACCTGCGGCGTGAAAAGCGAGTATCTTACAAACCACGCCAACCAGCCGTCATATGAATATGTCGTGGTAACGTTTCTTGATTCATAGCACAAGAGATTACAACTTGAGGGAACTTTATACACATCCATAACGGCAATTTTTTCATTTTACAATATTGTTTTATTGATAAGTCCATATTAAAATTAATAAAGTGGATAGTAACGGCAAACCTGTTGAGAAGGGATGGGACTGATGACCGTCCTCATTTGATTATTTCGGAATTGTCTTTGATCGTACTGCTAAAACAAGACTTAAGACCCTTTACCTTTAACCTTAAGGGTTGGCGTCAGGCGGACGTACAACTGTAGCCAAAAGCTAGTTCCTACTGAGCCGATCCCACATGGCCCGATGATGTTGAACTCCATATTTAAATAACACATATTAAAGAATATAAAGTACTATAAAGTATATTGTAAATAAATGCACAAATACTAAGACGATCTTGGTAAACAAGTTAAAGTTTACATAACATAATAATGCCGCTCACCCTGAAGAAGGACCTCCGACAGGTCCGAAACTTGTCGGTACAAAACACCGAGAAAAACGCGAACGTGCGTAAAGCCGTTTCATAGAAAGTTTATTGATAATGTCTCACGATAGTTTTAATAATTTTATTTACATAACATAATTATAGTTTAACAGTGGTAGAGCCCGCAACAACAACATCTGTTGCACAAATTGTCCGGCTCGACCGGTGAAATCCCACGACCTCACAGAAGACAGGCGTGAAGTAGAAGTACTCTGCGTTTCATCAGATGAGAGAGGTGCCGGAGGCCTAATTTCAGTCCTCTTCCCCTTCCCACCCGTTCCTCATAAGGGGGGTAGGATGGGAAAGGGAAGAGGTTTGGACGTAGAGGGGATTAACGGGGAAAAGGAAATATCCTTTTTCCTGTCTAGCCCTCCTCTGTCCATATGGTCGGCAACACATCTGCAACACATTTGCTTGTTGCGGATGTCTATGGGTAGCGCTCACTTTACATCAGGTGATCCGCTTGCTCGTTTGCCACCTTCTCACATAAAAAAATGACAACGACTTCGCATTCAATGTATAGTAAAATCTCATCGAGACTGGCATTATGTATCGAATTATATTGAACATTCTATCTTAGCCGCTTGACACTAGATTCCTAGGTAATTCTTTGTGATGCTTTTCAAAAACTGGACAAGTGCGTTTTTATCCCTGGCGTATGTGAAATAAATAACATCTCAATTAGGACCTGATGAGCTACTTGCTCTGTCCCCCGCGGTAAAAATAAGTAAGAGTATTTTTTTGTTATATTTTCACCAGAGTTAAGCTTCTTGGTACTTTGTGCGGATCGGTTAATTTTGCTTTAAGTCAGTTCCGTGCATGAAGAAAAATTTTGTACATTTTTTGTTTAGCTAGGAACACACAGTGGGATCACATCGCGCCTTTACAATCGCCGAGCTGACGCGAACAGACTCCGTCGCTCGTAAGGCTTCGACCTCATTGCACAAGACAGCGATTTACTTTTCTTTTATTTATTTAATTATTTCTAGAAACTTGCAACTTTAGTAATAATGTGTTGTCTCAAAAAATATTATTTTATATTGTTTCTTTTCACTGTTAATATTTTGTATTACATTGTGTATTATTGAATATACATTAAAAACGTAATAATGACTGGAAACAAATTACATTTTCCGTAAAAAGGGGAAAAAACTCAATCCTAGAAAAGAAATTTAAGTTTTCCGACGCCAGATGTGTGTGAGCAAGTGTGTCACTAGTTCTTAAGTAACTGTTATTGGCAAAACAAATTCTATAAGCACATTTTCTTTGTGCGATCGCTTCCGCGCGGACAACACACGAACCCTAATTTGGAACACACTAGCAATTTCCCGCCAGCGAAATAAGCGAATTAAAATCGCCTCAAAGCAACTGCTCAGCAAAGAAACGGCTGCATACAGTTAGGTTTATTTTTAGCTATTTATGTGGGGGCCAGGTCCGCTGCCGTGAGTGACGGCCGGACAGCCTTTGAGACTGCGGCGGAGGTCGTAGGCGATTTCACTAAAATTACGAACATGTCGCCACCATGTGTGCGTTATTCCCGGCAAAAAGTAATTTAAATAGGCTACGATCACAGTAAAAAAAACAGAAAAGAACATTTAGTTTACAGTAAGTCAACAACTATGGAAATTGCAGTCACTTAATTCATATAGCCTATAGAATTGAAAACTGATAATTTAATAAGACAGGAAAAGAATACAACTAAGATAATAAAAAAAACAAGCAAATAAACGAAAAAGGAAGTGGCCATTTTAGAGCAACGACATAGACGTGGATACATTAACATTAAAGCTTTCAAGACTATGAAACCTTAAATTCGTGCCGCGCAAATCGAGTGTCACCCGGAGCTGAACCAATCCGCAGCTCCCTCCCATCTAATTAACCATTTTAAAATCAGAGAACGAAGCAGTAGTCTTTAAAAAAAGTCCATGCTCCTGTTTTACACGATTATCGAATGGGGGGAGGAATCGGGGTCGCAGAGGGGGCGGCGAATGTACACTTGCTAACAAAAATCGTACGATTTTTAATTAGGAGCCGGAGGAGCGCGCGTGATCGGAATGAACCGATCGCTCATTGCATAACCCGCGTCCGTATCACTGAAGGACCTGTAATAATGTTACGTTCCATTTGACTGTACAATTAGCTATCGCGTTTAATCACTTGTCTTATTCCAATATTTGCTCTAATGAAATATTCTTTATTTACACATATGCGACTATGTGTAAGTATTGTAGACATGTCTTTATTACCTTTCTAACATCAATCTTCAATAATGAATCGAAATATGAGTAATACATAGGTTAACATGGACGTATGTACAACTTTAGTATAAAGGTTAGATATAATATTAAAGTCAACGACCCTCAGGTACAGGCAACTTGTACGTATTTCTTTACGACTGTCCCCACCCCCCGCACCGCTCACCGCGCCCCCTGACGACGCTCGTCCGAGCCTCATGCTTACAAACTGTCGCATTACGGCCATCCCTTGCACAACAACCTCGCATACCATTTACACTGGGAACAAACAAAACGAGTCTTTACATCTCATCTCTTAAGAATTCCACCGGCGGCAAAACAGAACTTTGTTAGAAAACTACAAATGTACATTTACGTTCCGATACGCGAATGTGAACCTTAAGGGTCGGTAATAGCGTTTATCAGGTTTGTAGTATTAAGTTTGCGGACTAATGTTAATTCTAAGGTAATGATATGAGGGAACGGGGTTGTTTCGTTCAATGTTGTTTTGTTTAAAATAGTTTTACTGTTTGCGCGATAAAGAATACGGCGCTACAGAAGCCCCACATGCTCACAGTCAACACTGAAGACGCACTTGGTGCCCTGTTATCAGATCAGATTTCAATCAGATTGAATACAAATGTACCAACAATAAACCACTATATAAGTAAAAAGATATTTCATTATTCTAATTGTTTAAGCAATACAGAAAAACTGTCCGACATTACGAGTAAATTTGTTAGTCCATCCTACTAGACTAGACTAGAGTAGGAGCGTCCCATATCTGATACTACGCTGATAATTTTGTATTAATATATTTTGTATGTAGAGTTTAGGATATAAGGCTGTTGTGCATCGGGCGTAGCCAAAATTGTACCACATTTGATAACCAATATAAATACCTGTCAATATCTTTGTATCTATAACATACAAGATAAAAGGCTTTAAATGATTTTCTGAGGTCAGTAAAATCAAAGGCTATTTTTCCAGTTAAAGTGCCTTTCATACTATTTGAAGTTTTGATAAAGTGCAGATAGCGTGTCTATGCCACTGTAAAAACACATTAGACTTTAAACGGATTAAAAGTTCAACAAATCATGGTTATTATTCGTATTTATATAAGAGGTCGTAACATAAATCTAAATGAGGCAATAGTAGCGGGTACAAGACAATGCACTTGAACGTTCGCAGGTCACTCCGCGCGCCGGACGCCCAATCGACCTGAGTGAAAACTGCCATAAACGAAGCCGTATACGAACAAATGCCTCATAGAGCATAAATAAGTAAACAGAACGCCAACGATGCGATATTTGCCTAACATATGTTTCCATTACACGGAGAGAAACTGCATTTTTAATCTATATTTTGTAAAGTTGACTGCATGTAGATTTTACCTAATGCCTTAAGTCAAAACTGAAAAAATAAAATAAAAGACGACCTGGTTTGGAATCCTTACTAATATTATAAATGTGAATGTAAGTTTGTTTGTTACGCTTTCACGCAAAAACTACTCAACCGATCATCATGAAATTTTGTAAACATATTCTAGGAGGTACTATAGAAGTAGCATAGGTAGTAACTTTATAGTAGATAGTAACTTTTTATGAAAAAATAATATAGTATAAATAGTAGCGAAGTATGTATGTTCCCTATAGACTACGAAACGCCTGGACCGATTTCGATGTAATTTACAGGGATTGTCCAGATAAGCACACTCCTAGCGATAGCGATAGGTAGCGATCAGATCAACATAATTAGTGGTACCCAGGCGAAGCCGGGGAAGGTCACTAGTACTTAATAATTACGGTCCAAGCGTCTACGCGTCTTAAGATTTGTCTTAATTGATTTTATGTTAAAATTATGCTTTTATTAAGTACATAATTAAGTGTACTACAAAAACAAAGTTAGTAACTAATACTTGGGTCGTACGTTTAAACAATTTTCTTTAAAATGTCTTCTCCCTGCATCTCAAAGGACATTAGCCCGACTATAAAATGCCAATCCGCACCCGACCTCGCGGGAACTGGGGCAGACATCAAAATTTAAAGTCAACTTCAAAGGAATCGGGGGGATAAGAAAACTGCACAGTTCCACCATTAGTCGTAACTTATTATAGACAATTTCCTAGATTCGAGCGCGACCAATCCGACTGAGTGAGATCCGCCATAAAGGAAACGGTTAGTTTCAAGCACGCTGCGGAATTACAGGCTGAGGGAATTAACTCGCGAGCGATGTAGGTAGAATAGATAGGTCTGTCTGTCGCGCCCCGCTTATTACTCTTTGATAGCTTTTGCAGTTTACGTGCCATTGTGTTGGTTTGTGTTCGGTTTGCTTTCAACTCGGACTTTTCTAGTCCAAGTATTAAAACCTATAGCAATAAATGGATTTTATTACTAACATAACTATTGTCATTTTTGTTTGCTACGAATTATGGAGTTCACTGTACTAATGTCAGACATTATTTAATATTTTAAAATATAGAATCTTAATAATTAAAACATTATCAAAACTGTAATCTGAACCTGAGAAATGTTTTAAGAATGCCTCGGCGAAGGTTTAAGTGGAGGCAGAGTTTGTATGCCATTAAGATATCAATCAGTACAAGAGTTGGGAGCGTTTATTGTCGCTACTGATGGACGGAGCTCGTAAAATTAGCATTGAAATGTTCACGCCGCACTACGAGTATGGGGCCAACGGAGTTAGCGAACATGGCCAGAGCACTGGAGGTATGCTAAATACTCTACTTCCTCATACAAAACGAACATGATAGTTTCGCGTAGACCAGACTGAATATCGCTGAGTATTTCAGATATATTTAAGTATTTCTTGATTGTTGAGTTAAGTTTTTCTCAAGTTACTTTTATATTTTTTTTGTTCATTTTAAAAAAGAACAGCCTGTATATCAAAGATTATTGAGATTTACACTATGAGTTGACACACCATATATGTATGCAATAGAGGTAGTAATACAATTCACACATCCAATTAAAATATAAGGCAAGAAATCATAAGACGACGTTCTTAAATGCTGCGTGAAACGAATCAGCGGAGATGACATCAGGTCAGGGCGCGGCGGCCACAAATCAACGTGTCAACATCGATGACCATTTTTATCGGCTCTAACTCGCTGTGAATCAATCATCAACTTTGTAATAGTTATTAAAATGTACAGTAAATCAGTCTCGCTGTCACCTTTTATAGTCATTGAAGCGGACGTCACTTCGACTCGAGACTTTAGTTTCCTGTTAAAACATTTATGTTGGGTTTTAAACATCTAAATATATCTTCATGACACTTCCCAATCAGATCGTAGTAGCTGTATTACTTGGACAGGAATTTACGGAGATGCCACAAAAAAAACGTATATACAACTTGGAGATCAGAGATTTCATATCTAGTATGATTTTTTAATGGAATAAGGTGGCAAACGAGCAAGCGGATCACCTGGTGTTAAGTGAATGCTACCCATAGACATCCGCAACCTTTACTGGACACAGGAGTGCATAGACAGGAAAAGGGATATTTCCTTTTCCCCGTTAATTCTGTCCAATGCTTTTCCCGTTCCCTATCCTTACGAGGAAAGGGTGGGAAGGGAAGAAGAGGGCTGAAATTAGGCCTCCGTCAGCTCACTCATCAGATGAAACGCAGAATAATCTACTTCACGCCTGTCTTCTGTGAGGTCGTGGTATTTCACCGGTCGAGCCGGCCAATTCGGCTAACAGACAGACAAGCTTTATCACGGTTGTACCTTGTTACCAGCTCAGTTAACGATTATAATTTAATAATAATAGCAAGGAGTTACAATGTAGATATTGAAACATCTATTGTCTATTGGAGAATTTAGCAATTTAAATTTTAATGACGAGATTCTTTGTTCCGTGTCCCAATGTTTTATAGCTAACTGTGACGTAAGCAAATTTCTCCGTAATAAACTCACAAATTTATGATATTACCATATTAATGGTAGTTTCACTTTTTCCGAGAATTATTCGTGAGTCGCCGATGGCGCCATGTTAACGACTTTTTAGGAAACGAGTCAATAGAAAAATGGAACGTCTTTTGCCTTCGCGTTACCATGGGTCTGTTGAAGACCCATAATTTGGCAGGTAGTTAAAGTAGTTGATTACTCATTAAGTTTCGACCTCAACAACTCTGACTCGTCGTTAATGTGCGAGTAGTTGTAAATCAAGACTATTTTTAAAAGCCCGTATATACCACAATGTACTCGCCAAGCTATTATTATACAACATAATTAAACTCTGATGCTTTCAAACTGAGTGGTAACAGCAGCTTCACGGTTTAACCAAAACTGTACTAAGAAAACTTGTCTACGATTACAGCCTCCGACCGGCACAATGAGGGGGACGTTAGTCTTAAGGGTGCCTTAAAAATAACTAAAGTTTGTTAATAAATTCCTCTGGGTATAAATCCTGGTAAACTTATTGCACAAATGACCTTGACCGCAAAGCAGCGAGTATCGTGTTGCTCACGCGATTGGTCCATATTCGCGCCATTCTAACCTCACAGCGTGTAGATAAAATTTACACGCAAGTCACTACGAGCACATTAATATTACGTGACAATAACCCGCGACAATTCAGCGGTCGTTTGCATTAATTAGATGATATTTAGACATTGTGAACAGATAGTGATATCACATGATTAGTTTTGATGTCTTTTATTATTATGTTGGTATAAAACGACGCTTTAGTCGACCGTAGTACCAACATAACACGCATAAACGTAAGCACCAGACGGCCGAGCGTTATGGTGTCTATGGAAATGACAACCTATTAAAACATTAATTCATAGAAACGTCAGTCTCGTGAATTATCTGTCATTTGAATTTGTTGTTATTATTTCGTTTAGCAATTCAAATATTATGATAAATTACGTCTCATCTCAAAAGTCTGTGGCGACGGTTTTTTTCCATCGATTTTTGCTTGTATTCATATATTCAGCAAACAATAAATATTAAACTTGGTGTTATGTTTAGACTTAAGTTACATTGCTTACATTTAAGTTGGATTTATGATTGTAACATGGGTATCGTTGTTGTAATGATACATAAAAAAATGTATGGAGAAATTGTGATGCCTTTACACTATGGAGAGGTCATTAATAAATCAATTAAGAAATATTATTTATAAAAAATAATAATGAGTATATAATTTAATTAACAATTAATTATTACGTTTGTGACATGGAAAGTAATTTAATTAAATTGATTTGTAAATTGAATACCCAAAATTGAAACATGAATATACAGTGTAGTCTGAATTTAATTTAATTTTGTTATAAGGAAATAAAAGGCTTTACTATTTAATTAATGGGTGTAATTTATCTATTTAAGTATGTATTTACAAAATAAAATTAGTATATGTAGTATATCAGTGGGTTGCCATAGCACAAGCTCTGCTTAGTTTGGGATCAGATGGCCGTGTGTGACTATGTCCTAGGATATCATTATGATATATTATTATTATTATTTATTTATTTATAATAAGCCACTAATCTGATCGATATTAGTTAAGTCGGAAGTACAGTTATGTTTTATACTATGTTGGGTCAAGTCAACCATATTGAATAGGTTTATTCTTGTAGTTATTTATACAAAAGTGAGTTACATGAATCGAGGAATTGCGCTATTAGAAATGTAAATTAATTCTAGAGTAGTTCAAAGATGAACTAATAAATCCAAGAAACGAAAATAGGACTGAGGTCCGTACCAATAGACCAGACTCATTTTATATAGTCGGATCGGATTTCAAAAAAGTGAACGTCTCAAAACCGGGAGGGGTCAAACTGGCGGCCATAAATCACGCACAGACAACCCCAAATATATAACACAAATGATATTTTGTAATTTAAAACAAGATAGTTAATTTCGTATTCGGTTGTAAATCAAACATTTAATGGGGGCCGGTGGGCGGCCGCTGCGCCCGGTGACCGCGGCGCCGCCGATGTTCTGATCATGTTTAACTTATATCTTATCCAACTTGTAAGGAAATTGAGTTACGATAATAATAATATTGGAAAAGTCACCAGAATTGGTAAAGTTGCTTATTAACGACTTCAACGAGGCTCTGGTACATGCATGGACTACCGAACTAAATTTCTACCTGATGGTACTGCATCTATTCATCACACAGGCTTCACAAGTATCACAGTCTAAAAAATAGGGTGAGTAATATAGATCCGTCTCGACTCCGTCGACAGAATCAATTGGGTAAATTAACCTTCCTCGAAATAACACACGAAAAATTTTCTCTCTCGACTCAATTTTATAGCTACTCCCTTTTTTATTATTTTTCAATGAACCTCTTTTCTATTTCCTGCATAGAGGCGGACGAACCATTGGCAAATCGTCTCGTGTGTGACCACGTGACCTGATCATCAAGCAAGTCACCAGAATTGCTCGCTCATGTGTTACTGCTATTAATTTCCTGCCGAATTTCCGATTTCAATTAACTTAGGCAATTCGAAAGAAAGAGCATACTTTGTAACTTGTAAGAGTTTCTCCAAACAAAAGGAATTAATAATTAAAGAAACAAAAGAATCTTCATGAGCGTCTCCCGACGAGGACGGGCATAAATAAAACGCGTGGACGACAAATCTTGAAGCTTTTCCGTTCGCGTCACGCACGGGGCAGCTGTCCGCAACATTTGGAAATAAATCAAGGTGACAATTAAAGTGGTCATTAACGTCGCTGGCTCCATTTTGTTTTATCCGACACCTGTTCTTTTATAAGTGAACGATTTTATAGCGCCCTTAATGTATTATTTTAGTCTAAATAGATGAATGAGGTTAAACATAAAACCACAGACAGACAGAAAAGTTAAGGGTATGATATTTTAATACAATACTTCTATATTTATTTTAATAGGTACTTTTAAGTTTAAGTATCTATGTATTTTTATAGTAACTATGTCTTCTTTTTCTAGTTACCTCAGTGATAGACGTTAGTAACGTTTTCTATAAACCGGATTGTAGACCGGTGCAACAGTTGCGCGCCCCTGTCGGCTGGCGAGAGCGACGGCGATCAAGATGTGTGCGTTACTGTGCGCCGGCGCAGCGCGGACAGATTTATGTGGGACCGGGGTGCCTCGCGCCGCCCGCCCTCATTATCCCGCCGCGATTGCGTGCCCGATTAGATAATTAACGCTTTTAATGCTCCACCCGGCTTATATTGGAACGTCCGCTATTGTTTTTACATTGTTACTCGGACACAGCCTTGGTCTTGGCCAGTGACAAGTCAGTAAGAGGATTTATTTACTCGGGCGCTGCTTAAATTGGAATATATAAAAGTTTATTTCATAAAATAACCATGATAGATTTGGTGGTCTTGAGGCCAATGCCAACATTTACTCTTCTGATCTGCTTGGTTAACAGGGTCCTCAGTTACGGACGAGGTCTGTAACCACTGGTCAAGAAGGGCATGGTAGATGTGTGTAGTAGCCATTCTTCCAGAAAAATCTACCATTGTTGTAGCAGTGCTAGAATCGGCAACAACGTCTGTCGCACGTATGGGCCGACTCGACCGGTGGAACCACGACCTCACAGAAAACAGGCCTCAGGTAGAAGTACTCTGAGTTTTGCCTCATGAAAGACGAGATATCAGAAAATCAAAACAGTTACAATAGCGGCCATCATTTCTCGAGCGGTCAGCGGCAGCCGGCGGTACAAATGGCAAGCTTTCGAACTGAAAGCAAAGCTCTAACTCAGCCCGGGAGGAATTCAACCTGCATTGAATTAAATGCCATCGCCTCGACTTGTTTAGTACATTAATATTAACACCATAATGGAACGGGTTCAATGTTAGTACAAAAGATAAAGTGGGTTTATCCAGATTAGTACAAATATATAAATTGCATACAAATTATAGTCAAAAGTGCTGGACCTTGTTGACGCATTCATGAAGACATGAAACAAGGCAGTAATTTTGAAAGTAAGTTAGTGCTTTCGAATGCTTCTGCGTCACTTGTATACAAAAAAATGCATGTCTTCCGAGTACAGTTATTTGTCTACTACTAACGATGCTTAGGAGCGGTATAATGACAGCAGACACTACTAATAAATAGATTCATATATTGCAAAACGGATTACACTTACCGAGACGGCCTCAGGTTGTTTGGCTTACATATTGGACGGACAGACAAGCTTGATAATCTTAATATAGCTAGAATATTTTAAATATACTGTTAATTTTACTACCATCTCATGTTGCGCTGATCAATCGAGGGAATGAGATTATTGGCTAGTTATGTTATGTGTACCGGTGCTGTGCCATGTCGTTTATTTTATAGGTATATAATAGTTAATGTTTCAATAATTTATCAAAACATCAACGATGACAAGCTCTACAAATAATGGTAGCCATTACACACATGCGCGGGGATGATTCGTGACGGCACGCAGACATTGAATCGAGGGCCGATCGACACGCGACCGTAAATCTGCCGCAGCCGCGACGCCGACAAATCATTCAAGCCCACATCACAAAAGGTACCTGGCATTAATCATTAAAAGTCGAGAATGGAAGAGCCGCGGGCGCGCCATTGGTCCGCACCGATCGAACAATTATTCAAACGTCGCTCGGCGATTGGCCGAGGGCGCGATCGTTTTTTAGCCCCGTCGGAGACGGACACAGCGACTCCCGCGCAGCGATTGACGATCGCTCCGGCCGTGTGTGCACGCACATGCTTTTTTTGGTAACGTTCTTTTGTTCAATTAGTTGTAAATGGAGCCATTGATCATTATATATTCTTGTTGATGTTTTAAAATGTTTAAGCCATTCTATTAAACGATTAGTGCAGTACAAGCATGCTCGGTATGAACAAAAAACATAAAGATAACTAAACAAACAATATGTAATTAATTAGTATCCGTCTTGTTAAAACTAATGTAAGTCAGACCTACTATGTTTAATTTTGAAAAGAGTTGGGCTTATTTTTCAAGGCTAATTATCACGAACCTTACTTTGAATTTAGAACTTGAAGTAGGAATATTAGTTATGTAAATGTAAAATGTTTCGACTTAGTTCTTCTTTCAATTCCCCTTATAAGCGAATAGCAAAGTGGGTTATAATGAGAAAGTACCTTCTGGTAAATGTCACAGCGCAGAGAAAAGCTAGCTTTCTAAAGCCGCTGGAGTCAATCAGTCACGTATGGACGAGGCGAGTATCCGCTCACCTACCAATTACGTACTGCAAATGGACCTCAACATATTTTACATGAATAGGTGTATCGGGAATATGGCGGCCAGTCTCTCCGCCATTGGCCCGCGTTTGAGTACAGTCGACGTCGACTACTGTAAGACACATGTGTTCTTAGTTCGTACAGTCAGCGGCGTTACGACCTTTCCGAACGCATCGCTAGTTTTATAGCCCTATGCCGCCCATAGCAAAGCGTTGAAAATATTTAAACGCCATAACTTTTTATGGGTTAAACGATAATAGTTTAATGGGGACGAATGTTAAGCGATACGTAATGAATGCTGGTGTTGCTTTATCGGGGCCTGTTAACCGCTTTTAACTTGCTTCGGCCCCTTTGATGTCTAACGCACAACTGTGAGCGCGATGCTTAGGAAATAATGCATCAAATCAGAATAATGTTTCTTAGGATGTTAATAATAAAGAAATAAACAGAGATTCTATTAAGAATTTATCTTTGAAATATTTATCAGTGTGGTGGGGCGGTTAGGATTCTAAAGTAACCTTTGAGAATTGGTGTCAGCGTGTATAACTGTCTTTAATAACACTATCACGAATAAGCAATCTTTATCTACTTACGAAAATAATGTCAGGATAATCGACCACTTACCTGAAAACAAAAAGGGACTAAATAATACAAATTTAAAAGACATCGATGCAGAGTTTTTAATTACATATCTTAAGAATGTACTTAAATCACTAAGAACTTAACTTATTTAAGAGAAACAAAACATATTATGAGATACTTAAAATAATGAAGAAATCTACTAGTGTAAGCACAAAATAATTCCTACTACAAAGAAGTTGCATTAAGATGAAATTGGTCCTTCAAGCCGGATATCTTGTAATTACAACGCACTCAACAGATATAACCGAAATAACGAGTAGAGTCAAGAAAACAAATTTAATGTCCGAAAAACTCATTACGAAAACCGCAGCGGAGCAGAAATTTCTACAAATTGGAGGCTTGGCTGAAGGAGCCAAGAACCGCGGCCCGTTGTATTAAATAGCCTGTGACAAGTGCGCTTAGGTCGTGTGCATATTGTGCAGTAGAAACAAACAATGCAAAAAATACTTTCAACAAATGTACAGTAAGAATTTTAGATTCTACTGCTTAAAAAGACTACATTCTAAAATATTTGTTACGTGTCTACGCTGTTTTTGTGGGACCATTTATTTGTGTCAAAAAAATCCTACTTTTCGTTTTAAAATAACTTGGTTTAAAAAAAAACTTACGAATTACCAACTAGATTTAAAAAACTATTGTTCCATAGCTGCTGGAAAAGTCAAGAAAATTCCTATACCCATAATAAGTTGTCTACGGATGATCAAGATTCTGTATTGGATACCTATTTGGATTATATATATACCCCTTATAAGTTATATCAATTAAGGTAATAATTATAATGAGTAACCCGCCCCGACTTCGCCCAGGTACCACTAATTATGTTGATCCGATCGCTACCAAACACAGGAATGTGCCAATCTGGACAATCCCTGTAAATTTCATCGAAATCGGTTCAGCCGTTTCGGAGTCTATAGGTAGACCTACATACATACTTCGCTTTTTATATATTTTTTTCATAAAATGTATCCTATGTTACTTCTAAAACCTCCAAGAATATGTGTACAAAGTTTCATGATGATCGGTTAATTAGTTTTCCCGTGAAAGCATAACAAACAAACTTACATTCACATTTATAATATTAGTAGGGATGATATATGTACATAGCATAATTATCCAGAAATTCTTCTGCCGAATATAATTTTAAAGTGGTCGCAGTTCAAATTCTCTTGCATTAATTAAAAAGGCTTTCTATCAGAGAGGTCCACGTCGCCTTTCAGTTGCCTGTGACAGGGCGCGCGAAGGCTTTATTTCAACAGACACGTGCCCGCAACTTGCAATTAAACCTTTTCTCTTGAGGCACACTTAATATTGCAGCCAAAGTCAAAATAATAACAAATAATATAATTAATTAATTTCTTTATTTTAATCTTCTTCTTTATAATAATTCTTAAATAACATAAATCACGTGTATTCCGGTGTATACCCCGACTAGTTTGAAGCGTCGGGGGTCCTTCCTCAGGGTGAGTGGGATTGCGGTTAGTTAGCGGCCGCGCCCCTCGCTGTACAGTCGCATAACATTAAAATCTATACCTGTTATTGATATAGGAAATAGTTGCCTAGCTTATTATAGCCTAGCCTACGGTACCTACTAGATTTGAATTTCTCAAGTTTTCTAGCTGTCTCCTCACTGCACTGTTGTGATCACCGTTGCTTATGATCATTCCCACATCAGAGCGCCAGTACCTTTTTTAATGTAAGAAGATGGTAATCGAGCTAGCGGATCACCTGATGAAGTGAAAGCTGCCCATAGACATCCGCAACAGGCAAATGTATTGCAGATGCGTTGCCTACCTTTAATGGACAGAGGATGGCATAGACAGGAAAAAGGATATTTCCTTTTCCCCGTTAACCCCTCCCCGTTCAATCCTCTTACTTTTCCCATCCTATCCTCGTGAGGAAGGGATGGAAAGGGGAAGAGGACAGAAATAAGGCCTCCGGCACCTCACTCTTCAGGCGAAACGCAGAGTACTTCTACTTCACGCCTGTTTTCAGTGAGGTTGTGGTATTTCACCGGTCGAGCTTCGTGCAACAGATGTTGTTGCGGACTCTACCACCTAATAAATAGTGCGTGGGCTAAAGATAAAAAAAATGTGGGGAAAGCCGATGCGTGATTTGGTACTATTTTAAAATAAATATAACCGTTTAATGTTGTTAATCTAAAGCTGTCGAAATCAATTAAATGTTAAAATACAGTCAACGTTTTCAAACGGAGTCGAATCTTGTAATATTTTTTATAGCTTATTTAATTCTTTCTTTAGGAAGCGATCAATTCATTTATTCAAATTAGCCATGAGTTTATTTCAAAATCTGAATTATTAATTGTATTTTAAATACTTCAAAATTTGATCGGAACAGATTTAATGGCATTGAAGAAGTGATTAAATGTCAAAGATAATGAGGCTGTGTAGCAATGCTCGTAAAACATAAGCCCACACAAAACTAAACACAGCTAACTGGCTGATTATAGAGATTTCCCTTAAAACTTTTATCGTTAGAATTTTAACCACTATTAGTAGATAATGAAAGCCTAAATTGGACAATTCAATGTGGCTTTACGACGCGTTAAAATGACGTTAATTTAACTGCAGTTTAAACGTTAAAGACGCGCTGAGAGGGCGGCGGCCGCCGATACAATATGACTCATAAGCCCCATCGAGAGCTGGCGACATCTAGTGTTGAGAAATAAGTTATTAAATCAATACCAATATCTTTAAAACAGTTTAAGATATAAAATTCACTAGGCCTCATTAAATATGCTAAGTAATGGCCATTTATTTTGAATGCATGAATAGAAAAGTTAAATGAAGAATAAATTAATGTCAGTGTTTGAATTATACGTAAATAATTAAAGATATAATATTTTTTTAACAATACTTTAATTGTTTAAATCAACAAGTTCTCTTAATCGAAAGCGCTGGACCGACTGAGTTGTCAGAGGACCGATTGGGTACGTTCGTGTCGTCTAGTTATTTTCAGTAATACCGCTTCCATCTTAATGTGTAGTGTAACATTCGAGAGTCAGAAAGTCATTACCGTTTGTTCTCGGTGCGATTTTATGATACAACTCGAACGAAATCGTATTTTGCTACGTTCACTTTTACATTGCATTCACAAATTTGTGTTAAGCGTAATTTTTAATAAATAATATATTTTTTATTGGTAAAAGTGCGATTCGCAGTAGTCTTAAGTAGTAATTATCTCCTTGAATTACTTGGATATTTAAAAAGTCCTTTTTTATTAAATATAATTCAGGTCATGGTTGTTGTTATATAAAACTCACAATCGTAGCAATAACGATTTAAAGCAGTCGAATTACCCAGAAACCATTCACGCGAACGACAAAACTTCATTAAGCCTAATTGCCTGTTGGTTTTGTTGTAAAAAATAATCATAAACCGTTTGGAATCACCAAACATCGTAAGTATTTTGAATACATAATTATAATTGGTTTTTATATTCACAGTTACGTACTTATATCGAAATATTTAAGTTCATTGATACGATCAATGAATGCTTTTTGAATTTTATGTTGTTGCATGAGTTTGAATTAAATTCGCAAGCTTATCACGTATCGTTATTTAATGAAGTCGCACCGATGGTACGGGTCGGGCCGTATTACGGACCTAGATAAGATCAACACACATTAGCTCTCAGACTTTGACCCGTTGCCCATTATTTATTGACGATGCCGGCAAAAATACATCGACACGTCTGGACGAAATACAGAACTATTTCACTTTCACGGCGCTACACTAATGCGTGTACTGACGGCCAGTTTTACCATTGACTGGACAATCGAGTTAATTTTCTATTTACGTAAATATAAAGTCAGTTACGACAGTACGCAGTTGTTGCTACACTATTATTGTGTTTTAAATTAAGCTAAGGTTGAATGCAAATGACCATACTTAGAAATATTTATTCCATTAAGGTCTTGCCTACATAATCGTTTAACCAGAAGACCATAAAAGCTAGGAAACCAAGAGACTGTAAAAATGTATTGTTTTGGTCTGAGTGTATTCTATTTGATGATATAAGCCTGTTATCTGAAACCAAGTATATCTTCGAAGATATTTTTAAATCTACAATAACTCATAATATATATAATTTTATGTAAATTAAAATTAGTTACCTAAACAAGTGTATAAACAGGAGCCTAGCCCTTACAGGTGAGCACGCAGGCACACGGCTTCCTTGCGGTCGCCGTGCTGACAGACGACGTCACCGCACGCATGGCGACACTGGTTCCGACCACGGACTGTACTGACGCACTGGTATTTACCGACCAAGTGTACACTTAAGGCAATTGTTTATAATACTACAACTAACAATTGTTTTTATTCAAGGCGATAGTTTTAGTTTCGGCATACGTTGCTTAAATTACAAATTCGACAAATGAAATGCCGTCAGAAATCTAAGCAAAGATCAAAGGGAAGTATGTTATTGATCAACATTCACCACAGTATTTGTATTTTATTGATAGCCTAACAAATTCAGCGAATCGAAAGCCGTCTACAGCTTGTTAAAAAATAACATTATTAGTAATATGAGTGTTTTACTGGAAGTGTAGGCGTGTGAAGTTTTAAATAACAGCCTTCTAAACCACCATACATATCCGCAAGGTATACAACTTCCAGTACCTTTCATAATCAATAAAAACTAAAGACTGTTATTAATTAATGACATAATTTAAATACTTAATAACTTAACTATGTTCTTTACCCAAGGCTTGAGTATAAATGAAAAAGTCCCAGGTGTCGGTGCAAGGTATTGGACGTTAAATTCGTGACAACGTTTCCTAAAACAATGGGCATTATCTATCGGCCCTACTATCTCTCTCTCGCATGCCGCGCTCTCGCTCACATACATTCAGACACTCAGCACATCGATCGTGCATCGGTTACTCTCGGCTCAAGCGCAGCGGGCGACCGTAACGCTACATTTCTAGCGAATGTGTACTATCCATCAATTTATAAGACGTTGTCACGTTAAGTTAGTTTTCTTACACGAGAAATAGCTGCGAGTGTTAAACAGGCACATGATGTACGGTGTCTCGTGTTACGAATAATCATAGGCCTTTTTAAGGTTAATCAATTAGTAATGATGCGTCGAGCGGTTGCACTTTAGGCGCCGACGCGATTAGTATTAATTGACACGGTAATTATTTTATAGGCGGCTGCATCTGGACTCTGACATTACCAGCTGCATTTAATGACAACATTATTTCTATGAAGTGACCCCTTCACCAGGTTGTGTTGTTCAGTTAGTACTTTAGTGCCAACTTGATACATTATGATTGTAAATAATTGCTACGCAATTGTGTTATTTGTAAATGACACAGAAGGTTGTTATCAATTTACCTATTTACTAGATAGGACTCCTAAACAGATAATATTATCACACTTGCATGAATAAAACCTTTGTGCGGGCTTTTGTTTTCAAGTATACTTTCTTAATCTTCACAGATAAAATTCGCTTCGCTTATTTGATTACTGGAAGCGACATTAAAAATCTGTAAAGTTCATTGAGGATATTGTTCACCTTCTCCAGACATAAAATCTATTGTTGTGGTGTAATGAAAACTGATTTAGGCTGCATTTATTCTTCATGTTTTCTAGGCCGGGTTGTCCAGAGTCGATGTCCTTAAGTTCCAACGTTCACTAACGGTTTGTAGGCGGTTAGTTAAGGCCCTTAAACATAGCAATAATCGACCTTAATTAGCGTAACCGTTAATGTAATTTATTCAAATTGCATGTCAAAGGGTGAGTATGGGATGCGCATCGGTGGAGACGCGTAACGTTTGCAGCTAAACTCGCCTGGCGACGTTTCTACGGCATGCATAGGAAACTGTGGAGTCGCTTAATTAACTTTTTTTTGTATTATATCGCTGTATTATATTAAAATACCATTTAAATTTTAAATCATCTCCATATGATTTCCATTTACAAATAAGAGGGAATCCTAACCGAATGTGTGACAAGTTCAGTACCATACAAAAAGGCAATTTTAAACATATACACACCGGGTTATACAGCGATGAATGAATCCTGTACTTGTCGACATTAGTTCCGAACTTGAATGTTTTATTTATTAAATAATAATAGTACAGTAGCATCTCCACTGCCTTCGCTGTGCCGCGTCAGTGTAATTCGTCCCGACGTCGCCGCGACCTCTCGTGACAGTTTTTGCATTTTATCACTGTTTATTTTACACCCGACTTACATTTATACTAATGAAGCGTCTCTTCATTTTCATGAAATAAAAATATACCGCGCGTTTAGCGCTGCGAGCGCTGAATGGGGTGAAGTCACAACAACGAGTGTATGTGAGTTATGAATGTGGGACTTAATACGAGGTATGCAATGATAAGAATGTCGAGATTTTTTTTATAGAAAATGCTGGCAAACGGTGGTTATCAAGTGTCCGTTACCCTTAGGCATGCAACAATCAAATCAATTGCGTCGCTTATCGTTAATGGACAGAGAAAAAAAACGATATACATTCCCTCCACTCCTCAATTCTACAATCAAATCCGAGGGAAGGAAGGGCACTTCCCAATTGCTTTGTCATTAGAAATAGATGGGAAAGGGAATAGAATTGAATTATGCCTCGGGAACCTTACTAATCATACGAAACGCTTACTTATTTCTACTTGACGCCGTCTTCTTGAGGTCGTGGTATCTCACCAGTCCAACCGATCCATTCTACAGATGACGCTCCACCAGTGTTAGAAATTAATAATATTAGAATGATGATCAATTTAATGTTGTTTTGTAGCTATTTCCTTCCTTAATTCTGTATATTTTACAAATTCTAAGCAAGATTTACTCATGCATTTATTAATTAATAGTGACCCGCCCCGGCTTCGCCCGGGTAGCACTAATTATGTTGATCCGATCGCTACCAAACACAGGAATGTGCCAATCTGGACAATCCCTGTAAATTTCATCGAAATCGGTCCAGCCGTTTCGGAGTCTATTGGGAACATACATACTTCGCTTTTTGTATACTATTTTTTTTTCACAAAAAGTATCCTATGTTACTTCTAACACCTCCAAGAATATGTGTACAAAGTTTCATGATGATCGGTCGAGTAGTTTTCGCTTGAAAGCGTAATAAACAAACTTACATTCACATTTATTAATATTAGTAGGGATTGAAGTGAAGAAATGAAACGTACATAGCAGGTCTGTTGATGATTAGTTTAGCGATTCACTAAATTATCGTGTGAGCCCCGTTGGTGTAATATTTATACGAGTAATGTCCAAATATCGTTTAGTTTTGGGACTTCATTTGCTTTATTAAACTAAAACTTCTTTTAGTCCCAAAACTGAAATCAACATATATTACTTAAATATGTTATTTATACACATATAAACAAGCAGTTATAATATAAAAGACTGTCCATAACCTAACCACTGTACAGAAAAGGCTAGAAAACCGCATTCGCAATTCTGATGTAAACAGAACCTGCCTGCACCGCAGCTGGCATTGATTGAGTTTTAAAAGAGAAGGCATTCAATACTCGAGCGACGGACTGAGCTAAATGATTGAACTATTAAGTCCCGAGACCGAATGATCCGTCGGACAAATCTCCCCCCGCCCGCCGCGCACCCCGCCCGACCGTAAGTACAGTCACGGAGAAAAGCTAAAGGTCGGCCGACGATCGATCGCCGCAGATGTCGGTATTAATCGGCTGACTTTAATCCGCCGAGCCGCGAATAAATCAGCGCTAATTGTGCCTATTTATATTTATCAAGTCACTCGGCCCACTCGGAGGCGTAATGACTTCGGACGCGACTGTACCGGGTCCTCAAACGTGATATCTATTCTTGAAGACTTCGAAGAAGATCTGAGAAGTGTTAATTTGTTTCCCGTCCTGGCAAAGAATATAACTTCATAACTATCAAATCTTATTTAAATTAATTTAAACGTCAACATTTAAAATATTTTAATCTGATAATTGGTTGCACTTATTTTGAATTGCTAAATATTCTACGTAACAACACATTATGGTTGTCGATATTCATGCATTGTTTTAAATGAAACAGGACCTTAAATGCTGTTCAATAGACTTCCTTGTTGAATGGAAGCGAAGTTAAGACAGATGTAACATGTATTTTCTCCTCATCACACCTCTGATGGCTCAGTAAGATTCATTTAAGTACATACAGTCGTTATAAAAATTAGAGCGCAGTTTAAATTAAGTGCCAGAAGGTGTTATCTGTTCTTAAGTGAAGAGCGGACAATGGATACTCTTGTGTGGTAACGTGAGACCGTGTGCATATCGTTAAATTTTAAATGATCTTAATGTGTAAAAGCTTTTCGACGTGATGATACTTGTAGCAGCAATCTCGCAAAGTTAACAAGGATGGTGGCGATAATCGTTTTGTAATTAGATATAACGGAAAGGTAAAAATATATATTTTTTAAATTTTATATAACGGTATAAAACTTTAATTAAAGGCGCTATTTATAATGCATGAAATTCCACTACGATTTTTTTTAATCGTTCGTAGTCGCTTCGCATACGGAGAGGACGTAGATATGAGCTGCCACCACACTTCTGAAGCGACGTAGTATAGTGTAAATTATAGGAAATTACTGGAATGACGGAACAAGATGTTCCACGGTGACCATCGCAATCGCTTCTTTGCGTAAGTTCTGTATAATAATAAAAAAAATCATTTATTGCAAAACTGTGTACAATGGGATAGGCATGAAGTACATGAATGTAAGTTACCCCATCGGGCGTACAATATGATAGTGGCTAGGTATACAATTAATGCATCAATCATAAAATTTTAATTCAAAATAAAAACACAAGTAGAAATGCAAGCTCAGATCAATAGCTTAATATATGTAGTATTTAATTTGCGTGCTTATAATTTAAGAAATCCTCAATAGAATAAAATGAACGTTACAGCAGTGCAGTTGTATTTATATCAATAGGTAAATGGTTGTATACTCTTATTGCGGTGACATACGCGCTTATGAAATACATTTGATTTTTTATATTTGGCATTTTAAGATAATTTTGATAACGGGAGCGTAAATTACAGCCTTCTGTAGATTTGAGTTGGAAAAATTCGTAATTGGTTTTTGTTGAAAGACACAACTCCAAAATACATATACATGTTAATGTTAAAATCCTCTCTTTTGTATTGAAGCGTATTGTCATGAATGGGTTTTTTATTAACAGTAAGGTAAGCAATCTGCTTGTAATAATGGACCGATTAGTAAAGAAAAAAAATCCAAGACTGTGCAGCATTTTTTATGCTAAAGTTACGTCAAGAGTTTGTTCATTACATCACTAAACAATACAAGAAAGTCGGCACTTCCTAACTTTAGCTTGGCCTATACAAAATACGTGACCAACAATCTTTTCGAAATCTTTAATGTGTCGATATATAAATAAATTCGATAAATTGTTCGTCATAAAAAGTTAATAACCGCGCAAAACACAGCGCCGCCAATAAATCGTCGCAAACGGCAGACGGCGCGGACGGACGGGGCTTGTGGAAATCCGTCACGCGTCCATCTCTCACATTTACGGCCGGGAAAAGTCGGACGAAGTACAAAGTCGAACTTCATCAATCGCCGCAACAATAACGTATTTCTGTTCCGTCCTCATTGTGTTATATCTAATAAACTATCTCCAGAAGATATTCCGGGACGTTTATAGCTGTTTTTGACATATTTGTGATGGTCTGAAGATCGGGATCCCGCCATAGATTTATAGATCCCCGGGCCATTTCTTCCGAGTAACTAGTTTCTACGCGCGGTCATTCTTTGTGGCTGATATTTTTGTTACGTTTATGATTTAGTGTTATGTTCGTTGGTGGTTTTCGATTTATGTTGCATTTATATTTATGTAGAGATGTGTTGTTGACATGTATACGAGGCGCACATATAGCGCCGACAACTATCTCTGTGTGTTTATTTCGCCTACTGATTTAAGAAAAGTTAATAAAACGATTTAAATTCAAGATACAATAGACGTCATATTCTTCGTTACGATAGCGATAGTGGTTCTAGTAATATAGATGCCAAATTCCCTTAGTAACAAATGAATTTCTGCAAAGTTTTTTTTATAGAAGTGTGGGTGGGAGCTATTGGGTCATTCCTCAAATGACATGCGCAAAGATGAACCATTTGATATAAAAATGCCTATGTATTAAAGTACATTACTACTTATAGGAGTATTTGTATCGTTACTCCATCTGGAACATAGATATTATTTGACTTGATTTATTATTAGTTGCGTAAAATAAAATAGTTGGTAGGGGACGCCCTAGACGAACTTATATCGATTAAATTAGAGGCTTATTAAAAAAGGGCGATATAAGGAGCACCCATAACCAACGAGTAGAAGAGACGACGAGACGAATGTAGAAGAAGCGAGAGAGGTGTGCCAGGATCTTGCCAAATGGAAATCCATGATCTCTGCCTACGCCTCTGGATTACGGGCGTGAACGCATATTTATATTTATTTAAAATACAGTAAACTCTACTCCCTGAAGTAAAATCAATCTTGTCTAATACAATTAAATGAAAGATAAACCCAGTTTTATAATTTATTTAATGCAAATCTCTAAAAATTTGTTAACAAACTCAGCACTTCCCTCTGCCGGCATCGAACTGTTCAGTAATAAATTAAGCCGATATGTTTTGAAATGTTTCAAAATGGGCCGATCGTAAAGCCGAGGCCGGTGCGGAGCGATGTCACCTCTTATGTCACGGAGGTACGTGCGCCTAATTCTGTCACTTTAACCATTAAACAACGCGGGACATTAAATAGTGCCTGTCAAAACATTTTTGTGTGCACGGCGGCCGAGCGGCGATCGTAAAACTACGGCACGGGGACTCAACACGAACATCTGAGCTACAGTTAAAAGCTAACAAGCAAACGTATTAAATACCTAGTAAAAAAAAATTATCAGTTATTATTGGACTTCTTAAATTATAATTAAATATCTAACCTATGGCCTTATACATTTTGCCGTATTAACACCACCCCCAACTGCCCCTTCCCCCGTGACCATGACTACTATTTTATTTATTTATTTTAATTTTTTTTTATTTATTTATAAAGTATATATAGTAAAATTTGTTATATTCCGATGTACGTATACAAAAATCATGATATCTGAAATTACTTAAAGATATACCAAAATTCGGCTCGTGAAGACATTCCTTGAGTAATTAAGACAAATAAAATCATTGCTTGGACTAAAAAAAAATGTTAGAAAGCCTTTTAATTGCAATGTAAGCAAAATATTGGCTTTAGTCCTACTAAGAAGATAAAAAAGTACAAGTTCTGGTAATAACTGTGAACGTTACCATTCGAACTATCCTTACTAATATTATAAATGTGAATGTAAGTTTGTTTGTTACGCTCTCACGCGAAAACTACGCAACCGATCATCATGAAACTTTGTACACATATTCTTGGAGGTATTAGAAGTAATATAGGATACGTATGTTCCCTTTAGACACCGAAACGGCTGTACCGATTTCGATGAAATTTACAGGGATTGTCCAGATTTGCACATTGGTAGCGATTGGATCAACATAATTAGTGGTACCCGGGCGAAGCCGGGGCGGGTCACTAGTGATATTATAAATGCGAATGTATGTTTGTTTGTTTGTGACGCTTTCAATCGTAAACTACTTAACCTAAGATCATGAATTTTTTTCGAATATTTTCAAAAGAATAAAAAAAAAATTGGGAAGCTTTCATCGTGAAAAAAAACCTTCCCTAAGAGATAGGTTCTCTCTCTCTCTCTCTCTCGCGGTTGTACATAACCATGGCAATCGATAACAACTTGTAATACCAAGTTATTCTACGTGAAATCAAGTAACGAATACTTCCAATAAGGAAAATAAGAAATGAATGCGCGCAAAACCGCGGGCGAGTACTAGTATTAAACATAATTGTATCACAGAGCGAATCGCGTCGTATTGTCGGCCGGCTCGCCGATACCGGCACGCGATATCTATTCCGATCTTTTCTTCAATTAAACTTTCAAGATCTTGATAAAATTTACAAATTCAGTTCGGTGATTACAATTCCCTGGTAATCTGGTACAAAGTTAATTGTACCTTAGTTTGTTTAATTAATTCGCGACATGTACTCACATGAAACATTTATAAGAGAATCAATGAAGGTCAAATTCACAATTTCAAAGTATTTACGGTTCAGTATTTTGACTGCAAGGTCTTCCAAATATGTTAACTGACATGAAGTCGCAACCTTCTTTTAAAGTGATAATAAATAAAATAAATAAACAAATAAGTTAGCCTTTTTTAGTATGTTTCCCCACTGCAGAGATACAGCTCTCCGCTCCGTGAGAGGGGAAGGCCGTACTCCACCACGCTGGCCAGTGCGGTTGGAACACATGTAATCAAATCGAAATCTCACTATGTTTGCCATAACACTCCATTGTTTTTGGAGCAATGGTGATGAAATAAATTACACAAAGTAAAGCGTCTGTCTGGGTTCGAACCCGCGACCTACAGTACATTAGGCTTATACCACTGCGCCACCACTGCTGTAACTCATAATAAGTTTCTTTGTTTGTTACGCTTTAACTCCTCAACGAGTCCAACCGTTTATCATGAAATTTTACATACACATTGTCTGTCAAGAAAATGACATGGTATACATACATTTTATCCCGAAAACTACAATATCAGTTGCCATGGTAATGTTTCATTGACAATATCAACGATAGGACATATTTACAATTATTATAACATAGTAATTAATTATACACGAAAGATGCGAAGCCGCCGGCAACAACTAGTTTATTATATTATCACACCATACAGGTCAGGTCAATGTTTATACGGCAATGTTATTAAATGTTGTCAAATTTAAGATTAATTTGACCTTCCGGGATATTTTATTTAGGCAATTTCAGCGTTTATGAAATTACAATGAGTTACCATTAATGTAAAGTCCAACAGAATCCGTTCAATAGTTTCTCCACGGGTACCTAACGGCTATATATCCATAATTTAATGTTTTTAAACGTTTATTTTAAAGGCACATGTTTCCTTACCTGGTTTGTGTCCTACGAATAGCGAAGTAACATTTAAAATAGCTTGAAGCACATAGGAATTGCTATCTCTCTGAATTAAAATTAAAGGACGTAAGAGGTTAAAATAATAAAGACCTTGGGACAATAAGAAATCAGTATTTATTAATTAACAACAGAACAAGTTTGTTTGCAGGTGATTAGATACACGCGGATGAATCAGGGTTAATGTAACGATGGCCCGCCCACGTCTACAGCATGTCAACTTGATCGGCAAAGACTAACGCGTGGTACAGATGTGACACGCGATGAAATATTTGTCGCGTAAGTAGTTAAGTCTCTGGAAAATCAGAGAGGAGAATTTAGGCACAAATCATTTTTAACAACAGCATACTTGAATCTATGAGAGTTAATTGGTGTCTTAGTAGTACATTAATAGATAGACAGTCTGAAAGTCAAACCTGAGTTGCACTATCGGTACTAAATATACTTCGAATAGTGGTCATAACATAAACAATTAAACGTATCTTGGACTTTTTATTTTAGCATAGTATAACTATGTAAGTTGTAGCCTTAGAGCAATATTTAAAAATACAGACAGCAATAATTACATCGCAATCACCTTTAAACTATATTACAAAGAACTTTGAACCTAAATTAATTGAGATTAGGTACATTTTCGTGTGCGTGGCGTTGTTAGGCATCAAAGTAACTACATTGTTTTTGTGCGTCTGTCCGATTAACGAGCTTGATATAAGGTGCGCGAGCGCTGAAATACGGCTTGTTTGATACCTAGGGACGCGAAGCGACAGCTGCACCACTAAAAACAGTCGCCGGACGCGCGATTCCGCGTTTTTCACTGTCCGTGTGCGCATCAATTTCTGTCTGCATTTGTTAGCGAATGACAGATGCTCTACACCACTGACAGCCTAACAAACTAAAAGTTTGCAGTTTAGATGAACCGTACAACCTCCTATTTTAAGTTGATTTTGCCTTGAATGTTTCGTTTGTTAAAGTTTGTGATAAGACACTCCCGACGCCTTGTACTTGTCAACATCATAATGACGACCGTGCTAAGGACGTATTTATGTTAACCCTTTGAGAGATGCGGTTTTAGAACTGAAAAATTATTGGTGTAGGATTGTGATGCGACACACGGCGCGACTCAAATTGTTGCGGCAAGTAAATCGACTACGAAAGTTCAAAAGCACAGGTGTAAAGCTAGCGTTAAAGTTCAGTATAATAATATTTTGTTTGTTATACGCATTTCTTTTGACTCAGTTAGGATAAATAGCTAATTACACAATCCATATCTGACTAAGCAATATAAGAATACGAGAAGACCAGACGTTTAGAATATGACTTTTGGCTATCACGCATTAAACGATCGCGTCGGTATGAGGTCCATTGTTGTATTACTTTCCCTTTCTTCCTGTTAATTCTATAAAAAAGATCATAGGGAAGGTAATTAGTTGCAGTGCAAGTGGTCGTCAATAGTCCGAATGGGGGTCAAACAGCACTCTTTCACTCAACACATCCGATATGGTCAGAAATTGTAACACAGTATCTTCCTTACTAACTTTGGTATCGTTTTCCCTATGGAACCGTTATCACACCCACATAAGCCAATACTAATAAACTAATTCTGGCAACACGGTAATAATTAGGTTAATTTATCACAGGCTCTAACTTGTCTGATCAAAAGCTGACTTAGAAATATGGACAAATTGGTTCCTTCATCACTCCCAAAGCGTATCCGCGGTAGTCGGTGCATGTACCGGGGGCAATATCTCAATCAGAGTGGATCCCGGCTAAGCCCGGGCTACAGCAGCGCCCGCTGTCGCTTCCTTTTGAAAAGTAATACGAGAACGAACTAAAATAAGTCAGCCACTCTAGATGTGAAGCGTCATAATCAAAATGGCAGTGTACGAGCGTTAATCGGCTAGATATATGTCAGTTGGCAGCTAATTGCGCCCGCGCACCTCCGACACCGGCACTTCTAGTTTGATGCACTGCCTCCGCTCGGTATGGCCGCGCGAGATTTACTGGACCGGACCTGACTCACGCTTGGCGAAGCTACGCTTTATTATGAAGACGCTGTATCCAGGTTATCGTTAATTTTATGAACACATACGATTCTTCTATGTGTGTTAATGAACGAATACAATTTTATTCGTTCACCTGTCTATGCATCTCGCTTTATTTAATTCTATAAATAAATAAATAAATCTTTATCAGTGGCGCTACTGTGCAAAAATAGTTCCGTGCGCCACAGCGGGAACTATTGTCACTATTTAATCCAACAGAGAACTTTAAGAATCATACTTCCGTATTTGACTGAGAATAAAGTAGGTACCTACTTCTATCGTGACTTTTTATAAGTATTTCATTCATGAGACGTTGGTGGATTTGTCATTTATAAATATATTTTTACAAAAATCATGAATCAGAAGTGGGATAAGGCAGGGTGACCTAAAACTAATATTAATGATATTTGAAAAGCATTCCGATGACTTCCTTTCGTCTGGGAATTGAACTAAATAGCTGTGGCAGGCTAAGCTACTATGTAATTAAAATCAATTCAATGATAGAGTGCATCGAACCATCAACTTATGTATGTCTAGAGAACTGGACGCGCAACTGTGTCCCTAGCATTTTGCTTTCACAGCGCAACGACCAACAATCGCGCCAAAGTCAACACACTACTGACAACTGAGTAATCGAGTTTGATGTGTAATTAGCATTTGATATTAGGACACTGCGACACTTATCTTTCCTCTCGCTCTGCCAAACAGGAAGCGTCACGGATCACATTTGACTCGAGCCATCTTTATATAGATCTCCGAGATGTTTTTAATAAGTCAAATTATATGTTATATATGCATAAAATATATGTTATTTTTTCCTTAATATCTTATAGAAAACTATATTAATCAATTTACTTTTCAATCATTCATATATTAATAACACAAAAAAACACAGACGAGAATGTTAAAATACATATTTAAGTTTATAAATCAATACGTAGGAATGAACTCACAAGATAATCGATGGAAGATTCAACGTGAGACAGCCAATACAAAGGGTCGGCCTGCCCCGGGCCCGCCATAAACTTGTCCGACAAAAACTATCCGTACAGACAAAAAAACCTATCAGCCGTCCATCGCATTGGCCGCGTGAGATATATAGCGAGCACATGACGCTTGAAAAATATCTAATTTAATTTTATGTGCTCAAACTTACCTGTCCGCGACTCTCCTAGCCGAGACGTCACGTCGACTAATTTATAGCGTACTATATCATTAAGTTACGTCTGGACATAATAAGTTTCGGTGCTAAGTTGAACTTATCGCCTGCGGACGGCGGGGGACCGGGAACGATACCGTCCATCCTTCGGTGTTATGTACGCGACTGTACGTTTTGCTTTTCGAGTCCGACATTTGTGATGAGGCGTCACAAATCCTCAGCCGTTGATCCCTTAATAAATGAACCGATGTCGCCTCACTCATTATAATATTTCAACCCATATTCTTAAAGTGAATTAAGAGTTTAAATAAGGTTTTTCATATTAGTAAGAAATATTTCCAAATATAAATATTCCAGTTAGTTATTAGTTCACGAAAGACAAGTCACTAACCCGTTGGTGCCGCTCCGTGAATTTCGATAGTGCATTGCAAATAATAAAATAAAGCCTATGGAAAGCCTTTTTTCTAACATGTACCATAGGTGTATATATCTACTGCGCGGTATCTGTGACTGAACAGAACCTGAAACAGCAGGACCGATTTTGATGATTTCCTGTGTGTATTTGACTAGCTTCCAGGATAATTCAGAATTAGAATTGGACCTGGATAGATGGAGCTTTATTTTTGATTTTTTGACGGACAACGAAGTGAACGTTCATGCAAGGCAACGTCCGACAGTTTCTTAGTTTTCTCATTGAAAAAAATCTTGTTAAAAGGTTAGATAATCCTAAGCGACATAATTGTGAGAATTTAGTATTTAATAATTTAAATTTATAAGGCACATTTTATGAGCTGCATTCGTCCCGCAAGCCGCGTCAGGTGCGCGTCCCAACCCACTGACATAAATCGGCGCGGCGCGGGCTCCCCGCGCGCTCGCGGACCGATTTACATATTCAGGGCCAATCAAGATAATTCATATTTATAAAACGCAACGACAATAACGCCAGGCCACGGATCCGTGGCACCGAGATGGCTTCTATAAATTTTAAATATTATGAGGCATTCATATTTGAATAAACATGTCGAGGGGAGGCCGTAACTCTGTCGCGGTGTGACATACGCCGAGTGACGTCGGGGACTGTTTAAGACTTCATTTGCATTAGGACCGCTGCTCGAGGGCGGCGGGGGTGTGTGGGGGAGGGGAAAAGGGCCATTTAATAAGACAAGATTGGAGCTATCGCTTGACGACGTAATTTAAAGGATCTCTTAATGAGATAATGATACCTTGGAATTTTGATTAGACGCCGCGAGATGCGATAGCCCGATGTTGAAAGTCGGATTTGGCCAACGCTGCGATTCGGTGTCAACAAGCAATGAAATTAAAATTTATGTTATATTATTGTATATACTCAAATGTACATGAGATTTTGTGTACCATAAGACTACGTAGCAACGTTTCGGAGAATGATCAACGGAAACAAATAAGGGCTGTGCTCGTCTGGGTGCTGAATAATTTACCATTAAATGAGGCAAGGCGGTGGCTCATTTTTCAAAAAACCACAAAATGAAATGAAACTTTGCCAGCGTCTAGCCTAACTTTATATCAGAAACGGAAACAAAAAATTAAAATGAGCTTGTAAGTTTTTACGCATCGTAATGTAGCCGATGGCTAATTTGATAAAGGCTTATTAAAAACAAAAGCAGATGCACCCTTCGTTGTTTCTGGTATTACAATGGGTATGATATTTTTGCGTAGTGACGTGTCACGGGTGCGGACAGTCGGCCGGCGTCGCGCATTGTTTCGTGGAATATCGAATCGCCTGATAAACGATCACCAATACTTTAGAATGCACCAGCGCTGCTTCTCAACTGAATATCTAATGGGGTCCGAATTAGAATAATTTATGGGGCAGGTCGGAGACAAAAACGGAACGATATGGGGCCGGCGACGACCGCGCGTCTGCCGCGACCAACCCGGCTCCGATACGATGCTTTATTTTCACAGATACACGAGAGGATTTAGTGAGGTCGCGATCCTCGCCTTATCTGGATTGCAAATAAGAGGAAATGATCCCAAATCCGAGACGGTGATCTGAACCAAATAAACTGTACTGTTTTATATGGAAGTGTCCTATGATTTGTCTGCCAATTATTATTAATATTTTTACTTCCTGAAATTAAAAATCTTATAGCTCTCTTGTTTCTTCCAAGTTACGTAATAATTTGTGAAATATTTAATAAATATGTAACAATAAATAACCTAACATCGCGTACAATCGAGATTGATAAGATTACCTCGCTTGACCGGACTGCTAAATATTTAAACATCGCATTAGCATACACCTTGGTGACAGATAGTAGGACATAAGGGCCGGGCGCAGTCACAAGTGGCCACCAGTTATCCCACTCGGCTGTCAATTTAGCCACAGCTTTACAACTAAACGACGGTATTTATCAGCGCCGCGTACGAGACTGCGAGGTGCATTAACGACCGCCATTTTCCTATAGAAAATCATAATGGCCGGCGAGGAAACAACGATGGAGTGCGATCATTAATTACGGGCACCTAACAAGCGGGGAAAGGCGAGGTTCGCGATTTATCCGGCCGATCGAGTGGTTATTTAGATCGTCGACGCGCGGCGATAGATGGCGCTGAGCGGCCGCGTATCTGATGCACGCGCCGGCCGTGCCACATGGCGGCTCTGTCACCGGGGCCCCTCTCGCCTGAGCCCGAGATCCGAGACCGGATAGTCGCCTTCAATTCTACCACCGCATTGTGTGCCCAGAGGTACCCTTTAACCACCACCCATTAGCGAAATCGAAATTGTTCAAACACTAATTCTGCGATCCATTCCCATATATATCAGGCCTGCGAATCAATTTAAAAGAAAAACAAGTGCCACACATGAAATATAGATAGGTACAGAACTAAGACAGTAAACAGCATTCAAGTAAAGTCAAAGAGTCAAAAAGTAGAACAGGCCTCAGCCCTTCTGTTTTACACATCTTACTCCAGGCATTTCTCTATCTCAAGAAATCGTAATAAAAAGACTTTTTCCTACAAGACGTGCATACCATGAGTATTCTAGACTTGAGTCATACGGAACCCCAGCGCTTGATCCTAAAGGTGACCAGTAACCAACGCAAAAGCACTTCAGCATTAAATATGTCCAGAAACAGAACAAAAAGAGCGCGCGCAAGCTTGTTGTCTCGCGATGCCACAGCGCAGGGTTGTCGCAGGCAGTACGCGCCCGTTAATTAGACCGCGGCCCGGGATGGAATTCATTAGGCCCTGTAATTAAACATAGGGACATGATTTTCCGGTTAAGGCAGACGAAAGTGCGCGTAGGTGTTCCGAGAGCCAATCGCGGCGCTGCCTGATTAATTAAAGCTGGCTAATTTGGCACAATACGCGCCCTAATTAGGCGCGTGTTTGCGTAATGCACGTCCTCAAATGTGATTTTGTCACGGCACCTCTGGGGAACGTGAAGACTACGCTTTTAATTTAAACCAAAAGAACATAACTAAAACCGAGCACGCGACATATCCAGTAAAGATTGAACCTGAGTGCATTTAAATGCACGCTTATTTTTAAGAGTTACTAATTAAGAGTATGTAGTACATTAGGTATAATGCCGTCAACAACTGCCGTTCATACTAGGCATGTCCTGAAATGAATTTCTAAGAATAAAAGCAAGTCAAAGAGCTAATTTCTTTAGCAGTAATTGTCGAACCATTATCCCAGATTATCGTAAGACAAATGACGTAAAGACTAACATCAGATATTTTTCTGAAATTGTTACTCACTATTGTGTCTATTTCACTTCCATACACCCCCGTACGTTCACTACGCAGTAACTTAACAAGAAAGTGACAAGCAGCCGGACGCACAGCGCGAGAGGGGCGACATGTGTCACGTCACATGTCGCGTCACGTCGCTGACAGGCTGACGAGCTGACGGGTTGACGGGACACTAAATATATATAATATCTCGTGCAGTAAATCAAATATTACATCAAGTAATAAATATATTAATATACTATAAGGATGTACTAATACGTTCAGTTACAAAAATTGTGCTCACGCCCATAACACGGAAGGGTAGGCAGAGATCATGGATTTATATTTGGCGCGATCCTGGCACACCTCTCTCGCTTCTACTACATTCATATCTACGCATACATGCTCGTCGGTAACGGATACTGTACCTGTGTCCTATCTGAGTGAATGAGCTGAGGTACGGCGCACTTTGTTCCCTCGGGATCTATTTATCCCGGACAAAGAAACGGTCCAAAGTTCACACGGTAGAACCTTAAGCTTTAATTCTGTGCTAAGATTTAGACTGAGCGCTTTAAACCACAGTTCAAGCCATTAAAACATCAATAATCCCTACTAATATTATAAATGTGAATGTAAGTTTGTTTGTAACGCTTTCACGCAAAAACTACTCAACCGATCATCAGGAAACTTTGTACACATATTTTTGGAAGTACTAGAAGTAACATAGGATACCTTTTTATGAAAAAAAATAGTATTAAAGAAGCGAATTATGTACGTTCCCTATAGACCTATAGAATCCGAAACGGCTGGACCGATTTCGATAAAATTTACAGGGATTGTCCAGATTGGCACATTCCTGTGTTTGGTAGCTATCGGATCAACATAATTAGTGGTATCCGGGTAAAGCCAGGGCCGCTCACTAGTATAACAATAATTCTGACTGAGGTGAGAACTTCGGTAAATCGCGGCGGCGCAGTTTCCGGCTCGAGACATAAATTTAACGATATCTTACGCGATCAATTTTATCACTGGCTATTTACATTAATTACTTTATACAAGATTACAGAAAGTAAGTCGACAGTAGTTAGACGTTTGTAGTTATAAAGCAGTTATATTTTTCCCTGGAATAAGAGGCACAAGGTACATACGTCACTTAATGTTATCTACTCGACGTGAACATCCAAAACAGAATGTTCAAGACACACAAGAGGGGAAGTAGAAGTACTCTGCGTTTAGTCTGATAAGTGAAGAGGCTTTACTTTGATTCTTTTCTCCTTTCTATCTTTTTTTTAATAAGGAAAGGGTTGTAAGACGAAGAGGATTTGACGGGGAAGGGTAGGAAAATGTTTTTTTTTTATTTTCTGTGTATTAAAGGCAGCTAATATGCAACTTCTTGTCTATGGGTAGCGCATACTTAATATGAGAAACGCTGGCCCGTTTGCCTCCATAAAAATTAATAGTATATGTAGATAATAAAAGGCATACTGGATCCCTAATCCGGTAATTACTGTTGATAATCTGTGACGTGCTACTTCCTGGTTTATACGAAACCGCCATTAGTTGCTTGATGTATCATTTATTAGGTAGTAAATGTTACCAATTTATCACCGTAACAGGAAACATGCCTCAAGTATTTCTAAAGTAGACTAAAAGCTGTCATTTCGGATGTCAAATTATTAAAGAAAATCTTTCAGAGGGATTCATGAAAGCTCAGAGACAATATTACAGAGCCTCATAATGTCTATGAATAATCGACTATCAACTAAGTAACACTAAGAGAGGTACAATATAAAGCACTTCACTGCACAGGAAGTGATCGAGTTATATGTTTAGGGTAAAATTTTTTACGTTTGATTTCAACTATGGTGTCCAATTCAAGTTAAAACCACGGCGAAAATATTTAAGTATTGATATGGAAGTAGGCGTATCTCTTCCGAATAGAGGTAACTCAATGTAATAAATATCGGACCTAGTACAATAGAGTTATTGAATAAACTACCGCGTACATTTTCAACGAACTTCCTCGAAGAAATAAAGCAAGAATCCATCTGAGAGCTGCGCTGAACAAAAACTATCCGAGCAGTAAACATAGCGGGACCGGAGCCCCCTCCGCGCCGGGCTTATCGTTATTATTAGCCTACCAGGCGAAATTATGACAACTGCAAAACCTTCGCGGTCTCTCTCGCGCTAACGCAACGCCCATCTCCCGTCCCCTTCAGACTCGGTTATGCAAGTCTTTGCAGTGATTCTACGAGATGACCGCCGCGGGATCGCACGCGGAGGTTTACAAGCCTTTGAGGGGTTAAGCTTCAGTTTTGTATTTAGTTCGCGTCTTATCTTACAGGTTATTTCCCCGCCAGGAGTACGGCGGGGCTTTTAATTTCTTTTCGTTTACGTCTGCTTGCGGTATCTTTGTTGTCTGCACGGAAGTTTGCTACTTGTGTGTCAAGTTGATTGGTAAATGTTTCAAGATTTTATTTGGTCTAAATAATGATGTATCTCATGAGAAAAGTATAAACGCTTAACTTTAGGTGTCAACCCTTACGGCCTTTACTTCCTAAAAATACTTTTACTTTTACGTTTTAAAGTATCGGAAAAAACCTAATAAAATGAAGATGCGTTGCCTACCTTTAATAGAAAGACGAGGGGATAAACAGGAGAAAATATATTTCACCGTCAAATCCTCTTCCCTCAACCATCCATTCCTTAATAGATAAAGATAAGGGGAAAAGGCGTAAATTAGGCCTCCGGCACGGCAGACACATAGTAGAATACGCCTGTTCACGCCTGTTTTCTGTGAGGCCGTGGTATTTCACCGGTCGAGCCGGCCCATTCGTGCAACAGATGTTGTTGCGGGCTCTACCTCTGTAAATACTTATACTTGTGATTTTTTGTTATAATTTCAATAGAAAATGAATAAATTACGGAAGCAAAGTGAACATAAAGTCCTTATAGATAGATCGACAACAGGAAGCAGGAGGAAATGTTTGAATGCGGTACGCGGAGGTCCGCGTTTTTAAGCCATTGGGGAAGATCTATGTCGAGCTGTGGAATCTTACAGGCTTATAATGATGACAAATATCTCGTCATTTATTTAGAGAATTATTATCGTCAAACCTAAATAATAATAATAAATCAGTCTTTACTAGAATGTTTCCCACTGCAGGGACACAGGTATCCTCTCCGAGAGAGGGAATGAGCCGTAATCCACCACGCTGGCCCAGTGCGGGTTGGTAGATGTCACATGTCTTCGTATTTGATGGTTCTAAGAACATGCCGATTTCCTCACGATGTTTTCCTTCGACGTTTTTGGAGCAGTGGTTATGAAATAAATTATACAAAGTGAACCGCCTGACTGGGTTCGAAGCCGCAACCGAACTGTAACGTAAGTCGGGGCCTACACCACTGAGCTACCACTGCTCCTCGCTGAGCCTAAATACCAAATTATATTACGGATGAAATAGATAGTGTTCAATAGCAGAAACATAGAAATGATTAATTACAACAAATTACCGAGATATTTTTTCACTGGTAGCCAATGTAGTCGCCAGCAGAGACCATAAATGGGTCTGTTTATTTGTCAGTATGTACCGAGCTTGGATAATGCAGCGGCGGTCGGCAATGGAGTGGTCGGCGTTTGACCGTCGCCTTGTGATTTGTGGTCACTGCAGGCTGCCCCCTGTCGGTGACGTGCCAATTGTCTTCGTCTTGAAAGTATGCGCAAGGCATAAGCGGAAGCGGGTCAAGGTTATTAGATTAAAATTGAATTAACAGATTATATAACTTTTAACAATGACAGCGTTTTACAGAATAATTTTTCAAGTTATTTCGAATGTTGACAATATGAGACTTCATTAATATCATACAAAGTGTAAACATTTAGTAGAAAGTAGTCCAACAGTCAACGAAACAATTTTTATTCTTGTCAGGTCATAATTTTAGAAGTAACTATTAAATGCTTACAGCTGCACCCCATGCAGTAATGACGGTAAATAAATTAAAAGCACTCGTGACTATATAAAATGGTAGGGTTATACGCGAGAAAGACAGTTTTCTATTTACTTTTTATAAAAGCTTATTTGTGGTAACATTGCATTTTTAAGAACGATGTGATTTTATATATAACTAGTGACCCGCCCCGGCTTCGCCCGGGTACTACTAATTATGTTGATCCGATCGCTACCAAAGACAGGAATGTGCCAGTCTGGATTCCCTGTAAATTTCATCGAAATCGGTCCAGCCGTTTCAGAGTCTATAGGTCTATAGGAAACATGCATACTTCGCTTTTTATATAGTATTTTTTTTAATAAAAAAGTAACCTAATACCCCCAAGAATATGTGTACAAAGTTTCATGATGATCGGTTGAGTAGTTTTCACGTGAAAGCGTAACAAACTTACATTCACGTTTATAATATTAAGTAGGGATTTTAAAATAATCTCGATATTGTCTTATGTCTACTAGTTGCAAAGTGCTGGGAATCATAAATATTGGTAATTTACTGTAACCATATATTATAAAAAGAAATCATTCAATAATTCTAAGCATTTATTCAACTTATCAACGAATGTTTAAATATAAGATAACGTTAGTTATTCATAAATCGCTCTTCGCTTATGTATCGCGCCATAACCTCAGTCTGTCACGAGCAGCGGGCTGTGTAAACGCGCCTTAATGCCGTAATGCCTTGCGTTGTCAAATTAATGTGCATGCCATATTCCGCGCCGTGTCATACGGAGTTAGCTGTACCTTAACAAATGTAATACCTTGCGATTACAAAATTGACAAGTATTAACAATTTCTTGATAAAATCAACTGAAATAGTACTAGGCTCAGCAATTATAGGCGTATAAATCAAGTATCGTGTTGGTCCAACAGGTTCAACACTAATCGTGGTGGATTAACCTATTGTACCACAAGAACTGAAAATGTGGTCATCTGTGTATAAAGGATATATGGCTGACTGACTAATGTATTAATGCCCAGCCTGACTACTACGCCTAGACACTTGACATTTCTGTTGTTACGTAGGCAAGCTCTGAAGTAAGGGATGAAAGTTTGTATGGAGAAACTACCCTTGCGAAGTCGGGGCGGATCGCTAGTTTTATATATGTACTCACTTCTTATTTGAGAATTACCATTTTGTAAAATATTCTCTATTAAGCATATATATTTGTAACTTGTAAGTTATACCAACAACCCAGTACCAACGTCTCTAGGTCTGTACACATCTCAAGAGCTTAAACAATGTAAATTATTCTACAATTGGTGATCCGCCCATGTAGCCACTTCGGAATTCATAGGGAAAATCGCCTTTAATATACTGAGATAAAAAACTAAAAAAATATCCCACAGGAACCGTACATTTTTCCTGAATAAAAAGTAGTCTATATGTTATTCCAGAATATAATCTATCTCTGTGCCAAATTTCATCCAGATCCGTTTTTGCGTGAAAGAGTAACAAACACGCATGTGCCTTCCATGTTAATATAACGGTTTAGAAAGCTTGGGTATTGGTATTTTTATGTTTAATTGATAAGATATGAGCAATATGTACGTCCGATAATGAGATACGTTTCGTCCTAATTACAACGTATACACTGCCGTCCTGCTGAGGCGTCTGACACATAGATTAACTTGTCAACGCGCAATCGATATATTGCGTGTTATCCAGCTGAGGTGAGATGGGCCTTCCTAATAACATAAGTAAATACGTCTCAATATAATGGGTGTTGTCTCATAATAAAGCCGTGGGGCTAACTAAACTTGATATAACCAAACGTTTGGGACATACGAGGACTTACGATCCATAACGATTAGAACCAAGCAATGAGGGTTAGTTTATTCGTGGAGTATATAATGTAGTATTTTTTAATGGGCTGTGGTAGAGACCTTATGGGCCGACTCGACCGGTGAAATGCCACGACCTCACAGAAGATCACAGCACAGACTTCAAAACGAATTTGTCACTGTTTGCCCGAAGGAGGCATTTAAAGATTTACTTGGCTTGAGGACACAACACAGAGGGCGCTAGGGCTCCCTCGGGAGCCTTAGCTCGAGCTGTTACTATGTTTTCGAGGATTAGTAGGTGACCAGGCTCTTTGATCGCTTAGGTTCCATAGAGTGAACTCGACCCAACGACGTGAAGTCAAAAAATTATAAAAATAAATAAATAAAATAAGCGCAAAAATAAAAATTGTATATCCCCGTGACGTGTCAGGAAAGCGTGTTGCTAAGCGCGGCGTGTTGTTAGACTTGACGTTCGCGTCACGCAGGAGGTAGACGGCGTGCGATAAAGCCGTCAATGCACTACGCTATCGGCGACGCGGCAACGTGACGACCGCGACACGGACACCGGCCGGCTTATCGCACTCGTCATTTGAGCATTCATTGTCCCTCATTATCAATAACTTGCGAATGCATTCATGTGTTCAAGGCGATACGTATTAAACGTTTTTCCCTGAGGGTTGGCGGCGGGCGGCTGTAAAAACTGTAGCCAAAACCCATACTATGGACAACAGTCATGCTGGCACAGGACCCTACATTATGTGGGAAAAGGACAGGGAGATGATGTGATAGTTTTAAGTGATTATAAATATAGTATATTGTTATTTTATACGATAAATAAAATTTCAATGTACAATTTTATAATTCTAAAACAAACCATTGCCTTGTTACTACAAAAAATAACCTAATTTCAAAATAACTTCTCTTAGCTGAATTTAGTGAGAAGGCAGCACATGTTAATATGCCATCAAAACTCATGAATGTAGATAGATGCATGAAATTACTAATCGTATAATAATTCAACATAAAGGAGTTTAAGGTTTAAATATCGACACATCTTGATAAACACCAATCCCAAAGAAGCCATAGAAAATATTAACAATGTCCATAGACTACCACAACTCAGTCAGCGCTGAAAACAAGCATACAAAATGTTATTCGACACGTAATTTTCAACGGAATGGTCGCATAAAAACTATAAAATAGTACAACATGCCTTGTATGAAGGCCTTCGTTATACGCATCGGACATAAGATGGCGCTGTTATTACACAGTGCTACCGTGTATACAGGCCGCGTGGGCGTGGGTCAACTCTAAATGTCACTCGATGGAGCAGTCAACGCGTGTCAAATGTTCCGACATTAAGCGTTCGTTCCGACACCACTGCATAAAGTAGACAAGTTAGAATAGATGTAACTAAAGTTTACAAGTTTATTTATAAACGAATTTATGTTTAACTTGGCTTTAGAATTAATGTACTTTTTATTACTTACCGATGTAAAGTTAATAATCATAAGTGTTGCCTTACCTGTAACAGAAAGCATCAAATGTTAAATGTTGCCGTATAAAATGTATAAAATATTATTCGTTTACCCATGACGATATTATATTCACGGGGAAATTGAAACACAGAATCCCGAGACGTATCAGTACGAAGCAACGAAATTCCTGGATACTATTGCTTTGCACAATTGTAGGGTTGATATTCACAAGTAACCGCTAAAAAGTCTTATATCACATGACCCTATTTTAGTTTCATCACCTAATAAACTTAATATATATACCTATATATATATATATATATATATATATATATATATATATATATATATATATATATATATTATTGTACATTAAAAAGGTATTAACTACAACGTTATTCTAGTAAAATTGAACAGGATTTTACCACAAGTTATACAGGTTTCAATGAAAAAAAATGTAAAAGCCAGGCTAATTCTAGATATACTCAATGTATAGTCGATGTATAGCAAAAGCAGAATAAAATGAATACGAGTGTGCTTTGGGTACAGCTTCGTAAGAAATAAACAAACTTAAAAAGCAGACGATCAATGAAGGTTCGTTTAATTATTAATAATGAAAGGGGTACACGGGCAGACGTCCGGGCACCGGGAGACACTCTCACGTACTTAACGTCCACTAATCTAACTCCGGACCGATCGAAGCAACAAAACACTCAACCCTTCCCGACCGACCCCACCCTTAATCCTTATTTCGGCTCCTACGAAAAAAGAGAGCTTTCAATTCAGACACGAGACAAGAACCTATCAAAGGTAGAGACGTGTTAAAACCTTATACTGGCCTTTAATTAAAGCCTGCAGGGTGTGGGGGCGCAGGGGGGCGAGGAAGGCGACGTGGCGGCCATTTTACTCCGGCTGTCCACTCCCGTCGTAACGTATGGACGTAGCTACTTCATTTCGGACTGACGAAGGGAAAAAGAAAATGCAGGTGGCCCCCGCGTCTCGGAACACAAACCTCCGTGGAGACTTCGTATACGTTTAAATTTTGAAAACTAGCTTATATCGTATTAGCGATCGAAAAGTTCAGTTTAGCTTACATCATGTGCTTAAATAACGCGTGAGTGACAAACACTAGCTGTCCTCTATTTTCTTATTATTTTAATCACGCTATCCTTTTAACACCATTTCACATGTGTGGATGTTACTGTCAGGGTTTTTGGAACACTTGTTACTAGTGATTTTGTACGAGTATAATATATCTATTGTATAAAATATAATTGATTTATCAAAAAAAAACACATGCCTAATATTATTTTTAAAATAACAAATAAAAACATCATTACAATCTGTGAATGTAAATAATTAGCTGTCATTTGTAAACAATTTTTTTAAGTATTATAAACTATTAATTTATAATAGAATCGACTCCACGCGACCGGAGATCACGACATTAAACGAGTGAGCACAATCTGAACAGACATTTAATTGGTTCGCATAAGTTATACGTTAATTTGAAAAAGGCGCCACGAAAAAAAAACTGAACTATTGTGGTTATAAATTCAATTTTTGTATTGTCTTGACCGTGTTATGTTTTATATTGTACCGAGTTAATTTGCTGGAATTATCGGCTGACTTTGAGTTTTTAATTGCTTATCGAAATCATATCCCACTTCTGAACTCTTCTCCAATACCTTCAATCATCAACGGAGGACTCTATACCTTAAGAAATGAGTGTAAACTAAAACATCATATATGTACATCATTATATGAGAAACGTATAGGGATTAAGTGTTAAGTATCTAGTTTTTAATGTATTAATATTAATCTAACAGGAATGAGAGCAGTGGAGGTCCAGTGGTTTACACCCCGACTTACGTACAGTACGATCGCAGGTTCAAACTGGCAGGCGCTTTACTTTGCGTAATTTATTTCATCACCACTGCTCCAAAAACGGCGAAGGAAAACATCGCAAGGAATTTATGTTTTTGTTGTTATATAATAAATAAAATTCCTCAATATATAAAAAAAACAAATCAGATTACACTAGTAACTGGCTGTATATCAGAATTACTAAAACCTATGTCAAATTCAATCATACAGGAAATCGATTTTGACTCCGCATCGACAACATGTTGCATGCTAGGGACCAGTAATGCGTAATCTGTGGCTGCGTGCAATCAGTGCGTTCACGTCGAATGTGATTTACAAACAACCCATTGTTGCCGCCGGCGATAGTCGAGAGCAAGGTGTTCCACTCTGTACAATCGCTTAACTAAGTAGTTCACTTAAGATATAGATGGAATAAAACACCAATAGGGCTATAGTATACTGTCGAAAAAGGATTTATGTAGATGTGCCATTGTTGCTCATTTTAAAACTAATAAAGAAGCTGTAGTGTACACAGGAATTTATAAATTCAAATATACTAGATGTACAGTCTACCCTATTGAACACATCTCCTTACCGTGGGTTTCCACTGGCGTAAAATCGTGTCGCGATACAAGCTGGGATGACAATATGTTCTGTGTCAATGTTTTCTTTTTTTTTAAAGTGCGAGTATTTTCAAATTAATTTTTGATCTTTCCCACATTGAACAGGCTTTGGTAAAATTATCGAAAAAATATAATTTTTATTGTATTTTTATACATATATATGATACATACAAGTATACTGTAGTCTTTGCGATACTTATGTTTTAGGGACGGTGAGCGATCGCAAATTGTGTTAATAGTATCAAACCGTTTTTGCTTATAAAACTCCTAACATCACTGACATCTACACAAACGTACGACTTAGCGAACGCGCGACTGTCGCGCTATGAATCTGTTATTGTTGTTGTGGCTCCCAACGAAAACAGATTAATGGACAGTCGCAGCTGGCTCCGTCTGATTGTTGGGACGTAAGTGGTCTTTTGCTTTTGTATTTGTTTGCAGCGTCCGTTTGTTGAATCGTTAATAGCCAGCCGGGGCGAGGGCTCTCCACGTTTCACCATGAATCGGTTATGAGGTGGACAGAGAGGACGGGACGATTAACCGTGTTTTTTAAACGAATCTCAAATCATGTGTCGCGAGTTTCATCATGTTTTCTTTTTTAATCTGTATTTTACGTAGTCTACCAGAATATTCTTTGTAGAGAAGAAGACACATTACATCAGGTGATCCGCTTACTCGTTTGCCACCTTGTCACATAAAAAAAATGTAGAAAAGTGTTGGGAATTACAGCTGCCCGTAAGAGAAGGTTTCAATAGTGGTAGAGCCCGCAACATCTGTTGCACGAAACCACCATCTGGCCGGCTGGACCTCCAGAGGCCCGATTGTAGTCCTCTTCTCCCTTCAATCCTTTTCTAATAAGGATGTGATGGGGGGAAAATATTTATCCCCTCATCTGTGAATTTAAAGTAGGCGACGCATCTGCAATTCATTAGGTTGTCGTAGATGCCTATGGGTATCGGTCACCTTATATGGTGAACTGGTTGCTGGTTTACCACCTTTTTGCATAAAAGAAGGAGTTTTTGTGTATATAACACACACAAGGGAAAGATGAGGTTTGTTGGTCAAGTCCGCAGATTAGATGATTGCAAGTGACCAATCTTTGTAACTATCCTAGGGAAGGCCTACGTCCAGCAATTATTGTGTTTTGGTTGATAATAATTGTAATATATCTTAAATGAATAGTTGCAGGACGCTGTTCGTACTGCGAACATTCGTTCGGTCGTTCGCTAACACAATATAAATAAGTGTGCGACGGGTTCACCGCACGCAACACTCCTCATTCCGCGCCAGTCAGTAACTAGCGTTATTCCCGCGACGAAAGCCGACAACGACCTCGGCACTGCTCGGCTCGTAGTAAGGAAACAATTACTAGTTCAGCTACACCCAGTCAATATGTTTCCAAAGCCTTAAGTAACACCTGGCCTAATAACAACTAGGTAATCTAATTTTAGTACTCGTTGTTTTCCGTTATACTTAAAGTAACCTTATGAATTTTAAGCGATGATATTTTAATATGTAGTGCACCTAAGTAATGATGTATTAGTTCACGTTCAGAGAGAAAATCTAACCTTAAAATCTCATAAATAATTTGTCCACTAGACAGCTCCGCACTAGTGTCGCTAACAGGTTATGTTATATATATTTATACTTACACCGCCATCTGTTGTAATTCAATCGAAATAAAAACTATCCTATCTTTTATTTTAATCTGTGGATAAATTACACTCAAGGAGCATACAGGGGCCCTTCAGGGTGCTTTGGGGCTGCCGCGCTACTGCAGTGCTTCGGGGATGTTAGGCACGGCTGGCGTTGATAGACTTTCAGCTATCATCACAAGACTATAGCATCCCTGATGCAACGGGCACCTCCAACAGCCTCTTGAGGACAGTGGTGGGGAGACTGGACGTGGACACGTCATATCAATATAACCGGTTTTAATTAATTTAAGATATATAACATAGTATGTTATATACCTTAAATTAATTACACAGTACATTTATTCATTGTTACTAACACTATGGATCCTGTCTAATAAATAATTTTTATTTTAAGTTGGGCTATATTACATAAAGTGATCAAATTTCGTTACGATCGGTTTAGTACTTTCCGAGTTTATCTCGGACAAACATCACGACACGAGTTTTTCATATGTATCCCCCTCTAGTATTGTAGATATAAAAATGAAGTCCATAAAAATGCGCGCAGTGGCTAAGAACAGACACAATTAAATCATCAATACTCTGTAATCGTCGAGTTACAAACAAAGGAGTTATGCTCCACACAAACTTATGAAGCTATACCTTGGCGAGGTAAAACAATAATGCAAAACACATTTTGCACAGAAAACAAAAAGACCGGAGCAAGAATATCTTGGAACAAAGCCGAGCAATGCTCAATAATTAAACAAGCCGTTAAAAGGAACCCATAGAGATTGCTTTAAGCACGTCTTCCGCTCAAGGCGACATCTATCGACAAATAGGAATAATTCTTTAACATCATTATGTGAGCAGAGGTAATTGGATTCGATACTTCCCGAGGAGTCCCCCTTCCTCCCGGCGGCTCCCGGATGTGCTAGTTTTTTAAATGCAGCCTTTGATACACTTTGATACGCCACCCACACATGCAGACGGAAGATTCTTTTCACTTGAAGTTAATTAGATCTACGGCCATTGCGAATTATTTTTATTTCTCGTCTACCTTCTATATTATACTTATAATCAATTTCAGACTTGAACAGACGAATTGAACCTCCTCCTTTTTGAAGTCGGTTAAAAGAAAGGGTAAAAGGCTATCTGTAAACTTAGTTACGAGTGGTAGCAATCACTCAGGTGAACCGCTTTTTTTACCCTTTAAAACATGAATGATTTAAGCCTTTTGCATTGTTATAAAAGTGTCTATTTTTAATAAATGTAATAAGTCTAGAACTCAATGTATTTCGACTTTAAGGTTCGATACGGAACCATATCTAAATTAATATTAAAAAGAGGAAAGTTTTGTTTGTTTGCATTGAATAATCTCTGAAACTACTGGACCGATTTCCAAATTTATTTTACCATTAGAATCCTACATTATCCCTGATGAACACAGGCGATGGAATATTTAAAAAAAAATTGGGATCGGTAAGAAAACTTCGACAATGTAACACAACGTGTGAAAAAATTACCAAAAAATCTTTATATCGCGTACGCTGCGGAAATGATTGACAATAGAGCAAAGTGGTATACTACAATTTTGTAGATGAAATCAATATCTACAAAAAAGTCTGCGATACTATACGTCTTACTATTACAGTTATGTCACAATAACTACATTTTTGGTTTTGAAATTCTTGTTAAATACCCGTGCGAAGAAGCGAGCGGACTTCTAGTTAAATATAGGATTATTCATTGAATTTATTCGCAGAACATTTCAAACGAATTGTGGTTCACAAGTTTTAAATGAATTTTATTGATACGATAAAAGACAGCTCACTAATTATGTATCTAAATTACAAAAGCCAAAGTAATTTAAAATGATATAAACGTAACCAAACGTAGTCCTTCGCACAACTTCACAAGGTTCCAATTCTGGTCACCTTACGTCCACATGAATGAATGAAATAAAAGTAAAATAAAAACGCGTGGGTTTCCCTGTTATAAGGTTAAAAATTTCGTTCATAAGTTCTGGGCTTACGTCTCGGAGGTATGACGCGTACAGCAGACTACGCATCAAGTTGAGAACCTTATTGCATTGTAATAAAGGATATTTTAAAGGATCACAATAAGAAAAAACTTTAGCTCAAGTTGAATGAAAATAGTTTGCAATAATTAATAACTAAACTATATAGGTGTCGCAAATATGCGTCTGACTTATGATCTCACTGGAATCTAAGGATTAGAAGTATAAGTTTTTGTCATAGGATTACAGTATAAATTATTTAGATAAACCAATTGAAGGGTCGATAGATAGATTTAGAGGGTCCATCTTAAAATCTTTGTCTTTAGAGTGGTCAGTGTGTTCGTCAGTGATGATTCCGGAAACATAACTTTCTCATCTTTAGCGTGGCATCGTGTTTGTATTCGTTATTTTATGAAATAGTGAGACAATACCATGTCCATTTAGTCACGTATTTTGACTAGCCAACAGTAAAGTTAGCAAATTACTGGCTTAAAAGTGGCTGTGACTAGAATTAAGAAAGGCATGCTTCGGTCATATTGAAAGGATGAATGAAGAGAGAATAACGAAACAAAATGTTGCCATAAAAGTGGCAGTGATGGGAGGGACCATAGGAGAACTTATATCGATCCGATTTATGGCTTACTAAATACGGCGGTTTAAGAAGCACCCCATAACCAAAGAGCATACATGCGAGAGAAGTGTACCAGGATCGCGTAAATGGAAATCCATGATCTCTACCTACTACTCTGAGTGACGGGAGTGAGCGCATATTTATTTATTAACTTTGTTAAGGGGAAGTATGCTTTGCTGTGGTGTCTACATGAGATGACACACCGCCAGTATTTTGGCACGAGATAAACATGCGCGTACAGTGATATGCAAATAAAGCGGGATGATTACATATACAATTTTGCATATTTACAACAAAAAGGATGAAGGTATATCAGTAAAGTGAATCTCGGTGGATGCGACTTTAAATGCTAATTTAATTCGAATTAGTCCATTGACATTTGCAGCACCACAATGAGACATCTGTTGGAAAATAATACGTCAAGCATAATCACCATTGTGTCCCAATTATAACCAGAAAAATAAAAGTTATGTTCCCCGTCTCGGAGTTGTACGACTCTTGATAAAATAAATATTGTTAATTTCAAAAATCTAAATAAACTTCTTTAGTATTCATTTTGAAATGTCCGCCGTCAAGCCGAACGGAAATATTACTTATTCGAAATGGACTTTGGTAGCGTTACATTGATCTTCAAATTTTAATAGATTGGAGTGATTAACGGCTGAGGTATCGCCTGTAAGGGTAAATATAAACAAAAGAGAGATTTTGCATTCATATACTTTTGCTACTATTAGTTCATTCATCCGTACAATAAATACAATATTTATTTTTTAGAATCAAATATATTATTTCATTGGATGCTCAGCTTCTTTCCCAATATTCGATACTGGCATGGTACCCGCCGTACCATTACGTCAATCCAAGCTGTCCTGTCACGTATGAGTCTTGCGAGGGCCGCAGCTCCGTTTCTTTCATGCGATCAGACCGTTTGTGCGGCTCACTGTGCACAGTGACTTATCTGACGTACAATATTACTATTGCCGGAATTCACAAGCGATAGCGGATTAATTGATTTATTTATTTAGATGTGACGTCTTTTAATTAGGTAACGCATTCGAATTCTCAAAAAAGTATGAATCATTGTCCCGTTACGCTCTAGCCGAAAATTACCGCATCAAGCCGAGTGTGGTTAGAGGGGTGACTCATCGGTGTATTAGGAAACGTTGTCACGAATTTAACGACACCTTGCGCCCAGACACCTGGGATTTTTTTATCAAGTCTAGTAAAACCTAGCTTACGTTACGAATTTACGGTACAAATCATTAAGTGTTCGTATTGACTCAATAAAATTTGGCGATGAGGGTGAAAATAAACACATCCTTGAAACTAGCCTTTCCCAACCCCCTTCCCTATTTCCCCTGCTTTCATTTTATATCTATTTCTCTTCTATTCCCTACAGAAAGGAGGCCAGGCTTGATGGACGTAAATGGTCGCTAGTCTCCCATCTGAAAGCAGTATATTCTGTAAATTGTATATCTTGTGTATATAATTTTTTTTTCTCTTGACGTAACCTCGTGCGCTAGTCACTTGCGCCACCGCGTACCGTGGGTGTAACTTATTTGTGTTCTTTGGATGATTTCAAAGGGTTTTGATTTTATAATACAGCGCCGCACGGACGGCGTAGCGGCCATTCAGATAAGTGACGTACTTTATTGCGATACAGTACTTGCAGATGTAAAATTCCACTCAAATCTGTCCATAGGCAGGCGGGGCGAGGTGTAATCTTACAGGTACAGTCAAATGCTCATAAACACGTTATGTTATTGCCGTATAAAAAAGGAAAGGAAGTCTTTCCTTAGTGTTCGTGACGTGTCTGCGTCTAGTATTGCAAGAGTCGTTGATAATCGGCAAAGTAATATAATGTATTTAAATTGTCAAAACATGCGGCAAACACAAATGCGAACATTGTAAAATATTTATAAGCTTTGATAACAACATTGGTTGATGGGTACTTCAAATCTGTTATATTCGTTTGCCTTACAACATAAAAACTACCAAACTGACATGCATGTAAAATAAAATGCAAATAACATAAGTTTCAACTATAGACAAATGGCAGTTTATTGAAAGCTGTAGTATTGTAGAGTTATGCAATCAAATGGCGTCTTGAGTTTTATCAGGCACCATTATTACGTGTTACTTCTGCGGCTCGAAGCGATGCGTTTGCGATAAGGTTTGTGCGGGGAAAAAGGCAAGATTTAACGCGTCCTCTGCTATCGCGCGCAGGTAGCGCGGCTACTTGGCGGACCTATTACTGCGCGCGCTATGACAAACGGAGTCGATTGCCGAACTAACGTTGACTTATTACTGTCTGGACATCGTGTAATGTGTGCGGACAGTGCGAGAGGGTCTCTGCTTTTAAACGTGTCTCAGACGAACTAAAACACTCGTGATTCATTCTGAAGCGAACTGTGATTAACAAAATAAAAAAATTACAGGTGTCGGGGCGCAAGGCGCTCCGATGTTAAATTCGTGACAACGTTTCCTAAAACAATGAGCATTATCTATCGGCGTTACTATCTCTCTCTCTCATGTCGCGCTCTCGCTCACACACAGACACGCGGCACATCGATCGTGCATGATCGGTTACTCTCGGCTCAAGCGCGGACCCGACCGTAACGCTACATTTCTAGCGAATGCCACCTACTGTCCATCAATTTATAAGACGTTGTCACGTCAAAAGTTGTCATTTATCCAATTCATTTAGTATACAATTAATTGATGATATTAATGTATTTACTTCATAATACAAATAAAGTTGCAATAAATAGAAATCTAATAGCCTACACCACATCCATGTATGAAGCGTGGCCGATGAAACGCGGCAATAAAAACTCGAACATAAATAAAAACAAGCAGGCGACATAAAGCCGGCCACTAAAACAAAAAAGGGCCTACAATAACATCAAGCATAACAAATTGAAATATACGACGCTTGTCAACCTTCACTTAGCGTAGCTCACTGCAGAAAGGCTTTCGGGAAGGAACCGTGGGCGTGGGCGAGCGGCGTCGCCTTCCCACGGATGGGCCTGACGCCTCGACATGACGAGGCCTTGTTTATTACGACGCAGCATTAACAGCGCTGTACGCAGCGATTCGAGCGCCGAGTGATATGTTGTCGACAATGCGTGTACGTGATAAACTCGATGCAAACGGGGCTCCGTGTCAAACTTGCACCACCTCCGAGTTCTTTTTTGGATTCCATTATCTGTTAGTTTATTTGAACATACGACTGAGTGAGATTCAGAATTGGGCCTATAAGAAAACCTTACATGTCAACTTCTACACAATTCTTCGACATTTCTGTAACTGCGATTTATTGGTTATCAATTTTGTTAGATTCATCAGATTGAAGGCTTCATTTACGATGGTTTGTAAATTGAAGCAATAATTTCATTCTGTATCATTTATACGACTCAAAACTCAATTCATCAAGCAAAAATTTAACAGTGCTAGAGTCCGCAACAACATCTGTTGCACGAATGGGCTCGAGCGGTGAAATACCACGACCTCACAGAAGACAGGCGTGAAGTTTAGTAATCTGCGTTTCGTCTGATGAGTGAGGTGCCGGAGGCCTAATTCTAGTTCTCTTCCCATCCTTTTCTTGTAAGGAAAGGATGGGAAGGGGAAGAAAACTTGACGCTGGAGAGGATAGGAATTGGAAATAACCATTTTCTGTTTGTCCCCTATGTCCATTAAGGGTTGGCAACGTACCTGCAACTCATTAGTTAGTTGCAGATGTCTATGGGTAGCAATCACTTGACATCGGGTGAACCACTTGTTCGTATGCCATAGGCCAAGAAATATGTATCTCAACAGTACATCATAGACATGACCTTGATTCTCCGATAACCAAATTAAGTCTACAGCTAGAGGCGACATATCTTATCTGCAATTCATTTGCTTGCTTAATAATAAAACCCATCAATGTCTCTAAGGACTAAGAAGGAATATTTAATTAAAACAACAATTTGCATACGGATTCAAGACCTGTCACAATTAATTCGTTTGATATATTTACATGCTGCGTTCGAACTCGAGACGAAAACACAAATTCGTTTTGTAGAAAAGGACCAAGTGAATTAGCAGAACGAAATATTTATCTCGGTAAATCATTAGATGCCACGAAAAACAGAAATGCGGCAAAATGACCAAAACGAGAGACGGACCTGTTCCATTATAATGGAATCGATGACAGATGTGGAACAAGCAGAGGTCGATTGGAGAAGAGACGACACGTCCACAAAATGATAACATCGACTGGCAATTAATATAGATCTAGTGGCATTAGATAAAGAAATGATGCCAGCGAGCGGCGACTATAATAACAAATATACGATCCGGTATAAACTGGTCAGATCCTGCTCAGGGTCGTGTGTGTCTACTTAATTTTCAACTCTGACTAACTCGCTGTGAGAAAACAATCGAAACTGTACCGCGTATATTTAATGTAATGTCACGGAATGCAGAAAGGTCCTTGAAAAGTTTTGTTATTTTTTTTTATACATGTCATTTTCTGTAATGTAAAAGGTACTTAATACATCATGACATTGCTGAAATTGTCTCGTTACCATTTCACGATTCACGAATAGTGTTCGACATTCAAACGAATTCACACGTTGAACTTTGCTAAGTTCGCGCCGCACCTCTGCGAGAGATCACAGTAAAGATGTTGAGGCGGCCGTAGCCTTTTGGTTCGGACTCGAATCAGGAAGCCGCATGTGACAATAACATTATCTCATTCGGTCCGGACCAGACCGGGCGCAATAAATCCCTTTCAGAATGACTACAATTGTACAAACATCTTTATATTCCCAGCCATCATATCCGATAAGTGTGTCGTAAGTTAGATGAATTAATGTACAAAGATAGCTCGTAAAACGGTTTTGAATAAGCTTCGTTTGATAACTTAGACCTTAGCGTAAACGACTGAGAGTCTATAATCGCTTATCACAATATATGAATCCATTAGGATAGATTCCGTCTATCCCTGTAATAAACATTTCTCGCTTATGTATTAATGAATTATTTTTATGATGACGACCTTTTACTAGATTTTGATAACAGCGACATCTATTGATTTATAATCAAAACTAGACAGATATAGTGTTGCTATTTGAGCATCTAGTTGTGTAGGTACCAATTTAGTTAAATAGTTCAGTGAATTAAGCCTTAAACCAATTCACTTTAACGACTTAACTGAACCAAAGACAACGAAAAATAAAAAAACAACTTTTGTCGCTCACATTTCCGGTTTGCCGGAAATGTATGAGTACGGTACTGAAACGTAAAGTTGCGTCTGTCCTAAGACAGCAAGCGTCTTTATAAGCACTTGTCAAAGGAAGGAGACTCAGTTTGTACTCGGTCGTGACAACACCTTTTGAGGCCCGAGCCTTGACTGATTGTTATAAGTAGTCGTATATAGTGTGTGCAGTATGTCGTGTAGTGGAAATATTAAGCTACAACCTGTGTGAAATATCACAACAATTTTAACTAGTACTCATAAACACGGATTACCCGACGTAACATAAAACCATGATTTCTTTCCAAGACAGCCAGCGAAAATTTTTCCTCATTCTCGAAGTTTACGCAACGCGCATTTCAATCTAGTTCGCTGCGCGGCTTTCAATATGAGAATCGAAAAAACACGGACGTATTTATCGACATCATCTGAAATTAAGTAGGCAACTAACAATAAAAAAATGAACAAACACACAGAAGGCATCAACGTTAATTTCCGCGTCCCTTCCCCCCGCGCCCCGCGCAGCAACAAAGCGCTCCAACGGAATCGCATCGAAGACAATGCCTCCTTTATGCCAAGATTTGGTCTGAATGAATGTGGGTAATGAAAGAGCGGCCGATCAGCTCCAGATTACTTCGGCGCCCGATCACGACAGATTAAACAGGGTTTGTTGTTCGGATTAAAAACGAATTTATTTCTATTTTATTGTTAGGAGAAGGTCCGTCGCAGGCGATTGCACGGCGAGTTGTAAAGATAACGCAGCGATATTAGCGTTACACAAGTGAACAGTTCTAATATACTTTCATAAAGTAAACATACGTTTTATGAACATTTTAAATGAAGGAGATGCAATCACAGACCATAATATCGCAAATATTGAAAACTCGCTTCAACACTTAGATGTAGAAAAAGTAAAAACTTTAAGAAGCTAAAAGTGAACAAGTAGAAAGGCTTGTGATTTATTGACTTGCTACTGACATTGAATAATGTTGCACTACAAGAAATATTCTTAAATCATCAAGAATTAAGTGACTAAGATTTTAAAATGGAACAGTCATGTCCCCAAATCAAAGTAGAATTGCGGGATGTCACTTAAGGCAGGCAGACTATAAAAACATTTAAAATATCGATGGTTTATTCGATTCTCTAAATAAAATGGCCTCCGAGCGGCCGATAGCAATCCAATTGAAATAGGGCTAAATTATATCTCATAGGGCACCGGTAAATCACTCCGGCAACCGGTGCAGTCACTGAATCGGTAATTAACGATAAGACGCACCTCCGCCGTGTGCAGCAACGAACGAGGCAGCGCGTACGCGTAATAAGAGCCATCGTTAGGTTGTATGTACACCGAGTTTGAGCCTATTATTTTTATGAAATATTATCTCTCTTATAAAAGACCTGTCACTGATCGGGCTTGACGCATTGGAATTGTGAAGTGTTCCGAAGAATTGTTTGGAACAATTCCTGAGTTTTATCATCGCAGAATACGACAAAGTTCCATGTTCCATTAACACCACATTGATGGTTGGAATTACATATGGGCGGTTTTCGCATACCTTTCTGCCTCGTACAACCGATTTGTGGTGTTATCGGTCTTCAGCTTTATTTGCAAACCAATACTACTTATAGTCCTTCAAGAAAGGTCTTTAAGGGCCGCATATTCAATTCAAACTTTAGGTGACCCTCGTTTGCCCCTCGCCTATAAATAAATAATTTCAAGTTTACCATTATTTTGTGGAGTTATCTATGCAGAAGCTTTTAATTTATTTTAAGGTCTGTAACATTATCTAAGTTTAATTAAATTACAGTATTTATTTTATTTACAATTGTGAATAGTAATTTAATTAAGAAGCATATTACCAATGGGATTGAGTTTACTACCTTTTTATGGTTGAATAATTTCTAAACATGATAGGTAGTCCACAACAGCATGTAAAGTAATGTGCCCGGTGTGCCACCCACTGTAACCCGAGCGCAAGATAATAGGCGGTGTTATCGCTGCGTGTGCGCATCCCGCGCCGCTCCCAGGACCGTTTACTCGCAATAAATTATTATTGCGAAATCGCCGATAATCGTCCGCCGCTCGGGATTTCATTACGGTGCACTGTACTTATTAGGGAGTTAATGCTTTTCGTGTTGTGCCCTTGTTGCTGGGACGTAATACCAGGTCGAGGATGCGCTCGCAGGGAACTCATCGCGTCCCTATGATTACTACAGTAAAAAGTTAACTTCTATGAGGTACACGTTAATTTGCGTGCGGAGCCTTGGCTCTTGTGCCGGGTAATGAACATTCAATCCTTTTGGATAAATCCGGCAAATACTGCTTAAAACTAGTTTATCGATAATTTCAGCATTATCTGGAGGTACCATTTAAATAGTCTCCAATATTTAGGTTTTGGATACTGATAAAAGTGAAATTAAAAACAGCCCAAAGGTATCTATGGATTCTGGGAGCTACAGTATAGGAGGTAGTTTATCAGAAGCACAATGATGGCGAGTGAAATCTGTAGGAAGCCGTCATAGGGTCAAATGGAACGAACAATTTTGTTTAATGCAAGAGCGAAGAGTGTGTTTTCAACTATTATCTGACGTTGCAGTACTTTTTTCATTTAGTTTCAACACACATTTAGAATTAAGACACATTTAAACAGAGTTTGACAGAGCATTTAACGAAATACAACCTTTTTGTTGAAAATAATCAATATCTGTTGACAAGTATCACGATACCCGTGATTCAGATCGCGTTTATTGTGTCAGAGATGTGCGATGCCGGGCTGGTGTTAGCGACAGCGTCTTTACGGCAAATGGAAGGCCAAGGAACCGGTCACCCAGGCTGTACATGACGCGTAATGGCGTCATAAATAAGCTTAGACAACGCACTGAAGTTGTAGCGTGAATATATTGAAGGGCCGCATCTTGCGCTCTTCGAGACTGACCGATGTAGCTTGTGAGTTTGTGAGTTCCTGCGATTTATGCTACTTAGTAACTAAACGATGCAGTAATTTATACGATATACTATCGAAAAGCAATGTAATGAAACTTACAAGAAATATTTTGAATTGGACTGTGTGAGAAATTACCGTGATATGTTTATTAATTTTAGTCATTATTAAAATTGTTTTGCTTTCAAAGTTCGATGTTTCATGTTAAGCGGTGCAAGTCAAGTTTCTAGAATATACTATCTAAGTTGACTTAAGATTTGGTTCCCGCTCATGGCCATCAAATTTCAGATCTGTCACCATATTAAAATTGCGTGAAACATAACTGTAATGATATGACACTAAGTATTGTGTAACTTTACATGTCATATTAATTCTAAAGAAAAATTCGTGTCGTTTCGAGCGGTCATTTTCCTTACGGTAAATATTTCTATAGCTAGCAACAAGTGGCCCTCCACAGGTATCCCTGCGAGCCCGACCTCCCTCCGCCCCCGTTCACCCCTCTGTCCTCCCGACTTGATTCCATTAGTCTCCTCTCCGAAGTAATCACACGAGACAGTGACTCGAGCGGCGTCCAGATTGATCTGTTCTGAGTTTAACAGTAACTTAAGCGAGCCAAGCGGATTGGTGATACGAATAATAGGAATTATCAACAACTGTTCAAGGCTTATTGTTTTTTGTATCATTCCTGTCTAACTAATCACTTGCAACGTAGTCAGCACTCGAAGATCAAAGCTCGTCTCTTAGTCCAGTGCATCGCACGCACCAGCTGGGAGCCGGGGCGTGCCGCAATAGATCGTCCACTCACACCAAATGTCACGTCGACAGCGAGACAGTGAGTTATACAGCGCGTGATAGTTCAACCGCGGCCGCGACCCGCACTTTGATCTACGCTACTTAATGACAATTCACCCATCATCGTCTGCTCGTCCCAATGCGTTCTATGACGGATATTATTGGTGCTGTAATTAAAAAAAACTATTTAACAGTACGACTGTGTCTGTAGATACATTGGACATGTGAGTGTACAGATTTATTTGTAAACTAGCTGTTGCCCGCGGCATCGTACGCATTCGTTTCTCAATGTCCACGTTGGAATTTTTTGTTAGATCCCACGTTAATAACGTCAAAGCATGAAACATTATCATAGCAACCGATATTGTTAATGAAGGTATTATGTACCTCGAGAACATGTATAATACTAGTGACCCGCCCCGGCTTCGACCGGGTACCACTATGTATATAGATCCGATCTCTACCGAACACAGGCATGTGCCAATCTGGACAATCCCTGGAAATTTAAACGAAATCGGTCCAGCCGGTTCGGAGTCTATAGGTCTATAGGAAACATGCATACTTCGCATTTTATATACTATTATTTTTTCATAAAAAGTATCCTATGCTACTTCTAATATCTCCAAGAATATATGTACAAAGTTTCATGATGATCGGTTGAGCAGTTTTCGCGTGAAAGCGAAATAAACTTACATTCGCATTTATATTATTAGTGGGGATGTCATTTTTATTACCCCTGACAATATGTGTACAAAGTTTCATGATGATCGGTCGAGTGGTAAAGTGTAACAATTGTTTGTTGTCGAAAGGATTAGCTATGATAAATTAAAAAAAAATCTTAACTTATTCAAATAAATGTCTAGACATTAAGTAATCTAGTTTTCTTTTACTAAATAACAGTTCTGAGGTAAAAGAAAACAAAAGATATAAAAAAATGATGTGTTGCATCTTTCCGTTTTTTTAAGTATAGATTTTCTTTCCTTGAATGTTTATTTAGCGATATTTATCTTTACAGCGAACGCAAATAAAACAATGTGCTGCTTAGCAAATTAGAGAGGAGCGTTGACAACACAGCCAATGAATAATACGCGATTGTAATAGAGAACAAACTAGCCGTTTGTAGAAAACAGATGTCGTGAACCGTTTATTGAATAGAATTTAGTTTGACATCACTTTCTTGTGTTAACTGGTCGAATGTTAATGTCAATAATTTTGATGAATGTATACCGAGAGTAATACAATAATAGTCAGTTGAAAGATAAACAACGATGGTCTTTTCGTAAATTTAAAAGAGTAGCACGCCTGTCACTCCGGTACACGCATCAATCCCGCTAATAAATTCACATACGGGACAGAGCGGCGTGATAGTTGACAGGGATATTTGCAAAAGCACCTTGTGTTTTTAAACAGTTTACTGACAACCGTACAGAGAGTGTGAGTTCGTAAATAACTCAAGATTACTATCTAAACATGTTAAACGAACAATATAATAACATTTTCAAACTAAAAAAATGTGTTCAAGAAACGCGACCAACAGACTATTGGATCCGTAATTATATACACCTTTCGCTAACTGGAAAAATAAACGGAATGAGGTTCAGTTATAGCAAGTTATTAACAATGATGTTGTTAAGGAATTGAGGGAGTTAATTGAAATAAGAGCCCATCGGCTGCGGTTGGCGTCACAAAACCGATGGAGTCAACTTGAACTAAGCGTCTTACTGTACATTTTACGAAGTAAACACTATTGAAGGCACCCGACGTCTCTCGACTCCATTATTGATACAATTTGTCAACTATCGAGAGTTGATGGGAGTGCAAGTAATAAGAGAAAAGCGGGAACAGTTACTACTATAAATACGCCAGTCTGACAGCTGAGTATTTCGCCTCCAAATACGAGAAAAAGTATATAATTTTTATGACAGGAGGAGGATTATAAAAATAACTTGTATCTCAATTAAGTTATATGGACACTAGTGACCCGCCCCGGCTTCGCCCGGGTACCACTAATTATGTTGATCCGATCGCTACCGAACACAGGACTGTGCCAATCTGGACAATCCCTGTAAATTTAATCGAAATCGGTCCAGCCCTTTCAGTGTCTAAAGGTCTATAGGGAACATACATACTTCACATATATGTTTTTTTTAATAAAAGTATCCTATGTTACTTCTAGTACCTCCAAGACCACGTGTACAAAGTTTCATGATGATCAGTTGAGAAGTTTTCGCGTGAAAGCGTAACAAACAAACTTACATTCACATTTATAATATTATAGATAGATAGATCGATAAAAACCTATTCTCAGACCTACCGAATGTATATATGCAAAATTTCATTGAAATCGGTTAAGCCGTTTCGGAGGAGTGTGGCAACTAACACTGTGACAGGACGATTTTATGCATATATATAGATTCAAAATTAATCCGAAACTAACCTTCAAGTCCATTGTGCTCTTGATTCTTAAAATAGTTAATTTTATTGGAACTAAATAAAAACTTCAAGTGTTGTGAGTTTCCATTGACTTGTACCATACGAAATACCCGAGCTGGGAGCGTGGTGGCGTCGCGGCGCGTTAAAATCATACAACCTGCAAGCTACCTGCGCGGCTTGCGGCCCGCGTCAGCTTGCGTACACCGCCAGCTCGCTGGGAAACCGATTAGAAGAGGTGAAATCATAAAGCTAAATAGCGGAGAAAGGTGGCAGCACACTAGCTATCATGTTGGTGTAACTGTATTGTAATCAAAAGACAGCACGATATAATAGTATATAGTATTACAATTGTCTATCTTTAATGTCATAGACGCGATAACTAAATAGAGTCTGATCGAAGTTGCTGCAGGGACACAGGCCGCTCAGAGAGAGAGAATGAGCCGTAATCCATCCACAACGCTGGGCCAGTGTGGGTTAATGGATGTCACATGTCTTCGAATTTGGTGGTTCTAAGAACATGCCGGTTTCACGATGTTTTCCTTCACCTTTTTTGGAGCAGTGGTGATGAAATAAATTACACAAAGTAAAGCGCCTGCCTAGGTTCGAACCTCATCCTACAGTACGTAAGTCGGGGCCTAAGCCGCTGAGCCACTGCTCCGCTAAATCTAAACATAAGAATTTCAAAATAAAGCTTCTTTAATAGAAACTTAATTAAGATTCGGCAACAAAACACATATAAAGATGTCCGCGCGGTGCACACCCGCCCGCCGCCCGCCCGCTCTCTGATTTAAGACCCTTTTAAATGTAACGTATTTCTTTTAGGACGCTTCCTGGGACATTAATATGACGCACGATGGAAGACACAATATTTCGCAATAACTTTTTTTTGTCAATTAATCGTTTGAACTTGCACAACACAGCACACATAAATGAGTGTGTACAACTGCTTATTCTATGATAGTATGACAAGCTTTTTATAGTAGAAAACAAGTTAGTAAAGTAACACTACATATCACGTTACCGCTGCCCATAGGCATATGCAAGCTAATGATTTATGTGTTGCCTTCCTTTAATGGTCAGGGGAGGGGATAAAATGGTTATTTCCTATTCCTATTTATCTCGTCTCCTTTCATATCATATTATAGTATAATATTGAAGTTAACATACTAGTCTTAGAAGTTAGAAGCCAAAAGATATTAATTAATGGTATAATTTTATATATTATATATAAAATTCTATTTTCATTGAAAATAACATGTGTGTTTATAATAAAATATATATAACTTAACTAACAATTAATTTTATAAAATTCCAACCATTTGATATATGCGAGCGAGTTTTCTGAAAGCGCTATTTTAGAGCCCCGACGTCGCCGCCCCATCAATCTGGGACAGTTAAAATAGCTCAGGTTGAGTAGACTAGAACATTAAGATCACTCGACGTAATCGATTCCTCTGACAATTGGAATATACGTCAAATGTGCGTGACATCCAACGAGACGCAGTGCTGATGGCGCCTCGATAAATCTCTGCTTTGTTTTAGTACAGATATCGATTGTAAGTCAATATCACTTTGAAAAATGACAAATTAATTTAACTGTCACTTTTATCAATTGGTGTGAAAAAGAGCGGCATTTTTTTATTTTTAATGGATATTATGGCAACGAAATCAAAGGAGTATTTATAATAACATCTTAAGACGCTCATAAATCTAATGACTCGAGGGCGATCGAGCAATTTTAGCAACGCCTATTACTTATATACTTTATTTTAAACTTTTGTATGTATATCTACTTTTAGTTTTTTTTACAGTAACCGATTGATTTAAGTTCGATTCCGGCCGCCAGTTAATTTTAATGACTAGTTCTGCGCGCGGTTTCACCCGCAATTTAATTTAACCGACAATGCCCAACCTTAGGATCCTATTTAATATGATTATATAGATTTGCGGTCAACTTTCAATGGATTATAAATATTTCTCCATACAAACTTCCATCTCCCACTGTTAAGGAATGAATTTATATAAAAAAAAAACTTCATTTAGTCTTCGCCTACGAAATGTGTGACCAATAGTTGGACTGCGCGTTGATACATCAGTCATTTTCTTTTTTTATTCACGTATTTTTCGACGCAAATATAGGATAGCAAGCTCTAGAGCGTCTCTATGTAAAATATTTAAGGAAGCTGTTTACCCTACAATGTGATAAAAAGCAACAAGGTAAGGAATCGTAAAATTGAAATTAGTATCGTGATAATGGGCTTGCAATTATCGTATATTTTGTTTGTGTTCAAGTCGGCCTCGCAAATTATCTGGCAACACTACAGCGAGGCTCGTGAGCGTCAGTCGTAACGTCAACTGGTCGCCGGTACCCCGCCTAGATGTAAAATAAAGATAAATTCCAGATATTTATTCGATTGTTTCTATTGGCATCTCCGAATCGGTAACTCACGTAGCAATAACAATATATCGATGCGAAACGGTTATTGAATAGGGCATCGATAACGATTCCGCGATTCCAAGAATCGTGTTGAGCGAATAATCGAGCAAACTTAATATTTGTGGACTCCAAGGAGTAATAAATATTGTAAAATAATACAATTCAAATCTAGACCACGATTTCTATCTGCTAACAGTCTAAGAATAAGTAATCATTCTAACCGTTACTCATAATAACTTCAGTAGTAGATTGAGCCCAAAAACATTTTGTTCCGAACGCAATGGTCTAACCGCTAAGTAATTGGTGCTTTCGTACTCAAGAAACCTGATGTTGACTACCTGCTGGGAAGTATTTACCGGCTTAAAGTCTAATTTATTAATTAATAGTTTACATAATAAGTTCAGAAACGGTGTCCTGATAATAGCTCCCGATTTACTGATTCTAATGTATCTAGAAAAAACTTGTACAACTATGTACACCGCAGTATTTAGGTTTAACATTGTAAACTTCAAAAACTTTAACGGCGATTGATGCAAATTTGAAGGAACCGTCGCCGGCTACCGAATGTCTAACGGCTCGCTTCTCCGCTCAGGTTTGCTGGTCGCTTGTGATATTTAAATAATTTATAGCGATATTTCGGTCACGATAATAAACATGTCCAATGTAGAATGGCGAGTCTCGGCTGCGGTGAGATTGTAAATCGTTAATTCGAATGGTAATCGCCTTGTAGGAGCATAAGTCAGAACGATTTAACGCGTGACTTTTCACTAAACAGAAAAACTACACGTTTTCTTCGAGTCTTTAAACATTATCTATTCATATCAGTATTTGCATATTATGCGTTACCTATGAAGTATTTATTCTTTTCAAATCCCGACTCACACAGACCAGATTGTCATTTACTTTTGGAAGTTGCCTGTCTTCTGTATTTGTCCTATCTAAGTTATTAATGTTTACATACTGGACTCACTTCTGCAAAATAACACAAGCTTGATGCAACCCACGTTGTACTTTGATAAAGATAAATCCTAGGACATATTCACACACGGCCATCTGATCCCAAACTGCCTGCCTGCCTGCAGAGCCTGTGCTATGGCAACCAACTGATATACTACATATACTTTTGTTTGGTAAATACATACTGAAATTGATAATTACACCCAGACTCAGGACAAAAAAACTGTCGAGTCTGGGTGGGAATCGAACCGACTTGCGGAGTGAAAAGCAAGTATCTTACAAACCATGCCAACCGGCCCGTCGGGATGATGTTGAATGAGACAATGCATGCAAAATAGCATGATATCTTCCAAAGATGATGATCTCCGCAATAGTGAAGGATGATGAAACTTAAAGCGAAGCAACTAGAAATATTGCTATCTCTCTCCGATCTCTCCGATCAGGTCATCACCCATATTTCCACTATTCCATATTCGGTGTGAGTAATCGTACAATTATTAGAGGTAGAAATAATTATTTATTACACCTTTACCACAAAATAGGGGTTGTTGTGGCCATGCGGTCTTATGTTATAACACAAATTATACGTCGCCAAATATATTATCAATTTTCATACATAACTTTGCACAACTGAATACTACAATTTAAGTGACGTCCGTTCGAATGTGGCAAAAGAAATGAAGTTGTTATCGTTTTATTATTGCATTTGATAAGTTTGGTAACGGTAGCGCGGTGGTAGGTAGGATTTGAAATGTTTGGCGACGCGACATCCGGTCAGAATCAATACGTGAACACTTTAATCAGCAGCAAGTGGCCGCGCCGTCATTTAAAGACCGTTGTTTTGATTTTGATATTTAGTTTCCTAAATCCGTACTAATATTATAAATGTAAATGTAAGTTTGTTTGTTACGCTTTCACGCGAAAACTACTCAACCGATCATCATGAAACTTTGTACACATATTCTTGAAGGTATTAGAAGTAACATAGGATACTTTTTATGAAAAAAAATAGTATGTAAAAAGCGAAGTATGTATGTTCACAATAGACCTATAGACTCCGAAACGGATGGATTTCGATGAAATTTACAGGGATTGTCCAGATTGCCATATTCCTGTGTTTGGTAGCGATCGGATCAACATAATTAGTGGTACCCGAGCGAAGCCGGGGCGGATCTTGATAATTTAAACTCTCTTTCAACAAAGAAACGAACTAATATGAGCATTATTTACTTCTACGCTTTTTAAAACCACTAACTCATGTCGTTAAATCAATATATGAGAAGAGATTTTTATATTTTTTAATAGAATTTTGACAATTCAAATATACACATATTTTATTTTATTATATTATTACATACTGAGCACCGCGGTCTTACCCGCTGTGAAATTTAATTAAATAAAAGTCCAGCCTTTGCTGAACCCTTCATTTCATACTTTAGACCGTTAGGGGATGAGTAGATAAATCCTTTATTTCGATTCGCTTACGAAACAACAGAAATATCTGTGCAAAATTCTATAGGCCCAGTACTTTAAGATACGCGTTGATATATCGGTGAGTTTCTTTTTTTTAAACAGACTTCAAAAAGGATGAGGTTTTACATAATAATAATCTGGGACTTTATTCACATACGGCCACTTGATCCCAAGCTATGCAGAGCTTGTGCTATGGCACCCAACTGATATACTACATATACTACTTTTCTTTTGTAAATACATACTTAAATAGATACTTACACCTAGATCCAGGACAAACAGAAATTATATTGAATTATTAACTATTGCACATTTTTAATACACTTGTATTTATTGGAACATGTTGCTGAACCCATTTCGATGAGGATTTTTAAGCAAATTGCCTTCTTTTACGGCATTTTTATGGTCATCTTACGTTCCGTATCAATAGTTTTGTTATTCAACAATTAACGATGTTGCCAAAAGAATAAATAATAATTTATCATTTAATAGTCCAAGATATCTCCCGACTAAGATGGCACAGATAACGAAACCATATTAAAGGCGAGATAACAAGTTCAACATTTTTTTATCGTCGCCCATTAATTTTGTCAGGTGGAATATAAAAAAAATATTTTGCATTTTTTTGCAATTACTGCGCCTAATATGTCATCAGATAGACGTCAGTGCTTATGTGAATTATTACTTCCTAGTTCTATCAAATACCTTTTACGTAATCCACAAGCGGACAGAGCGTAATAATTATTAGTTCGGAAGCTGTCAATCGAACTGCTAAAGGAATGCAAGCCTTGCCTGCCGAGCAACGGCCCATTGTGACAATCTCTAGAATGGCCGAGTTAGATTATTCACGATGTAAGATGTTATAAAGTATAACAAATTTTATGACGGATGTATGTTGGACTTTACGTTACTTTTTCAAACGTAAGGTTTATTACACACTTCTGAGTGTAGAGCTTCACATTTGAAAGATGCTATCAAGTTAAATAACCTATTTATTTACTTGTTAATAAACATTACATTTTTTACATTGAGCAGTAGTGGCTCAGCCAGCCACGACTTACGTACTGTATGTTGCAGGTTCGAATCCAGACAGTAACTTAACTAATTACTTTGTGAAATTTATTTCATCATCACTGCTCCAAGAACGGTGAAGAAAAACATCGTGAGGAAACCGGCATGTTCTTAGAACCACCAAGTTCGAAGATATGTGACATCCACCATCCCGCACTGGGCCAGCGAGGTGGATTACGGCTCATTCCCTCTCTCGGAGAGGAGGCCTGTGTCCCTGCAGTGGGGAATATTCTTAAAAAGGCCGATTTATTTATTAGACATTACAGTTATTTAGAAGGGATACGAATGCGATGAGTTATAGTGAATCCATGTTAACATGTATTGCGTGATGCTATAAGCAATCGGACAGTCTCAACGCGACGTTACGCCGCAAACTATAAATTAACTTCAACTATTGATTTATTAGTTTTGTATCCGCTTGATATATATTCGGATTAAATTATTTGAATGTAATTTAGCTAATAAATAAGCGGCAACGTTTGTTGGTCGGACGGCCGCTCGCTGAGCCACTGTCCTGCCGAACGCGCGGGACAGATCGCGAAGGGAATTTTGAAATGGTCTCGCTCGTACACTGCGTTTCGTCATTCTTATTGATAAATAACCATTATTTTCTAACGGCAACATTTATCAAATTCAAATAGTCAATATATCGAACAGTAAAGATTGGCTACAGCCAATAATAATGTAATTGAATGACACTACTAAATGTTATTTACTGAGCTGTGTCCGCTACAGACTTATGTAGTTTCTACGACGAAAATAGTTAATAAATCAATTAGTTTGTAAAATTAGCTTGACAGGTCAGATGGTTAAAAGAAGAAATGTTTTTTTTTACGATTTAAAAGATTTTTTTATGTTACTAGGATGCAAACGAGCAAGCGGTTCACCCGATGTCAAGTGATCGCTACCCATAGACATCTGCAACTACCTAATGATTTGCAGATTCGTTGCCCACCTTTAATGGCCAGAGGAGGGGATAAACAGAAAACCCCTTCCCATCCTTTCCTTATAAGAAAAGGGTGGGAAGGGGGAGATAAGTAGAATTAGGCCTCCGGCACCTCACTTATCAGACGAAACGCAGAATACTCTACTTCACGCCTGTTTTCTGTGAGGTTGTGGTATTTCACCGGTCGAGCCGGCCCATTCGTGCAACAGACGTTGTTGCGGGCTCTACCACTGTTAGATTAAGTTAGGTTATTTAAAAGGTTCGACACTTCGACAACACTTTGGTAAGTTGATTTTATAACGCCTTCAAATTTGTATGTCGTTTAATGTTCCGATGAATCGAACAAACTGCAGGATTCTAAGATGCTCGGGAACGCTATGTGTTACTTACGACCTAACTGAGACAGGTTTGTGCTGTGAGGTTTGGCATTCGACTTATAGGCCATACGAGCATTACGTTGGTTACGAGGAGCAATATCAGTTCTTATTACAGAAGTAGTAGATGCGCAAATTAAAATGTACGCTGTTATATGCAAACAGACTGACCCGGGAAATTACCTCAGCCTATGAAAATTATATGTAATACCTCTGTATATAAATACAATTTAACAGAAATTACATCAAGGCATCATAACTAATTCATAACTTTATTAATACAATCAAAGTTACCGGACGAGGCCGGCGGGCCACACAGAACGCGACTGGCCCGCTTTACGATCGCGCGCTATCCCGACAACTGTTTACCCGTTTTTATTGACAACTAAACGTACTTTATAGTCCGAAAGCATCCTAAATCTATTTTATTAATGATTTAATGCCCACCCCGCGTGGCAATCGTCAGCTTTATGATGCTACAAAATAAAAACCGAACACAGAGACGAACAACCAAGCGGCTTCCTGATGACATAACACGCTAATTAGATCCAACATTAATATCAGACAATAAGATATTTAAAATAATGAAATTAAAAAAAATCTACATTTCCTTAACGTTAAATAATAATAATAATAATTCAACCTACCTAGGGATGGTTTCCTGAAAGTAACCTACCCTACAGGAACTGACAACAATACACCTAATTAATGTGTATGTTGGGTTGTGAAGAGATGGACAGTGACGACAAAGTAAATCGAGTAAAGTGCGCCAAGTGTGTTAGCGCCCTTAATGAGGGCCGACCAAATCGCCTTGTAAAACTTTACGAGGGATAAAATCAGTTATAAAACTCTATGAAGCCGTAAATTCAGTGATCGGACGCAGCGTTTAAAAGACGGGAGCTATTCCGAAGTCCATAAATCAGGCATCGGGCGCGGCGGGGCCTATTCCGGCCGCGGTCGTTAACATTGAAACGCTCTGTTTGTAAACACTTTTACGCAGATTCGACAGATTTTTTCCGTTTTTTGACTTTTATTGACGCGACGATATTGGCTTTTATTGCGCTCTTGTTATGCGATGAAGCCTCGTTGGAATGTCACGCTAGGTCAATAATTGTTTATTAAACAATGAAAATTAATACAGGAATTGATTGGTAATCTAGATAAAAAAACAAAAGGACTTTAAACCTAACCAAGCTTTCTGTCAAATCAGGAAAGTAAAATAAGAAAGCCGATAAAAACAAACTCAAACAAAATAACCGAATAGGGATACGTTAACACTTCAACGTCACAAGTATCAAAAACAAAGCGTGACAAAACCGCCAACCCTTGTACTGTCAATTACTGTCAGCCCTCAAACTGCCGAACTGAAGCGAAAGAAACCCTAGAGAATAGACGGTGCCTGTGGCCAAAGAAATAATTTTCGACTCGACTCCACCGCAAACACATAAAGGATTGGCAATAAAACTTAAAGACGAGGAGCCCCGCAGCCTCGTAAAAACAACATAAGTCTTTTAACCCTTCGCTTTATTGGCGCTTCGGTTAGCTCGGTGACAATTGTTTTCTCACGTGTATAAAAACACGTCATAAAACTCGCCAGTTGACTCGGAACTGGTAAACAGGGAAATGATTTAGCCTCTGTTAATGGAATGGCTCTTCAAACCATAACAGGCATGTAGAAACAAAAAATATCGTACTTTCTTAATCACTATTTAGATAAACACAAGTTTAAAATTCATCATGCTTGAAATATCGACGACCGTTTGCTTCAGTCGTATATTCTCTGTGATTATAAGAATTATTGATATATAGCAAATCTTAGCTTACAAATTGTAACAGTCGCCTTTATTAACTGGATTGGACAGGGGGGATTAACGGGGAAAAGGAAATATCCTTTTTCCTGTCTAGCCCTCCTCTGTCCATATGGTAGGCAACGCATCTGCAACACATTTGCTTGTTGCGGATGTCTATGGGTAGCGCTCACTTTACATCAGGTGATCCGCTTGCTCGTTTGCCACCTTCTCACATAAAAAACATTATCATACTAAGGTAAATTGTTGCCATTTATTCAACTACACAAGCTCATAGGTGAACCCGTGCTTGATATTGAATGATATGTAGCAAGAAATTTGCCAATCTTTATTCATATACCCTCAGTAAAGAATTTAGGATAGGATGCAGAAGATCGCATTTAACTTACGTATTTAAAAAAAATTAATACTGAATTTTAATTTTACACTGTCCATTTAACACCGTGTCAAAGCTGTGGACAATGAGAGAGAAAGCAACCCCTATAGAGAACAGGTCGGATGAATGTACATCAAAGCAACGTAAAGCAATAAATTAGCCTAAACTATGGTGGCGCAGTTTTTATTGGTCCGGTGTGGGATATTGTTCCAGCGCACTGATTTCTGACCGGTGTCGGTTTTACAATAAAAAAAACACCATTAAATACTGTGTTTCGATCAGTTAAGGGTATAAACTAGAATGATTTTAGTTAAAAAAATACTTTTCCACTAAGCAAGATTTTGGTCTTGTCTCTGCTACAAACAAATGCATAATTCTCATTAAAAAAAAATCATTATCCAAGTTTCATATACTTATATATATACATATCATAAATGTAACAACTTTCAATGGAATTCTTATCGTTATTACCGACTGCTTAAGTTCTTCTTTCGTTATTACCGAGTGATTGAGTATTAATAACTCCGTAATAACGGAAAACAATGCCTTAGGAAGTATTTAGAAGTCGCGAGTTAATAATTATATGCATTGTAGGCGCCAGTGCAGACAGGGCATAGAACATTTTCTAACAATCTTGGGTTTGTGGAGTGTTGGGCCAGGAGAAACGATATTGTAAATAATTTATTGGGTCAATTCTTTGGAAATATAATTTTTGTATTAGTCTAAATGCATGTCAAGTTGTATGTTGTAATTCTGTACATCAATTGTTTTATACTCCCAGTTGGTGGCGATAAAAAATAGATATTTGAGCCTATAATTAATTGATTGTGTAAGGAAGAAATGTTTTTATTTAAGAAGAAACCAATTGACTCATATGTCAATGCAAAGCCTAAACTAGCCTAGAGACTTGAAACTTCGCACAGAGAGTTCTGCTATTACGTAGGCAAGCATTGATTTTTTTTTCTAAATTTATCCCATAAAGGTCTAAAGTATAGGATGAATGTATGGAGAATTAATATTAGCCAAAGTAATTTGACCTTAGATTTATACGATCAATCGTATTAAATAGGGTTTAGGCTGAATATGTGACGGTTACGGCGAATGAAAGTGTTCAGCTTGTAACAACATTAACGTTTTAATTAAATCTACGTGTATAATTTATCCAAGAATAAAATAAAAACACGAAGGTGGGTAAATTCATCAATAACGTTAGATCAATGTGAAATCTTATCTAATAAACTGCATTTTAAAGTGAGACATAAAGAATTTCTTACGGTTTATACATAAGAATACGATAACATTAAGAATCTTTAGTCTATTACAAAAACAAGTTTAATTTATAGTCGAATGAAGCAGCTAACTATTCTCTTGTGCACGAATCTAATTCTTATGCTGATGATTGATAAAAATGCTAATACATAAAACAGTAAGATTATAAACAGTGTTATTAAAATAGATAATCTTAACTCGTTCAGAATATCCGTTAGGATATATCCCAGAAAAATTGTTACCGAGATATATAAAACATTAATTTACAATTTCGGTTACCATGGTAATGTAACACGTTTTGACAATGCCAACTTTTTGACATATGTCACCCATAATTAGAAGTGATTATACGCGGAATCATCTTACAAAACTTTCCTGAGTGGGAAACAAGAAGGGAATGCATGTGAAGCCGCAGGCAAGAGTAAGTAAGAGGCTAGTGTAATATACACTTATTTTTTTAATATTTTTAATAGGACCACGGTTAAGTCGGGACTCTATGATTTCCCCAGAGACCACAGGCGATAGGTTTATAACCTGATCTATTGTAGACAGAATAAACAAGATGAGAAGCGATTACCGTTATGTTTGGAAGATATTAGTGCATGTCTTATAATTATACGTAATACGTGCATCGTGCTTTCTGCCCGCTCCCCTCGTGGCCCCGACCGTCGCCCCGCCCCGCTCTTCACACCATTACAACTGACAAAAACGCGTATAATAGGACAAATAAATATTATTTATCGCTTCACGGTGGCTTAGTTCTGTACAAAAAGACCTATGAGTTATTACGCTGTATTACATTTGCGTTTTGTACAGAGATTTTTTTTCTACTGCTCGTAACTTAATATTTATTGCGAGGTTTAGTTGAATATTCAGAGTGGTCACGTCACGGTGCCGCTTTCAATTCGACCTCACTACTCTATGCACTTTTAAAACTACATTTCAATCCATTTTCATCCTTACGACACTACCATATAAAGTACATAGCACAACATACATACAATCAAATGAATATACAGTTTATTGTTAGAAAACATATAAAGCATTAACATATATCTTTTTAAAGACGTATAATAAAGTTGATAGAAGTTAGTTATAACTAATTGAGAGTAGAGAATCGCGTGAGAACTAAAGGCTGACGCTTTAGTCGTTTTAAGCAGGTCGCAACATGTGACCAACAATAGGAATCATAATTTTCGAAAGCATCTTGATCATGATATATATATATATATATATATATATATATATATATATATATATATATATATATATATATATATATATATATATATATATATATATATATATATATATAAATTCTTAGCCTGTTGCAATCTAAATAGTTCTTTTATATAAAAAGTCTGTACAAGTACAGTTTTATATGTAAGCATTAACTTTAATGATTTATGTAAATGGCCAATAATGTTTGTATCAGTAAGGGCCTGTTTTACAATGTCCAAGTAAAGACCTGAATAAGTTAATTTCAACTTATCTGACGAATAAAGTTTTAGTTACGTTTCCTTTCAAATACCAACAATCATTTCTTAAAAGAATCTTTTCTCTTCATCATAACTTTTGTATATTCATCTAAAGTATATCAATACATAAGATAAAATAATGCATAAAAAATCCATTTTAAATGCTATTGAGTTTGATTGAATTAAATAATGATTTATAATCTCACGTGTTACGTAACTCGGAACGTCAAAATGCGACGTTTTCGTCTCGAACTTACAAATAACAAAATTGACACAGAAACTTCGTTTGTGAAACGCGAACTATTTCAACGGGAGATTTTATGTGTCAGTTAATTTATTTGTCAATTAGTTACCAGGCGCTTTACTCAACACTTTGTGAAACAGGCCCTAATTTTAATAAAGATTGTGAAAGCGTCATTTGTAGCCTATTTTGGCACGATTTTATTAGATGTTAGTCGCTATAAACAGTATAACACATACGTACTACAGTTACCAGACTTATAATTTTTAAAACAGAAGATAACAAACAAACAAGCGGCTAACAAGAGAGATAAAAAATGCGTTGCCAACCTTTGTTTAGAAAAGAGGTCGGCAGTGGATTAAAAAAAATTGAACGGAACAGAGAAATTAAATAAATGTGTGTGATCGTATAAACGATGTTATTCTGTTTGTATATGAACTAAGTTTTAAAGTGTCATTGGTCATATAAGCTTATATGAGTAAGTTCCGTACCGTTTTCGTTGGGGCTGAGCCAGCGGTAGGAGGGCCGCGGCTGCTGCTTGGAGCGCATCTCTGTCCACCCCGCTGCGCTAGCGCCGCCGGCCGCTCGGCGCGCTACCACGCATCTGTATTGAACACAAACAAAACAAACATTAAATTAATAAACACTCGCGACCATAATCCAGAGGGGTAGGCAGAGATTAAGGTTAGCACACCGTTCTCGCTTCTTCTACGTTCATTCATCTATGTATACATGATAAAAAAATTGTAATGTGATTTGTCATTTATAAATCACCAAACATAATTTAGTTTAATGTAATGTTATTATAAAATACTAGTGACCCGCCCCGGCTTCGCCCGGATACCACTAATTATGTTGATCCGATCGCTTCTAAACACAGGAACACCCGCTGTGCCAATCTGGACAATACTTATAATTATAGTTCTATAGGGAATATACATACATCGGCTTTTATATACTGCGACATCTAACCTCAAAAATTAATTTTATATAATATATTAAATAAATATAGAAGAATCACAAAAAATCCCAAGCAGCTGAATCTATAGTCAATTGGATTGGATATTTACGTGACTCGATAATGCAGTGCAACGGTATTACAGTTCTTAGGGTTGGAATTTCATTACTGGACTGCTAGATGGCGTTGAAGTAGCTAGATTTTTAGATTTTTTGACAATCATTTTTTTTCGTAAAAAAAATGTTTCATAAAAAGTATCCTATGTTACTTCTAGTACCTCCAAGAATATGTGTGCAAAGTTTCATGATGATCGGTTGAGTAGTTTTCGCGTGAAAGCGTAACAAACAAACTTACATTCACATTTATAATATGAGTTGGCATAGTCTGACGGTAATCACTTGGGACGAAAGGATATAAAAGTTATATTACGGACCGTTTATAATTATAATTTTAATCTTACGCCTACTCGCGGTCTCTCATCAATAAACAAAGTAATTCAGGACAGGTAATCACAAGATACTACTTCTGGAAAACGCCGAGTATAGCACCGGGCACAGAACATTTAAAAATATTACCGATAAATTAAAAAAAGTCAACCGTCATTAATATGAGACGAGACAAGATGAGATGCCCCAGACAATTTTAATATTACCGCTCATTTAGACGAATGTAGCTTTTATGTGGCCAATAATAAAGCACGTATTACCTCATCGAAGTGGAGTGGTGAATTGTTTTAAACAGAAAAATCTTTAAGCTCAAACGATATGTCACAGAATTTATGAGCGGCGAGCGACGCCGGGTGACGTGTCCCGAGTGATTCGAATACTATAATAAATTCCGTATCAAAGGCACAATGTCGTAATGCGATACATTGACGTGCGATGCGGTGATAGGGGCCCGATTTATGACGAACAGTGTTCCTCTCTCACGACTCACACATGATTAATTCCTTCCTTTCGAGAAAGATTAAAACATACGTGTACATTATGTATGCTTCGGATTTGAGGGCGAGGATACCTGCATTGTTCACACAACACACAGTTCTTTGTAGGAGCTCCGAGCTAGTATGGGAAGCTGGCTTCATACAGTGTAGTTTTTCAGTTGACTGGTTTAAATTCCTAGCCTTGAATAGCTCATATAGCGCAATAAAAATCACCTGGATTTAATTACAACACATCTCATAACAAGCTGCTTTTAAATTATAAAAATAAAGTGAGTGAAGTCGCAAAACAAATTTAATTAAGCGCTTCAGTAATATAAGAACGACAACACGGAACTCTACAAAGTAACCATTGGTGTTAATATTTTCTATTGAAACAATAACACCTGTCATTGGATAAGTTCTTCAGTTTGAAATAATCTTAATTGCGATTCACAATTTGTATTGGATGACGGCGGGTCCGGCGGGTCCGGCGCGGCAGGCGATAGCGCTGTACCTTGAAATGTTTGGACGTCTCACTGTCGCAAACATATAATGCTTTTAGTGGAATTAACGATTAAATAATTTTGAATTATTTCATATTAATTTGTTTAGAACACGAAACGCGAATGAGGCCATTGAATAATAGGTAAATTATTGGTTCAAACATGATTACCCAATACTTTCAAAGCCACTAGGTTAGGGTCTACAGTGTAGTCAGTTGTCACCTTACGCCCTGCGCCATGCTACCCAACACTAGACGAGAGCAAGAGAAAAAAGACTAAATTGACTTTTGACTTGACTCCATGTAGTTTTTATTGTAAAGCCTTGCTTCAGATAATTTATTAGGTGCATTTTATATTTCTCTTGTTCAGTTAGTCGAAAACTTGTCACATAATTCTCTTAATTGCACATAATAATTAATTTACGAGTACATGTATACGTAGGACTCTTGATCGTCGAAGAGATCAGTGCTCTGCCGACCCCATCCAGTGGGTATCCGCAACCTTGACCAGATCATCGGTCAATCTTGTGGGAAGCCTACTTACGTTGCGTCGATGTCGCCCCCATTCTAGGACCTTTCGACCCTATAGGTCGTCCGTCCTGCGAGCAATGTGGCTGGTCCATTACCACTTAAGGTTTGCAATTCTTCACACAATGGCTACTTTTGTTCTACTCTGGATGAAATCTTTTCTGATGCGATCTCGCTGAGAGCATTGCCCTCTCCAATGACATCCGAATGAACTTGAGTTGTCTAATGATGCTTGGAGTAAGGGGTCACGTCTCTGTATTGTATGTCATCGCTGGCTCGCTGGCGAAGACTATTTCGCAACTTTCCGAACCCTAGGGTCTACGAAAATTAAAATCTTGACCAATTTGAGGTAGATTTCAGGGAATTGAAATAGGATCGGCTGGTGGCCGCTTGGTGGGTAGACAGCACTGTGAGTTGCTCTCGAGGCGGCAGGTGCCCGCCGGCCGTATCGGCTGTCAAAAACTTGTAAAATATCGCCGCAGTGCGCGCCGGCCCGCGGGCGTCGCGCGTCCCTCACAAAGATATCTCCAAGATTTATTCGGCCGTCTACAATGGAACGTTTTAATTCTTTTCATACGCGACAGATTTATGCACGGACAGATGCGGACGAAGCCAAGATAACGCTCGCTCGCCACCCTTTTTAGGCGAAAAAAAACTCGATGGATGTCGATTTCTGGGACGATGCTAAAGGAAATTTCAATAGTTCACCTTTCTTTGGAAGTCACAAATCAGTACTGTGACGTTGCGTTTGAAATGTACATAAATAAACTTCTAACGGACTGTGCGACTGCGTGATAACAAAATACGAACTATATTTAGATTTATATCTAGAAATACATCTAGAATCTAGATAGACAGAGAGGTTAGAAGAGCTATTAGAGGCGTACACCTATTTTTTTTATTTAAGCTAGTTAAGGCTTACACAAAATAAGCGTGTTTAAAACTTCTAAGATACAAAAAACCAGATTCAATCTTCAAACCGTAAGTCTGACGTCAACATGCAACGCAATACATTCATGTTATCATTAAGAAAACTTCTTAAAATAGTTTTTGTCCGTTGACACGTTTGTCCATCCTTTGTGACCAGTCCGCTTTGTTTCTGGAAGTCTGGTGTCCTGGTGTTTCTTGTTTGCACGCTATTGTTATTGTGTTTATGCAATTTTTGCGCAAAATACATGTCATATTGAATAAGTGCATACAGTCGGCAAAACAAGTGCACTGCAATATTTAATAATATTATTAGTCTGTATAAAATATTTAAAAATTTTATTTTGAACCTCAGATAAATTAACAGATATTTTTTTTTACTTTACTTTTAATCTCCTGAAAACCAGAAGACTTCCCTTGTTCTTTTCTAAATACGAGTAACAAATAACTGATATATTGATGGCTAAGTCTCCTAGTATTTTGTTGGTTTGTTCGTCAACCAACCTACGTCCAGTAGAAAGTATTTACTAATCATAGTAAATGAAAAATAACATATAACTATTTAAAATTGCAATAAAAGTACACAATTGTAATGTCGCCAGTTCCTAACCGACAATTTAAGGAAAAATAAACTTTGTTATACGCTTAGTAACTAAATTATTAGAAAAAGGGAGACGCAGAAAACTCATTACTAGATTGTTCAATTCATTTAATGAGAAACGATATTTTAATATCAAGTAACCGATTATATGATAGATGAACCCCTTTTGTGTTTCATACAACATGACATATGTTGACATACAACATATTGAACATCCTAATTAACAGACTTAAAGGATACAAAAACTAGAAATATTCACAAGGGAACGTGCTACTGCACGGCTGCAGCTGTGGCGCCATCTGTACCCAAGAAAGACTCCGAACTGACATGTTTATTGGCGCATAAATCCAACTCGTCATACGTTTAATTATATGTCTCCGATGGCATTGCCTGTGATTTATGATCGAGAGCCCCCCCCCCCTCGCCCCTACGCCCGCCCGCACCCGAGGGATTTTTTGCTAATTAATGACCGTTTTCAATCAGCTATCCATCAAGTAACCATTATGAATCGTATCATAATGGTTACTTTTATTAATGCTCTGATTGTTAGGATTTATATTATTGTTAACTGAGGATACAAGACACTAACTAAAAAATATTTCGGGTAGATCACTAGCCCTAAAGCGATTCAAAGCGCTTCATACAACTGTATAGCGCTGCGTGCGCTGGCCGGTGTCGTGTTAGTGACGTATGGGTATCGCTTAAGAAACGCCATAACTCTGTCAAGTGCGACGTGACACCGCGAGTTATGACGACCGCGCTGACTGATTTGTGGCTCCAGACATGTGTACGATAAAAAATATTGCATTTCTATTGGATAGTGTATCTATGCAACAACAATTATTGCAAGGCGATGACATGGCGACCGCGGTGGCGTCCACCCACACGGCTTCATTTTAACATATATTCTTGAATATTTAACGCTTCATTATTTTATGAAATGTAACCGATGTAACATAGAGGAAGTCGCCAAAGGGACATTTTAAACTAATTAGTAAAATTGCTTTAATATAAAATACAACATAGTTGCGCAACAATATTTCAAAAATAAACCCTTGTCTCTTAATAATAAAATTCAAAATTGAATACAAGAACAATAAATGAAAATAAGTCCGTCGAAAACGGTTCCAAATTCGAATACCTACCAAACTTATTAGTAATAATTTATTGGGCCGCAAAGGTAAGGCTATTTTCAGGTTATTAATCAAAATTCGTTTGGACTCATTGTCATCAATTCGGAAAAGGTAAATCCATCAAAGGTCGCGCGAGGGCGCCTCAGTCACCGCCGTCACTGGCCGCCATTTTGAACGTTTTTAATGTGACGCGGCGACGGCTTTGACAGACGACATTTAATTACCGACCCTCATTACCTGAATATTGGCGGATATTGATATCCGGACATTTAATACCAACGGAACGATTACGACACGATTTTTGATTTATTCTTCAATAACAATTAAAGTACTTATCTGTCGATATTTTCTGTAGGCTTTTACGTAAGGTATATAGTTCAGATACCTTATATGACTATGATCTCAAGCTGCTTTGGCTGATTGAAGTTATTTTTACGTTATAACGTCAGGAGGCATCTGCTGCCATTGCTTGGAGATTGGAATAGTTGGAGCTTCCGCTGTTGTCGTTACCTCGGTAGTATTTGTGTTGCAGTTGTAAGCCAAGATAGTTCACACCAAGACACTATGAAAGTTTACCTTTAAGAATCTCAGTCTAACCCTGCGTATGCTTAAAATGTATTAGGGCGTGACGATTGTTTCCGTTGCAAATAATTAGTACGTATCGACGATTATATTCCCGAAAATTGCTGTACAAGCGTTATTGGCTCGTAAGGGAATCATAGTAGAACTAACTAATTAGGTACTGGAGACCTAATTTTGACCCTCTTTCCCTTTTCAACCTTTGATAATAAAGAAAGGAGACTTGACGTTGGAGGGGATTAATAGACTTTTCTATAACTTTTCAAAACGATTAACGATTTTAAATAACCATTTTCTGTTTATCCCCTCCCCCCTTCCTTAAAATGTATTAGGGCGTGACGATTGTTTCCGTTGCAAATAATTAGTACGTATCGACGATTATATTCCCGAAAATTGCTGTACAAGCGTTATTGGCTCGTACAGGAATCATAGTAGAACTAACTAATTAGGTACTGGAGACCTAATTTTGACCCTCTTTCCATTTTCAACCTTTGATAATAAAGAAAGGAGACTTGACGTTGGAGGGGATTAATAGACTTTTCTATAACTTTTCAAAACGATTAACGATTTTAAATAACCATTTTCTGTTTATCCCCTCCCCCCTTCCTTTAAAGGAAGGCAACGTATCTACATCTCTTGTTGCAGATGCTTGTGGATGGCGGCCACTTATACCGGGTGAACCGCGTGCTCGTTTGCTCGTACTATAGAGAACAAGCTTTTTGGATAAAAGTGTAGTCACAGAAGAAGTAGTTGGTAGCATTCGTTCTCCGTACATAGTACGTTAAATCTGCCACAGAGTCGTTGAGTGTAATTTTCCCTAACGTACTCATGTAGATTTTCGTTCAAAAATGTGCAGTTAATTCAGCGCTCGGAATTTTTAATAATAAAGCGTTAATTAAGATACCTCGTGTCGCCTGTGATTAATAAGAATGACGGCCGATAATATCAGTGATTAAAAACATGTCAAAGCGGAGCCAGCACGGGCGGACATTGAAAAAGCTTTTTAATTGCCACATTAATAATTATGTCCTTACACTGATTTGGTACATTTTGATAGAAGGCATCATTGAGCCTTCCGATGAATTCAATGCCTCATGCAATCGACAAAGGCGTCAACGACTCTAGACTGTCTTCTCGGATTGACGGAGAAAACTTACGAGAGAACATCAACTTTCTTCATACCAGCTCTTGTTTTATTAGTTCAGCTTCTGCAGCCCTATTTTTCAGACATTAACGACGTACATTCCCGTGATATCCGTCATGATAGCCGTGTGATAAAATCTTGCTGCAAATCGGACGATTATAGTATATTTAAGAGAATTGTATGAAGAAATATTCATATGTCGTTATTCGTTGATGAGAGTGTATGTTTTATTTTATTAGGCGTTACTAATAACCATCCGTGAGCCCGTCGTACCGCGCGCTCTAAATGCATTATGATTTTAAATAAACCCGATCACCTGCACACGTCATTGTCTGTCAGCGACACTAGCGCCGGATGGCGTTGCCGGTTGTTAGGACGGCGTATTATTTATCTGCCACTCGACTGGAGAGCACGTCAAAACTACCACTCATCATAATATTCCAGCACCTAGTTCAAGCGGTTCAAAGCTATAGATGTCAACTTGTATTGCGACTTTTTATTCATTTTTATTTCTTACCGTTGTTTTAGTTACATGGTCGGCCGTAAAAACTGTAGCCGAAATCGCTAGGACCAGGGTCACACTGAGGCGACCCCACATAACGCAGGGATTAATTTATGTATTAAATATAGTGTAGCGGATGATATAACTTCCATACTGATCCATAAAACTATGACATTTGGTGTGACAGCTAGTAAGCTGTGATATATTCAGTCTTAGCTTTAGTAGCCCTTCCAGTGGCGACATCTTATTAGCGAATTAATCTGTGACTTTTTTCACAGTTCACAGGAAAATATATTTAGGAACCCCTTTTGATGCAATAAGTATTACCTTGTTTCATGACAAGATATAATTGTTGTAAACAAACAGAGGCGGCCATTTATACTTTCATTGGAAATCTTGTAATTTTGTGTAAATGTAACACAGATAGCTAATATATAGTTGCTTTTCGAAAATGTAAAAACAATTGTTTATAAAAATCCCATCTTTCTTCGAAAACAAGGTGTAGTATGAACAAGAAACATTTCGCAATATTATAATCCCAAACAAATGCGATCCAACAACTATAAGAAACCGAGGTTTAAACAAAACGTTATGACATCTAAAAGCCCATTTGTAATCTGTCACTAAGCCACAACTCGGTCACTTTATGAGAGAAATAAGAAATTAAATGATTACCATCGAGCCAAAGTCGAAGGATCGTAAGCTGAGTTCGCTCGCTTGAGAAATTGCAGTATCGGATTAGCGAAATAAAATCCAATGAGCAGCCAACATCAACAACTTTCGCGTACTTGCAACTAGTTTGACCGGGGTATCGTACCTACGCACTTATCAAACCAACTTAGCATTGCGACCGCTCCCGGGAATCTCAACCCAACGCGGACTAACCACAGATGAATTAACCGGCAGAGGCAGCGTGGCGCACGCATATGAAAATATCGCATCTCGCAGCCGCATTACAAAATGAGGCAGAATTATGATGGATGCTGATGCCTCGTTTCGCGCTTAATAAGACGAGATTCTACTCCACAACTACTCTCATGAAATTAAACCTTATACCGTTACAATATAGTTCATAATCGCCTCGACTATGTACAGGAATCAATCGCGAATGTCAGTCTGCGCGGGCGCGGGCGCTAGCGAGTGTAATGAATGCGACGCGAGCGCGCGGTGTTCGGTTTCGGATTTAATTCTGTTATGTCTCTCTGTGGACAATCCGCAGTTAAGATGTCTCTGACACTCATAGAGTCGCATAGATATGTACCGTATACTAGATAAAAACATTAAAACAATACCATTCCTTGTATAACTAACTTCAACACATTGGTATTTCACCGCGTATTTTGTCATCTTAATATTAAAATGGTAATAATTACATGGGATGGGATGGGATGGCCGCAGCTGCATTGCCTCGTTGTTATGGTATCGGACAATCCCTGTTAATTTCGTCGAAATCGGTCCAGCCGTTTCAGGGTCTATAGGTCTTTACGGAACATACATACTTCGCTTTTAATATACTATTTTTTTCATAAAAAGTATCCTATGTTACTTCTAATACCTCCAAGAATATGTGTACAAAGCTTCATGATGATCGATTGAGTAGTTTTCGCATGAAAGCGTAACAAACAAACTTACATTCACATTTATAATATTAGTAGGGATTCATTTTATTATCCTCAGTTATTAAAATTGTATTAAAAAACTTTTACAACTTTATCTTATCTTTTAAACATTCGTTCGCTAATTTTACTTTTATGCAAATTTTATCAATTTTTTGTCATAAAAATAAAATAATGCAATTATTCTGTGAATTAGGTTATTTTATTTAATATAAAATATTGTTTTTGAAGCCATCATTCCGCCGACTGCCAAATTAATGCTATAACGATAAAAAGTAGAACAGTTAAAATCCGTAACCTTTTCACATTTCATTAATGTTCTAAATTAAATCATAAGTATTGCATATAAATTGATTTATTTAAAGTATTCGTCGCCATTCATTAGCCCGTTAAGGAAGTAACACTGCCATATTTGACTGAGATTTATGCTAAAACACACAGCTAAATAAAATTTTATTACCCTCGTGACGGACAAAGAAAATTGGGCTAATGGCATTCCAATTAAAATAATATAAACATAATAATACGCTTGTATTAATTCTTAAGCGCTTGAAATGTCAGCAGTCATGTTTATATTATCGGGGATATGTTATATCAAGGGAAAAGTAGGACAACAAATAAGGACTGCCCACAGAAGTGAAAACTCAAAACAGGTGCGAAGTCGCGTCAATAGTTGAAAAATAAATATCAACGAAAATAAGCCCTTGAAACTTGACAATAAAAGTCAAAATTGAATACAAGGAAAATAAATGACAAGAGTTCGACGAAACTGTTCTAAATTCAAATGAGTATCAAGCTGACGCATGTTATTCGCACGAACCTTAAAGACTGTACACACCAAACCTGATTGTTTGCTTACAATGTTGTAACGCTGCCGGCCTTGGTGTGTAGAGGTCTTAACATTCTCCCCTACCAAATATCGTTTAACGCGACTAACGAAGTTTTCAGTTCAACAATAAAAATTATTAACGCTTACTTTAGAATAATCCCACATAGTATATCGTTGTTTTGTGGGTTGAAATGAGCCAACGTGTTATCGAAAGTGAGCTCCCGCTTAATGTAATTAAACGCCGACTCCTGCTCTTTTCCCGGCGCCATTTTTCATTATTTCGTAATAAAATATGTAAAGGTGATAAAATACTTGAAGCGTTTCCTATAAAACTACGGTAGTAGTTCACCAGACCTAAGAAAGATTTTAACTCCGTTATGCTTTCTGGTCGCTTTACCTCAACTATGGCTCCCACTTTGTCCTGATATTTGTGCAAGCCGTGCCTGTCAATCACGAATCCATACCATACCGAATCTTGAAAAAAACTACATTTTTCTCGCTTTAATACTAATCCGGCGTCCTCCAATCTTTTGAATACTTCATGGAGTCTGGAGATATCCTTCTTTTGTTCTCCCGGTTATTAAAATATCGTCTAAAAATTGGAGAACGCCATCTATTCCTGTCTAAATATTTTCTAGCGTTCTTTGTAAAATAGCAGGAGCTGATGAAAGTCCGAAAACTAAACGGTTGTATTTATAAAGACCTTTATGTGTATGAATGGAAGTAACATTTATGAGTCTCGATGTAACCTAAGATTAAGTTAAGTTAAGTTATACGCGTTTGACAAGTCCAGTTTCGTCAAATGTTCGCCCCCATAAAGCTTCGCAAATAACTCTTCTATACAGAGATATTTAGGCAAAGGATATTTATCTATTATTAATTGCTTGTTAATGGAAACGGAATAAGCGCTTACCATTCCCATCACCCGACCCGCACTCCAGGAAGTGCTGTGTGAAGCCGCCACCTTTACACACACGCCTTAAGTGTCCTTATTTTCCACATTTGTTAAGTTGTTGTAAAGTTTTTAAATTTGCATGTTTTATTGGCATGTCCATAACTTCCACAAAAGTTGCAAAATATTCGCGACGAGCGCGCCCGCGCCGTCACGCGATGCACGTCCTCCCGCTCCCGGTAACACGACGCCGCCGCCCGCTCCTCCACGCGCCGCTCGCCGATGTTCGCACAGCGTATGCTCTCCGCAATATGCAACGCCTTTGTTAAATTTAATTCTTGAAGAGGCTCACTAAAGAGACGACTCCGTTCTGGTCCACTGCTCATTCCCAGCACGAAGCGGTCACGAACTTCTTCTTCCAGCACGGCAGGCAGAAACTCACAGCGCCTCACCAGCCCTCTAATTCGCGCTATCCACTGTTGCAAGGATTCCCCACTTTCTTGCTTCGCGCTGTGAAAGTTATATATCTCTCAGCAAAACTACATTTCTTTGTTCTTAGATGCCCTTCGAATAATTCAACGACTTGCGAGGAAGGTAACGTTCCGACATCGTTAGGGAGTGCTAAATCCCTTACAAGTCTGTATGACTCTTCCGCTAAACTACTGAGCAGGATTGATCTTTTTAACGCAAGCTTGTCTGTATCTTCACTGATGTCGTTGGCGGGGAACCACTGCTCCAAGCGGCCTCGAAACAATACCCAGTCTTGGGTTTCGTGGTTAAAAACAGAAATACCAATCGAAGCTACAGCCATGTCGTCGTAAATATAGCACCCGCGGATAGAACACACTCCTCGTCGCTAATTGTTAGTTGGGACTTCGGGGAACGAGAGAAATAAAAGTGCAGTTTTCTGATCTAGCGCTGTATTCGTACTAAATGCATCTGACACTCCGTTGCCGCGTGAATCGCATATTCAATAATACCCACTTATATACAAACAATAATATTACACATTTCGCTTCACGAATAATCAATCTGTAAGTTTACATTTGAAAACGTTAATTCCGAAACAATTCATTTGTTTTGATGTTCATTTAAAATATGATGCATTCGTTATGACAAATAATGCGTTAAAATGCAACGACTTGGACGATAAATTGCAAGGGAAATAAAAACAAGTGGGTTTTTGTTTGCCAAGTGACCCGCGCAACGAGCGGGCTCACGGGGTCCGCCGATAATATACTGGTCGATATCTTTGCCAAAATAATTTAAAAATAACGAACAGTTATTGTGAATTGAAACAATAACTTAATCATAATGATGACAAATTCTGTATGACTCATGCGATAAAGTATTGAATTTACTCCTATATTTACGACCTTTCAACTTTAACATTACGTTTTTGTTTTTCATTCGTTTTACCTACAAATATCATTTGCCTAAAACATAAATTTAAAATAGTTCATGTAAAAGTACTTATAAGTTAAGCGTGGGTACGATTTAACAAGTATACGAGATTGTGTCATACGTATTGAAGACAGAACGACCACTACAGCTGTTCTAAACCGGAGTTGAGTGGCGACACCGTTCAACAAGTCCAATTATATACCTACGCGTGTGTACAGACAGACGGACATACGGACTGACGGGCAGGCTGACGGACAAATTGCGGCAATGGCGTTTGGCAACGGAACGACAGACTGACGAGCGAAGATATGAGTTATTTACGAGACTAACTAAGAACGCGCCTCTCTACCTACACCTCACGATTTAACTGAGAGATTGAAGTAATTAAGCGCAACATCTAGCGTGATTATTAGCGAAATTAACAGACTTATGACACGTAATGATTTATCAATTACATTAGTAAGTAGCCTATACATGTTTTGTTAAGTTTTCGATTTTTAAAATTACTTCACAAATCTGGGCGTCTACAGGATTTTAAGGTTTCTTGTCGCCGTTCAGAACAGTAAAGTCGACGACATGTCGTGTCGTGGTTATAAACCATAGTAACTAGCTGGCTCGGCAAACTTCGTTCCGTCTTAAAATTGACTCCCCCGCAACCACCTCTCGCGAGTGGAATTTCGTAAAAACTTAGCTGACTTGTACACAGCGAAAGTATTATTCCTTTCAAATTTTAAGATTCTAGGCCTAATGGTTCCAGAGATATCGTAATGAGTCAAAAGATAGCAAGAAATCTCTTATATATATACGAATTCGATCTTGAATCTGTTGAATTAGAAAGAATACATTAAGTAGTTAAAACGCAACAGTAATCATACTGTGGGTACTCAGCGAAGTCAAAAAGCCCATCAATACGACTATGAGAAACGGAGTGACGGGCGTTTATTAGCAATCTCATGAATCACGGACCCTTTCATTGATATTGCGCGGCGCGGTGACAGCCATGAATCTCAATTCTGGCGCGCCGACAGCGACCACCGAACTTGACCTCTCCTACCGGCCAGATCGCTTCACGCGACATTTACCAATACTAATCGCTGTTAACTAATGATCGAGGATTCCCACTGATGACCAAAAAATAATATTCTACTGATTATAGATAGGTATCTAATAATAAACAGCCAGAGACCAATAGATATTGTAAGCATTTTTCGCGTGTCGTCGATTGGCGAAGAAGCAAATAACATTGTGTATGTTCTTCTCAAATAATAATCGGACCAGGGATAAAGGGTAATGCACCTAACCTGACTCATTGTTCGGTTCATAATTGCATGAGCCTAGTTAAGTCTCTCATATTTTATAAGTCTCACATATATAGTCATCAGTGACATACAACTCTATTCACAAAATGCCGTAACATCTATCAATGATTTTAGCATTTTAATAGTTCACTAATTTGGTGCCGAAAACATACATAAATGTATATTTATATAACATTAAAATGTGGATATATCTCATATTGTTAAGCTTCCAACTTACCCGATTCCGATCAAAGTTCTATTCTTATGTACAAAAAAACCACTCGTTAAAATTTTAAGACAGATATAGACACTTGTCTCATTTTGGACTTAATAAGATAGATTAATGTAAATTATTAATTGGATTTACATCACCTGATGTTAAGTGAGCGCTACCCATAGACATCTGCAACAAGCAAATGTGTTGCAGATGCGTTGCCTACCTTTGATTAACAGAAGAGGGCATAGACAGGAAAACCCCCTCCCCGTCCAATCATCTTCTCTTTCCTGTCCTATGCTTATGAGGAAAAGGCGGGAAGGTGAAGAGGACTGAAATTAAGCCTCCGGCACCTCAAACCTGCACTCCTCTATATACAAGGTGAAAGTTGAAGAAAGTTTCTTATGCAAACATGATGACAACGTGGGTGGGCTACGCCCACGATGGACTGATCTACCAAATTAGTTTTTTTTGTGACTGAACGGGCCTTGAGGAGGCATTTACAGCTACGCCGGGCACGAGGCGGCAGGGCGCAGAGGGCGCCTAGCCTAAGCCTCTTTAAGAGTAACTAAGCTCGAGGGCTCCCTCCGTAGAGGGAACCTCGGCTCGGGTCGTTACTTTTATATTATTACCGGATTGGGAGGCCGCCGAGCTCTTGTGTCGCTTCGGTGGACGCTCCATGGATTGACTCAGCTCAAGGGCCCCCGAGAGGGGACCTCGGCTTGGGCTGTCACTCTTTACGCGTTTAGCATTCCGATTCGAGGGTGCCCGAGAGGACCGAGCCTCGGCTCGATCGGTAGCCATTATCTGATTACAAGTAGCATTACAACTGACATTACTACCACTTAGGAAAGCGTTAGCGCTGGGAGAAGAAGTGGCGAAACTCCAGCAACGCTTCTATCATGAGTAGGGGACCAAATTAGTAAAATTCTCAACGGCAACAACAAAAGGGAAAGGTTATGTCTGCCTATCCTTCTTGGTATTAAGTGTGCGTGTTTCTTTTAACTAAAAATGTAAAGACAAATGAATAAAGAGAGAGAAAAAAGTCTATAGACATTATTCGTTTTTTTTAAAGGCAGCAAATTGCTTGGAATTATCGTATAATTTCTTATTTTATGTATTTATACTGCGAGGGGATTACACCTAAATCAAACGCCGTTCATTACATAATTAATTGAAGGCTAGCTATTTCTGTTTAAACAAGTAAAATAAACAAGAAAAAGGGGTGTCATGTAAATATCGACGACCTTTGTGCGGCCGTTATGCGGCCATCTTGCGAGTTCAAAATATTAATTAACAATTATATTCAATTAACACTAGTATGTTTAACTCCAGGTGGGTCTACTTATATTCCACGTGGCTTCTGTTACGGAGGGACAAGGGAACCAGTTATAAAAAAAGTTATAAGAGAATAAGATTACGTATTTAATACTAAAACACCTCATAGAAAACAAAAGGCGTGAAGTAGAAGTACTCTGCGTTTCGTCTGATGAGTGAGGTGCTGGAGGCCTAATTTCAGTCTTCTTCCCCTTCCCACCCTTTCCTCATAAGGATAGGATGGGGAAAGTTAGAGGATTGCAAGGAGGGGGTTAATATGGAAAAGGAAATATCCTCTTTCCTGTCTATGCCCTCCATCCTGTCCATCAAAGGTAGGCAGCAACAGATTTGCCTGTTGCGGATGTCTATGGCAGTGTTCACTTAACATCCGTTCCGTGATCCGCTTGCTCGTCTGACACGTACTGATATAAAAAAACTTAAACATATTATTTCAACACTGCCCGAAGAGTTGCAAACCTTAAGTGGCAATGGGCCGGACACATTGCTCGCAGAACGGATGGCCGATGGGGCTGAAAGGTCCTAGAATGGCGGTCATGTGCAGATTGACGCGGCAGAGGTAAGCCCACGCGATGGACCGATGACCTGATCAAAGTTGCAGGAGTCCACTGTAAGAGGGCGATCAATGTGGCCGGCGTGCGTCCCGCAGTGAACGTATACAGGCTTATACGACCAATACAGGAATAGTTTTTGTTTTGTTAAATTGTGTCTTTCTATTTTATCACTTTTCCAATTCTGACAATCTGTGATCTTTGTTCATCTTTTTCAATTTGTATTCCGCGTAGTATGTTCATAATTTCCCACACAGACATCTAGGGGAGACAGGGTCGCATAACAAGGCCCACAATGTCTATGGTACATAAAATGATCAAAAAATCAAAACTGTACCGTAAAAATCTATAGCCAAAAACTATTACAGTGTGGACTACGGTCGGACTGTGCCGACCCCACATAAATAAGTGGGAAAACAAATAGAATCATTAGGGTGATTCCAACTGGTTTATACTTTATTAAAAAAACTGATTTGATACTCAACCCGTCAAAGATCATGCATTGAGGTTAAGTGTATACTGAGTACAAGTTGGTTGGCGTAAGCAACGCTAAGTGTCCGTCAGGTTTCCATCGTTTGGGAATTACGAATTTATGCAGATTGTTCACTTGATAAGTCAGCTTAATACAAATTCAAAGCGGGCAAGTTAATGCCTATAGATTAGAGTGTTCAGGATCCGCCAACCTTCGGAGTGCAATAAAAGAAAAATAAATTTATAATGTAATAAACATCGAATGATTTTATCGCGCTTTAAAATATGCTAATGCGAAAACGGCCCTGTCTCAATCATAACTTAGCCCGCTAATGTCAGCCCGGTGACATCGGCACCTGATTGGTCGGACACACAGACGTACGCGCACTAAATTATATGACAATAAAAATTTTATTGCGCCCGCAAGAGATAATACTCGGCATTGACGGCGGTGAGTCGTCATGCGTACCTCGAAACTATCACCGGTACACTTACCTTTATTTCAACGTGTGCTTACATTATATCGTATCCATACACTCAACATCGAGGATGCATCGTTAACCGAGTAGAGTCTATTCTACATCGATATAAAGTCGATTCGAGAAAAAGGGCGCACAACATTCGCCCCGAGACGGGTATGGCATGCCCGAATATTTTCATTCAACGACCGCTACTCCACGTAATATTTATTTTTTTCACCCCATGACTGTTTAATTCATGTACTCCGCCGGCAATTTTCGCCATCGGCCTCTGATCGAGTCGGCGTCCGACGCGGTTACAATATTTTATTGCAGTGAATTATCTAATATACTACCATGAATTATTATACATTAGACCACTTAAAGTCATTGACCTAACCCCAATACATTAATAACGATAGGGGCTTCAGCGGCTGATACATGTCACACTTGCAAACTTATCTAGGGTTGAACAATATACTTGTACTTCTATACTATGTAAACACTTCTTAAAACCCAAAGTACATATTAAGTTAGACTAAATGAATTTACTAAAGATGCACCGCACGTTTTTCTTTACTATGATTTGTCTTTTTAAAACAAGAGAGAATAGTCTATTCTCTCTTGTTTTCAACATGCCCGTAACTATGTATGTTGAAAGGATGAATGAAGGGAGAGTAACGAAATAAAATATTGCAAAAGTGAGAGGCAGAGTCGGTAGGAAGTCCAAGGAGAACTTATATCGGTCAAATTAGTAACATACTAAAGAAGGGCGATATAAGGAGTACCCGTAACCGACGAGCTTGTATGCGTAGATGTATGAATGTAGAAGAAGCGAGAGAGAAGTGCCAGGATCGCGCCAAATGGAAATGTATCTCTGCCTACCCCTCTGGGTTGCGGGAGTGAGCGTATATTTATTTATTTTCAGAGAATTGTCCATGAGGTAATATGATCTATCGTAGGGGACTGCAATTAGCCACTATTAATTAAGACACACCGGCGTTAGGGCCAATAATGTTGCACTCATTACTTTTACATACTTTTGAAAAATATTTTGAACACGTATTAATCTGTACGTCGTCTGGAAGTCAATAAAATCCGCAACATGGCAGCCTTCACAGGTACGTATTATTGGCAAAGTATAAGTTATTTTAAAAAGCTTTTATTCAAATTGCCTTGTTTATTTCAGCAGATCGAGTCTCTCACCGAACGACAGACCCAAGCGGCGTCTAGATTTTTTGATCTGTATATGAAATGTACTTAATTTAAAATAATCACTTTAATTGATTATGATTCCAAAATGTTTATATAAAAACAAAAAGCTGTCTTAACGCATATGACGAAAACACCATATTTTTCATTACGAACTGTCTCGGGTATATTAGAAAAGTAAGGAATTGGCAAGCGCGTGGAAATCAATCGGCACCGAACATCTGAGCGCGACTCGAAACGCGAATGCAAAAAAAAATGCGAGAACCGAACAATATGTAGAACAAATAAACGAAGGCAAACAACAAAATGGTGTGAGTGAGGCGGGCGACAGGCTAGCTGGTTGTTCCGTGCTATCTTCATATCCGGACGCGCGGCTACAGCGCCGTCGGAGAGCGCTCGTTTACGTAACACGAGATTTGACGGTCGACTTAGGACGTTCGAGTGTACTGTCTCGTAGACAAGTCAATAGCCTATTAATAATATTTTAAATAATAAAATTCAAATACAAGGCATTGTATGTATAAAATTTAACACTATTACTTCGCATACAGAGAGCCAATTTAAACAAAATTCGCAAACGATGGCAAAACGTTGACTGGAGTGTCATCTGAAGACTACATAGGGTTTTGTCGTAGGGGACGCGCCGGGGGTGGGCGAAGCGCGCCGTTTATCTCGAGAGAAAAAAAGCGAATGGGGCGAAAGAGAGTTTAATGAAAGGGACGCCGGTGGCTTCTGAAATTTCTTCAATGCACCGCCGCCGCCTGCATCGACGCCTCCCTCTTTCAATACTAGGAATTTTTATTTGGCATTGTGAGAACTAGCTGCTTGTGATGACGTAACACATTATAAATGTTTGAAAATTGATTGTTTAGAAGCTTTAACTTTTGAAACAGAATTTCGATTACATTTGTTGTTCAATTTTTTCAACGGATGATATTTTCCATGTCTTAACTTGAGGAAACATGACATTATAATTACTTTGAGCATGAAACATTCTTGAAGAAAGTAAGACATTCATCGCCAGGATACTAAATGTTTTGTGGCGACAAGTTTGTAGCGGCAGGTCCTTCAGGGTGAGTGGGATTAACTCGCTTGCGCCCCTCCTCACCCATGCGCACCTGTGGGTATCAATACCGGTGTACACGTAAGTAAAGACGTTTTATAATTGTTTTGTAAATAATCTCTAACTAAAAAAAATTATAATTATATCGCCAGAATATTTAAACAATTAAAAATTATATCGTATTTTAAAAAATACGTCAATCGTATAACATTTTCTTTCTGTAAATTATGGAAATCAACTAACTGCAGATGATTAGTATTACCGTGGGTTCACACCGTCGAAGACATCACAGAAAACATATTGTTATCTCAGTTTTTTCAGAGAAAAAGACAGAGAGAGCTTGTATCGCGACATGTTTATACGTCAGTAGAAACCCACGATTACGAATATTTTTGTATTATTTTTCTTAGATTGTATCAAATCTACCTATAGAAAACTTTCGGAATACAATGGTCTAGCATTATCCATACTGTATTTCAATACATATGTAATGGAATTCAGGATATTATCCGATGTCGACAATTGCGATAGATTCCCATCGTTTTGTTGTGGACATCCCTCGCAAGGGTTGGCTTCAGCGTTCATATTTTGGTATTGAGTTGAATTAGCTTGAGTTATCAGGCCGATTGTGAGTGCGAATAGGCCGAGCTGGTATGTTTTTAACCTTAAATCATTCCATAGTCAACATAAATACTATCTTGTGGTATATTAACAACTATAATATATCCTAAGTAATATTATAATTTTAAAAGTGACTTTGTTTGTTTGTTACGCTTTAACTCAATTAACGAATCAACCGGCCATTATGAAATTTTGCACACACATAGTCAGGTGTACAGAAAATGACGTGGGGTACTTACTTTTTATCCCGAATGTAAAATTGTTCATTAAACCGTCACTTAAAATATCGGTTGCCATGGTAATGTCATGTTTTGACACATGTTACTTATAATTTGAATTTATTATTCGGGGAATAGTCTTATTAAAAACTTCTAGAGTTCAAAATGGAAAACAAATGCGAGGGAAGCCTAGCAACGGCTAGTTGTGAACAAAATGAAAACCCTTCATAACGCAATGTTAATGAGAAACAATAGTCTTACGGTAATGTTAGAGTCGGACAAGCGTAAACATGATCCGAGGATCGCCAGCCGACGACAATAAATCCCCCTTATCAATTCTAGCCAATTGAATACAACGCAATTGATTACAGCTTATTGTTGGGATCGTGACTTCATTTGAATTAAGTCAGTTAACTACAAAGCGTAAGATATTTCAACTTTAAAAAGCATTAAATTATAGCCACAAGAAGGTGCTAGTCTATAAACAAGAGATTTCCACGGTTCACCTTCATTGAATTCTGTTCCATTAAAAAGGAAAAGATATTTATAAGACAATCAACAATGTATTCCAATACTGCAACAATTATTTACATTGATTTATCCATTGCATCTTGGTGGCAAACGAGCAAACGGTTCACTCGATGTCAAGTGATCGCTACCCATAGACATCCGCAACCAACTAATGAGTTGCAGATGCGCTGCCCACGTTTCAAGGAGGGGGGGATGAACAGAAAATGGTTATTTACAACTCCCGTACATCCCCTACATCCTTTTCTTATAAGAAAAGGGTGGGAAGGGGGAGAGAACCAGAATTGGGCCTCCGGCACCTCAATCATCAGACGAAACGCAGAGAAACTTCTACTTCACGCCTGTCTCCTGTGAGTTAATGCTATTTCATTGAAGAGTTGAAATGTTTTTAGTGTCGACACTGGCATATTGTCATATTTTAGTATATTTATGTGTGCTAGTGTATATCTCTCAATATATGTTGGACAAGTATATCTAATATAATCTCTTGAATCACCAGTTTACAAATCAATATTGATACGGAATCATAATCTGCAGAGACGTGTTCCTATTTGGACCGCATCTTGCGGCTCCCTGGCCGCATCGTTGCGGAGTCGACATTCACATACGCTATCGAAAAATATGAAATAGCATTTGAAATCTGTCGTTACCTGCAGTCGATAGTATCGGACGGTCCCTGCCTAGCGTATCCCTCAGCGGCAGCCGGCGCGGGGCGGCGCGAGGCGGCTTGTCACCGGGAGCATACACCGCCCCGACGATATCGTGGCATCTCTAATGTTATTTTGATTATGTTAACTTACATGTAAATGACAGACATAGATAATAACATTTTTAGATTATTACGGGGTTGGTAGTGTTGCGAAATTACTTATATACTAAGATAACTGTGACTCAGGCCAAACGACTGGCGCTAAAGGTTTGAAATTTTGCACAGAGTTTTTACCGAAGCGATCGGTAAAAATGGAGTTTTCTAAATTCATCCCCTAAAGGTGTAAAGGGGTGTGAGTTTGTATGGAGAAACTACTCGTGCGAAGCCAGGTCGGGTCTCTTGTCTTATCGCATATTAGGGATTGCAGTGTCACGAGAGATTAACATTTAGCTCCTTATAGCAGAAGGTGTCAACTTCTGGAATAAACAGTGATGGGCATTAAGATCTTGTAAAGTGGCTAGGGGTTAGTCTAACCCCATACAATGGGTATGACGTCATCCGATTCAATGTCGAAGTATATATGTATTAAAAAAGCCCCTGCGTGTCACAAAAAGTCAATTATTTAAATCGGTTTACCACCAATAGAATAATCACGATACTGTCCACTAATTGCGAGTCGCAATAAATATTTCATACAACCCGAAATACGATAAGTGGCGAGCTCGGCTTCCGAACGACTGATAAAGAATCGATAGTCAATTAAAGTCGATTTAAAAGAAGTAGACACGAATCGATTGCGCTTTTCTGCGCATCGATTACCGGACGTCTTTGTGCGGCTTCGGGTTTGTTCGAGTGGTGTGCAGCGCGGGGGGCGAGCGCACGGGGCTGGAACAAACGCGCCGGCCGGCGTGGGCGCGTGCGATTTGCATAGCTTCATTAGGGCCGAGCGGCATATGCTATCGGTGGCACGTTATCGCTCCCCTGAATTGCTTCTTAGTGCTACTTATTTATATAATATTTTTTTGTTCGTTTCAACCTTTTTAAAAAGCAACAGCTGTTAATTAAAGTGCGTGTGAGGTCCCGCACCTCGATTATAATTGCGCTCAGATACTGTATTGGTCGTCGCGATGTTTTTAATGAAGTCGATTGCGCCGCCGGTTAGGGGTCATTAAGCGCAACAACTCGACGGACGAGCGTTGAATTTGTAACATGATAATCAGTATACATCGATGATCGATAAATTTATTGCAATACCAACTTCATAATTATTTATATCGACGTGTTACAATTATTAATTAAAAGAAAATGAATTAATTATTTCAGTAATCAAATAATTAAAAATAATTGCCGGAAGCCTATTGCTTATGTGTCAAAACACTGTCTAGACAAGGCCCAAGATAAGAAGGGAATTTGCAATACTTAAGCCATTGGCGTGGTATCTCATGTCACCATCTGACACTTGGCAGCCGCTGCTCGACGGACCCGCAGACCTCAAGGGTCTTGTCTGTTTGCCGAGCGGTCGACAGGTACAATTATGTAATGATAAAAATATCGTTAATGCTCGGTGCTTTAACTTAAAGGTTACCCGGATGGTTCCCGCGCACGCGACGCTCCCTTAATATTCCCTATCTAGTGCTTAGTTACTTAAGTAACATTTTAATGGATACAAGCACGCCTGATATAATAACATGAACATTACATAATTTTTTAATGGCCCTTCAAAACTAGCACCTGCGTATACGTCCGTGTGGAAATATTAAAGCTGTACACACAACTATAGTGGTACGAAAGTACATGAAGAAAATGACAAGGCAATATTTATGATTTAAGTTCAGTTCCGTATAATTTACCAATGCTTGCAATGCATTGTATTGTATTAATTTTCCTGTTACCGTTCGGTGATGTCTTTCACGTGCAAATCGCCGATCTAGCCGAGGCTCGACCCTCTCGGGCACCCTAGAATCGGAATGCGAAACGCGTAATGAGTGACAGCCCGAGCCGAGGTCTTGGGGGCACTTGAGCCACGTCACTCCATGGTGCATCCGCCAAAGCGACCTAAGAGCTCGGCGATCTCCCAATCCAGTTATAATAAAAAAGCAACGGCCCGAGCCGAGGCTCCTTCTACGGAGGAAGCCCTCGAGCTTAGTTACTCTTAAAGATGCTTAAGCTAGGCGCCCTCTGCGCCTTGCCGCCTCGTGCCCGGTGTAGCTGTGACAGTGACCAGTCAGTCACATATTGTAAAGGTGTTGCAATTTAGGATTCCCTAATATTGTATTATGCAGGTGGAGAAGTGTAATCACCGTGTTCACGCAAGGAAAATCAATTAAACATTTTTTTACCAGAAAACCAGAAATAAATGTTCGATAAATTAAATACTTTGCTTACATTTTATTAAAAGTTGACAACAAACGGAACGTCAAACACGACGCAGCCAATATTATCGATCTTCATCAATAAAAGTTGAAATAGGATTAATAATTACTACGGAAGAGTTGCAATTGAAACAATTTAAGGTGGTACGAAGCTTGCCGCGTCACCTAGTACGTAATATCTTACGGACAACGCGGAGCTGAGGGTGTTATTAAAGTCGTAACACGTTGCAACGTCGCCACTTCTGATAATTTCGACGCCAATGCAAAAGATAAGATTTAATAACAACTAGGAAACACAATTACAGCTTACAAATACTAATTGTAAATGATGTTCAATAAAAAAAACAAATATGCGCAACAAGCAAATGTGTTGCAGATGCGTTGCCTACCTTTATAGGACAGAGTAGGGCATAGACAGGAAAAACGATGTTTCCTTTAACCGGGGGAGGGCCGTCCAATCCTTTTCCCGGTCCCATCCTATCCTTATGGACAGGTAGGTGGGAAGGGGAAGAGGACTGAAATTAGGCTTCCGGCACCTCACTCATCAGATGAAACGCAGAGTACTGCTACTTCACGCCTGTTTTCTGTGAGGTCGTGGTCTTTCACCGGTCGAGTCGGCCAATTCGTGCAACAGATGTTGCGGGCTCTACTACTGTTAAAGATTATAAATACAAGAAGTAGGTTACTTTGTTGAGTTTGATTACTAAACAAAACCAACTCATGTGGCTCTACATTAACACATTCAAATTGGCGGCCAGTGATACTAAGTATGAACTCAGATTCCTAATAACCGATCAAGCATGACCACAAACTACTTTCGAAACAATAAAAATTTAAAATTACAATCACTGACACGGAGCAGTCGTTTCGTGTTTAACTAGATTCAAAAATTAGCTTTAATGTTCATAAAACAAGTGTATTTTTATACTTATCTATAGGTTATATATCTCTACTAATATTATAAATGTGAATGTAAGTTTGTTTGTTACGCTTTCACGCGAAAACTATTCAACCGATCATCATGAAATATTCAAAAATCTAACTTCATAATATCAATTGAATTTTTTCTTAAACATTATTGTTCAATAAAAATGGTGTCACTGAGAAGTCCCTTGAGAATTTATAGTAAAAAAACAAACAATAGTTTTATACCAAATAACTAAAAATAAAGAAGCTAATATAGATGGCGTTAAATTCAATTTGACATTTACTCGAATTGACACTAAACTAATATGAAAACCAAAATGATAACAAACATCGCAATTCATGACACAACTAGCGCCATCTATTACAATAAAATACATTTAACATCAGTGTGTCGATGACGATCCCATTACATACAGTTCCCGAATACAATAATTGCTCATTGTAACCTATTTATGGACTTTCACATGAAAAATTAAAGAAATATTTGATGATAATGTTTAGTCTAATATTAGATAAGGGTATATTTAATTTTTTTATGATATTCGTAGGAACTCTTTAAAAATAAAGTCACTTCAGTCATGATCGCCCCGGACTTGGATAATGAGATCGGGCGACCACAATGGCGGACAATGCGGACAATATTAGAGATCTGCCTACACCCGGACAACGATTAACGGTTTCTTTGTGATTTTTGATTGCTCCCGCCAAGACGAGAGCGATTCCTTTTGAGACGGCGCCATTGAAATTCGCAATTCCAAAAATCACTTTCAATTTATTATTGGTCAAATAAACACTTGGGGAGTTACTACTTATTCCTGATATTTCCTTCAAAAAAGAAATTAAATTAAGTTAATAAGACCGTATTAGTTTTTTTAAGCTTTCTTATAATTATTCGTTCGAATTATTTCTTTAGATTGACACCATGTTATATAAATGTAGCAACTTGATAGACAACAGCAAATTTTGCACTTACTATCAATAAATCTTTCCACCTTAACAACATAATTAATAAAAATTTCATAAAGTAACAAAGATTTTGTCAGTGGTAGAGCCCGCAACATCTGTTGCACGAATAGCCCGGCTCGATCGGTGAAATACCACGACCTCACAGAAGACGGCGTGAAGTAGAGTATTCTGCGTTTGGTCTGATGAGCTTGGTGCCGGAGGCCTCATTCTAGTCGCCTTCCCTTGTCATTCCTTGCTAATAAGAAAAAGATCGGAAGGGAAGAGGACTTGTAGATGGGGTGAATAGGAAAGGGAAATTACCATTTTCTGTTTTTCTTGCTCTGTCCATTAAAAGTAGGCAACGCATCTGCAACTCATTAGCTTGCAGATGTCTATGGGTAGCGATCACTTGATATAAGTGATGATGTATATATATTTAATACAAAGCGATCGTCTGCTGCCGGACACCGCCGGAGCTGCACACATCGGGCAGCACATTTAGCAGAACGGCCACCAGTTCGAATATAAATAACGATACACAGATCAATAATTCTAATTCTGGAGGCTGAGCGCTCTTAGGTTGTATATTAATCGCGACAAACAGATTGACAGGTTATATTTGCGAGACGACGAAGCGGCTCACCCGGACGCGACAGACAAACCGACAGATCTACACGGATGCCATTCACTTAGCATTGCTAAAATAAATGGATAATTGCTCGAACCGAAAGTGACTTCGTCTGTTACAACATTGATCCGTATACAATTTAATTTGAAATATTTTCAACTTTATATCAAAGTCTCGCACCGTTTCAAACGCCAGGTTAACCATAGAAGTACTATTTGATTACAAGAAAAGGTGAAGAGGACCATAGGGCTCCGGCACCTCACTCATCAGACGGAACACAGAAATACTTCTACTTCACGCCTGTCTTCTTTGAGGTCGTAGTATTTCACCGGTCGAGCCGGCCCATTCGTGCAACAGATGTTGCGGACTCCACCACTGTTAAATGTAGCATATTTGTGCTAATTATTTTACTTTGAGAGTAAAACAATACGAGGATCTGTTGCATTGTTGATTTTATTCATTCCTCTGATACGTCTTAGTGCCGATCAGATTCGGCTTCAGATGTCTGGCTGGATGTGACTCATATCCTAGTCTGTCGTTTAGAGAAAAAAATAAATGTGATGCAACAACAGGTGTCTGTATATCACTAGATGTACATATATATTATGTACATCTGAATTCTGAACCTTCATTCAACCTTGCTGCCCACGCAGAACATTAAGATGCATACAGAATAAACAACATTATGTGTTAAATTAGGGACATTTAAATTTTAAATTATTAATTGGAATGTTATTTAATATCAAACTATTTTAGATATATTCCACAAGCAGAGCGGGGAGGCGTAATATAATTTCAGCGAATTACAAAAACAGGGAGATATGTGGTGACATGAAGCAGGAAATACCGCAATGCTAATTCGCGACGATAAATCAGCTTAGATTTAGCGTGGCATCAAAAGGCAAGGACATAAAGCTTGACGAGAAGCCGGGGCGACCCGCTCGCGAACTTTACGATTACCCAGAACCCACTGACGGACGAAACACTGTCGCATAAATCAATTTAATCTCCTCACCAAAGACAATCGGTCCTAGTATTACTCATATCGAACGATCGCACCCACAAACGAAACTAATATCTATCGCACACAACACTAGGTCGCTTTTCAAGACACGCAGAACAATACGTTACGTCAAAGGCGTTAAAGTTGAGCGCTCGCATGAATCAAAAGACGACGTCGTTTCTCGATTCCCCGTCTCTGAATTAATGTCTAATACGGTACTGCGACCGTGTAATTGTTGACTTTTATACGGGACGGTTAATACTGATTGTAAATCAAGGGACTCTAGATACAAATAGACTGGTTCGCCGTCATCTGCGCTTGCGCCAGTTCAACACGGCGATACATAGTCAGCGTGCAGCGTAACATTTGGTAAGGTTAAAGTGCGCTCTGTCACAGAAGCTAGGAAATTACCACAATAAGCGTGTTCAGATAGTGATTCATGGTTATTATACAGGATTACTTATTAGGATTTCATGTGATAGGAGTACTAGTAATACATGGTACACATACAAATAGTGCATCAGAATATTGACATTCTGAAACATTCACTGCCCACACGCTATAGCAATAAAAATACATCAACCCTCAAATTAATTATCAATTTATATTAAGACAATGGATTAAATTTTCAAGTATTCCAGCTCCAAAGTAATGTCACAGCGGACGCATTAGACGGAGACGTGTACGACAGGCTTGCAAGCTAACGCTACAAGAGAAGCTAACGTTAGACGGACAGAACTATTCAATAATTCAGCCGCAAACAACGGACGCGTCACTCGGTGCTGTTATAGAATTAGACCGGTCGGCGATCACAGACCACTTATGTACATCTTAAGGGATGGACTGCGCTTTAGTATTTAGCAGACACGCCGTCACCAATGTAAAGGCGGTGGCACTCACGCATACAGCTCTGTTTACAACACGCTAATGATAATTAATAACCAACATGTTACATGTTTTCTTTGACATTTAATACAATGACACTAGACTGGTTCAATTCTCAATTTACTTTTTTTAAATAACATTAGTTTTGGGTGTAGCTGGTTCCAGGTCTTCATGAAGTGGTTGCCTGTTGCTCAGTTAAAATCACGATTTTTCATGGAAGTAAGTGGCAAATGAGTAACCGGATCACCTGATGTTAAGTGAGCGGTACCCATAGACATCCGCTACAACCAAATGTGTTGCAGATGTTGCCTACACAGGGCAAAGACAGGAAAAGGAATATATTCTTCTTACCGTTAACTAATGAACATCTTGGTCTTATATGTATGTTGGCAGTTGACACCTACGCAAGTCTTCTGGACTTGACAGCAAGGAGTGACTATAACCTCTTATACAGTTTTGACTCGTTTCCCAAAAGATATCAATCAGCCGTTTTTGAAATATACGTGGCCACTTTTAATCAATTTATTTTGATAATATTCAAAATATTAATAACATTTCTACCAATTAACAAATCTAAACAGACTAGAGAACTGATTAAGGGAACAGCGGTAACCGCTCCGCGTAGAGCCCTGAGATGCAGCTTACGTCGGTGAAATGTTAACATAGTAGAGCTGGACCGAAATAATCCGACGTCGGTGAGACGAGACGTTTACGGACTTATGGACGTGTAGCATGAATACTTGAACGCCTTGCGGACCAGCTAGGACGCAACGTGGGGCAATTAGCCGGAGATACGCCGCCGCCGGCCCGCGCATTGACGGCACTATTAAATACGTCAGCCAGACTTACACGTTAACTGTTGCAGTTTCATTTGACGATCCCCATAATTGTATAATCAGTTACACAGACTGTTACATATTAAACAATTAAGTTAATTAAACTGCAGTTAAGGTACCAATAAAATCGCCAGTAGCTAATGGTTTAGGGTACTGTGCCGACCCCATATAAAAAGGACGGAATAGGTCACTACTAGTTTTTTTATACATACAAGAACATTTACATCAAATATAACTGAAAATTATGAATGAGTCGGTCTGTCATTCAAAACATTTGTTTACAAAAATCACATCTTGCTGTGAAACTAGGTATACATATCTACTATATTTTATATAACATAAAGTAGAACTTACGTTTAACACGGGTCTATATCATCCTCACTTTGACATCATCCAAATCTGCAAAGAAAAAATAATAATTTAAAAACGTGGTAAACTGTATGTCTATTTGTTAATGTATGAACTCAAACAAAAATTGCAGTGCAGTTTAACAGTGGTAGAGCCCGCAACAACATCTTGCACGAATTGGTCGGCTCGACCGGTGAAATACCACGACCTCACAGAAAACAGGCGTGAAGTAGAAGTACTCTGCGTTTCGTTTGATGAGTGAGGGGCCGGCGGCCTAATTTCTATCCTCTTCCCCTTCCCACCCGTTCCTCATAAGGGGGATAGGATGAGAAAGGGAAGAGGATTGGACGGGGGCGTTAACGGGGAAAAGGAAATATACTTTTTCCAGTCTATGCCTTCCTCTGTCCATTAAAGGTAGGCAACGCATCTGCATTTGCTTGTTGCGGATGTCTATGGGTAGCGCTCACGTTACATCAGGCGATCCGCCACCTTCTCACATAAAAATAGGTGCGTAATTAAACTCATTCATACTAATATATATACTTAATGAACCAGATCCCAAGGAAGTAAATCGGAAGCCCATTTCATATACCATCATCCTATTAGTAAATATTTGGAAAACTTTGTTTTATATCTAGCCAAATACAGATAACAAAACAGTAAAAGTCAAGCATTAACGGTGCTGACGGTCATTTGCGGGCTAAATTGGTCGTAAAAAATTTAAAAGCAACAAATTAGTTGCATTTAATGACTTCTCACAACAAGACGTTTACAACATTTCTTTGTTCTTAAAGTATATAAATTATTTAAAAAGTCGTAAAAGTAATTTAGTCAGTGACCAAAGTATTAGGAATACCAACGAATGGTGTTATTCAGCTAATAAACCGAAATTATTGTCATTTGAATGGAGATTATATACAAAAGAAGTAACATTCGGTATTATGTGGTAAAAAAAAGATGCATTAAAGAGGACACTAAAATTACATTACTTAAGTACAAGAGGTTAATTCATTATACCATTTATCCTTCTATCGTTCGCTATAACCGTGGGTTCGCATTGCTCAAAACATTCACACAAAACATATTGTCGTCTCACTTTTTACAGACAGAAAGACAGAGACAAAGCTTATATCGCGACAAGTTTATACGCCAGTGGAAGCTCACGGTAATACAAACTGTATCAGCTAGGCCCGACACTAATTTATACGGCGATGCGATCATACAGTAAATCAACAACTTGGTACAATTGTGGGGGATACTGTATTTTGCTGGTACTTATATACTTGATACTGCCTTTGCCCTGAGAGGCTCAAATAATTTCATCAGTCCATCAAGGTCTTGGACTCTCTTGGACCCTTCTATGTTACTTTTTCGAATATAAAGGAGGAACGTCCCTAGAATATGTTAGTACAGGAGCCCGAGTGTGCTCGCTGCAGGGGACCAGACGCGCCATATGATTACAACATAAATATCACTTAAAATAAATCATCAGGAAATAACTAAATACATTTTCGATTAATTAAATGCGACCCCATATGGACTTATGAATGATTCATTGCGAATAAGTAAGTTCAAGAGCCTTATAAAAGAAATAACGTCGCAAAGATCACATTACATACATTTGGCTCACGCGACGATTCTGTCAATTGTATGAAGGTATAAAAATAGTGGCCCACGCGGCCATGGCCGACAAGGTTCATAGATTTTAACTTATTCATACTAGGCAAAGTGTCTTGTGTCACCGTTTAATACATAACCAGATTAAATCTTTGAATCTTATCAGCAAGGAATAAGGAATTGTGATGGTCTGGTGATCAAACAAGAAGGTTTTGGTTTAAGGATACTCAAGGCTTATATGTATGTATATATGTATGGAAAAATAATAGTATATCTGACAGAGTCGCGGTCGATTTGCTAGGCCGCCGGTGCACCGCTCCCACCGCGCGGTGCTTATCGGCGACTGTCACGCAAGACAACTATAAATCTTCTTGCAAACAACTCGTAAATACCCCCCTTCACTTGAACCTTAGCCCGCTTAGGTACTAAAGCACAAGACAAGTTGCTACCTGGACCGTCATTAAGAACTTTCCAGAACTTTTTAATATTAGATAATGTTAATTAAAGCTCCTCGAGAAATCAACGTCTCGATTTTTGCACTTTAATCTCTAAAATTTTGCCAGTTTGTATCTAATTGTGTTTGCAATAAAAAAAAGCAATGTTACTTTCTTAAATTAATCGTATATTTCCAAACATGTTTTAAATATTTCACCATAGGCGGCGGGCGCACCTAAAGAACTTTTTTATTTTGTTTTCCAATAGGGAGAAATGCATTACGCATACCACCGCACCATGGGGGCAGTGCGGTGGTGATGTGGGACTCTCCTCTCCCAGATAGGGGGGAGGCATACCCACTAAAAACCCTGTCGGTGGTCTTCCCTGCTTTTTGCGGATACCACGGGCGCACTTGAAGTGTTTCACCGCGACATCCGCAAGCACGTAAAGAACTGCCCTAAGGTGTTGCACCATCGCAGAGGGTGAGTCTGAGTCATTCTGAGTCCCTATTACCTTATACCTAGAACGTAGGCTACCTACCTAGTACGCGAATTGAGAAATCATAAAACTGAAAGACCAACAAATCTTAATCAATTTAGTTGCGTTTGCTAACTCTACTTTTTACCCTTCATACACTGCCAGAAGATTGTCCAAGGGAGATATCGTATGTCATAAGCCTAGATATATATGCCGTAAAAATACATGTAGCAGTCATCGGTCCAATAAGCTATACCTCATTTACGTACGAAGCACGTCACTAATTAAAGTTAAGTTGATTGTGCATTGGAACATGTTCAATTAATTCCAGACAGGACGCCGGGAGCTCGTCGTTAAATCGCCATAAAACCGACCTTCGGCGATTCGATTCCCAAGTCTGTCTCCGGGCTACGTAGACCGCGTGTTGCACTTTAATCTATAGTTAATCATTTAAAATAGTTTGATACGCCATAAAGATTTTATTACAGCACACGGCTTCCCTTTATTCTCATTGCTAGACCTTGAAACGCGTACTTCGAATCCTATCGTCTATCGAGATATCCTGACATTGCGTATGGCGTCCGACTTGTTAAAGTTACTAATTGGTATACTGTAGGTATCTGTCTACTGAAATGAAGTTACTTCATAATTATAGATAATCTCAAGTAAATATCATGTTAATATTATTTTTCTTTTCAGTTGATGGTCTTTCAAAGGCCAGGTCCAAAGCCCTCATTCATTTGACCGAACCCTGTCTAGAACATCGGTCCATCTTGTGGGTCTATGGTCGTTTAAAATTATACTTTACAGATAGACATCAAAAACACCAAGTTCTTACTATCTTATAACCCATATACTCAACTACTTAAATGCCTTTTTTATCACGTAAAGCAAGTTAAGATGTTTACGTCTTCTGGCACTATGGTAATTTATGAACAAAAACATATTCCATTGAGAAGACATTCTGGGATCGACCATTGGGGTACTCCGTCCATTGCTGGACGTAGGCGTGCCGTAGATTTGTTGAATCAACTGTCACCAGCCGGCGTTACCTAACCGATACTACTGAAGGTCTTTTAAGAAATCTTCGAAGAGATCAGTTAAATCGTTATTTTCGTTCGCCCCTTTATCTTGTAATAATGATAAAATGTACAGTAAACTTAAGTTATGAATATTTCTAAAATCTTTTCTAAGTAACGAGAAAGCAATTTGTGTTTATCTCCCTATGAGATCGGAGCCGCTCAGCGACGGAGAGGATTCTATAAGTTATCGCACAAAAAGGCAAATCTATCGAAACTAGAAAGCACCGTTTTGTTCCGTTCTATTAAATTAAGCTAGTGACGACCGAGGCTCGAGACCACGCTTCGTAAACCACGGGATCTTATAAAGACCCAAAAATTATACAATTTTTATTGTATTAAGTCATTCCTTCTTTCATTCATGTTGAAAGGATGAATAAAGAGAGAATAACGATACACATTTATGTAGCGTGAGTGGGAGTGTTGGTAGAGGACGCCCTAGGAGAACTTACATCGACCATCTTACTAAAAAAGGGCGATATAAGGAGCAGCCATAACCGACGAGCATGTATGTGTAGATGTATGAATGTAGAAGAAGCGAGGGAGGTGTGCCAGGATCGCGCCAAATGGAAATCCATGATCTCTCCCTACGCCTATGGGTTACGGGCGTTAGCGCATATTAAGTTATTCCATTTCGTGTTATAAGCATATTAATTCAGCATGGATTGGATAAATGGATCTTCAAAGTACTAACCAGTATCGGTTCTATATATGATAATGTTCAATACCACTCCATTTACTGTCATCATTTCCATTCAAACACATACCGACTGTATGTTCGACTGTAATTCGACAATGAATTCTAGTGTCTGTAAACACACTAGGCGAGTATCGATGACATATAATACGGTGAATTCGACGGAACCCGTAGGCCCGTAGGCGTACACCCTAGGTAGGGTGCGTCAGAAAAGTGCTTAATATTTTTCTTTGCGGCCGGGCGGGAACATCACTAACCGTGGCTCTCCTAAAAGTCGTGAAACGAGCGATCGACGCGAACAAAAGATAAATTTGTTGTATCTATCGATTATGATACGATAGAGATTTCTTTGCGGTTAACAAAGCGTTTTCGTATCAAATCACACAATTAGAAGTGATCGGCTGCGCTCTGTCGGACGCTTTGTCGGCGCGCCTGTCATTGCATCTGTTGCGTTCCACTACGAGCCGAGAGGTTCGTCCCATTTTAATCCTTAAATATTAAACGTGTCTAATTTCTTTAACTAATAATTTCTAATAGCTCAAAATAATATTTATAAAGGTGAAGTGGAACGTGAATACTTCATGCACTACAGCTAGATTTCCGTGATTCATGCATAGGATCCACCATACCACATAAACGCGGTAAAGATAAACACAAAGAAGCCCCTTCTGTATGTGTTATCACAATGTGTTTGATATATAGGTTATTTTTTATTGCTGTACATTGATCCGCTTGGTCATATCTTAAAACTTGAGTAATGTGTCACTGAGAACAGAATATACTAAAAATTAAATTTAATTAAATTGAATAGTGATTTTTCTTAATGTAATTTGTGATTGATTTTCATTTAATCATACATTTATTGCGTTAAAAATGAAAAGTATTTAGTATTGTGTATCAAATTTTTATAGTGACAAACGGAATAAAGCTTCAGTGTTTGGCAACGCAGGGCATGGACAAGCGCTGTCGACTCAAAGGAATTACAATGATCGACGCGTCGACCGTGACCGGCACTTTGGTGGCGGGACAACGTGATAGCGGCGTGATAACGTAACGTATCTCGCGCTTAATTAGCTCGTCCACAGCCTGGACGGCCACCAGCGACCGGGCCCCGAGTAAATTACTTGCAGGAAGTACTGAAAAAATCAGGGGAGGGGTAAGCGACGCACTGGTGGCGGCCGGCAGTCTTGAGAGGGAACGAAGGGAAGCAACAAGTGGAGTAGAAATAATTTAAGTAAAATAAAGTGAAATACTGTAACGTGAGTGTGTGTAAGTCCCTTAGCCTAAAACTCTATTATAACTAAGAATAGACATTTAATACGTAAACTTTTGTAACACTATCCCAACGGAAATCCATGACCTCTGCCTAAACTATTGAACGTTGCCCATAGACATCCGCAACAAGGTTGTAGATACAATGTTGCAGATGCGTTGCCTACCTTTAATGGACAGAGGAGGGCATAGACAGGAAAAACGGTATGTCCTTTTCCCCGTTAACACCCTCCCCGTCCAAACCTCTTCCCGTTCCCATCCTATCCTTAGGAAAGGGTAGGAAGAGTAAGAGGACTCAAAGTAAGCTTCCGGCACCTCACTCATCAGACAAAACGCAAAGTACTTCTACATCACGCCTGTCTTCTGTGAGGTCGTGGTATGTCACCGGTCGAGCCGGCCAATTCGAGCAACAGATGTTGTTGCGGGCTCTACCACTGTCGAAACCTCAACCTCATCCTTGCAACTAAACAAGATATAGATAAGATTTGTAGCTTTATTTTAGTATCAAAATTCTATATCGTTTCATTCATTAAGCTTTTATATAGTCGGCTTCAAATGAAACAGCAATTAAAAAAGAATGGTCAATAGTCCGTCACGTCCGCAACGATATCCCATTGACAGTGTCTAATTTATATTATTCAGTTATTACAATAGTTTATTTTGTTATAATTAAAACTGTTGTGCAACGCAGCCCCTACAATGGTTTACCGCTCAATAAAATGTTAATATTTTATCTCACCTCATTTTTTAAAAAGCTTGAAGTTCATATTCTAAATCTTGTTTCTAAGTTCCTATAGTGTATTAAATTGTATATTATATTATAAAGAAATCCTTGTCTATTTTAGTGTATGTTCGTATTACATCTATCTTGTCTGATGTAAAGTGAATATAAAATGTGAGTGAAGTAAATGTTTGGTTTACCAAGATCAAGAGGAATAAAATATCTTTTAGTTTTGTATTAAATATTAGAATATATTTTAGCATAAAGCCAAACAAAAAAAGCGTTGCTCTGCAGATCCCATGAACTGTTTGCAAGAAGCAAAAGTGTTGCAGATGCGTTGCCTACCTTTAATTGACAGAGGAGGGCATAGACAAGAAAAAGGATAGTTCCTTTTCCGTTAATCCCCTCCCCGTCCATCCTATCCCCTTATAAGGAACGGGTGGGAAGGGGAAGAGGACTGAAATTAGGCCTCCGGTACCTCACTCGTCGTTGTTGCGGTCTATACCACTTTTGTGTTTTTTAGTATTTTACCAATTTGGCCATGACATCGACAATTTTAATAGGAACTGTCAAACCAAATATCTTAGTTTCGTTGTATGTATTTTTCATATTATTTAAAACAAACAAAACGTCAATTCGACTAAGCGGACGTAACTCGATCGTAAAACAAACAGTCCGGTCGAGAACAAATAGTAAGTCGGCGGGTCGGTGCTCGGTCGGTCAAACAGCACGTCTTCACAAAACAGCACCGTCATTATTATTGTATCAGAGCCGTCGATGTCGAACGATCGTCTCGGAGTCGTCACGTCTGCAATGGCTACGATTTTCGTCGTGGTGCTAATCGCTTGCGAGGCTCGATGTGAAGACTTGTCCCGGTCACTATTACAACACATTGTAATCATTGTGTTAATTAAGGTAGCGTTGGTTTCCTCGCGTGGCCTTCTTTACTTTTATAATAGTACTAGCGACCTGCCCCGGCTTTGCCCGGGTACCACTAATTATGTTGATCCGATCGCTACCAAACACAGGAATGTGCCAATCTGGACAATCCCTGTAAATTGCATCGAAATCGGGCCAGCCGTTTCAGAGTCTATAGAGAACATACATACTTCATAAAAAGTATCCTATGTTACTTCTAATACCTCCAAGAATATGTGTACAAAGTTTCATGATGATCGGTTACGTAGTTTTCGCGTGAAAGCGTAACAAACAAACTTACGTTCACATTTATAATATTACAGATAGATAAAAACTTATTCTCAGACCTACCGAATGTATATGCAAAATTTAATTGAAATCGGTTTAGCCGTTTCGGAGGAGTATGGCAACTAACACTGTGACAGGAGAATTTTATATATATAGATAGGTTATTGGACGTGTGTAAACTATTACACACTACGATTTACACTCAACTAGCAGTCGCCAGCGGCTTCGCACGCAACCGTTATCCTCGCTGTTTTTTATGACATGATTTCGCGTATGGTTTGGAAATAGGTACATTTCAAAAAGTTGTCATTGGTTGCCATGGTAATGTATGTCACGCCATGCAACAAAATCCCATAGAGATTTATTGTCGTGTGTCATGGCAAGCTATATTAGGTTCTATTTTATGTATACCTGACTATATGTATCTAAATTTTCATAATGAACGGAGGATTCGTTAAGGAGTCAAAGGATAACAAACAAACTTACTCTCTTCTTCATTTATAATATTCAGTTAGGTTAGGTTAACTAACGTACTAAAGCCAGCCACTAGATACAGCGAGGATCTTTCTATGTAGTTTGGAGTACTCAGATCGAGATAAGTTCGGGTCATACTCTGACCTTTAGGCGACATGTTCTCTTAGTAGCCGTTTACGAATCCTTTGGTTAAAAATGGATGGTACTAGATTATTTAAGGTCGATGTGGTGTCTGATGTGTCAACAGCGTGTACCAGTCTGTACTTACCTTAACTGTTGAAAGTTTTAAATGGTTAGAAGATTTTTAGTGTTTCATAGTTGAAAAAAAAATGTTACCGCTTTAATAATAAATAGGTATTAATAATGTTTTATATAATATTATTTCGACATTTATCTCATGTATTTTTATGTCTTTATTTTTACTAAGACCTCAAAAAATACTGGCGTAAAGCACATCGTCAGGTGAGGCCCTACTTCCTCTCCTGTATCCATCGCCTTTTCCCTTTAAAAGCTGGCATTGCTAATTTTCTTTTTCATCAGCCTGTACGTAGTAGAGGATTTTTAACTTAATTAAACTACTGAAATCTTTCATTAAGATTTTTTTTATAGCCATAAAATCGTTGACAAAGTAGTTGTAACTATCCCATCTGTATTCACAATGTTCGATGACTACTCTGCGTATTATCGCTTGTATAAAAACATCTTAGATTGTTATGGTAATACATTAGCGGAGCTAGTACGGCGGTAGTTGTGTGATTTGTCCAAGACAAACACTTGTTCGGTGCGTGCGGAGCGCGGCGGAGGGCCGTCACCGCGCCGTGACTTGCGGAAACAACGCGCCCTGTTGAACGCCACGGTGACCAAGTAACACGCCGGACACTGTCTTGTTGGCAATATTGATATTTTTTTACTTATTTAGTTCAATATGCTACGTAAGTGGAATTAAATGGATGAAAAAGACATTGCTAGATAGATATTTGAATAAAAAGATCGCAGCTAGAACTAAAATGGTGTGTTGTCGCTCACATTTCCGGTTTGCCGGAAATGTATGAGTACGGTACTGAAACGTAAAGTTGCGTGGCTGACTTTAGACATCAAGAGTCTTTATAAGCACTTGTCAAAGGAAGGAGACTCAGTCTGTACTCCTGTCAACGGTCGTGACAACACCTCTTGAGACCCGAGCCTTGACTCATTGTTATAAGTAGTCGTATATAGTTCACAGTGTATTGTGTAGTGAGAATAATAGGCTACAACCTGTGTGAAATATCAAATATTCTAGGCAGACGACTCGTAGTAGACTTTACTTTTTACTAGTGTTATTGGATATTTTAGTAATATTGTAAATATTTTTTTGTTTTTTTTTAATGTTTAAAGCTTCTTATTGATTGAGGGTTCTAAGCCGTCGAACATCGGCCCACGTGACGTCATCAGTCGATACCCAACTTTAGAAGCGATTTTTCATTTTCAGATGTTATATATTAATTAGATGAGTCAGTGAGCGGTAGAGGTACACTAATAAGGACCTTGAATGTATGAATAAAAAAAATTAGAATGTGTTTTTTTTTAAAGTAGAATTACTGGTATGTCTCAAATTGTTTAGCGCAAATGATGGTCACCGCACAAGCAGCGCGGCGGCTAAGTGACGATGATCGACAAAAAGGAATGAAGTGCGATTTTATTAACAGCTTCCATCAATGTACAAAAAATAGCGTCGAATGCCTATAACAAATGATGTTGTTTGCACCAGAAAAGGCTCCGGCGAGGAAAATGGGCCCCGGCCTGCGCGCTGATGTATCACCCGATGGATCCATTCTGTTCGCACTTACACACCTATTGACGCGAGATGACGACGCCTTTTCGCTTTCACGTCGGCACTTTTTTTCTAGATCTGCCATAGATGTTACAAGGAATGATAATTATTATAATAATCTCTGTGTGTGTGTACGTGTATTTGCAACTTATGAATAGGTTGTAATGTATACATTTAATATAGTGAACTCACGATATCAAGATACGTCCGAAGACGGATTGAAGCATTTTTGGACGGACATTTTTTCATTCACCTTTCTTAATGGTCCATTTACAGCAAATATTCGAGGACAGTTTTTGTTATTACATAATATGTTATATGTGTTAAAAACTTCCCGAGGAAACCAGCAAGTTTGGTACCACTAAATTCGAACACATGTGACATCCACTAACCAGCACTGGGCCAGCGTGGTGTATTACGGACACTATCTCGGAGAGGAGGCCTGTGTGATTTGTTATGATTTATTAAAACGCTTTCGCTGTACATTTTGTAGTATAATACGCATAGCTCTATCTCTTGTCGCTCTATGCAAGAATAAAACCTATTTAAATTTACAACAAAAGTGTTAAATATCATTAACAAATAAATTTTATTCGTCATCTCGACGGCACATTGTCAAGCGCGCGAAATGTGCTGACTCAGCGCTAGTCAGCCACTCCGCCCCTTCCGAATCATGGATTAGTTCCGAGTGCGACGATTAGCTCAAAAGGATTAATTCTGTTCTAGAAAACACTTGATGATTTTATTACGATATAAATACAGTGAACCTAAATAGTTAAACCACAACACATCTGCAGAAATGTGTTTCGTATATTTATCGATCTACCAACGATAAGAAAATGCGTCCTGAAACATTTTTCAAACAACTTTTGTAAGTTGCTAAGTTGATCACTTGACAGAGTCTAAGATAATGTTCTTTATACAATTATCTTTAAGTCTAGTATTTGTATAATGAACTAGCTGTTTCCTGCGACTTCGTCCGCGTGGAGATAAATTCGAGAAAACAATTTCGAGGGTATTCCACTTTGCGCGGAACCCTAAATATTTTGCTTAAATTAAATTAGCCTATTCTAATCCCGACAATATTAGCTATCTTCCAGTAAAAGTCCCATCCGAATCGGTTCAGGCGTTTCGGAGATTACCCGGAATAAACAGACAGACTTTTTTTTTTAAATTGTGTATTCGTTATAAGTACCGTACATACATCATGTGTATTGAGTATGGAAATGTTATTTTGAAATTACATACATACAGACAATTCAATTTTATTTATCAGTACGGTTTTGAAACTGTGAGAAATAAATATTGTTTCATAATTCGAATGTTTAACTCAAGCACACCTGGTTTCTGAAAGATTTGTCAAATCCTCATTCAACTAACACTCCTGTCATCCTGTCAAGTCAAATCGTATTTCGTTTCTAGTAATTCAAATGACATCTGATTAAATATTTGACAAGCTAGCGAGTTAAATTTTTCCGTTGCCTTTCAGAAACCGGCCGACAGATTTATAAATATATTACCGAAATCGCCAAGCCAAAGTGATAATCACCTATTAATTATGACAGGGTATTTCGAAATACGACCAATAAAATATTTTAGTATCGATCGCTACCAATGAACAGCGAACTTTCCTAATAGAATATTATCATAAGACGTCAATTAAGCTCCATACAAATCATGGCAGCGACAAATTAATTAGGAACAACTTTTTTATTTACATATCAGAGCATCTGCCTGTACAGTTCCAAGCATAACGTACGACAAACGTACAATGCGTACGAACATAGCCTATTATTAATACGGGATAATGTGACCAAATAATAATGATTGGTTTCTGAAAGGCTGATCAACGAAAAATTTACCTAGTAAGCTGTCAAATGTCATTGGAGTTGCTAAAAGAATGAAAAAGGAAGAAAAATTTAACAAAATATTCAGATTTTGTGGCAATTACCGTTTTAGTAACTAGAGAAAATGGTAAAGTGGTGAGTGACCAATGTTATGCCAAAAATTATAGAAATTGTTTATGTATTTGCATATACACTTTCTGTATGACAAGATTAAAAATCTTCTAGTATTATAAATTTGAATGTAAGTTTGTTTGTTACGCTTACACGCGAAAACTACTTATCCGATCATCATGAAACTATATTCTTGGAGGTATTAGAAGTTACATAGGATACTTTTTATGAAAATATATAAAAAACGAAGCGTGTATGTTCCCTATAGACTCCGAACAGCTGGACCGATTTCGATGAAATTTATAGGGATTGTCCAAATTGGAACATTCCTGTCCGGATTAGCATAATCAGTCAGGGCGGGTCACTAGTACATAAATATGTTAATGTGTAATGATTTAAGATTTAACAAAATATATTTTACATAAATTATTTATTTACTCCCACAACACTAACTGCACGCAAGGATACCAAAGATCACTGATATGCTGATAAGAATCTTGCATCACCTAATTAAAACACCTCTGTTCCGATCACCCACGGCTCAGCAGTTGAGGGACTTTTGCATACATATTTATTGTTGTCATCATAATTCCATCCCATCAGCAGAACTTGAGATTCCATTCCATTAAAAATGTAAGAAAGACCCGATACGCCGCAGCTATTAAGTTTCCGACGTCGTCGCGATATGATGGGAATTTATAAAATTTTAATGACGTCTCGTCCTCTTTAAATCGTAAAATGTAAATTTCACGACCGATCGTATTGTCAGATTGCGAACGTACAGATAGAACATCAAATATTCATAATGACTGACTTATATGTCTTAACGCTTATGTTGGTTAAGGGGATGGACAGAGAAATAGTAGCTATTCGTAATAATTCGAGAATATTGATACGTACACTTTCGTGAACTCCCAACCAAAAGAGATACCAGACACCGGTTGAAACTGACTTCGTAGGAACTGCAGAGAGGTCTAATCAGCTTACTCAAGGTCAAACTGCATTGAAACAATTTGAAGTGAAGTCCCGAGGCAGGTGATAAGTCTCCACACACTACGAAGGTGGTGAATTCACTTTGACTTGGAAATAGAAGGCAATCGCCTTCAACCAATTTACTAATAGCTTTTATTATTATTGATCCACAAGGGCTAAGAGATATTAATGTAACGGCTTAGTTAACAGAAAGTACCCAGCGGCACGCAGTGGCATAAGACAATGACGTCACGCGACTCAACTTTAACATCGGATACGTGCATCGCAACTTCTATCGCCTAGTGTTGCGACTCACGAACACATTTTATGATTAAATTCAGTCAATCAGACCGTTAAACAATCAATTTCATTGTATTGTAATTACTTTTAATTTTGAAGAAACTATATATTTAAGAAAATTAAAATATCTTCAAACGAATTTATTCCTGTTTCCTAATTGTAGAACCGCCAAGTCGCTAATCTAATTGCAAGTACAGATTATAGGTAATGGTTCTTATAGTTATTTGTACGGCAATAATTCCTCCACCACCTCTTTATTGAAATAAAAGAAATGCCAATGGATGGTAGCGAAGGCGGACTTAGTAACCAATCTTTATTACTTTAAGTTAAATATAACACAAGTATGAAGTACTTAACGAGAAGTGTAAATACCTATGTCACATGTAACTTATAACTTCATGCATTTCAAGTACCGTTAAGATTTGTTTCACACGCTTTCACACATCATTCTGCAAACAGATTAACACACTTCGGCAAAAGATAATTAAAGTACGGAGTAACGTCATTATGTAGCATTCGGTTTATAAATATATATGCTTACGTACAGCAGAGGATAAGCAGAAGTAAAAAAAATAGGTAAAAGGTTGCGTTGGACATGAAAACTAAATCTTTATCGGAGTCTACGTGAATATGTCGATATAGGTTTAGTTAGCCAAGCATTAATCATCCATGTAGTTCCCAAATCGCCATTGGTCTATATATACATCAAACATAGTGAACACGCGATTGAATGTTTCATAGTATTGTGTGGTAACATTTAACATCATTATGTTAAGCATGTGTTTTGGTTGGCCAACCAAGAAAACCAGGAGATAGGGAAACTCTCTATTCTTCACACGACTCAGATGAATAGCAATTAAGACTAAACAAGTCCAGAAAAACAAAAAAACACCGCACCATGTAAAATAAAAAAAACAGAAATATTTAAGAAAAATATCACGAATCCTACATATCCTCCCCCAGAACGGCTCGTCACCGTGGGGGTTGTAGACGATCACCCTCCATACTTAAAAAATTACTACATATCTACATTCAATCTCAAATAATTACATTGGAGGATACTTTTACCACATTAGGCGGCCCTGACACCTAACGCTACTAACTCTATTTAAGTACAAAAGTAACATTACTTATTGAATAAATAAATTTGTAAGCACACAACTACAAGTAAGGGAAAAAAAAGCCAATAAAAAAAATATGTTAAGCATGTTAATGTATCTAAGTAGTAAATTAACTTTGTTAACATTGGCGGCTGCGGATTATCCGCAAAATTAGCAGCGCGGTGTACTACGAGCTGGACGCCGGAGGGGACGCGGCGAGCGCGGGAGGGGAGGGGACACGTCCTGATTGACGTGCAGATATTGTTTTGTAAAATGCCGACAGGAACAGATTTGTCCCTACCATTGGCGTCGACTGACCACGAAACTCGACACTAAATTCGATCGAGGCAACACATACAAATAGCTATCAGGATTTTTCCACCAGGATTGATAATTGCCTATCTGATTGTCTGCAAGAATACTTTAAGGGACATAGTATGAACACAATTTAACACGTGATAAGCCGATCACCATCAAGCGGGGTTGTGGTTGTTTGTGACAAAGTCGAGTATTAGTACTGTGGTAGGGGCCGCGCTGTTCATACGTTTCGCTATTGAATTTTGGGCGTCCATCGAAAATAGTTAATTTGGCTGTCGGTAGCGCGGGAGCAGTCGTAGCGGCCGATGTTTTGACGCCGACATCAACTCAGTTCGCGTCCACAGCACCCATTTCTGCCTCTATTGTTCCTCTTACCCACGCACATAAAATTACTTATGCAATACAACTGGCGCCGGTCAATGCCTCCTACTTCGGTTTTAAAAAATGTGTGCAATAATAAACTATGAAATGTTTACATGGATTCCCGACAGGATTCGAACTGTGAACGTGCGTGGACACTGTCCGCACGGTCGACAGATGCGGGCCCGCTTTGCACAGCAACCATTGAAAGGTCTCCATTGAAATTCACACTAGCCGCCTCGCGCGCGGCCGGGCTACGATTTGCATGCCGGCAAAGGTCAACACTGCAATTATTTCCCATGTCGATACGCTATAAAACAACTGACGATAAACGGCCTTTCATAGCTTACGACATGAACACGATTATGTTCTGTTATAAAATAACTAATATCATTATTTAAACAATAAATTACTTTCTACCCCAGTAACTTTAGAACTAATAAACTGACGCCCGGTTACTGAAATTTATTTGACAGGGCTGTTAACTTGACATGAGTGTCTAACCATCATCAGAGTAATTAATATGACAGCGGCTTAATGAAAACAAAATGAAAAAATAAATGATCATATTACCACCGAAAAACTGTTTAATATTTTTCCATCCATAAAAAAGGACGTGTCGTAGTCGTATCGTGAGATGATAAGTAGGTCGAGCGTGCCAATAACATAGGCACATATCAATCACCTCTAGAAGGAACATTCGCCTTACACAATAATTACACGAAGTTTCACGCAGGGTTGTAAAAATGTCGGCGCAGCGGATATTTACGAAGGAACAATGAACAATGTTGAAATGGTGTTTCAATATTTATATAACCTATTATTGTTTTAAAAGGCAACATTTGTGAGGTGCCAAGTTTATAACACTCGCTCGCCGTGTCGCGAACTGTGACCGGTGCGAATGACAAAAAGAAAAAAAATCAGCTTTCACGACTTTATTTTCCTTTTAGGGTAGTTAGGAGAAGTTTATATATTACGTAGGCAACGTGCATTCACATTTCTACAGCTTCATGTACTTTCACACAATTTTGTGATAGTTTTTAATATACGTAGTCAGATTACAAACCGGCGAAGTTCACTGTCTGTCAGTGACATATATGTATATGAACACGATGTATATAAGGAGATATGTGAAGTATATAGTAAGATAGATATTTAAAGAGTAAGAATGGGTGAGCGTGAAGGTCTTATGCTTAGACTTCTGTTCAACATCCAGTTGCATAGATTGCCTACTGCGCTTAAATAACGGACATTCATGTTGCCTTTAACATTGCGAACGATTATTCATTGTAGATACTTTCATACATTCTAGAATAAAGAAAATAAATATGCGCTCACGCCCGTAACCCAAAGGGGTAGGCAGATATCATGGGTTTCTATTTGGCGCGATCCTGGCAAACCTCTCGCTTCTTCTAACATTCATACATCTACTACATACATGCTCGTCAGTTATGGGTGCTCCTTACATCGCCCTTCTTAGGACGTTACTAACCCGATCGATATAAGTTCTCCTAGGGTACTCACTTTTGCAACATAAATCTGTTTCGTTATTTTCTCTTCATGCATCCTTTCAACATTCTAGCACTGGAAAATAAATGTAATACAAATAATATTTGTGTAAATATTTACATTTAATTTTTTATAAAAGAAACCTGTGCAAACCAACTGTCAATACAGTACACTCGTGGTAGCATCGGAGACGGAACATCAATGAAAGAATTGAAGCTGAAAATCCCTTAATTAGTAGATGTGCGTCTGTCCGTCTGTGCCGACCGCGCGCCGCGGACACTTCTTATCTAGACTGAATCCAATCAATCCGCATCACGGCCGCGTCGCGTTTTGATTGACGCACGGACAGACGGCCCGGCTGATTCAATATAATTACGATGCATATTTTACAGCATACCATTGTCTTCGATTAAATTCATATTGACCGCTATTATGTTACGCCAAAGTATCATTTTTGCATGTTATAAATGAAAACATAAGTTTGTATTTACTCAGGTCAATGCTAAATATTTTTATCGTATCAAAATCAGTACATTAGTCAACTAGGACGCATTTAGTACAGACTGGATCTCACTACAAACCAGATTTAAAGAACAAGGATAACAGAAATGTTAAATGGTAGAGTTAAAGGTTGAAAGTAATGCATAAGTTAACTCACTCGGAAAGATTTGCTTGTCTGTTATGTTTGCCGCCAATAAATAGCTAAAGATGCGTGAAAATATTAAAAGTCCTGGAATATCTCTTGTGAAATCGACTTAAAAACTACCTATAATACTTCGCCGGTGTTCGAAGTAGGAGAAAGAACCCAGTTTATGGAGTTAGACCGAAAATTACCCAGTACCCAGACGTACAGGATAGGTGTGATGTGACAGTCAAGAGGGACACTGCTTTTTCTTTAAGTCTTTGCTAGAAGACAGAGTCTGTCATTGTTCTGGACAAATACATAACTGACTTGTCTGTATTTTTTTATGTGAGAAGGTGGCAAACGAGCAAGCTGATCACCTGATGTAAAGTGAGCGCTACCCATTGACATCTGCAACAAGCAAATGTGTTGTAGATGCGTTGCCTGCCTACCTTTAAGGGATAAAGGAGGGCATAGACAGGAAAAAAGATATTTCCCTTTCCCCGTTAACCCCCTCCCCATCCTATCCTCTTCCCCTTCCCATCCTATCGTATGAGGATAGGGTGGGAAAGAGAAGAGGACTTAAATTAGGCCTCCGGCACCTCACTCATCAGACGAAACGCAGAATACTCTACTTCACGCCTGCCTTCTGTGATGTGGTATTTCACCGCCCGAGCAAGCCCATTCGTGCAACAGATGTTGTTGTTGCGGGCTCTACCACTGCCAATCTATCTTACAAACACATAGGTGTTTCTCGTACAACGATAGTGGCGTGAGTAGCCCTCAGTTTGTGGTCTGCGGTTGTATTTTAACTCTGTTAATTCCGTGATACATAGCAAACACTGATATAAATCTTAATCAACTGAAAATCAATCATATCTGACACATCAGCAACGTAATGAGATGACCCAACGACCGAGAGAAACAATACCAGCTAATCAACATCGACAACAGATACGCGAACAAAAAGCCATATTAATTTACACACGCACACGAACATACACACACGCGGCCGCCACCGCGTCGTCCGGCTGATTGATACGATGATTGAGTGACAGGTGACGCGGCTGTCGCGCGCCGTAATGAGCAAATAGGTCGATATTCGCACCAACTCGGCACCGTCACATGACCGTTTTTATGCAGGAATATATTACAAAAAAATATATGACTGAATCGAATAATAATTATAATGTCAAATTAGAATCCAGCGGTAGTAGGACCAGTATTCACATTAGTAGAGATGGTTGTAGACTCTCTTAACAGGCCTTTGAAATCCTACTAATATTATAAGCTAGCTGTTTCCTGCGACTTCGTCCGCGTGGAAATAAATTCGAGAAAAAAATTTCGAGGGATTTTCCCTTTTTGCGCGGAACCCTAAATATTTTGCTTAAATTAAATTACCCTATTTGAATCTCGACAATATTAGCTATCTTCCAGTAAAAGTCCCATCCGAATCGGTGCAGTCGTTTCGGAGATTACCCCCGAATAAACAGACAGATAGACAGACAGACAAAATTTTTAAAAATGTATTTTCGTTATAAGTACCGTATATGCATCATGTGTATTGAGTATGGAAATGTTATTTTGATATTACACACTTTAATTTAATTTATCACTATAGATGCGAAAGTTTGTAATAATGGATGTATGGATGTTTGTTACTCTTTCACGCAAAAACTACTGAATGGATTTCAATGAAACTTTACAATATCATAGCTTGTACGTCAGAATAACATATAGGCTATAATTTATAAAGATACTGTGTGAATTGTCCAAAATATAACGATAAGTGTCAAGTAAGAAGGAAATATTCCGCAATATGCGAGCTATTCTGGTGTGCGCTGCAAAAACCGTTAGAGTTACACGTATATAATGTACAATGGAAATGTTTACCTTAAATAGGCACACAAAAAGCCCGTGGCAGTATATATCTTTTATGTGTACGCCATTATCGCCAACATAGTGAACTATCTATTAATTACAGGGCGGTACGAATTTTGCCGGGACAAATGAATACAAGTGTGAGAATGCTTGTGGAGTTTGTTAAAGACATCTACGGGTAGCTGACGTACGTAGCTTAGGTGAACGGGTATGCTTCTTGCATAAAAATCTTAAAAATTAAATTATATATTTTTTTATAGTTAACACAAAAATACACGAACGAGGTACACCACTACACAAAAAACTATTGAAAATTTAAATTTTTAACAGGTGCCAGCGCTGCAGGTGTAGGTGTCACCTGAGCACGTTCCTTGGGTTTGATTTATACTTGATAGGGAAGCTCGTGTTGCTTTTACCAAAACTATCTTTAAGACTAGCTCCTATTCACTTTTTGTTGGTAACAAATTGATTAGTAAAGGACGCGTTTGTTTGAAAAAAATCATACCTAAACATTCATCACTGAAGAACCGGTTACGTTTTGAATCCCTACTAATATTAATAATGTAAATGTAAGTTTGTTTGTTACGCTTTCACGAACTACTCAACCGATCATCATGAAACTTTGTACACATATTCTTGGAGGTATTAGAAGTAACATAGGATACTTTTTATGAAAAAAAATTGTATATAAAAAGCGAAGCATTTATGTTCCCTATAGACCTATAGACTCCGAAACGGCTGGACGGATTTCTGTGTTACACATTACTGTGGCACATACTGTGTTAGTAGCGATCGGATCAAGATAATTAGTGGTACCGGGACGAAGACGGGGCTGGTCACTAGTGTATATATAATTTTACAGTGTCGAGTGTTAAAAAATTGAAATTACTATACGATTTTCAGAAGCTTATTTGATGTGGCCTCTTGGATTTCTCTCTAGGAGCTTTGGGGGATGTTACTGTAGTTTTAAAAGGTGGTCGGACAATATAATCAAGGTTTCTGGAGGAAAGTGGCAAAGGATCGATCTCTAGGGCTGCTCATGGAAGCCTGTCATCCAGCAGTAACATCTGTTGACGATGATGACCTTCAGGAGCTCAAGCTCCTCTCCTGGATCCGCCACTGTTATCTAATGTCACCAGGAACAAGTTAATGAAAGTCCAGGGGAACAAAGGAGTTTTGAAAACACTTCTTGCTAAGTTACTCTCTTTGACACTACATCCAGGAAGGTACTTTCAAGGGTCAGTAACTGGATGGAACACTGGACACCTAAATAGCTTTATCATACCATCAAACCATTTAATTATCTCTGTATTCAAGTGATAAACACAACTTCACTTATTATGTGCATATGATTTGTTGTAGGTAATATTAATTAATATCTTTAACGTAACTGCTCTGTGGATTTATATTAGTTAATCGTAATTATACACCTCTGCGACCTCGCCACTCTGGTAAACGCACACAGCCTTACACAAAGCACGAGACTAGATATAAAACCTGCAAGCACATGACAGTTTATTTGTTATTATTAGATCGTTACGGTCTTACGCAGGCTTAAGACTTATTTTCAATAAAAATATCACAATAAACATTGGTAGACAGCACGACGCATAGATTCGATCGGTTAAATACAGTAACCTTACTGAAGACGTGAAGCAGCAGTATTCTGCGTTTCGTCTGATGAGTGAAGTGCTGGATGCCTAATTCTAGTCCTCTTTTGCCTATGTACCCGTATCTTTTAATATCGGCTGAACCACTTCTTTGTTTGTCATAGTCTTCTAGTCGTCTTCGTCTTCTTCTTCTGTTGTTTCAGCTCGCGACGAAACCATTGGAAGTGCTGCATTCGGTAGTCGACATTTACAAACAGATCCTGTTCACGTTCACCATGTAGACTTTTTTGTGGACCATACAGACAATCCGCTATTTCATTTTCGGTCTTATGTTATTTTACTCGACATGTATGAAGATCAACGCTTATCAGATTTAAGAACAAGATAAATAATAATGATTAATCCGTTTTTAGTATGTTTCCCCACAGCAAGGATACAGGTCTCCTCTCCGAGAGAGGGGAGAGGCCGTAATCCACCACGCTGGCCAGGTGCAGCTTGGTGGATGTCGTGTCTTCAAATTTGTTCTTCGATCTTGATTCTGAGACAAGCCGGTTAAGTGCCTACCTGGGTTCGAACCCGCGATCTACTGAATGTAAGTCGGGGAATACAAAACTGAGCCACCACTGGACTGAATAGTAAATAGAATAGTGTATAATGACATTACATTGACACCAAAATGCCTCTGAATCTTCTCTGATGATTGAGAAACCAGAGGCACAATCTCCCACTCCTTTTCATCCATCCCATCTTCTGTTCTTTACAAGGGTTGTCAAAACATCTGCAACACATTTAGGTAATTGGTATAAAAGGTAACATAAAAGGTAAACATCACGTTACCGTTTGCCAACGTTAAAATTATGAATGTCGATAATAAAATAATGAGATAAACCGACATTTTGGAGGTAACAGGTCAAATGTTAGGTCACGTTACTAAGTTATCGTTACCCCGCGGAGCCACCTGCGCGGCTGACACGCGGCTGACACGCAGCCTCGGCAGATATCATCGCAGGTCAGTGAATATAAACGTAAATCAGTCAACATTGCCACACTGATGCCGATCTATCGAGATCTTTATCTATCCAATACTTAGGAAATCAAACTTTCAATACTTAAAAGTCAAATAGATAGGGCATCTAACTATTTATATGTTGTGTCAATAAATAATATACATAAAAAAACGAGTGCGAGTCGGACTCGCGCACGAAGGGTTCCGTATTATTATATATAAAAAATCAAGTTTAGTGTATGGCAGCCCCCTTAAATATTTATTTTATTCTGTTTTTTTGTATTTGTGCTTATAGCGACAACAGTAAGACATCATCTGTGAAAATGTCAACTGCACAACTGTCATGAGATACAAGCCTGGTGACAGGTAGACAGACAGGACAGCGGAGTCTTAGTCTATGGTCCCGTTTTACACTTTCAGAACGGAACCCTCAAAAAAGCAATAGATTTAGATTGTTCACAAATTAAACTATATTTTTTTATCGACCTCTTTCTTTGCTTAAAAAAAGCTATAAATAAACCAAATGAAACATAGACAGGTAAGTATGATGAACCGGTCTTGATACTTGAATTCTATGAAAATATTTTCAAATGTTCGTTACGTAATTTAAACAATCATATTTTATGTTATTTACATTATTCTTACATGTAACAGGTTTGACATGATCCTTCAATATTGTATTAGCAATTATTTGTTAAAACGTGCTATTTTTTTATAGTATAAAATGGCAAATGAGCACGCGGCTCACCTGACATCTAGTGTTCGCTACCCATAAGCATCCGCAACAAGAGTTGCCTATGCAGATGCGTTGGCTACCTTTAATGGACAGAGGAGGGGATGAACAGAAAATGGTTATATCCCTTTTCTATTCATCCCCTCTACCGTCAAGTCCTCTTCCCCTTCCCATCCTTTCCCTATTGTCAAAGACGGGAAGAGGAAGAGGAATTAGGCCTCCGGTAAGTTATTGTGATTAAATTAAAAATTACCATCAAAACTACACATTATGAATGAAAGACACCACATTACATACAAATTTTATGAATCCGCAACAAAATTCCGAGATGAAATCAGTTTTTTTTTAATTTAATTAGATTTTCGTGCGGATATTTCTAGTCGACTTTAATATGTTCTGGAATGATCTATATCTGACTAATTGTTTAAATACAAGAAGAAAGAAACCAAGAGAAGCGGCTGTTTGCAGCCAGTTATTTAATAATTGGGCAATACTACACATTACGTTTTAACAGCCCTTACCAATGACTCAACCGTACCGACATGAAACTTGGTTTCTCACCAAACAACCAATCGAACGGGCTTCAATCGACTAGGCAAAAGATAACGCACTCGCGGCAGCATCTTTACAACTCATTAGACGTGTCGATCCCCCCTTTCCCTTCCATTCTCCCCTTCCCGCCTCAATGCCGCGCCCCCCCTCTCGCCCCGGCCGCACCCGTTTGTAATTAACCGAGGGCCATAAATTGACCGTAACTGTCATATCATATTGATTTAGTCCCGTGAGTGCGGCGGCCGAGCGCGCCTTCTGCACAGTTTTGAGCCGGATCACTCGCTCTCAGACGGGACGCGCGATTCATGAGCACATCGATGTTTTTTTATCAATTTAATATAAGTCATTTAAACCCACAACAACTATAAACCAAGCTGCTGGAATGACACAAAGTCCAATTAGACTATTACATAAGTATAACTCCCAAATATTTATTTATTCGTTTTTATAAAAGGGGAGGTAATATAAACCATACAAATTGTGTTGACTTGACAAAAACATGCAAGAGTCGAACCCAATTCATAAGTGCGCGTCTCCATTACCGTCGACGTCACGTGATCTCACGGGCGAGCGTTACTTTGGTGTAATAACGATGTAACTCAACGCACACACGGCGGCGGTGAAGACAACGTTATTGGCGCACATCAACGAGTGAGACTGTCAAAACAACGCTAACTAGCGAAATCGAACAAAACATTTGGCTAGCGAGTGATAGAAAACGAACACTCACTTGCCATTCTCGAACAGATGATCCGATTCAACAAACACGATCGAAGGATTTTACGAGCCGACGAGATCAAAGTTGCCTCGAAATATCCGCTCGATAGCGCGCGACTTAACTCCCTTAACGTGAGAAAATAAGGCGGAAATTCGTGCGTGCGATCGCTTCGACGGGCGCGGGCAATACTCGGCCGCCATGTTGTTTCCGTCGACAATGGCGCGCGGCCGGTGTTGCCACACTGATGACGTTTTTCTTTTTCTCACAGTTCTTTATTGCACTAATTCTGATTGAACACAGCTTTTTTCTTTTTCTCTGTTTATTTCACGTCCCGAGAATACTTGTGATCAGATATCGCCGATCGGTTATAGCGATGGCCGATCAAAGAGGCCGTCGATTTGATTTAGAAATCGAGAGCTGCCTTTATTTGAATGTTATCAATTCCTTGCAGCAAACATAAACCTAACGGAGTTGTTTATTTTTATGTGGCCATATTGAACGAATTATGATATTGTACGTCGGTACAATACAGTTTCCCCATTCAAGTGGTATCAGCGGGTAATCTTTTATACGGCTGCAAATCAAAACAATAGGAGAAATTAGTGTTTAGGATATTGTCAACGGATATATTAATCTCACTGCATACAGAATCATATAAATTACAGGCCTCGAATGTTCCTTTGGATTTAGCCACAAGACTAATAGGGTTATGGGAACTGATTGGTTTACAGTTGGACAGGCCGCCAATAAATTTATTGTTAGAGAAAAAAAAAGAAACTAGTTTCCGAGTAACGATATCGAAGGCACTAAAAATTCCTTGTGATTTGGTCTCAGTGTAGCGTAAGGTATAAATCGTGAAATGCGTCAATTAACTCAAGCCTAATGTTGTATTTATGTAAATCATAGTCTGACGGACGTCGGGGGTTTGGACAAAAAGAGACGTTTGACCGCGACACGACACCGGAGCATTTAGATAAATTGGGTATTTTTTTCGAAATGTCAGAGCGATTCCAATAAAAACACAGTGCTGCTTGACAGATAAGTGTGCGATACGTGTGTTGCCGCACATATCCCCATTAGCATTGACATATATTAAATGTATAGATGTCCTTAGATAATTGACATTGTTATCCTAAGTCTATGGAATTAGATGGAAAACGAACTAGTTATTCAACTGATGTTAACCAGCACAGTAGGTAAGTGCGTAGAAGATTTGCAGATGCATTGTCAACCACCATGCATAAAAATAGAAAGGGATAAATAAGAAGGGATGAAATCCTTAGATAAAAGCCTTCAACGTCTCATTTAACAGTGGTAGAGCCCGCAACAACAACATCTGTTGCACGAATTGGCCGGCTCGACCGGTGAAATACCACGACCTCACAGAAAACAGGCGTAAAGTAGAAGTACTCTGCGTTTCGTCTGATGAGTGAGGTGCCGGAGGCCTAATTTCAGTCCTCTTCCCCTTTCCACCCTTTCCACATAAGGTTAGGATGGGAAAAGGAAGAGGATTGCACGGGGTGGGGGTTTATGGGGAAAAGGTGATATCCTTCTTCCTGTCTATGCCCTCCATTAAAGGTAGGCAACGCATCTGCAACAGATTTGCCTGTTGCGGATGTCTATGGGCAGCGTTTACTTATCATCAGGTGATCCGCTTGCTCGTTTGCCACCAACTCACATAAAAAAAAATAACTATCGTAAAAGTATGTTTAATTCTTTTTTATGGCAGTAGGTGGCGTAGTAAGCGGATCACATGTTAAGTGACCGCTACCCATAGGCATCCGCAACAGGCTAATGTGTTGCATAGACAGGAAAAAAGATAATTCCTTCTTCCCGTTAACACCCTCCTCGTCCAATCCTCTTCCCGTTCCCATCCTATCCTTATGAGGAAGGGGTGGGAATGGGAAGACGACTTACGTTTTTTTTTTACCCGGCTGACCCGGAAAAATGGTATGCATGTATTACACGTATAGGTCCGTTCTATTATTACCTCCAGCCCCGACTGGTTTTGAAGAGTGCGGTGTCATTAGATAGGTAGGCAGTATTAAAACTAAAATGATTGATGTAATGAATGATGATCAGTCAGTCGAGTTTATTGAAGTGACAACTTCTTTAGCCCCGTTAGACGATAGACGATAGTTCGGGGAAAATCTTATAAGTTCGTAACGTCCGCCAGTAATATGATTATTTGAATGGAACATTTTCAACGAACTATTTATAAATATTTATTTATTTATATTGTATTCAATTTTTATTTTATTGTTAAGAGACAAGTATTTATTGTTGCTGATTATTTATTTATTTCTCGAACTATTATCGCGCCTTCCTGCTGGTTTGAGTTTTCACTTCTGTCGGCTGTCATTATGACTGCCTGTAGTTTTTTTAAATTAACTATTACTATATTATTAGATGGAGGTAAACGTGACCATAAAGGCGTTTCCTTCCTTGTTACTGTGTCCTGTCATTGTTCAAGGTCTACAAAGCATCTTAAGTCATCACATTCTTTCGTAATAAGAATAGGATGGGAAGAAGAGAATTTGAAGGGGGAGAGATGAATGGGGAAAAGGGAATATTATTTTTTCTCTTTATACTACTACTATTATTAAGTACGCGACGTATTTGTAACTCATTTGCTAGTTGCGGTAGCCTATGGGTAGCGGTCACTTCACATGCATTACATAACCCGCTTGCTGGTTTGGCTTTACCATAAAAAAAATACAGATAGATATCTTCTAAACTTTAATTTTCCTTTTGTCATAACTATAAACGTTTTGTTCGTTCGGTTTATCTTTTACGGCTTTTTAAAGTATTGGTTATTTATATGTAATAGGCTCCACTGAACAAACGCAAGGCAACTAGTGGGTTGGACTGAAAACCAACATCACGTGGCTTGTCATGCGCTTCACGTTCAGCCGGCTACCTTTTGTTACCTTTATAAATAATTATTGCTTGGTTTTCTAACAAATAAATAAATAAATATGCACTCACGCCCGTAACCCGGTAGGCAGAGATAATGGATTTTCATGCGCGATCCTGGCATACCTCTCCCTTCTTCCATACATCTACGAATACAAGCTCGATGGTTACGGGTACTCCTTATATCGCCCTTCGTTAGTATGTCACTATTCTGGTCGATATAAGTTCTTGGACGTCCCAACGCTGCCACTCACTGCCGCAACATAAATCTGTTTCGTTACTCTCTCTCCATTCATCCTCTCAACATGTCCGAAAGAAGATAACAATAAATGTCTTTTATTATAATTTATTTAGAAATTCTTACTAGCCGAATACAATTTCAAATAAATGAACAAATCTCAGTGATTTACATTTAATTTTTTTTAACTAATGAACTACTGTTAAAAAGAGTGCTTTATACATTTTCTATGTAGAAATGTTGCATACAATTCAAATTATGATGTATGTATATCAAAATAAATACTTAATTCCTTTGGCCACGGCTTCGCGCGTGAACTGGACCGATCTTGGAGAAGCTTCTTACGGAATAAATAAGAAAGTTGGTCGAAAAAAAGAAAACTTAACGACCATTTTAACTTTTCTAGTAGGTAACCTTAGCGCTGTCAGTCTTTTGACAATTGAGTCATGTTACCCAGGGCGGGTCACTAGTATATTAATATTTAATGTATGTCCGAGTCCAGTTCACTACTACATGGCTTACGCGGTCCAGCACAAGGCTATAAGCTCAATGTAGGGCTAAATATCTCACCGGGGTAGCTTCCGGAGGTCACTAGCAACATAAAAGGGTTACTGGAGTTCTTCAGAGAGTTGGGCTGGCTGGGATAAAAACGTTTCCTGAGCGCAAAATACGCCCCTACTGGAATATGTCAATAACCCCTTTACTAATGTACCACGCTAGTGTTATAGCTAATATTAAAGAGGTGACAAGTTGTTTCATGGGGTCGTTATTTTAAAGATAACGAATTATTATCAATTGTATTGACCTTCTCTGATTTAGATTTTGAACGCATTCTTAGGCGGTGCGTAATGAGAAAATTTGCTGTGTTATTAAAACCGCTCGGAATTTCATCTGAACAAACTTGTACTCGAGTTTAGGCGGCTTACTTTAACAGTGGTAGGGCAAACAACGTGTGTTGCACAAATGGCGATCTATGTCATACCACGGCTTCACAGAAGACGGGAGTCAAAAAAGTATTTCTGCGTCGCGTCTGTTAAGTAAAATACCCGAGCCTAATCCTAGCCCAATTCCCCTTCTTTACCATTTTTAATAATAAGGAAAGAGGATTAGACGGGTAGATGACTACCCTTATATATCCTTTCTAGCCTCTCCTATATCCATTAAAGGCCACACACCTGTAACTCATACGCTTGTTGCAGATCCGTATGGATAGCTGTCACTTATAAAAGACCTTTGAAAATTATGGTCTTTCAATATCTAAAACACTACTTCAATTAATAGTACTATTTTTTATTGCTTGTGATTAAGTGGTCACTTTAATAATCGGGTATATAGATGGCACTGTACACAAACATCACAAAAACCGTGTGGCAACATCGTACGAACTATGTCAATAGATCCATAGCATATAAATAAAGTGGGTAATTAAAAAAATCCTGAAGGTTAAAACGGCAATTAAAACTACTGATCACGTTCAATATACGAGTAAAATAAATAAACCGGCGAAGGAGGATAAATATGTTCCATAATCGAAATAAATATGGCGGATGATTTGTGGCGATATTGACATTGGGCGCGCGGGTCGCGGCCATCTTGCGTTCGCTAATTGTCAATTAATCAGTCACGCGTCGGAATATAGACGGATGTTGCGATTCTCGATCGTTTGTTTGACCGATATTTCTTGTTAATTCATATTTTTTTATCAACTGTACGATTGCGTCACCATCAAGAAAGCAAATGGCATCCATTGTTTATTGCTGGCATTTTTATTGTAATCTTACAACATAGTTTCACTGACGATGAATGCGAATCGTAATCAATAAATTCTGGACATTGATGCACAGTTTCCATTAATCAAACTCTAACTGAATTTATCTTGGCATGAAAACTTTGATGTCATCGAGACGCCGAAAAAAAGTACTATTGGTAAGTACGTTTTAAAGATATTGAACTATATTTGCATATATTATGCATAAAAACTCAATATAAATGCTTACATTCCGCAGAAAGATCAAAAATATACCATTTTACAGTCTGCGTGAATTGTTTTGTGAATTTACAACAGTTAAGAATTTGTTAAGTAATAATTGAGTCATTATAACCTAAAAGAAACATCTCACGTCTTTTAAAGTAACAATAATTTGCAATAATTACCCAATTAATTAGAGATCTTACTTGATGTTAGGCGAACACTGCTACATTCAAACCACCAACAAGTTGGGTTACAAATGCCTTCATGTTGGCCGGAAACTGAGTAAGTAAAGTATCAGGAGGAACGTATAAGTGTAAAATTCGTCTACTTCACGCAGTATTGTGCGATGTCGATTTAAGTACAGAGTGTACCACTATAAATCCTGCCTAGGACAATTAAGACAGCTCCAAAACAACATTTACTTTCCTGTTTCTGTCAGTTTTTAAATCTAATCGCAGAATACTTCTTCACTTCTGTGAGGTCATTCGTGTCAAGACAATTAAATATAATATAGTTAGTGTAATTCGTACCCAAAGGGTTCTATTCTTAAAGACTTCGTATGCCTTCACAAATTGTGGCGGTCTAAAAATTCCGATATCGGGTTCCTCCTGCGAAAACACGAGGTATGTGCAGAACTTCCACCCAATTAAAATGTACATGCGTACATGTTAATACTAAAAATAACAAGAATGATTAATTATTCCAAGCAATTTAAGTAAAATGTATAATGTAGATAAAAGTAGAACTGTTTCTTGGCTAATTACTGTCGTGAAATTAGCGCTCTTAATAGGTGTAACAGAACATTGTTTGCGACCAAGTTTTATTGGAACAGACCATAAATATTTTACAAACTTTTTAAAATAATTGTATAATTCGACTTCAAATAGTTTTAGGAATTCTTCGTGCTATTGTTAATGGTAAGAGTATTTCTGTTACCATCGATAACTTGAGGCGTTCTACAGGGACAGTTTGCGAACCACTTTTAATTGGTTAAAACATTTTAAAAAAATGTTCGTGTTATCGTAAATATGGCAGGTCAAAGTGGAGAGAGATCATTCAACTACTTACAATCTATAATCTTATTCACTATAATTAACTTTTATATAAAACTAGCTGTCCCGGCAAACTTCACTCCACCCTATAATTAATGGTTCACTATTTTGGCGATAATGGGTTACATATAAAAGACAGATATATGCTTTCGTAGACTTTTTTGTAGGAATACTTAAGGTAAACATTTCCATTATACATTACATACGTATAACTCTAACGGTTTTTGCAGCGCACACCAGAATAGTTCGGATATAGCGGAATTTTTTCCACCTTATTTGACAATTGGTTACTACAACAATTTGCTTAATTCACAAAATATCTTTAAAAATTATAGCCTATATGTTATTCTGATGTATAAGCTATGATATTGTAAAGATTCATTAATATCCATACAGTAGTTTTTGCGTGAAAGAATGACAAACATCCATACACCCATACATCCATACTAACAAACTTTCACATCTATAATATTAGTAGGATAGCAAGCATATCATTCAACATATAATCTATGTATATATCAATGACTCCCTATTTCCACTCACTGCATCAAGCATGAACGGCTGGACTGATTCCGCTAATACTTTTTCTTTATTTGTTATTGTCTCCAAAATGCAAAAAAATCGCGGAAAATTTAACGTCCATACAAAATTTCCTAATGTAACCTTAGCGCTTTTGGCATAACTGTCAGTCGTTTGACAGTTATGGATTACCTTGGAATATTTAATAAATAAATATTAAATTATAAATAAAGTAAAAACAACAGCCGGGCTCATTGCAATCCATAAACCCTTAAGCATAACAAAGAATCCGAAAGCGATGTGAAGAATTAACAGTCGACAATACCGGTCCATTAAAAATCATATTTTAACGATCAGTTCGATGAGTAAAAAAATTAAAAATGTAATTTTGATATCAAAGCACATGGCGACGTAATCAATTAAGTAAATCAAACAAAATAATGGACAAAGACGCCGCTAGACTATCGTTTATAACAACTTACGAACGAACTGAATTAGTTCGAATTTGATTTAAGTTTATGGTTATGTTTCCGTATCGACAGTTATAACGTCGGAGTCACGAATCCAGCGTCTAGCTCGCATGCATAATGCTATGCAAATTATCCAACTAATTAAATTAAAAATATTAAATAATATTGCAAATAGGATCGAGAATAATGATGAATAAATACACTAATATATGTGTAAGATATTTAAATGGTCCAAGATATATTATGCAGCCGTTGGTGAGACCAGGATTATAGATTACTCTAGTGACCCGCCCCGCCTTCGCTCGGGGTAATTATGTTGACCCAATCATTACGATATTAACAGGATCACCTCTAGAGCAATCTGACAATTCCCAGAATATTACATCGAAACCGGTCCACCCGTTTCGGAGTCTATATGGAACATACAAACATAGATTGCAGCGCCATCTGCTGGGTTTATTTGTGAATCCAAACCATCGTCGAATCCACTTGAATATATACACAAAAATTAATTAAAATCGATTCAGCCGTTTAGGAGGAGTTCACTGTCAACACACGTACAGAAGAATTAAATATATAAAGTTATGCTAAATTAAATAAAAAATAATTTTGTAAATAAACAAGATATATAACACAATTTTTACATTTATTATATATCTTATGTAAAATTATATAAATCGGCCTTTTTATAATGTTCCCCACTGCAGGGATACAGGCCTTTCCGAGAGAGGGAATGAGCCGTAATCCACCACGCTGGCCCAGTACGGATTGGTGGATGTCACACGTCTTCTAATTTGGTGGTTCTAAATCCATGGCGGTTTCCTCACCATGTTTTCCTTCACCGTTATCTTATAGCATTAGATTAATGTTACAGTATAGCTGCATTCCTTATATTTATTGCCTGTAAGATATGTGACAACATTATATCCTTGAGATCTCACCCTCGAATCTCTTCAAATTATCAAATCGCGTAAAAAGTTTGACTTTAAAAAGTTTTTATATCTAGCCGTAAATACTATTAGCTCTTTATTCTATTGTATCCCTTTATTTTGTAAAAAAACGTGTTAAAAAAACGTAAAGAAACGAGCAATCGGTTGAACTTGAATAACCTGAAAATCAACATGTAGTTTTGAAAATTATTCGTGAAGATGTTGTATGGAATTATTGTATTGTTTTATAGAATAATGTGGCTAACGAGCATTTGGCTACCCATAGACATCTGCAACACATGAAATTGTTTACCTTTAAAGGAAAGATGACCCTTCCTTTGTCAATAGGAAAAAAGGATATTACCTTTTCCCATCCCTCCCCTTGTTACATCATCTACCCATCCTTTCATATTGAGAAATAGATAGGAAGGGGGAAAGACTAGGAGGCCTCATGCACCTCACTCATCAGACCAAACACAGAATACTTCTACTTCACGTTTGTCTGCTGTGAGTTCTTTCAACGGGGCAGATTCCAGCAACAGGTGTTAAGGCTCTACCACTGTTGTATTATATTATTAAATTAACATTACAATAGGTTAATTAAATAATTATTTATGATTATTAATTAATATTTTTTGCCAAACATATCTAGTGTCTTATGTTTAAACTATAGGCACATCACCATATCTAGACTTCGTAGCAGATACAACTATTCTTTATATGTTCATATTATATCAGAGAAAACATAAACAATGAGGCCAAAATCAAATGCGTTCAATGAACTCATAGAGAACACAGGGGACCATAAATAAACGAATTAGAGCAACTTTTTCCCGAAATTTAGGGCACTAACGGAAAGAATTACGGAGCCACGATCCAATGGTGTATTCAAATTTACTTTACAAATAAAAAAAAAATTCTTTTAATTGGTTGGTTCGCATATAATCTCTACTAATATTACAAATGTGAATGTAGGTTTGTTTGTTACGCGAAAACTACTCAACCGATCATCATGAAACTTTGTACACATATTATTAGAAGTAACATAGGATACATTTTATAAAAAATGGTATATAAAAAGCGAAGTATGTTCCCCATAGACCTATAGACTCCGAAACGGCTGTACCGATTCCGATGAAATTTACAGGGATTTTTCCAGATTGGCACATTCCTGTGTTTGGTAGCGATCGGATCAACATCATTAGTGGTACCCGGGCGAAGCCGGGGCGGGTCACTAGTTATTTGTATAATGTTATGTGAGATCATTTCGTAACTTACAATTATTTATAAGTATTAAGTATTTTAAAAAAATTTAAAAATACGCTTTGGGTATTCAAAACAATAACTTGACCAATCGCTGTATTCCTTTATCCACTCATCTTTATGTTAAAATGTGTATAAAATGAAAACGTAAAACATATGACAATGGTCATATAGTATGTGAAATGTATTGCATCTGTACTATGCTAATAGACTTATAAAATCAATTTTAAATAATTAATTATACAATTTTTCTTAATTTAACGAGTGATATAAATGTTTTATATTCATTTAAATTAACTTATCATAAACACTTAATAAGTTAATGTCTTTATAGTAAGTAACTACCCACTTGTATTTTCTGTTACTTATAGACAGGTATGGTTTGATATTTAATAAAATAACAATAAATAAATAAATTGTTTAACTTTAACAATATACAATAATCCTTTGAATAATTAATCATTAATTTATATGTTTTAACCGGTCAAATACAACCAATATGTCTTTTGTATTTACTGTCGTCCCGCTCTCGCACCCCCCCCCCCCCACGGCCCCCGGCGAATGCACACAACTAAAGATGGCGGGTTGGCAAAAACTTATGCTGAGCAATCTAAACTATTGACTTAAGACTTACGAACAACCTTTAACTTTACAATTCGTTAACTTAACAATTAGTATTTCATTAAAAATTAAACGTCTAAAACAATTAAATCATATTATTATTCGTGTTACAAACTTGACCACGATCATTTATTTAGGATTTAATACATTTTTCCGATTAAAAAAATAATTTACATGTTTCTCTTAATTTTAAGTCAGTCGTAATTCATTTATAAATAATAATAAATGAGTATTTAAAGTTTAATAAACGATAGACATACCAATAATAGTGAAATTTTATTCACACATGAAGATTATACATAATTATAACATCACTTTAAAAGGCAACATTGATTTAAAAAAGATATACCTAAGAAAAGAATATGGCAGTATGTTGATTGTGTAAGTTTGAACCAAGATTTCATATAATTTTTACTTAAAACTAAGTAGTGACAGTAGGTGACATGACACAACGATACCGGCGCCCGCCGCCGCCCCGCCAGCACTGAATTACAAACAAATTTCAGCTTTCAAACTCGCACCTCAACCATGTTTTATCATATTTAATAAACTCTTACAACTTTTTATAAACTTTCTGGGTAATTTTCAACGTTTTGTTGGTAGCTCGCGTCCGTAGCGATGCAACTGACGTTCGGTTCGTCGCGTTGTGTCCTTACCTCAATATTTGATGAGTCGATACGTGTACGGGCGAGGTGCACACAGTCCCACCTGTCACTCGCACCTGAGCAAGCAACGCTCAACTCGAGTATCCTTTATTTTTCAAATATTTGTTTTTGTCATACGTGGAAAGAATTCAAGAATATAATTCGATTTTTCACTTGTGTTCTTACATGTACACAGCACGTGGGGTGTATAGCAAACTTTATTTATGTACACAAATAAGGGTCACATCACTCGCACTTGTCAACGGTCACTAAGTTTGGCGGGAGAACGCGCGGTATCGCGATAATGTCGCAGGGAGCCGGCTCGCGCGTGCAGAGAGGGCGCGCGCCGCGGCCGGAATGCCGCGCGCTCGCTCCGCCGCCGCTGCGACACACTAGCGCCGCGCGGACAAATATGACAACACACGCATTGTTTTTGCAACACATTACTTTGTATATTGCACTTGTGACACGTTGTTTCTATTGATTTTCTCAATAAAAATATAGAGATATATGTCTTGTTGTATACTTGAACTTACAAAGCACTTCAAGCTTTATAGAAATCATAAATTAAATGCTGGTTAAGTGACCATTGTTTCAATATTCATTCAGCTAGAGTTAAAACGTGTTCTAAATTAATTATCTCAAGTTCTATTTTTTCCTTATATATTGGTTTAACTTTTCATCTCTTGCTTGCCAATATACGAGTACGTAACAATGTAATATGATCATTGGTTTTTTTTTAATTCCATAATCAATGTACTTATTTTGGTTTTAATTACATATTTACTTAAAATATGAGAACTATATAATAAGTGTACGAAAAACTTTAAAGGGGTCCATCGGTCTGCCTCCCTTCATAATGAAAAAAAAACAATCCATAGCGGTGAAATAGCGAGTGAAATCAAAACAGTATGTGGTTGCGACGTGACCTTGCAACAGCGTGCACTCGCTGCGTCCCGCTCGCGCGAGGGGGGCGGGGGGCGGCGCCGCTGCTCGCTCGCCCCGCCCCCCTCGTGCCTCGCCCCGCCCACTACACACACCCGCTCCGTTTTCCCGCGCAACTCACTTTCGTCGCGGCCACTGGTTGTGCCTACGCTTTGTTCACTTCTTTATTATGAAGTCGCCATTGTAGCGACATGCCTTGTTTATTCTTGGTCGGAGAGCTTTGCGCGCGAGGGGCGCTAGGTAATATTCTAGATTGAATAATTACACACGCTGTGTTTGTTACACCTAAGGTTCAAGCCTTTGGTATACATTACTTTAAATAATTTAATTAATTACGAAGTAACAAAAAGTTCATAAAGCGTAATAAGTTACTTATTTCGCTGGCCATCTATAAAACAAGATGGCAAGACCCGTGATGAGTGAAGAAGAAGTACATATGTCTGACTACTTTAAAACTAGTGACCCGCCCCGGATTCACACGGGCAGTTTCTTTATATAAACTTTCATCTCATACTTTCGATGAATTTACAAAACCCTTTCATAGCTCGCTTAAGAAATGACAGAAATTCCTATGCAATTTTTCAAGTCTCCTGGCCAAGTAATTTGAACTTATTGTATACACTTGACATATTTAGAACCGAATTGACAGGACTACGATTTAAAAAAAAACATTTTATCGTTTATTAAATTAATAATCTGTGACAGAGGGGCCTCCAGGTTCACCGGCAGCGGTTTACGACTGTTAGTGGGGACTCTGTGAGCTGGTAAGTCTGCATACGAACGCGTGTAGAGCCAGCAAGTGTATGCTGGCCGTCACAAACCCCAACGCCGCATTTTTACAGCCTTGTTTTTTTCCGCCAATATAATTTTAATACGCCGGTCGGTTTACGGAGCGACGTGGACAGTTCACTTTAACGACCGCCTCAGTTAACGACCGGGGAATCGAACTAACTGTTGATGAGCCGCAACACATTTTTATAGTTCATAATAAGAAGTCAGACATGTTATAAACAGTACACGTTATGTTCATGGTATTTCTCTTTTGAAGGTTGATCGGTTACTGCTCTAATTACTATGTGTACCTTAATTTAATATCCTAGTAATATTATAAATGCGAAAGTTTGTATGTATGCATGTTTGTCACTCTTTCACGCAAAAACTACTGAATGGATTTTAATGAAACTTTACAATATTATAGCTTATACATCAGAATAACACATAGGCTATAATTTATAAGGTTATCGTGTGAGTTGTCCAAAATATAAGGATAAGTGTCAAGTAAGGAGGAAAAAACCCGCCATATTCGAGCTATTCCGGTGTGCGCTGCACATACCGTTAGAGTTACAAGTGTACAATGTATAATGGAAATGTTTACCTTAAATAGTCCTACAAAATAAATACCACGACCTTACAGAAAACAGGCGTGAAGTAGAGTATTCTGAGTTTCGTCCGGTGAGTGAGGTTCCGGAGGCCAAATTTCAGTCCTCTTCCCCTTCCCACCATTTCCTTATAAGGATGGAAAAGGCAAGAGGATTGGACGGGTTAACGGGGAAAAGGAAATATCCTTTTTCCTGTCTATGCTCCTCTGTCCATTAAAGGTAAGCAACGCATCTGCAACACATTTGCTTGTTGCGGATGCCCGGTTAACATCAGGTGACCGCTTGCTCGTTTGCCACCTACTCACATAAAAAAAAGACCGAACTCCAAAAATAAATTGTTCATTTGGTATCTGCAACTTAAAGGAATGCGTCTACTGATTATTGTACTCAATTCATTAAGTAATGCTGTCAATAAATTATAAGAATTACTTACTTAAACTCTCAACTTAATATCTGATGTGATAATTAAGTTGATATAGTCTTAGTCTTTGATAAGGCATCTGTTATATTTCCTAAAAATTAGGCAGCCTTGCACACAACGTTTTTTGAGCGCGTTATCTGAACGCTTATAACGCGAGGATCTTGTACAAAGATCAAAACGCGTCTACGGTCTTGCGTTAACAGGCTAATCGCGTTCACGCGCGTTGTCAGCGCGCATAAAAAACGTCGTGGGTAAAAGCTCAATGTCTCTTCTCTTCAAAGTTGACACTGAAGATGGTAAACCGCTTTTTGATAGTTAAGCCACCTGGTTAAAGGAGATATTAATGCTAGAAACATGTTCAAGCAGGTCACCACCAGTAATTGCAGCCCATAGTCATCTACAAGCTAATGAATTGCAGATTCGTTGCCTACCTTTAATGGATTGGAGAGTTCAACAGGAAAAAGGATGTTAAGTTTTCGTTTTTAGAAGTCTCCAACACTTTACCCATCAGATGAAATACTTCTACTTCATGTCTTCCGTGAGGTCGTGGTATTTCACCGGTCGAGCCGGCCCATTCGTGCAACAGATGTTGTTGCGGGCTCTACCACTATTCCTGCCCTTTCCCCAATTTATGTCGGGACGGACTTCAGTTGTATAAGCAATCTAACCATCACTTCTTAGGCCTACCCTTACCCGCGTACCCCTCCAAATTCATATCTACATCACTCCTTGTCACATTATTATTCCCTTCTTGTGCAAAAGATATAAGTACACTTTTAAAATGGCCCTTCACTAACCACATATTCAACTCAAAGCATAACTCAAAATAAAATGCAGACCTTCGCCCCCATTAAAACTTCTGACGTTCATTATCGCTCTATAATTATACATCTCAACACAACCTCCTCCGTCGACGGCTGACAATAAAATGACATTTTTATCCTTGCGCAGGCGCAGGGCCCGCGGCGCGAGCTATATCTCCTTTATTATGACCATAAAGTATCGGAGCCTTTTTCAAATCCGACTTAAGACATGTTGGCCGATCTCTGTGGCCAGAGACACGTGGTTAAATCAGAGTTTAATTCTGTTGTAGAGTCAGACTGCGCACTTATTTAAATAAATCATTCTTAGTGTAGATACCATATATGTATAAACACTTTATTTTGGGTTATTAAGTATGTAGTTATAAAATATTTTACTAGTTACTAACTGTTAGGTTTTTTTTAATGTACACGCACGAATCAAGTTGATAGCTTGATTTTAATAATTATTGTTGTGTTGGATATAAATTCGTCGTGAAGACCCGACGTGACGTTTAAACGTTTAAATTATCAACAAGAATAATAATGTAAGAATAACAAGTTGTTGTGTTGATTCCATTTGTCGCGCCTCTATAGACTCGCGCAACGTTGTCGATGGTGGTGGGGGTGCGAGTGAAGCACTGGTGGCGGCCGGCAGTCTTGAGAGGGAACGAAGGGAAACAACAAGTGGAGTAGAAATAATTTAAGTAAAATAAAGTGAAATACTGTGACGTGACTGTGTGTAAGTCCCTAAGCCTAAAACTCTTTTACTAATGACCACGTGTACAGGTCAATTAGCTTGTACGAGTTAAAGTTCGGAGCATTAAAAACACAAATTCACACAATCAGAAAGGTGTATTAAGTTATAGTCACAGAATAAAGTTAACTTAGTTAAGTAAAGTTGACAAAACAGTTTAGAACGTACTCACTAATTATTGAGAAAAAAATATGTATGCAAATGCTGCGTAAAAACCTTAGGTTGCAGATTGCACGTGTGCGGAGAAACCGTACAGAGGCAGTTATTTATATTAAATAAATTAATAAGAAGGCACGTCCAATGTATGTACTATTGCCGGATAATTTAAAGTTACATTGCTGCACTAAATGCAGATTATATATATCATGGTACCAAGATGTCCTCGTAGCCTAGCGATTTAAATAACTAGTTGCTATTTTACGGGTTCTGGGTTAGTGTTTCAGTCAGTTTCCTCACGACGTTTTCCTTCACCGCTTTTGGAGCAGTGGTAATGAAATAAATAACACAAAGTAAAGCGAATGCCTGGGTTCGAACCCGCAACCTATGGTACGTAAGTTGGGACCTAAACCGTTGAGCCACCACTGCTCCGCAAAGCTATATTTACATTGATTTAGTGCAAAAAAGGCGTGAGGGTTTTTTTTGCAATTTGGACATCGAACTTTGCAGCTGTCTATAATATAAGTCGGCAGAAATATTAAAACCACTAACCCAATTTACAAACTCGGCTCTGATCAGGTACAGTGCGAGAAAAACGGTGCGCGCGCGCATCTCCCGACTCGTCGCCCTGTGTAATTTGGCGCCATAAAGCCGCCGCGCGTGATGACAGATCCATCACGGCGGCCGCGAAAATTACCCATTTTACGATCTAAAATTGCACAAAAACCAAATTACGATGCGACCCATTAATACAATCGACGACCTTAAGGCACCGTAATAGAGTTTTATTTTATTTTAATGTAAATTCGTCATTATTTCGGAGTCACGTCTACAAGACAAATGAGTGATTGCGAACAGCATTGTTTTGTTTGCTTGTCTCGTTGTGACAGGACGTGTCAGTTGGCGAGCGAGGCTTCGCAGGATACGTTTACCCCGCGTTGACCTTGAAGCCTTGAGCTGTTAATCATTTATGATACGCAATTCAAAGCTTCTTGAGGCGTTATTATAGCGTACTGCGGTCATAAAGATCCCGACGTTTAATATACTAATGATAAAATATATACGTACTCTAACCAATTGCAGTCTGTACAGTCGAGTCAGTTAGTTTTTTAAGTCATTAAAAAATACGATTAGACCTCCGGCACCTCACTCATGGCACGAAACGCAGAATATTTCTATACGCCTGTCTTCTGTGAGCTCGTGGTATTTCACCGAGCCGGCTGCATGCTACAGATCTTGATTTGATCTTGACAGTCATATGCTAGTATTACTTACTAGCTAATGCAAGTGATGTTGTACTTCTTATAATGAGTTGAAGATGGGACAAACTGTATTACTAAAGCAAACGACAAATACACAAGTGAATAGTTTGAGAAAGTCATCCACAGTTTGTACGCGTGCGAAGCGTATATTTATTATCAATGCGAGGGGTGGTAGCCACCCCAGGGGTAATTAAAGCAGGCTGCGCCGGTCGCGGGCCTTCCGACGGTGTTTCCTCCGCACAAGTTGCGCCATTGGCTCATCCGCAGCCTCGGCCGTTGTGTTGTTACCAGCGGTGTTGTGGCCGGGTATCGAGCGTGAGGTCCGAGGAAGTCGCTGACAGCCTGCCGGTGTTTTTGTTCTATACTGTGACGTCAATACTGTTATGATTACATATGAGGCGCTGTAAGTTTTATGCTACGCTAGTAAACACAATTGTCTCGTTGTTAATTGAAGGTTTGATACAAAAAAGCAGTGGCTGAAATCTCCGACGCCGTAGGGCTTACTGATCCGCTTGATCTAATGGCTAGTATATACGTTTTGACAGACATTTTCTTTGTACTGTTAGTGTTGGGATTGCCATTGCACAATTTGGACTTATTCCCATATCAAAGCTCCATCCATTCAAATCACTTTCAGATCGTATTCTACAAGCGTGAGGCGCAATTTACTGTGTTAAAGGATATGGGTTCAATGCTATTTCGAAAACCGATACTATTTAGGATCTATAATGAAAAAAGAACTACTGTTTCAAAGGCCGACAACACCCTATTATGGATGAACATGGGCGTCGTGGTCACTCAAAACCCAGTGATAAAAAGTGTTTTAGGGGCGACTTTATGCGAATGGTAATTTGGAGTGATGATCCAGTGGTTTCGAGCACAAGTAGGCGCCTTTGTGGTATTTATTTCATTAACAAAACTCCTGCTGCTCTGCTGCTCCAAAAACAGTGTACGATGTCTTAGAACCACCAAATTCGAAGACATGTGACATCCAACGAATATCACTGGGCCGGCGTGGTGGATTACGGCACATTCCCTCTCTCGAAGAAGAAACCTGTGTCCCTGCAGTGGGGAGACAAACTAAAAAGGCTGATTTATTATTAAACTTCAATGTAAACGCTTAAGTCTATTAGATATAAAATCTAAGTTTTAATTAAGGCAAATAATTTCACAAGTCCATCTGAGCAAATAGATCGTCTGACCAATATATCTAATGTATTATACAATTTTATATTGGCCATAGTATTTCAGCGGCCTCCAAAGCAACACGTGCGCCGTAAACTCGGCGTCTCCGCCTGCCGTTACCTGTCCAAACCGAAATATACTCTGTCCTTATTATTGCATCGTGTCGGAACGTGGTTTAAGTACCTAGGCAACGTATGTTACAGTGCAGAGGGGTTTAATTATCAGATGTCAGTAGTCGTACGGATTTACATTATTTAATACGCGTTTCTAATTGTCATACCCAAAACCTGTGATCCCCAGCTTCCTCAGTTGAATCTCTGAGAGAATCCCAGAAGAGTAGAGTTGAAGATTGTCTAATCTTTCCATAAACTCAACAAAGATTTGCTGATTGGTTTGATGACCACTTAAAGATCTCCCAAGAGATGAAGTCAGTGTTGTACATGTTTTTTCCACAAGAAAATTGTGTGTCGTATTATTTTCCACAAGCGGACCGTACCACGAAGGTTCTTAACAATTATATTACTAGACTCCTTTTAATTTATTACAATATACAGCGTCCACTTCTGTAGAAACTCAAGAAAAAATAATGCCGTTATTTAGTTGAATATGACGTTTATATTAGTAAAGTTTTGAATAGAAATGATCATTTTGCATAAATATATTCGTTACTTTTATGTCTCCTTCCACAGAACTCTGCGGTGTTTACACAAGGCGGTAAGAAGCGAGTTTATTTCGTAAACTTTAAGAGTGGTTTTGTTAGGGTTCCGTAGCCAAAGGATAAAAAAGTAGCCCTGTTACTAACCCTCCGCTGTTCTGTTCTTTTTTTATGCAAGACGTTAGCAAAGGAGCATGCGGGTCGCATGATGCTAGGTGACAGCTCATGGATAGCGGCATTCGCAACAAGTAAATGAGTCACAGATGCGTTACCTGTAATGGAGAAAGGAGGAAACTGTATATTTTTCCCCATTCATCACCTCCCTATCTAATCCTCTTCCTTTTCCCTTCCTATCCTTATTAGGAAAGAATAGAAAAAGGAAATCGGTCTTCCGGCACCTCACTCGTCAGATGAAACGCAGAAATACTTCTACCGCTGTTAATCTGTTACCAGGCTGTATTCTCATGAACCGTGATAGTAAGACAGTTGAAATTGTCACAGATGATGTATTTCTGTTGTCCCTATAACAGCAGATACTAAAAAAACAGGATAGAATAATAATTAAAGAGGGCACAACAATTTTTTTATGCGGACCGATCGTGCGTAAGACCGACTCGAACTTGGCCGGTTTTTTAAACGCTTTCTATATTGCCGACCGTGCATTGGGACAACCGTTTAGCTATCGATTTCTAACTAATTTATGTTAAACGCCATAGAATTGTTTTGTGTTGTGTGTATGTGTATTAGTGTGAATGGCATCATTACATACCCATCCAATGACGCTACTTACAGTAAAGCTTATTTGAATTTAAACAATAATCGTTTAATTTTTTGATTTGAATAAAAGATGGCGCGACCAGTGTTCTTTCTATGCTCGCAACTTTAAAACAATTCTGATATAAATCTGATTTTCTAGAATGTTTCCCACTGCTGGCACAGACCTCCTCTCCGAGAGAGGGAATAAGCCGTAATCCACCACGTCTTCGAATTTGGTGGTTCTAAGAACATACTGGTTTCCTCACGATGTTTTCTTTCACCATTTTTGGAGCAGTGGCGATGAAATAAATTACACAAAGTACGCCTGGGTTCGAACTCGCAGCCTACAGTACGTAAGTCAGGACCTAAACTCCTTATGAACTTAGCACTTATTTAATTAACGGCACGTGAGCTTGATACAGAAGAGTCGCGGCGTGAGAAAGGCGCGTAGAGTCGGTAGTGAATGGACTGAAAGGGCGCGTACGGCCAGTGTCAAGGCGGTCACGGGTCGTTCAACACTAGTCGTAACTTGTTGGGCTTATTGCCGCACGCTTTGTGTGACGCGTCTCAAGTTGACCGCTGCGGAATTACACACTTGCCTTTATTAACTAAATTTACGACCTAAGTAAATAATATTAAACGATCATCCTACTGTCTACCAAACGACTTGATACCGTAGCCCCGAATTGTAACGATCTTTGAATAGATGTGAATTGATTTAAAACAGGTCAAGAAGCTGTCAAACTAGCTCCAATTTTTTTAATAATATATTTTTTTTATTTGATATTTAGGTAATCTTTTAGAATACATAATTATATCAATTGATTAATGAAAAATATATTTTAAAAAATAGATAGCAACAAGTCTATTCTAAAATTACATCTCTACTAATATTATAAATGTGAATGTAAGTCTGTTTGTTACGCTTTCACGCGAAAACTACTCAACCGATCACCATGAAACTTGGTACACATTCTTGGAAGTATTAGAAGTAATATAGGAATTTAATGAAAAAAATAGTATATAAAAGTAGCGAAGTATATAAGTTATATATAGACCTAAACAATCCGAAAAGATTTCGATGAAATTTACAGGGACTGTCCAGATTGGCACATTCCTGTGTTTGGTAGCGATCGAATTAACCTGGGCGAAGCCGGGGCGGGTTACTAGTAATATTATAAATGCGAATGTTTATATGTGTGGATGTATGGATGTTTGTTACTCTTTCACTTAAAAACGGCTGAACGGATTTGGATGAAATTTGTTACAGGGATAGATTATAATCTGGCATAGCACATAGGCTATATTGTTATCCCGGATAAATGTACGGTTCCCGTGGGATACGTTTTGTTTTTTTACGGGTGCATATCTACATATACAAAAGACGATGTTCCGTATAGATTCCGAAACGGCTACGGGACGAAGCCGGGGCGGATCACTAGTAATGTATAAATTTAAATTTATTTCGTGAATATTCATAAATGAACACGGAGATAGGTGTAAAGATAATTAGTATTAAATTGTGGTATGTTCGAGATAGGAAGGTGAGTCGTGCGGAAGGTGAGTCGTGGAGACAGTTCTCAATGAGATGGTCAGAGCTTACACCACCGACAGCATTACTGGCGACGTTGGCAGCCGCCTTGTCCAAATATAAAACTACCAGTGGCCTGCCCTGGCTTCGCTCGGGTACCACTAATTATGTTGATCCGATCGCTACCAAACACAGGAATGTGTAAATCTGGACAATCCCCGTTAATTTCATCGAAATCGGTCCAGCCGTTTCGGAGTCTATAGGTCTGTAGGGAACATACATAATTCGCTTTTTATATATCATTTTTTGATATAAAGTAGCCGATGTTATTTCTAATACCTTTAAGAGTATGTGTACAAAGTTTCATGATGATCGGTTGAGTAGTTCTCACGTGAAAGCGTAACAAGCAAACTTACATCCACATTTATAATATTAGTAGGGATAGAATGCTTAGTAGTAATTCGTACAAGAGATTATAAACCTATTCATGTCTACACTAATATTATAAAGAAAGATTTGATTGTTTGTTTGCATTGAATAGGCTCGTAAAGTACTGAACCGATTTGAAAAATGCTTCCACTATTGTGAAGCCACACTATCCCCGGGTGACATAGACGATATTATATTTTCGAAAAAATTGGGGTTCCCTACTAAAACTCCAATAATGTAACCCAAGGTGTAAAAAATACCTAAAACATTCTTTACTTCGAAATTTGGCCACTATGTGTAATTTCGTCCAACTTAAAAGATAGAATAGTTTTTTTTATAGCGCTACCCGTGCGAAGCCGGGTCGGTTCCCTACTTATATTTTTTTATAGCATATAATGGCAAATGAGCACGCGGTTCACCTGATATCAAGTGATCGCTACCCATAAGCATCCGGAGCAAGAGTTACAAATGCGTTGCCTACCTTTAATGGACAGAGGAGGGGATCAACAGAAAATGGTTATAACCCTTTCCTATTCATCCCCTCCACCGTCAAATCTACTCTTCCCATCCTTTCCTTATTGACAAAGGATGGGAAGGGGAAGAGGACCAGAATTAGGCCTCCGGCACCTCACTCATCAGACGAAACGCAGAATACTCTACTTCACGACTGTCTTGTAGGTCGTGGTATTTCACTTGTCGAGCCGGCCATTCGTGCAACAGATGTTGTTGTTGCGGGCTCTATCACTGTTCAATTTATTATACCGGTGTTAAAGCAATGTCCTGCAATAACAACCATTGCCAAGATATTAAGATCCCAAAAACATTAAAAAGTAAATCGAGAAGTTGTTATTCCGGAACCTAAAATGTTAATTGCGTAAAGCTGTAGTGATGCTTATATTGTGTGTAACTTAAAGTTTTCCCGAACAGGATCCATGTTTCGTTAGGAACAGATATTAACACCCGTCATTAAGTAAAAATAACTGCAAAATACTTTTTATAAATGATTATATCAAGAATGCTTACATTGTAATTCCTCAACAGATAAGATATCGAATCATTAGCGTATTACCTAACAAAGCCATCCTTGTTGCATTAGTAGTATGAACAGAAATATAAAAATACGTGACAATAAAATAATGTCAGTGTGAAAGTATTAGGCATCTAGAACGTATGCGTCGCATTCGCAGGCTGCGCTGCGTTATCGAACCTTAACGTTTTGACGATCGGATAAAGAGTTCAACGTCACCGCATCACCAGGACCCGACACATTAGTCGCGGGGACAGGTGTCGTTAAATTGAAACACCTTATTAATTGTGGTCGTCCGGCCGGGCAGAGATGGCGACCATCAGTCCGCTGCGAGCTTATCGCTCGCGCCCGACGGCCTCACATAACTCGCGTCAGCCTTCGCCCCGGCCCGCCATACACTTTATAATTGTCGTCCGTCAATCGGCGTTACCTCCCAAATTACCAAATAAAACCTTTAATAACGTCCCGAGATGTAAACTTCTAATGGAAGCTATAACTCGTAGCAAGTTAGCGCCGGCCGCCTCGCGCACACTCGCTCCAATTTTATATCAGCCCCTTTATCCGCTGCGGCCGCGCAGTAATGTAGATAAATTGATCGCCTCAATCCCTTATTGGATTAATTTATGGTAATATGTTCAGATCGCGATAGCCGGTCTCGAGTTACGATTAAACAGTTTTTATGTAAATCCGCCATCTTTGTTCGCAGCGGTCGGCATCGGTTGCGCGGGCGCAGGACACAGGCGTCGGCGGGCGACGCGCCCGTGTGCTCCTCGATCGCAACTCGCTCCAGTTATTTGTGCAAATAATTTATTTATGTTTTCCAGATACAAGAAATTGTATTTTCTTTGTGTTAATAAAAAAGTAAAAAATATTTCCACACTATCTCAAGACACCACGGACAAAATCATGATATGATATGTTTACACGAATATATTATTTCAACATTTCACAAACTTGTACGTATAGTATTTCAAAGCCCCAACATCATAATTTTATAATGGAGTGATGATTATAATGAATTTCCTATTAAACATTTATTTTTACCGTTGTTTTAAGCATTGTATTATCTAATACATTTAAATAAAAGTTGAAAGGATGAATGAAGACAGAATAACGAAACAAAAAATGAGTGGTAGTGTTGGTAGGGGACGCCCTAGGAGAACTTATATCGATCAGATTAGCGGCTTACTAAAACGGGCCCACAGTGGTAGAGCCCGCAACAACATCTGTTGCACGAATGGTCCGGCTCGACCGGTGAAATACCACGGCTTCACAGAAGACAGGCGTGAAGTAGTACTCTGCGTTTCGTCTGATGAGTGAGGTGCCGGAGACCTCTTCCCCTTCCCATCCGTTCCTCATAAGGGGGATGGATGGGTAAGGGAAGAGGATTGGACGGGGAGGGGATTAACGTGAAAAAGGAAATATCCTTTTTCCTGTCTAAGCCTTCCCCTGTCCATTAAAGGTAGGCAACGCATCTGCAACACATTTGCTTGTTGCGGATGTCTATGGGGAGCGCTCACTTCACATCAGGTGATCCTCTTGCTCGTTTGCCACCTTATTCCATAAAAAAGGAGATATAAGGAGCATCCTTAACCGACGAGCATGTATGCGTGGATGTATGAATGTAGAAGAAGCGAAAGAGGTATGCCAGGATTGCGTCCATGATCTATGCCTACCCCTCTGGGTTACGGGCGTGAGCGCATATTTATTCATCTATTTCTTAAAAGTAAATTGAAGCTCCTGCGCTAATTTTTACAACATACTACCATATATTCAGAAGAGTCTTGGTTGGAAACAAGGGCACAATTCGCTCCAACTTTTAACATACCCATGCAAACATCAGGTACGTACAGGCATCGATTCTCTAAGATCAGTTGCGAAAAATAGGAGAGATTTAGTTCTCCTTGGCGTTAAAATTACATACTTAAAGTACGATTTTTTTGGCACAGACTGGATCAAACATTCTCCGATGGAAGACAATTTCATTTGAATTGTCCAGATCTACGGAGACATTGAGTTGAGTAGCTCTTCAATATCATTCACTAATGGAAGCAGGTATCTTATATACTTCAAAATATCGGTTTTAAAAAAGCGTCTCCCGCTTCCGCTTCTACCTTGCACCCGGACGAGTTGGTAATCATACAGCGATGCCATTTGTGATTTTATGACAAGCTGCCTGCATAATGTGACGCCGTGTTTCTAGTCGCTTGTAAACGATAAAGTCGAGTTTCGCCAACTTTGACAAGTTTTTAGTGCTGTACCAGTGATCGCCGACCACTACTACTAGTATAATGCGTGTAGGAGTCATTACTATAAAACTCACTGATACATTGACAAGGAAAAGCAACAGAACATCAGCTGTAGATCAATTTTCCAAATATAATACTTATTAAGGTAATATAGGAATAAATACGAGATGTATTTAATAAAATAATTCGCGTGTTCTATAAAACTTATCCAACGAATGACTCGTCTGTAACTCTGATAAATTTACAGAAAACTAATTTACAATTTAATCAATAAATTTTGTATATATTAATTAATTTAATAAATTATTTATAATTTAACATGATACTATCGTAATGCGAGATATATCAAACTTAAATAATATATTTCTTACACGAAAATGCTTCAAATTGTTCATCTTTGGAAAGAGTGTCTAATTGAACGCGAACGCCTGCGATCGGCACATCTCCCAGTCGACGAGCCCCCGACACACAGAGAAGTCTCTCCAATAAACAAGACGAGGCTCCGGTACCAGGAAAAACCAAGCACATTTTATACAAACGATGACATAAATACTCATTTGCAAGAACAATATCCGATATTGAGTGAGGCCTGTCTTGCGAGAGGCGCGCACACTTCGGGACAACGAAAATAACAGCACTTTTTCAGATGAAATTCTTAGGTATATTGTATATTATATTAAATAAATGCTAACGTCTGTGACCTTGTGATAAGCAGACATGGTTTTTAATTCGGGTTTTGTGGTTTTTTTTCCATCTACATTGCTACATTGTCTTGTCTACAGACTTTTGCAGTCTCTGTTATTCCCTAAATCACCAGAGTATTCTTTACTGTATTGTACCTACAAAGTCCTCTACTCTATAAAATAATATCGCATATATAGTATTTTTAATAATAAGTCAATTTAGTTCCTTATTTAGTTTTACAAACTACCTAATTAAACTACTAAAATGATAAAATATTCGACAAGATAAGAAGTATTCACACTTTCTATCTTTTAGCTTTAAGTAAATAAACAAACACACAACATTACATCTGACTGAGTATAAACAAAGGGTAGTATATAATAGAGGTCTGTGCGGCGGGCGCTGTACTCGCTGTACGAACAGTAATATCCTGAAACCGCACTTTTATAACAAAGAGTCTAAATTGTATAGGTTCGATCGGGCCGGCGCCCGCTCATGTTTATTCACGGCCCGGGCCCTCAACCGATGTATTTATCGGTTCGCATCCGGCCGCCTATCTACGTGGACTTCACTAAAACCACACAACTCAAAATACGTCTTAAATTTTACAGCTGTATGTAGATTACTCGAGTTATGGAACTACCTAGCTCTTGCTATGTAGTTTTATGTCTCCTACACAAATATTATGACAAATATTTTCGATTTAAAAGGCATCTTATGCGCAAGTAATACCACAAGGTCCGTTATTTGCCCGCAAGTGTTGCGTATTGTTGCAGGCGTGTAGTGCACCGTGCTGCGCGCACTGCGCTAACTGTACGCAGCAGCCGGTCCTGCAGGCCGCCCATCAATCCAGACCATCGACTATTAATTACCTTTAGCCGCACACCGCCACAACCACCTACTAACACCGATAAGGTAATATCCAGGGTGAGGGATCTAATAAAGCGATTCTACTGACATCAGTGTTGTCATTAAAATAATTATTAATAACTAGTGACCCGCCCTGGCTTCGTCTGGGTACTCCTAATTATATTGATCCGATCGCTACCAAACACAGGAATGCGCCAATCTGGACAATCCCTGTAAATTTAATCGAAATCGGTCCAGCCGTTTCGGAGTCTACAGGTCTGGTCTATAAGGGAATATACATACTTCGCTTTGTATATACTTTCTTGTAAAAAGTATCCTATGTTACTTCTAATACCTCCAAGAATATGTGTACAAAGTTTCATGATGATCGGTCGAGTAGTTTTCGCGTGAAAGCGTAACAAACAAACTGTGAATGTATCACATTTATAATATTAATAGAGATAACTGGTAATTTTCACAACGCTGTCAGTAGGGATAAGAAAATGTCAGGTATACGGCTAACACGATTTGTTTCTTTATTATCACTAATTGCTTATCCGTGATACAATGACCATTAGTTTTAGTGGTAATTTTAATTCATAACTATTATTATATACACACGCCTCTAAACTAGTGGTGTAGGCAGAGATCTCGGATTTCCAATTGGCCTGGCACCTCTTTCTCTGCTACAATCGTACATCGTATGTATTAACGACTCTTAAATTCTGATGGCCATACATTTTCATGTATTGAAAGTATATTGGAAAATTCCAATCAAAAAGACTTACAAAAAGTATTAGAAGACTTGGATCACTCTTGGGCGCCAATTATACAATACAGTCAAAAACTCGCGCTGGAAGTAAATTGGCTTCTAATTTAATTAATATGCTCTGAATACTAAGTATTATATATCTATACGTATAATAAAACTGTAACCGATCGCTGTCTGTACGTGGAAGATATTTGAGAAAAACTATTATTGGGGCCTTCATAAACGCAATAAAACCCAAACCAATGATTATTACAATTTTTGTCTGTTTGTCTGTGCGTTTGTTACCGCTAATCTTAGAAACGGCTTAACCGATTTGGGTGCGGTTTTCAATAATGTATTGTGGTAAACTTTACTTAACATTTAGTGTTTGTTTTATCTCAATCTGCTTATAAATAAAAAAAGTTATATGAATTTTAAGAACCATGTCAAACATTTGTCCGATAAAAATGCTATAAAATAGCAGTTCATTTGAAAGTTTAAGTAAAATTACAAGGCGGGTGAAACCGCAGGGCACAGCTAGTCATGATATAAGATGGCGTGTCTATGCAGGGGCTAGGCTCCTCGAGGCCAGCGGAATGTATCAGGCGGAACAGATTGATGACTTATAGCGTAACACGGACTCGTCTGCGTCGCGCTTCCGTGTAAACGCGACTCATTAGGACAACCGCTAGGGCTGCCGATATTAAAATATAAGTAATTAAGATGGTGGTTTGGTACAATATTCTATATACCTTGTGTCTTAGCAAGATGGAAATTTTGTAAACAAAAGGTTTTTACGTTAAAATTCGTAAATTCGAAAAATATATTCGTAAAAAACTTTTTCTTACATTACATTATGATGTATGTTATCTCTCGATTAACACAAAATTACATTTCCGTTGAAAGTATAAAAAGTGTAATGTATTTATGACGTTTGTTTGTTTACAAAAATTATATCTTGCTATGTCTAACAGTCTTTGAATGGAAAACCCATTTCCAATGTCATAAGTTGCGAAATTATAAACACATGTGATATCAAATTTTAATAAAATAATTAAACTATGAGTTCCTCACTCAAGGAAAGAGTTCCAATTAGTTATGTCATGTCTTTCCCAGTTCCAAGAATTGAATGCTTATGTTAAATGTGTCGAGATATTGTGCTAGAAGTTATGCTTATAAATTAGTTATTAGAGAATAAATCGCAACCAAATAATACCAAGGAATTTAAGAAATGCACTCATTTGGTAGATCTCTTGTCAAATGACAATAATTTCCTAATTACCAATTTCAGACCTCGGAGAGAAAATAAGAGGAATGGATATAAGTAGAAGGGGGAAAAGGTAATCCTTTTTCTTGTCTATCCTCCTTTCTCCTCTATTCTCTTCATCTGTTGGTTAAAAGATCAGGCAACCCATCTGCAACTCATTAGCTTATTGCAGATGTCTATGGGTAGCGCTTTACATCAGGTGATCCGCTTTCTTGTTTGCCAGTAAAACTATATTCATCTGTTTCTTTCTTCTTTTGTTTACGTATCGCCGACCCGCATTCTGTAGTTCCTCTTCCAACTTCATGGAACTCCGCTAGAATCTCTCCAGTGTCATTACATCGCCAGTTTATTCGTGTTTTTTTCGAATCCATCTAAGATGAGAAGTCCGCATGCGTGATATTCAACATACCATTATCGTGAGCAACGTCCAGCCCTTGTGAATATTTGATAGCGCCTCTAGAAGGTCCTGGTCGCTAGCGTCAGATGCAGATTTTTTTCATTCAGATCTAAGACATTTATATAAATTGTGGTGATCCGCTCCGGGTTCGCCCGGGTATCCGTCCGGAATCTATACGGAACATCGTCTTTTATATATGACGTACGGGAACCGTACATATTGCGTTGAAGTAGCTAGATTTTAAGATTTTTTGACAAACACTTTTTTATTTTTCGTACAATTTTTTTATTAAAAGTATCATATATATGTTACTTTTAATACTTCCAAGAATATGTGTACAAGGTATCACGATGATCGGTTGTTTAGTTTTCACGTGAAAGCGTAACTCTAACAATAATCTCTCCTGGTTCTAATTTAAAAGATTTTGAACTCCAGTTCACCACGGACCAAACGCAAGAATCTAAATAGTACTGGAGAAGAAACACTCCAAGCCGTTACATTAGAACGACTATCGGAAAACAATAAGAGGGCTGTTAGCTATCGCCCCTTCCGCGAACCCTCTGTACTTGATATTCCTCTGCGTTGCATCTAAACGACTGGAAGTCATTTCTTACGATATTCCACGAATAAACCAATATTTATCGATTAACGCCCACAGGAAACTAAAGTTTGGTCATCAAAGGCGAATAATACTGCAATCCAATTGCTAGGAGTATTTTTTCATATTACTAGGTGGCAAACGAGCAAGCGGTTCACCCGATGTCAAGTGATCGCTACCCATAGACATCTGCAACTAACTAATGAGTTGCGGGTGCGTTGCCCACCTTTAATGGACAGAGGAGGGGACAAACAGAAAATGGTCATTTCCAATTCCTATGCATCCCCTCCACCGTCAAGTTTTCTTCCCCTTCCCATCCTTTCCTATAAGAAAAGGATGGGAAGGGGGAGAGAACCAGAATTGAGCCTCCAGCACCTCACTCCTCGGACGAAACGCAGCATACTCTACTGCACGCCTGTGAGGTCGTGGTATTTCACCGGTCGGCCCGGCCCTGCAGTGCAACTTTTTGAAGTGAAAAAGTAACTCTGCTCTACTCATTTGAATTTTGAACAGTTTCGACGAACTTGTTTCATTTACTTTTCTTGTATTCAATTTTGGATTTTATTGTTAACTTACAAAGGTTTATTTTTGTTAACTGTTAACTGTCCGTATTTTTTTACTTGAAGAAACTGTAATTGATTTGACATGAATGCTAACTTGACTGGAGTGTTGAGCAAAAAACTAAACATACCTTTCAGAAAGTGGATTAAATCTCAAATATTTAAGCTATAATTGATTTATGTAATTTTTTATGATATTACGTAATACTATGTATGTATGTATATTAACTCAACCTCAACTCAACCAACTAGACCCTTAGTATTTAAATATTCAGATGTTTAGTATCGACTAGGAAGTGCAGCATACCTATCGCAAGAAAAAAAATTACATAAAGTTTATTCACAGTTAACCAGAAGCATAATTCAGTGTCAATAAAACATTAACAAGTGTTAAATAGCAACACTAAGCGTGCATAACAAAGTACAACGTCGCGCGCTTACGCACCGCCGACTTCGGTGTCATTGGCAGGGGAGCCGAAGCGGCACCTTGAACCCTGTTACCTATAATTAAAAATAAAGAAATCGGCCTTTTTTAGAATGGTCCCCACTGCAGCGACACAGACCTCCTCTCTGAGAGAGGTAATGAGCCGTAATCCACCACGCTAGCCCATTGCCACGGACCTGCTGGTTTGCCTCAGTGGGCGGAGAGGTGAACTCCAACGTGGCGCGTCCCCGGGTGGCGGATAGGGGAACGCTCCGGCCTGGTGCGAGCCGGAGTAGGGCGAAAGCCCCGCGGACCAAACACCAAGGGGAGCCAGCGACCCGATCCGGCGGGCCCACTTGTGGGCTGCTGGAGTTGGTCGGCCCTTGATCAAGGGCTGGCCCCCAGGGAGGTCGCTGGAGCTGGGCTCTTCCAGTCCGCCCTTTGTAGCAAAACTGCGGGGATTATGGGGTCCCCGCAGTATTTGTGGTGGTGAGTCGCGGAGAAGGAGGAGTGTTGGTATTTCGGTGCGCCACTCTCCCTATCCTCCGCGACTCAGCGGCGTCGCACCGCGTCTGCGACGGCAGTGGGGCCGGGGGGGAGGGGGTTCCTCCGACCCCTCGCGGCCGTATTGCACGCGTAATCCCGGCGGCGACGCTGGGACCGCGGGCCCTTGTCTTTTTCAAGACGGGGGCCGCGAGGAGTGAACCTCTATAAAAACTCAAGGCGGCACCATCAGGGGAGGGCGGGGATTCCCGAACCTGCATTGCACTGGTGCCGTCTCCTCAGGAGGAGCCGGAAACGGCTGGCGCTGAGGGGGCCGCGGAGGTTGTGCGAAAGCGTTCCCGTAGCCCCCTCCGATATGCGCATACGAGGCGTCGTCAGGTCCCCGCGAGGGAGGATATGCGTGGGCATTTCCTGATGTAAAAAAAACCGCTAGCCCAGTGCACGTTGGTGGATGTCACACGTCTTCGAATTTAGTGGTTCTAAGACATGGCGATTTCCTCACGATGTTTTCCTTAATATGTAATTACCACCACTTAGACCGCTTGTAGACGTCCGTTTTTGTGACCGGACGACGGATCGTCAATAGGCGGCTTTGCATCCGGCGTAAATTGTCGGATGGTTATGGCGCGGGAACTAATTGTCGAATGATGCCAATCTGGTCAGCGTCGTCTATCCTTGCATTGGATTCTTTTTTATCTCGTTCCCAAAAACTGTTTTACCTAAATTCTGAAGTCTAACCTTCCTGGCTGAAATCTATACACGTACACTGGGCTACTAATGACTTGCAAAAAACCTACCTCCGGTCTTACTGTGCGGTATAACTACATAAGTAGAATGTAACGACCATATTATTAAATGATTACACAATTTACGACAATCGGCACGTGAGAGGACGGTGTGTGGTCTCATAGGCGACAGGTGCGGGTAGGAGCGGCGCGTTTGAAGCACGGGTCGCTTAATGCTTGAAAGGTTACCGGTATAAATTCATCTATAATTCTTCGGCATTCGTTTGTTCTAGGAACAGATTCCTTTTGTATGGTTTTAGATTCCCAGCTGAAAAGAGGGAATCATTCTATCCCTCTTTATATCTCTCTTGCATCCCAGTAGGAAGAAATATTACATGAGAAATTATTTTAATTATCATAAATATGTAGGAAGTTGTAGTAAGTTGGCAGCTGCGCGGGCGCATAGTATCGATCAGGACGTCATCTGTTACCGTCGACGCGGCCTCAGGTAATTACACCGCAGCTAATTGACGCTACGCAGCGAGACAATTAGAGAGACAAGGCTATCGGAAATTGGAATAACAGGTAACAGTACTAAACGTAGTTTGTTTCTATAGATAGACCCCTAGAAATGGTATCAAGTGGCCACAGACCTTGGTACATCGTACTTAATAAAGAAATACAAAAAACTTGACAGTAACATTGTACGTCATGACAATGCATGCTGAACATTCTTATCTACACTGTGCTGTATCAACCTTCTTTTTCTTTGTGAAGGTCACACCGCATCTGCAGTCTAGTTTGGTTTTTCATAGAATTAGTAATCTCAAAACAACTTCCAACACGAATATTTATAAAATTGTTTATAACTTTCATATAACAAGTGAAATTACTGTATCTAACAATGTTAAGATTGCACTACAACGAAGTAACCTATTAATTAAACCCACGTCAGGTTATTCCTTATAATTTCTATTCTAAAATTATTAGTTCACTAAGCTATCAATCAATGTCCAGGGAGTGGATGCACGCAGCAGAATGCGGGGATCGGCGGCAGCGGGCAAGGCCGGCACGGGCTCCGGCCACTGGGGGCGCAGGCACCGCTACCTCAGGCTCCTGTAGCCGGACATAGGCTCGCAGGGGAATAGCTCCATTATTATACTATACGACACTACTGCCATTTATTAATGACCCTTTATTCCATGCTTTAATCGGTAGATTAAATATATCATGACGTAAAAAGTGTTATGTTTAGTGACAAACCATACATACTGAACATGAGAATTATTAAAAACAGGTGGTATAGGGCAGTACCATATTGTACCACTAACCGTGAGTTTCCACTGCCGTAAAATCGTGTCGCGATACAAGCTAAAAATACTGAGATGACAATATTGTTCTTGTCAGTGTAAATCCACGGTAAAGTCGTACCTTGTGCGGCAACGTGCACGCAGCCGGCCGGTATGCGCAGTATCAGATGACGAGCGCGGCTGCGTCGCCGCGTGTACACGACTAGCGACTACCATGTAATTTATAGCGGAGATTGCTCCCGCTTGTTGCTCCCTCGCTTGCCGGACTTGTTCACTTCGACCGATATAATTCTTTTAATGAGGTGTCTTTAATTTTAAAGTAAAGTTACACTGAATTGTCGAATAGGGTAGCCTGTAAATAGCCTGATGAGTGAGGTGCCGGAGGCCTAATTCTAGTTTCTCCCTTGCCACCCTTTTCTTATAAGTAAGGGAGGCGAAGAGGAAGAAAACTTGACGGTGGAAGGGATGTATGGGAATTGGAAATAACCATTTTTTTTGTCCCCTCCTCTGTCCATTAAAGGTGGGCAACGCATCTGCAACTCATTAGTTAGTTGCAGATGTCTATGGGTAGCGATCACTGGACATCGGGTGAACCGCTTGCTCGTTTGCCAACTAGTACTATAAAAATAATCGTCTTGCCATCATCAAATGGTAGCGAATACTTCCAAAATTAAAATGGCCGTCGGCTAATATTTAACAGTACAAATAATTTACAAGCAAATTCAAACGAGACAAATTCTAAAACCATATGAATAATGCTTTCAAAGATAAGAATCACAAATTAGTACTTATATTATTAAAGAGAGATATAAATTTTATAAATAAACAGTTACAACACAAATTACTATGTGTATAAACAATAAAATACCTTATAAAATATATATTTTTATCATTTGCGTTAAACGTTACTACAATAATTTTTTCATTTAACCTTTTCGCTATCGATTGGCGAACAACACGTATTTTTTCGCGCAATGCTCACGGTTGCAACATGACATAAATTGATTAGTCTGTCCGTGCATCGACTAGTGACTTAATTTCCCCAAGACCCGGCGGTTGCGGCACAAGACGCTAGGCCGCGTAGTCACGCGAGCGTCATGACTACACGACTCGGTCGGGGATTCGATAATTAATATGCTAATGGTTCGGCTTTGCCACCCCAGTGTACGTGAGACGCATACCGCTAGTGCGGTCAAAGACTAACTAGTCTAAATGCTACGACACTTGTCTGAAAAGTGATGGAACGCTTATCACTTTTCACCGGGTTTTTTTTCTAATTTATCGTCTTTGAGTTACATCTTCTGCTGAACGTTCGCGCCCACAATGGGGGCGTGAACCTTCTACATAACTGGAGCAGATCTAAAGGCAATTCTTGCCCTTCCTGGACCTCTATCTTCTTGCATTAAGTTCACTGTGAAAGGGTTACATTAGAAAGTATATTTTTACTTGTCATCTGGATTTTGACACTTTGTACATCTTAATAAATACATTTGGTAATTGTTTATAAGGATTTATATCGTAACATACCAGGTCAGTTAACGTATCTCCTCTATTTTATCTTTGGCCATTCTGATTTGCGTGCGCCCGCGCAGCAAAAACATCATAATTTCCGTTCCGCGCTGACGTGTGAGTGACAGCCGCGGCGCTGCTGTCGCGCGGCTAACGCTTACAACATTAAGAGTTATTCGCGCGCACGCGCAAATAACGTTTTCTACACCTGCTATGCTAATATCCATTGCAACTAAGAAACTTTTATTGTATACAACACATTTTTACTCCGTCACGGAAAGGCTAATGCGATTTTATTTTTAATAAAAATGTCAATATAATTGTAAAATAGAAACACACTTCTGTAGCCTTCAGATTAATAAAAAAAACAATTAATTTTTTTTATTTGAAAAGATACGTTTGTTTTTTAAATATTTTCGGTAACCAATTCCATAACTCATTGATAAATTTTATAATATTATTTTATGAATAAACTAACGCTTAACCACAATATCACCTGAACTGAAGTGGCGATATGATCGGAAGATGGTACGCACTAGTTTGGGGTAATAACCCTATTCACTCATATTGAAGGTTGTAAGGTAGGAAGGCTGACAACTTGTTCCAATCCTTTGCCTTACGCACAACGAACGAAGATCCGAATCGTTCAGTACAAACGCACGGTATATCCATTATAAAATGATGAAGACCAGCTGTGTCTCTAAAATGGAGATGGGGGAATCAACACTTATAATTCCTACATCGTCGTCGTCGTCGTTTCAGCCGATATCTGTCCACTGCTGAACGTAGGCCTCCCCCATTGATCGCCACAAAGATCGGTCCTCTGCCACCCTCATCCAGTGGGCTCCCGCAACTTTGACCAGATCATCGGTCCATCGTGTGGGAGGCCTACCTACGCTGCGTCGACCTGTACGTGGCCGCCACTCTAGGACCTTTCGGCCCCATCGGCCATCCGTTCTGCGAGCAATGTGTCCGGCCTATTGCCACTTAAGTTTTGCAATTCTTCGGGCAATGTCGGTTACATTGGTTCTACGTACACTATACATAATGCATCTGGAAAAACACCGAGGGGCTAGCCACTTTGCGTCTGTGCTCAAGGTCAAGTTAAGGTTTTGGTCCAGGCCAGCCTCTCCACCGAAACTAATATTGGTCCACGAGTTGGTATTTCAGTATTTGTAGACCAAGACCCAAACATCAACAACTGATAACAAATTTTCACTTCAAGCAGATGACTTATAAAATGCGCAGAGGGTTGAAGCAAGGCGAGTTTCCACACATGTATTTAAATAGTAAAAACGTTAGAAACACCAGGAAATATAGAACTGTCGATTCATTTGAATCGCTCCAGCACGGAGATCATCTTAACTGGACGACACCGGGCATTTTGGAATAGTGCCCATGAAGGAATTAGCTCGCTCGTATTTTAGGCGCCTAATCTAAAATCAGATGTGTCCTGTGAAAATACTGCCTTAAATATTTTAAAATCCTTTTTAAAATACTCAGTACGTTGATATCTCCTTTGCTGTGACATTTACACTGGGATCTCATTATCACTACCGTGTTTGTTTACTAAATTTCCATCTTTTGTTAATCGTCATAAATCTTATACAATGTATCTTATATCTGCTATGATATTTGAATGATATATTTATCGTTATAGTGAGGTGAAGGAACACGTATCGGAATAAACATGGCGCAGAAATGCCAGGCAATAATTTCGATAGAAAATACGTGAAAAATAAATCCAAAGTTATAAATATAATTAATTATTATTATAATTTAACGCATTCACGACTCAACGTCAGGTAATTTTGTCTTTCGTCACATGTTTCCTATAATTCGAAGTACGCGGAATCATTCCGAGAGATGAAAATGAGTTTCGAATGCGTACAAAACCGTGGCCAACAACTAGTCCTTATACAAACATAAACGTAACACTGAGACATACGTATAAATACCGCTGTTACAACTTCTCATTTAATTATATTCCATGTAACAATAAAAGATAATTGACATAATTAAATTTATGAGAAATGTAAGAAATGTGCACGCGGCTCGCAAACAATAATCGAGTCGGCTTAGTAGTTCGGAGCGACATGGCCCCAGCGAATAAAACATTTACGACTTCTTCGAGGAATTGATAAACACGGACATACAAGAGTTAGTACATTAGTATGCAAATGCATGATAAGCCTCCAGCTTGTATTTTTTAGACCGACTGATTGAAGTTGCAAATATTATTATAACAATAAACGCAAGTTATAATAGGTGGTCAGTATTATTATTTATATTATATTATATTTATATATATATTATTTCCTAGGAAAAATATACACATAAGATTTCAAAATACTTACATTTGCAAAAAGCGACAGTCTTAGAGCCCGCAACAACATCTGTTGCACGAACGGGCCGGGTTGACCACGACCAGAAGACAAGCAAAAGAAGAAGTAAAAATAAGTAACGCATCTGAGACTCTTGCTTGCAGTGCCTATGGGTAGCGCTCACTTAACATCAGGTGATCCGCTTGATCGTTTGCCTCCTTCTACCATAAAAAGCAAAGTTAATAACCTTACTGGGATAGGGTTAAACTAGAAACATTACCTAACAGTTGCAAATTAAGTCGTCGTTTTCACCGACATGTGGCCATTGCCGGACGCAAGCCATTGATCGCCTCAATGATCCTGTGCTACCCTCATCAAGTGAGCTTGACCAGATCGTCGGTCCATCTTGTGGGAGACCTGCGTCGAACCGTACGTGCACCATTCAAACTTTCCATTCCTCAAGGCGTTGAATTCTTCTGCTATTTTTTAATGTGTATCACATTATTTCTGATGCGATATCGCAGAGACTCCGAGCATTGCACTCTACGATGCCCTTTGAACGACCTTGAGCCGTCTAATGTTTTCTCAGTGGGCCATATCTCTGTACCATAGGTAAAAATGTCATGTGAATTAAGGGATCCCTAAGAAATCATCGCAAACAAAACAGTTTACGAGGCGATAATGTTCAATAGTATAAAGGTGCTTCTACGAAATTACCTCAACTGTAATTGCACTACATAATATTTCTCACAATATATAAAAATATCTTTTCAATTAAGTAGGGCAACGTCGTTGGTGGCATTATTTTGACGCGAAGCTTCCTGCGTTCGACATAAACAACATCTGTAGCCTACATTCGATCGCAAATAATCGGCAGCCATCGGCAGCAGTCAGCAGCAATCTGCCGCGCTCAACACCGCTGACGGCCCGCGTCAAACTGAACTGACGGCGCCTGTCAATCGGCGGTCTTCTAAATTTAAATAGAGAGATTGACAGTGACACGATATGGAACTGTCACGCCGCTTGCAGCCGCGCGTCGCGTCAGGGCTGCCGATTTCGGTGGACGTGTAGCAAATTAACAATACGTATAATTTTACGTAAAGTTTTTGTTGATTTAAAGTTATAAAAAATAAACTCCCATGATGAAGGTGTTAGAGTTACAACTAAAGATGCAAGGTATTGAAAACATTCCATTACTAAAACATGTTTACGTCCATATTTATATTATACTAGTGACCCGCCCCGACTTCGCCCGGGTACCACTAATTATGTTGATCCGATCGCTGTCAAACACAGGAATGTGCCAATCTGGACAATCCCTGTAAATTTCATCGAAATCCGTCCAGGCGTTTCGGAGTCTATAGGTCTATGGGGAACATGCTTCGCTTTTTATGTACTATTTGTTTTCATAAAAAGTATCCTATGTTACTTCTAGTATCTCCAAGAATATGTGTACAAAGTATCAGTAGAAAGCGTAACAAACAAACTTACATTCACATTTATAATATTAGTTGGGATAGCGAAAGGTGCATCATTTCACTCTCACATTCAATTGTTCCATTTCTTCATACGATTTCAGCGCTTTTTTACTAGTATAACATTTCCTTGTACGAAGATTGCTTCAGCCCTGCACATCGGCGGTGACGGTGACGCGTTGACAGGTTATTTTCACGAGCGCCGACACGAAATCAGCGGCTTTCGCTACGCCCTGTTATTTTGATAGTTCAATTTAAAGCCGCAAATCTAATCGCCTCAGATATCAGCTTCGAATCACCGCGAATACACCAGATAAGTCTCTTGTAGTACACAATTAAGTAACAAGGTAAAAAAATCTGCAGGTGTAAACCTATAATTGGATAAAAAATAAGGTTTTAAGGGTAGTAGAGCCCGCAACAACATCTGTTGCACGAATGGGCTTGAAAAACAGGCGTGAAGTAGAAGTACTCTGCGTTTCGTCTGATGAGTGAGGTGCCGGAGGCCTCTTACCCTTCCCACCAGTTCCTCATAAGGGGGATAGGATGGGAAAGGGAAGAGGATTGGGCGGGGATGGGATTATCCTTCTTCCTGCACTCCTATGTCCAATAAAGGTAGGCAACGCTTCTGCAACACATTTGCTTGTTGCGGATGTCTATGGGCAGCGCTCACTTAACATCAGGTGATCCGCTTGCTCGTTTGCCACCATCTCAAATAAAAAAAAGGTAATTCCTGGTGTTTAGCAGTAACTTATTTAATTTAATAGATATAAACACTCATACATAACTTGGAGCTAACTGTGGTTTTCAAGATATTTCATTTACTAACCTTTCATTTACCATTTTGTTATTCGGACACAAAAAATAGACGGTTTCGTAAATTTAACACCAACATCGGATTTTTTGTGATACATCAATAATTCAGTTTTAAAATTGACTCGACAAGTCTATTTGTTTCGAACACTACATTCAGGACAATATAATTAAATGGTATTTTAACGAAGTAATGTTTTCAAAGTTGATTCTTAATTGATCATTCTTAGGGGCGCAGTGGGCAGGCGATACGGCACCTGTTTTGTTGTTGGTGTGGGGGTTTTATTGTGACTACACCGGTCACCTGCCCACTGTGCAGAGATGTGCCGGCTCATCATTTCTCCATATTTTTTAATAAACGTCGTACCTCATTATAGCATTTTATTTATCTCACTTCATAAAGATATAAATATACCCGTCTGAATTATTGTCAGTGTGCAACAGAATAGTTATTTGATATATTGTATTAAGGCATGAGCCTAAGTAATGGAGTTAATTAATTACAAAATTCTGTTAATATAAACAATTAAAATGTAAACATCAAATTTAAATAAGAAAATATTGTGTTTATAAATAAGCAGTGGTGGTTCAGCGGTTCAGGCCCCGACTTACGTACTGTGAGTTGCGGGTTCAACTCACTGCTCCCAAAACGGTGAAGGAAAACATCGTGAGGAAATCGGTATGTTCTTAGAACCACCAAATTCGAGACATGTGACATCCACCAACCCGCACTGGGCCAGCGTGGTGGGTTACGGCTCATTCCCTCTTTCGGAGAGTAGGCCTGTGTCCGTGCAGTGGGGAACTTTCTAGGAAAGGCTGATTTATTATTATTTTTATAAAAACATTTGGGCTTACGTTTTTATTGAGATAATACGTAATTATCACAAGAATTTCGAATTCTAGGACAGTTGACAAAAATCCCACCTGTTGTTAAGTGGTGATGTGGTCTAAAGATGGTACGCACTAGTTTAGAAACAGCATATTTACTCTTCTCTTGAAGGTGCAACGTCGTAATCGGACGGGAATACTGCCGCTGGTAATTTATTCCAATCCTTTGCCGTTCGCAAGACGAAGATTCGAATCGCTTCGTACGAACGCGCGGTATCTCGAATATGAAAGGATGGAGACCAGCCGCATGTTTAAACGTCCGATGGTATAATGGAGATGGTTAACACCCTCTAAGTTTTGAAATATCATTGTATCATTTAGAAAGGCATTTGATGAGCAGTGTCCCTAACTAGGCTTCAGTAAGGATGTATCATTAATCGCGGTATTAATCCAAATTTCTTCGACCCATTTGGTAGCAAAGACTTCTGTAATGTACGGTTCTCACACAACCTCTAACCTTTTCAAGAGCCTACCAACACGCTTCTAAAACTCATCTGTTACGGCTACAAGTTTGTTGCTTATCAGACAAAACCTTAAAGTGACCATAGTCTTTTCCTCATCACGCCGAAAAGTAATTTTGAACTGTAGTAGAACATTAAAAAAGGAAAGCAAGTTATTGCATCACCATTCAGTGTTCGTAGTACTTTATAAAACGGGCCGAAGTCGGCGATGAGGGGCGAGGGGCGAGACGAGGGGGACAGGACTTAAGTGAATGAGAGCAAAAGGACTTGGACAGCGTGTTGATGTAGATTTACGCGGCTGCGGACTCCGGTGCTCTACTGGCCCCCACAAAGCACAGGAGACGAATAGAGACGCATCGAGTTTTATTGTTTTAAAACAAACCATTAAACAGTTAGTAGTTACTTTAACGACAATAGTACACTTTAATGCGTCCTCTTGAAACTTCAATATAATAAATACAAACATACACACACACACACACACACACACATATATATATATAACCATCACACATAGTATAACCGTTTTATAGTTGTATTATCAATGTAAGAAATCCGAATGTGTATAAATGTATGAAAATCATTCGAAACAATACATTTCAACGATTCAATACCCCCTAATGTGATACTGTGATGTATAAACAGTTGGAGTTGTTATTATTCAACCTTCTAATGTAACCTAACCGGCCTGCTTGCAAAGGAGTACATAAATACTTTGTAAACACCTATGGCCGATATTGCGTTCATGAAGATGTACACAAAAATGACAGGATTGAAATCGCTATGTGTTCCATTTATCCATCAGTGTGATGAAAATTAAAGTGCTTTATTTATTCAAGGTGTACACATTTTAAGATATATTTCACTAACAAGTTTCATGAAATAATGTTTGAACAATAAATTGGTATAATGGTCAAATAATGTATAGATATATCATCGCAAGCACAAAGTACTGCGCCAAGAGACTTGAAATTTGCACACACTAAAATATTTTGTCCCAAATCGATCCCCTAAAAGTCTAAAGTAAATAAAAATGTAGGCTCCATAGCACTCGTGTTCCAATATTTGAGACGGATCGCGGCCGCAGATAGCGCGGCGGCGGACATTTTTTGCGTTGTGCTTTTTGCTCGCGTTTTCGCCTTGTGTCCACACACGCTAATACTAAGGGACAGCCGATCCGCTTTCGCCTCGAGCCTTGTCTCGTGGAATTCTCTGCATAGACCTCGCTATCGCTGAATCTCGTTACGCTAACAAACGATTTATATATATATATATTACCTTTTATATGCCTTTATTGACCTTTGCTAAATTCATCTCGCTCGTGAACATGTATAAATTCTTTATTTATGTACTCACTTTTTTTGGTGGCAAGCGGATCACCTGATGTTAAGTGAACGCTGCCCATAGACACCCGCAACAGGCAAATGTGTTGCAGATGCGTTGCCTACCTTTAATGGATAGAGGAGGGCATAGACAGGAAAAAGGATATTTCCTTTTGCCCGCCGACCCTCTTCCCGTACAACCATATTCCCTTGCCTATCCTGTCTTTATGAGGAACGGGTGGGAAGGGGAAGACGACTTAAATTAGGCCTCCGGCACCTCACTCGTCAGACGAAACGCAGTGTACTTCTACTTTACGCCTGTCTGTGAAGTCGTGGTATTTCACCGGTCGAGCCGGACCATACATGCAACAGATGTCGTTGCGGCCTCTACCACTTATGCCTAAGTTAAAAGATTTAAGCCCAGTTTGTGAAATGTTTGTCAAATGTTTAGACTATAATTTGCAATCAATTTAAATTTATTCTTACACCAGCTTTTAACATATCATTTTAAGTTAATGGCATCAATTGACTAAATAAGCTACAAAACTATAATGTTATTTACTATATAAGTACGTATAATGTGACTTGATGGACTGCTATAAATGACCAGCAGTAATTATGGGTATAATGAAATTAGTTACCTAATATAATGAATCGTAAAGATGGCGGCCGACACATTGCAGCACAACACTAATGGCCGGCTTAATTTGTCTAATCAATTGCTTTCAGTCGACGTCTCGAATTATACAGAATAAAAATATCCTCGCTAATTATATCGCTTCCCATTCGCGACGCTAAGTAGACGCAGCGCTGCGCGATACTGCGCGATACCGCCTCACCTGCCCATTACGGCTTGCGCGCGCGCACGCACGTTCCAAATTTAAAAATTTTAAGGCATTTCATCGCTATCTATCATCGGGAGCGGTCGTGTCGTATGTATTGCTCCAAGAAGTCGATTAAATCTCCCTGTGCGGTGATCAATGCTATAAACTGAATGTGTTACACTTGTGGTATATTCATGAGCAGGCCGCAACCATTAATATAATATTAGTAATGTGTTGTCTATCGATGTTTTTTTTTAAATGTAGTCAATAAATAATATGTATTTATGACTGGCCGGTTTGAAATTAGTATGTTATCTGATATTGGTAATGTGTTGTTAATAAATATTCTACTCTATAAGGGGTCACTACACCGATTCGAAAAATGTATTTAAATTTTAAAAGCAACATCCAATAGTAAAACCTGATAGGGCTAGGTTAGGATCACTCGCTAGGTTCATCTGGAGATTGCCTTAAAAATTTCATCGAAATCGGTCGAGCCGTTTCGGCGTCGATTGGCCACACACATATACAAACACACATCTCTTTTTATATATACAGAAAATAACAATTGTACGAATATTCTGATTACTGTCGTCATTTCTTTAATCTCTCCCGAAACTTATCTCAAACCTCCAACTGAACAGACGCCCTCGATAAAGTACATTCGTTCCGAAGAGATTCTATAACGAACTTCGCTATCGATATACAATCTCTAGCTAGCGACATCTCTTACCAAAATATGCCACCTGCCAACGCATTTGTATGGTTTGACGTTCGCTAAATTGTCTATGGAATAGAGTAATATTATCTAGCTCTTTGACAACGTGACATTTCGAAAGATTAGGTTAGGTTAGGTCATTTTTATACATAGTCTTTTCCACTAGCGATAACTCTAATCGAATGTTACTTTGTTTAGGGTAGAAAGGGAGTATTGTAGGAGAAGTCTCTCATTAAAGTACATTGGTGTTTTCTAGATCCCGCGTCCCTTACTCCCTATTAACTCTGTTAGAAGCAGTCGTTTTTTTTATTTTTGCTAAACCCAATTCTACTAAAATATCACCGTTCAACAGAAAACCGACTCTTGCTGAGTGACTTCAAACTTACTCGTTAGAAAAAAAGTCGAAGTTACCCAACATTTATCAGCCCATGTATTTTATCACCACCCCAAACCTGCCTCCTCCAACATTGCCTTTATATCCTTCCACTAAATGCAGTATATTAAAAACCTCTAGTAATAAAAAAAATAAACGAGCAAGCGGATCACCTGATGTTAAATGAGCGCTACCCATAGCCATCCGCAACAAGCAAATGTGTTGCAGATGCGTTGCCTACCTTTAATGGACAGAAAAGGGGTTTTAAACAGGAAAAATGATATTTCCGTACCCTCTGCCCGTCCAATCCTCTTCCTGTTCCCATCTTATCCTTATAAGAAAAGGGTGGAAAGGGGAAGAGGACTGAAATCAGGTCTCCGGCACCTCACTCTTCAGACGAAACGCAGAATACTCTACTTCACGCTTGTCTTCTGTGAGGTCGTGGTATTTCACCGATCAAGCCGGCACATTCGTGCAACAGATGTTGCCGTTGCGGGCTCTACCACTGTTAGATTCTTTGCAACATGGTCATCGAGTAGTGACAAACGCACGAACTAAATCGTCAATCGACGAAATTTGACTCATATTTATTCCACACTTTATATATTATCATAACATTAATAACTAACCGTGCCCTGCGGCTTTACCCGCCGTGAAATTAAATTTAACCGCCGATTTTCCAACCTTAACTGAACCCTATTATGAATGACTGGAATAGTTCGCATATGGCAGAATTTTTTCCTTCTTCACACAATATCTTTATAAATTATAGCCAAAAATAATAGTTATTCTGATGTATAAGCTATATTATTGTAAAGTTTCACTAAAATCTAAGCCGTAGTATTTGCGTGAAAGAATAACAAACATCCATACATACCAACTTTCGCATTTATAATATTATTAGTATTAAGTAGAGTATTTGAGGTCGGTCTCGGCTCAAGCTCCATAGCGTTAGGACAGGTCCCTAGCGGTCTGAGGGCCCTGTAATGGTCCGGTAATCGAGTGGAACGTGTTGGACGCGTGTCGAGTGCCGCGGCAGTGGGACCTAATTACAAACACGTACGCACGCTGACCGCTTAGTTTACGCTTTAATTGTTAAACTACTTGGTAATAACGGTCATAACACTTCCTGTTGAAAAAACGCAAAATTTTTGTACCAAAATGTTCTGTAACACAAAGCAAGAAACAAGAGGGAAGTTGCACTAGCTCAAGTTGATACCCCTTAATAGCTTAGCTTGTATAATGGCTCAGCCAGTAGCAACATATGTTCCACGAATGAGCCAACAAGTGGCGAGTCCAGGGTTGTGATTGGGGGAAGTCTTGACCCCGTTTTAAGCGTAGGTAAAACGGCAAAACCCAAAAGCATACAATTTGTATAGTTCAAATCCAAGGTAGTGTAATGCTGCCTTAATTATTTTATTATAATAATAACTTTATAGTTAATCGCTAATAATTTTAAGGGAGGTTCAAGCCCCTTAGTCTCCCGACTGGATTCGCTAATGGATCCAAGTCTACTAAGAACGTACCAAGACCTCACAAAGACTTGAATACCTGTATTGCGTTTCGTTTGATAAGTGAGGTGTCCGAGTGTTATCCGCTTTCTATCCTCTGCCCTCCCTTTTTATTTTAATAACTACGAAAGTAAAGTATTTAAGAGATATCTATCGTTCATCCAATGATAAGTTTATCTATGGTAAAGATGTGCCTCCCTATTAATATACGGGGGCACATCTACACCTAGATCTAATGTCTGTCAAAACGTAGTCTTTCCTCGAACGAAACAATTTGCGAAAAAGTTAATTTGTTTATTGAGCCACTTCTAAGAAACGTCTTAATTTTCTTAAATCAACATTAGGCGATCCGCTGCCCGCTTGTCTGTGGCTAGAACAGTGTTGCCCTGGTTATTAATTAAAATATGCGTTGATTTTAATTTTATTTTTTCGTATTTGCTTACATATTCATTTAATTAAGTGGTTTTTTGTTCCAAGAACAGTCTGTACCAAAAATATAAGTACTCTTTAGGCATTTTCTTGTAGCAACTCATCAAAAATGCAACGACCTCCCGCTCCCAGTCCGAAATGAACCAAACAAAAACAACGTTCATGCCAATTCATTAAAACTTTCCCGGTGATGACCTCTGTACCCCGACGCCCCTACTATTTATACCCGACCGTAGTGAAAATTTCTCGCTGGCAACACTAACGGCGCGACAACGAGCCAAAGTTAGATTGCAAGACTATAACGCGCCTCCGAGCCGAGATGAAGACGAGAGCTTTTTAACAGTTGGCAACATTCGCTATTACGTCATAATTTAAGATCTCACTTTTGACTTTGAAGGCCTTTGGCTTTGGCGAGTGAACAAGTTGGAAGCCTTCAATTTACTTAAATTTGCACATTTTTGCATTTACTTTTTTATATCTCTTCTAAACTTTACGTTGCTTAAGTTAATTTAAGGTAATTGTTAAGATAAGTGTCCGTCTTAAGAAATAAATATTTAAAGCTATTTTTTTAAATTCAATAACATTTGAAATCATACAATTATATGCCTTCAGATACCGCGTTCAATACAAATTCAACATTCAAAAGTGAAGCCTGATCTTTGACGTGAAAGTATACATATATAAATACCAAACCACCAAACAATTGTTATAAAAAATTTATTAACATACAAAACATATTTTATCAACCTTTACGTTTCTAATATATGTTCTTTTATATTTCGGATTATTTTTAGGGTAATTAATTATATTTATACACATATAACATGTCATGGCGTCGCATGTTTAGTATTTTTTTATAGCATAAGGTGGCAAACGAGCTCGCGGTTCACCTAATATCAAGTGATCGCTGCCCATAAGCATCCGCAACAAGAGTTGCAGACACGTTGCCTACCTTTAATGGATAGAGGAAGATAAACAGAAAATGGTTATATCCCTTTCCTATTCATCCCCTCCACCATCTAGTCCTCTTCCCCTTCCCATCCTTTGTTAAGGATGGTAAGGGGAAGAGGACTAGAATTAGGCCCCCGGCACCTCACTCTTCAGACGAAACGCAGAATAATCTACTTCACGCCTGTCTTTTATGAGGTCGTGGTATTTCACCGGTCGAGCCGGCCACTGTCGAGTGTTAAAATCATACCACAATCATCGTAAAAATTACTTGAGAAATGTGATGTTCGTACACTTATCTTACTTTGAGGTATTAGTTTCACAAGATTTCATAGCATAGTCTTTTTTAAAATTACAAACAAGGAGATTTTGTAATCATGAGATGAAAAACGAATAACTAAGCTGGATTTTACGAAGTCACCAATTGGCGACTGAATATGGCTTCACTATTGGGTCTCGGATGCCCCATCGGCAGGTATTTAACATCATAATTTATAAATTCTTTACTGAATGAATCATTAACAATAACTTGTCATTTCTGGATAATTTATACTTATAGACTGTAGTCAAGTTGTCAAGTGATATTTGTTTTGCGTTTCTAAGCTAAAGTTTAACTTGACTTTTAAAGCTTGACATAATAGATGAAGCTTAAAATGATACGTGAAATTGCAAATTATTGGTTCGGTTTATAATTAACCGTCAGTTTATAATATGGCTAGTAGGATTTCAAATCAACAATGTTCATGTTCTAACGGTGACATATCTAAGCCTAATTCTTGTTTGCAATCTCATCTGTTGTTTTAGTCGCTTCAAGATGGTATCAAATTGTCTCCTTAGCTGTGGGAAATCTGCAACATTATTTGATCTTAGTCTTTTGTACTACTAAGTTTCATGTTATACATCCAATAGGTACTAATACACATAAGATATACCTAATCATTAAAATATAAAAATCAAAACTATATTTTGTACACAAAAAACTGATAAAATTAATTCCTCCCTGTAACTGGGGAATGTTTTCGTAAAATAATAAAAAAAAATTAAAAAAAAATATTTATTCAACGCTTTCATCAACCACCTCTATTATTTTCGTTACTACTAACGCCATCTAGTATGCGTTTGAAGCACTAACTTTCATTCATATTTAATATTGTTCTAAAATTAGTTATTAATGGTCTAGTAATTGTTGAATCAATTAAGTGACAATATTAAACAATAAAATTGGTTAGAAGTGACTAAGGCGTTCAAACTAAATGCTTTTCGGACTGACGGATTCCCTAAATTAAAATAAAAAACATTTTTTGATATTATTTCGCAAGTTGCTTCTTGTTCTGAATCCCTAATACGCATTTACGGACTACCATAAATACCAAATTCATAATAAGTCCATATACTGGAAATGAATACAAAATCAACAAAACATAACTAGAAACTAAAATACGATACATAAAGCACTATTTATTTGTAAAAATAAACAACACAGTGAAGTTGGTACCTGATCTTGAATGTACGATGCGACTCTGGTCATCTGCCTTTTTTATTTATCATGGTTAATTAAGCGAATCGTGGCTGGACGGCCATTGTCCAACTTACCTGCCCGACGATTTAAATCTGCTCCCTCCGACCGGTTGCACGGCCTGTCAACCACCTTTTTATTCTTCAATAATTTATTTACTCTTCATTATTCCACAAACACAGCCATCGGGACCACAATAACAAACTTTACTCAATGCATGCGCTTGCAACAACACTCCAGCACGACTTGACACAAGCTTTGCAAAACTATTACAGTTTTGTATATAAAAAAATCGCGGGATTTTTTATTATATTAACGCAAACGCTTAGAATATATTTATTTGTACGTTACCTGTTGTGACATTCGTACATTCAGTAATAAGATTATTGTTCTCGTTGCAAATTTATTGTCGTTACGCGTGCTTTACTCGATGTTGTGTTTTCGCGCCACGCGTTTAACACATGTGGCGCTTCGCGCGCGTCTGCTGCTGTCATTGCGATCCGTCAGCGGCGGGGCTGAAGCGGGGGGTGGGCGCGGGGCGCGGCTACGTCCGCCAGCATTCCGCTCTCGCTCGCACAACAGCTGCAAACTGAGTTGAGTCACAACAGTGCTATAACATTCTCAGTTATTTTATTCATTTCTTCAACATTTAAGGACACGTGAGTACCAATTTTATGTAAATATTTGATTTCGTAATGTGTCAATGTGATATTTTGTCATTTCACATCTTCATAGCTAAATAACACAATGTTCAAAGCTGTTTAAAATTGTTTTAAAAGCGTCTGTACTTAACATTTGTTTTACATGTTAAACGTTATTGAATAAATAAAAAAGATGATAAGGTGACAAAGCAAAAATATTTGTTGTATATGACTGCAAAAGTATTCGAACAGGGGGATGTAGTAAAGAGTTATTAATTTTTATAACATTATAACCTCAAACTTTCCTTGACGTATGAAGCTTCGCATTTGAGATAATAGATGGCGCTAGCTGTGGGGGCGGAGCTAGTGAAATCGGTGTGCAAGTTTCAAGCTTATTTGACTGCCTTGTATTATTTTTAATTGCTTACTTTTTGTTTATTCAACAACACTAGGCATAGTATATGTATAGCTACGATAAATACGAATATATATTTGCGTAACATAATAATCAGTGACAACTTAAAATATGTTGTAGAATAAAGGTAAATTAATTTTCTATACATCAACTGTTTACATTTTTTTACTGATACAATTCGAAATGTTGATACAGTAAGCCAAATATCAATGTCAGAGTGCTGTGATACAGCTCATCACTGGGTCTTATTGTTTCAGTTTTAAATTAAATAATGATTGTCTATTTTAGTAACCATTTGCTTTGGAGGATCAGAAAAGTACAAGAAGACTAGACTAGAGACTAGACTATTTTTTAAATGTAAAGTCAGATTACCATAAGTTAACAAAACTTAATATTTAACTCACAGTTTGTTGCAACGACATTATATGACAATTAGGAGACAAAAAAAAACTCGTACCTAATAATAAAATAATAATAAGAAATCGACCTTTTTGAGAATGTTCCCACTGCAGGGAAACAGGCCTCCTCTCCGAGAGAGCGAAATGACCCGTAATCCACCGCGCTGGCCCCAGTGCGAATTGGTGGATGTCACATGTCTTCGAATTTGGTGGGTCTTAGAACATGCCGGTTTCACGATGTTTTCCTTCATTGTTTTGGAGCAGTGGTGATGAAATAAATCACAAAAAGCAAAGCGCCTGCCCGGGTTCGAACCCGCAATCTACAGTACGTAAGTCGGGGCCTAAACCGCTGAGGCACTACTGCTCCTTACCTAATAATCTCATTTGAATTATTAGCGAATTAATAAATTTACCGTAATATACAAAATAAATAAATTATAGGGAACGTGACATCTTTATAATATCGAATATTAATTACCACGGATCGCGCATGCGCCAGTAACAATACGGGCAAGTTGTAAAGCGCGGGAAATCATACACACTTGTGTATTTTAAAAAAAACTTAGTTGTATACTATCTCACGAAGATTAGTAATGAAATTATTAAATCAAGTACGACGAACAGTATTTTACAATTACATTAGGAGTACGCGACGACCAGTGTAAAAAATTTGCTTCATTTGCAATTAATTTATTTGCCACTAATTATGTTGATCCGATCGCTACCAAACACAGGAATGAGCCAATCTGGAAAATCCCTCTAAATTTCATCGAAATTGGTCCAGCCGTTTCGGAGTCTACAGGTCTGGTCTATAAGGGAACATATAATACATACAAACTTCGCTTTTTATATATATTTTTTTCATAAACAGTATCCTTTGTTACTTCTAATACCTCCAAGAATATGTGTACAAAGTTTCATGATGATCAGTTGAGTAGTCTTAGCAAGCGTAACAAACAAACTTACATTCACATTTATAATATGACAGATAGATAAACACCTATTCTCAGACCTACCGAATGTATATGCAAAATTTCATTGAAATCGGTTTAGCCGTTTCGGAGGAGTATGGCGACTAACACTGTGGCAGGAGAATTTTATATATATAGATATATCCAACCAAAATCACGTGTGTGGGTTAAAGTTTTCATTCACAGAAACACCGTAGTTGATTTACTGCGTCGCCGTTCTCTTGCAAGTTGTCTTAGACAAGGGAATTAAATGCGCAAAAAAAGGCACAAAATTTATGAGTAGTGCACAATGTGCGTAATGCATCACTCGTCATAAAGGACAGATTACGTCTGTCTGTCTGTTGCGACAGATTTACGAGCGCTGCATAATACCCGCCTCGTCTGTACGCCACGACAAAAACTTTCACCGTCGACGAACGCACCGGTTCGATTCCAGGTTAAAAACTAATGCGCTGGTAGATTGAACCCATGTGTAAGCATTCTTTACTATAAATAGATCCGTGTTAATTAGATTTTGATATTTTTAATGTGGCCATATCATCTATTGTTCAGTAAAACTGAACATAATGGAGGGATTAGTGCCGTAAATTATTACCATAAACTCAGCTTTAGATGTTTAGTTTATACATTATCTCTTGATATAATTAACCAATTAACTAGTGCAAGGCAATCTAACATACTGTGAAATAGTCGCGCGTACAAACATAATGCAGGGTAATTAATAATCAATCCAGGTTCGGATTACCAGTGACGCGCGAGACAAATGTTTCCGGACGAGCGGCCATTTTATTTATATTGATTTTTTTTTATTTTGGAAAAAACAATTTACGAGCTTCGGGACCGCCTTCCGAGAGATTTAGCGAGAGTCATAGACCGGAGCGGCGCGGCCTGGCGTGGTACACTCGCGCACTGAATCATGAAAGGTTCTAACGGGATGCGGTTTGGGCAGCTAAAGCCGGTATTTGATGTATGTTTTTTAATTTTAATATTCAATTGATTTTATCTGACGTAGTTTAGGTTTGTAATGTGTTAGAACGAATTCGTTTTTCGAAGATTGCGGATACAAAAAGGGAATAGAGTTAAAATTCATGATGTCAAGTGTAGCGCCGAGCTGACCGCGGGTCCGCGCTGTCAGCTTATTTAATTGAAGTGAAACATTATCTGTGGCAATTTATCGGCGACTAGCGACGGACACACGGACACACGGACAATAACTTGTACTACATGCTCGAGTACAAATTTAGTTATCCGCCCACTCGGCCAAGCTCGATTATTTATAATAAAAAAAAAACCTTTTATACGTTTTGTTTCCGATTCAACATAAATAAGATATGTTATTTAAAGCCAATATATCACTTGACAGGTGGTAGGCAGGACCCTAAGCATTGATACGGTAATCACTACCCTATAGTTTTGATGATAGGGATATGTTTGCCGTGGCAGGGTGGACGGCGCGTCGGGTCGCGGTAGACGCTTCATAAGATTTATACATATATCAAAGTAAGGCTTTGTGTGAATGTAGTGAGAGATTTTAATCAACGGACGCGGCAATAAGCGAAGAGGCTCGGGTTCGAGTCCCGCGCGGCGCACAGGATGTTCAGCGGGCAATTAAGACTAAACGACTAATTAACTAGACCCACATCTATAGGTGATTTTATACTTAGATTGAATTCGTGGTAATACATTTGTGTAGGCCTTCGCTTTATCTATATCTAAAAGTGGCGAGCACTAGGACTGTGCTGTTTAGAATCTCGGTTTTGTAAACCCTGCTGTCCTATCATGCTTTCATCGTTATGAGCTATCACGTACTTGAATGGACATTTATTGAGTCACGGTGGACCTAAACTTTACCATGTAAAACTGTACCGCTAGGGGTCATTAAGTGACCTTAACAATGGAAGAGTCCGCAACAACATCTGTTGCACGAATGGGCCGGCTCGACCGGTGAAATACCACGACCTCACAGAAGACAGGCATGAAGTAGAAGTACTCTGCGTTTCGCTCGATGAGTGAGGTGCCCCAGGTCTAATTTCAGCCCTCTTCCCCTTCCCACCCGCTCTTCATAAGGGGGATAGGATGGGAAAGGGAAGAGGATTGGACGGGGTGGTGGTTAACGGGAAAAATCAAATATCCTTTTTTCTGTCTATGCCCTCTTCTGTCGATTAAAGGTGGGCAACGCATCTGCAACACATTTGCCTGTTGCGGATGTCTATGGGTAGCGTTCACTTAACATCAGTTTATCCGCTTCCTCGTTTGCCACCATCTCACAAAAAAAAGTGCTTTTTATACAGTCCTACAGTCAGACAGGTGTGACACCTTTTTATATAAATTTATATTTGCTGGCGTGGTCCTCCTGTGGGGTTGGCTAGCGTCATTGGTATTTCCGATTCGAAATAGTGACCTTTAAGACGAGATACTTGTCGGACGCCGCCCACACTTGCAACTCGACTGAATTGTTTCTACTTTAAATAAATTTTAAAGACATAAAGATATTTGTTCATCATGTTACCCGAAATATAGATTTAAAAACTTCTCATGTAATTATTTCCTTACATTGTTACAAGTTAATCAATAATTAAAGCATGACTGTTATGTAAAGTTAATATAATATTGCCGTAAAAATTTTATTTTTACAATTAATTTATTTATTTTACAAATTTATTGTTATTTTTCACAAAAAAATACTTTAAAATTTAATTAAAAATAAGTTGGAAAAATATCAAAACTGAATATTTCATCGTAAACTTAATACATTAGAAATCAGTGATATAACTTTGTGCAGCTTGATAACTTGAATCCGTAGGAAAAAAGTAACACTGTGTCTCCACTAGTATCATACTGTGTACATAATAATTAAAAAATATAATACATACAGTACATCGGAATATTGTTTTAGAAAATTCGAATCAATTGTAATGAACCGATGGTATTCATCGAGTTACGTAATTACTTACGCACACACAACACACCGACACACAGACAGACTTCCTCTTGTCTGTTCGTCTATTGAAAATGTTCCCGTGCGTTCTATAACCTGCAAGATTTACACGAGGCGCTCACGCGAGCCGCGGCCGCGCGTCCCGATAACTTATGCTAAGCGGACGGCATCGACGTTAATTATATTGACAGTACATAATTGCACATTACCTTGCCCTCCATGTCACACCAGTCCACTTTGGCTATGAACTTTATCTGAATATACGTTTGAAATATAAAAAATAACGATTTCATTTTAACGATAGGCGCAACGAACAAGTAGCGCCATCTACCGACAAAGGGCTGTAGCTTTGGAAGTGACAAACAACCAAGTGGACCATAGAGACATTTTTTTGTAATTAGAAGTGAATTATAAAACTGTTCATTTTGGTGTTGATTTGAAAAGGCTTAGGCGATGCCGGGTGTCGAGGCGCCGGGGCGCGTTGCGTCGGCGGCGGGCGCGGCGGGCGCTAATCGATGCGCGCCACTGCGCTGTCTTGCGACGGCGGCCATTACGCACCTTTATGACCGCGCGCCCGCCGCCCGCGCCCCGCGCACTCACCGTGCTCGCCCCGCGCGCGCCCCGGCGCCCTCCAAGGCGGCACATGACGAATCAATATGCCGCCGACCGACTCAACACTTATTTATTTGACTCGATTTATTAGCCGAATGCCTGTAAACTTTTATGCATCCCCCAAGATCGAGGGCGCGCGTGATGGACAACGCCACTATCGAATTCTATGCCTTCGCCGAAGTCTATGTTTATTGCGAATACGAACAGATGTCGTTAGTGTTTCGGTGTAGGGGTGAGTGTAATTGTTTTGTTTCTCAAATTTCGAGATAACGATAGAACATTGTAAGGTGACGTAAATGGTACAATTGTATAATCCTAGTTGAACTACGCAGTATTCACTAAAAAAAGTAATAGGACTTGATGTCTGAAACTTTATCTCCTTGGATGATTTTTTTTAACTCACCGATTCTAAAGCTAAAACTTTATCGCTGATCCAATGAGTCAATTATGTCTGTGAATAAAGTTTACCTTTGAATTCACAGACAAACAGGACGGGACAGAGTGTTTATATCACTTAAAGTTGACTTGTCATTGTCATACAGTAACAGGTCCTCGCTTTGTTTACTGGTAAATTATACCAACATAACATAAACTAAAAGTATATACCAAGAAACCCGCATAGTATTCCGCATACATAGTTAATTTGCAATAGAAACGTATAAAATTACATCTTTCCAATTACAAATTTAATAGTTTATCACTGATACTGGTCTGTCCACGCTGTTCTAAATACATGGGTTTGATAGACAGGTGTCGGGCTACATAATGAAACAAAGACGGTTGCTCTTCGAAACACAGAAAACTACCTTCTTCAACGAAGTGTAGTTGCAACTTTATACACCTTACACCACGCTAATATCAAAGCTACCGTGATCCAAGCTCAGGGATCGTTTTATCTGTATTAGGGATATGTATGATTCAGATATATAAAATGACAAAGGTCAGTTACAAATTTAATCTAAAGCAAAAAACGTAAAGGTCATTCAACCAATTGCAACTTTGTGCGACCAACTTACGAAACTCGAAAGCGATTCATTGCGTTCATTAATTAAAACAGTTTTATTTGAAGCAATTAAGATGCGTTGTCTCTTGCAACGGCGATGCCAAGAGCGCGGTGTACACGGCCGCCGGAAGCGTGTCATTTTTTTACAAATATCGCGGAAGGAAAGCGTGGCCGCAACGCAACCCCCACCCACTGCTGTTTAGACGTTTTTTTATGCTAATTATGGAGATTTTACTTTAGCTAGACAATTATTTAGGGAGCGCGAGAACGTGCCCTTGCAGCGGTTTAGCAGGGCCACAATAAAACATACAAAAGTACCTTTTTAAATATATAAATCTGGTCAAAATAAACCCGGCAGTGTTCGGACGAGTCTAGTTGTTTTTTTAGGTGCTTATTAAATTTTGTTATGTTCTTTCTTAGGAAGGAATTAGACGTATTTTGTTAAGATTAATTATTCATTATTATTATTTTTCATATCTAATTTATGAATTGTTTATGATAAAAAAAGTATGTAACGGTGGGCTCGATAAGTTCTGCCAGAACAGCCAGCTAGCGGGGCGGCGTGGTAATGCAAAACAATTTCGCTCGCCGTTTACGTCGACGCCTAAGTTCGTTCCGCGCTAACGCGGTAAAGGTGTGGTCACACTCACACGCCTCGCCTTCTTCTTGTTCGGCACAAAATCGACGCATTTATAGGTTATATAATCTTGTAGCAATAGTAAATTGAAAAAAATTATGTAGTTTCTGTTTGTTATATTTGGATTCCAAGTAAATTTCAATTACCAGTGATAAAGGCATTTTTATTTTCTATCATGATTTATTGTGAATTACTTCGGTTGATTCTGTCACGATTGCCACAGCAATTGTAAATTTAAAGCTATTTTAGTTTTGTAACTGTTCTCCGACCGAGTTCTGTCGCTGTGCGCGCGCCAGTCTGTCCGCGGCCGCCTCACACTCGGATGCATAACAGACAAACAGGCTAATCCCGGCGTTATCGTAAATTGTCAGTTTATGACGTGCGGAATGGCCGCGGGGGGAGTGCGGGGGGCGCGGGAGAGTTTTCTAATTTCGCCCCCTGCGCCCGTTTTGATGCGCTAATTCGTGTAAGCAGTTTCTGAACGTGCCTGTTCCGAGTTCACTTCATTGCGCCCACGTTAATCTTGCATCCGTAGAATCCTTATTCCGTTTACACAAGGTCGCTTATGCTCTGTGTACACGATACGTGTAATCGAGCAAGTTTATCGCCGGCCTTTACATAAACTTGTCCAATTTACATACATTTGTTTATTCGGTTTTTAAATTAGGAATTAGCAGTGTTAATCGCCGGCCGTTATTTAAGTAAATATTACTGGTTAATGAGTGCGGCCATATTGCTCGCAGCGCTGGACTGTGAATAAACTTGTTATCATAGTCATAGTCTTAACTGATCACCACTTTTTTGTTTTGGGTTCTCGTCTCTATAACACCTTAAACAAGACTGTCAATATCTACCCTCTTTCGTCCATCAAGTGTAAATATACTGTTAAGAATTTTTTTACTGAAATTAAGCTATGATGAAACTGAAAATTTACTATGGCCTGATAGATTGTGACATACATACATGCAAACACGCGTACACAAAACAAACACTCACACATACGCACACACACACTCAACAAAGATAATATTGTGACATACATCCATGCAAACACGCGTTCACACAACAAACACTCACACATACGCACACACACACTCATACACATATACACACAAAAGAAACAGTTAACACCTAGAACCGTGCTATTCAAATTTGTGTAAAATAGCTCAGTACATTGTTAAGGAAAGGCGCCGGTGCTGTCACACAGTTGATACTATGACAGGCACCAACGCTTGACCTATTATTGGTATAATTTTGTATAGTTGAAATAAATATATAAATAAATAGTAATTATAACAAATATGTACAGTCACTACATGTAAAAGATAGGATTTTGACAGAAGGAATCATAAAGTTGCCAGAACAAAGTAGCATACGACCAGGCGATTCTCCTGATGTCAGGTGGCCACTAGCTATAGGCAACAAACAAATGTACAGATGGCATTGAAAGGATATTTATTTTTCCTAGTCAACCCCTCCACGTCCATTCCTCTTCCTCCTTAGTAGTTTAGGGATAGGGTGACATATGACTTTTTTTTTCATAAAATATTTCGGACTATTTAACAAAATGTTTGACACGTATTGTTCTGAATTAAATTATGTTGGCCCGCACGCACACGAACAGGCGAGTGTGTGTACACGTGTGCTCGACGAAGGTCGGGGCCCGCACCGCGCAGGCGCGATGCGATCTCGACTGCGCGGGCGCATCAACAATTAATATGCTTCATATAATCGATTCCTTCAATTATTCCACACTGATATATGTTAATCCTGCGGCGTGCCCTCCCCCGGGATATGTTGCCTATAATTACATGGGAGGTGACCTCCATTGACAAGTATTGATGTTTTTAATCTGATGTTAGGATAAGGCATTAGTATGCGCGTCCGTCCGCCCGTTGATTTGTGGCCACCGGCTCATTGCCTCGGTAATTATTGGATTTGGGCGCGATATTTATTGGCATTTCTTCTCGGTCGCCTTGATTTATCATTCGGCCGTCACCCTCGAGACTTATCGCCCGTACATTTCTTTTGTCTCTTCGTTTATTACGGAATCCTCGCGGCGGCGGTAATACGTCATATTCCAATAGGTTGCGCGGTAGGACACATGATCACCGCCATTAGGGCCGCGTCTCCCGGCGGATTAGCGCCGTCGACGCGCCGAGTAATGAGATGACACGAAATATTGAGAATAACGCGCGAAAATAATAAACGTGTAATGGCGTACGTGCGCAGGTGTCGCTCGCCGCCGCCAGGGGCGCTGCTGTCACTCGTATTCGTGAGGAGACGTGCAATTCCAATTTGCCTAAATATTGTTTTTCGATAACATTAATTATTATGTACTAGAAGATAATATATTTAGTATCAAATTCGTGTACCGATAATTGTATCTAAAGATTACTTTTATAAACTAAATAGACTTTTTTTTTGAAGACTTATAATTGGCTCAAATGGCCAACGCCATCTATAAAATGTCTCTATTTACTATTTAAATAAGTATTTACATCTCTATCTTTCTCTTTGAAAAAACTGAGATAACAATGTGTTTTCTGTGAATTTTTGGCAGTGTAAACCCACGGTTACATAAACTATAACGATTAATTCGCGATGTTTTTTTCTTTTAATTTTTTAATTTGAAACGGTAAATAACGAATGATGATTATATCTTATTTTAATTTTAGTAACTAGAATAAACCACAAGGACAACTATTTTGAAACAAGATTTACTGTGCTACATGTAGCGCCATCTATCTTTTACTTTGTAACTAATTTCACACTTTTGTAATTCGTATTTATCATAATTTCTTTCTTTATCAATTTTATTTAAAAAGTTAACTTAAAATCTATTTTATATTCAGCGTGTTTGAAAATAAACGAATTAACGGTTTTCCCGCGCTTCGTACCCAACGTAAGCAAGCGTCTTGCGCTAAAATGATGGATTAATGTCACGTGAGAATTTTCTTTAAAAAAGCAAACAAAGGCGGCAAAATTGCATCCAGCTAATATTCCCTTGCCAATCATCTTACTGAGTCAATTTTCCCGGTTAATAAGCACGTCAGCGCCCGCCTCGCTGCTCGCTACAATATCAACACGCTTTTTATTTTATTGCTCGTCGGAACACAATGCGCGCGGTGCTCGGTACCTACAAATAGCTTTGCAAACTTATGTTGTTAATTTTTTGTATTTTATTGTTTAATGAAGCCGATGTTATTATTTTTATATATTGAAACGAAAACTTAATAAAAGATGTGTAAAAAGTTATTTTTAAAGCTGTTTCAAGTAATTAATTCCTCGTTATAAATATACGAAATCAATTTAAAATATTTCAATCTTCAGATTTTTTTATTTCAAATTTTAAATTGCTCGACCATCACATTAAGTTTCGTATTTTTGCAACAATGCACAAGAGCAGAGTGGCGCAGTGGAAGCGTGCTGGGCCCATAACCCAGAGGTCCGTGGATCGAAACCACGCTCTGCTAAGAAACTTTTTTAATATTTTCTTTTTAATATTATTTAATACCTTATTAAAAGTTAATTGTTTAAGCGAAGTGTACATATTTTTATTATTAATTCTGTTAATTTTCTCAAATATATAAGTAGCGACATCTATTGAGTCTTTATCTTAACACGAAAAAACATGGAGTTACCATTTACTATTTGAGCTATCGGATTTGTAACTAAGTTTTTACTGTTCGAATTTATAAGTTTAAGAAATGTTAAAGCGCTAGGTGAAAATCAGTTAAGAAAATATATCTTCTACTATCTCGATAACACTACCTACTGACCTCCGCAAACAAAATAAGTTTATTTAAATTCACTTTTAATTAACCATAGAACATAGATACTTCGTGAGGTGACACATTACCGCGACTAATTTGAAATATTTTCTTGTGTTCTTGAACACAACTCCATTACGGCCATTCAGCCGGCGCGCTTTAATAATTAGAGGCACGCCTTTTTATTCTTGTAATAAGCAAATGATCGGAACAATCGTAATCGTCAATAGGTAATTGCAGAGTCGAGGCTGAACTCTCTCGACTCCATTAAGCGTACGTCATGCGAGATTTATGTATAATTGAAATCCGGACTTTATTGTGCCACCGTGTTGATTTATGCGCTTCCCGCGCGCCGCGCCCCGCGCCCCGCGACCTGTGACGGACCAACGCCGCCGCGCTCGGAGTTCCTCTGCGTCTTGTTTGATCCAACCATTTCTTTATATTTCTTAATTACATACAAATTATTAAATTAAAATAAAGTCTTTTGTTTTTACATTATTATTATACATTTAAATAATTTTCAATTATTACTTCATTAGCTAGCATCGACACGTTACGGATGAACCAAACAGGAATATAAGTACACCTCTTGCGAGGTACAATATCAATTCTTATTTCCCAGGTCTGATTTTTTTGTGCGTACGGTAAATACTTGTCACGAAATATCGGAATGTTGTCACCTGTCACTTCTACCAAATAACAATTTAAATGTAATGCCACATGAGTCACACATTACTTCATGTAATCTTGCGAAGTTCGTCGCTCCGGCTAGCGCGGCTTGCGTACAATTTAATGATCTGTAAGTCTTCACCTCACTTTAACTTATTTAGAAAAATATTTCAAGCATAAACTTTGGAATGTTTGTTTGTTTGTTTACTAAAAATGCATAACGCTGGTAATTTATAGTCAATTAAGTTACTTTTACAGGTTCATATCAAGGTACGCTGAAAATCAATAGACTTTAACGGCTACTGTAACTTAGTTGATTGTACTTTTTGCTTAACGTAGCTTAACTTTCGTTGTATCCGGAGGATTTATTCGGTCAATTCATGTCGTATGACAGAAATAAAGTGAACGCAATTGTTGATATAGCTGTAAAAGAAGATTGAAGTAAGTGTACTCCGATGTCGTTGGTTATGTAGATGTTACTTATTAGTCAGAGCCGGCCAGTAAATCGCAGTGCTAATGTTAATGGCGTGTGAACACGAGACGACTCACTCCGAGGAACCAAGTTTAAATAACTGAATAATCCATCGATTATACATTAAGCGTTATTTATTCCTTGTTAACTTTATAAATGAAACGCTCATTCGAATGCAAAAATAATCGATAAAAAGGATAAATTCAATGTCAACGAAGACTTTAAGCCTTGCAATAAGTCGTCGGGGAGACCAATAATTCCTTCGATTCTTCCAAACTAATGGACGATGCCAGTCGCCAGGTACATACCCGCATTAAGGTGCACGCACGTCGCCCTCGTCTTGTTAAGTATTACCATGAATAATAATAACCTCAGACGATTCCATCTCATTCCAACAGTCGAATAAACACTAATAAATCGGCATCCGAGCCCGCAGCGGAATATGACATCTAGACACTAAGATATAAGACCGAGAATCGCCTAGCCGTTTCCTCACGTGTGTAGGTCAGTGTAAGAATAAACGCACGCATCAATTTCCACAAATCCGTGTCAAGAGTCGAACCCGATTTAAAAAAAACAAGCAGATCGACGCGGGGCACGATGAATAACTCTTTCTTATGTTATTTATTGGCCGGCGTGAGGCCGCCTCCGACGGGACCTAACGATGACGAATACGAGGTCTACTCATAAAAAGGCCTTTTGAGGTCTGACGTGTGATATATCTGAGCGCGCGTTCGCTATAAAGCACGCGGCGGGGCGCGCGCGCACGGCCGCCGATTGGCCGGCGTAATGAGCTTGCGCGCGGCGCAGTGACGTGGAGTAATCGCCGCCGTTTGTACACCAATGACGGATAGGCGGCTCGCGGCCCACGGCCCATTGTGGGCCACGACATGGACCCTCTCACGGGAGACCGATCGCGCAGGACTAGACTCTGATGTGAAGAAAGATGGGCGATGTATTTCCACTTGCCACCAAGACTAGTGCTTAGCTGGAATTAAGAATTTTTTATAGATGAAGGAGACAAACTAACAAGCGGTTCATCCTAATGAAGTGACCGCTACCCATAGGCATCTGTAACAAGCTAATGAGTTGCAGATGCGTTGCCTACTTTTAATGGACAGAGGAGGGAACAAACAGAATAAAATATATTTCCTTTTCGTCTTTATCCCCTCGGCCGTTAAATCCTGCCCCTTCCCATCGTTTCCTTATTAGTAATGTAGAATTAGGTCTCCTTCTCTGCATTTTTTATAAATATCAAGTCTTTTATCATTCTGGTTATCTTTTTCGTATCATAGGTATAATGATAGCGGATGGTGATCGTGTCGCCAGCGCTGTCCTAATGAATCTATCAACCCCGCGGGGCCGATCCGTTCGCGGCCGGACGGTTGACCACACGGTGAAGTCGAATAGTTTTAGACAGCTTACAATTCAAATTGATGACGTACCAACCCCAATCGACAATAAAAGTATCGATCTTCATTAAACGAAATTCGTTGGAATTAATACTATAGGCGTATGGAATAAAGACCAAACATAAATCAAAATTCTAAAGATATCGTTTGCGCTATCTTAAAAAAACTACCAAGCAAGCAAGTGATCACGTCACAGTTATGTAGCACTCCTACAATCTCGACTTTCCTAGACCGTAGGTATCCTAGTCAGTTTTCCTTCCTTCCATCCTTTCAGCAACTGTCTTCCACATCGCCACAATATCGGCCCCCTGCACTCATGTGGACTCCTGCAACTTTAATCAGATTGTTGCGTCGACCTGTAGCACCATTCTAGGACCTTTAGCCCCATCGAGCATCAGTACTGCGAGCAATACGGGGAGACTGAAAATCAGCGCGGCTTCCAATGTCAAACTGGTAGCAGCATCAGCTGAGCCCCCTCCCTTCACCCTAAAAATTGTTTGTGTTGTTTTGTTTTACCTCTCTTTTTCATTTTCATTTCAAATTTCGTTATTTTAATTTTATTTTGTGTCCGGCTAATTGCCATTTAAATTTTGCAATTCCTAAATTACATACTTATTAAATTGTACCTCAGAACAAAGCAATTTTAAAACCAACTCAATTCAATCTCCCATCGAATATAATAGTTATTTACTACATCGATTGAAATCCAATTACTCCCTACTAGAACACTAACCATGTAACTGAAGAAAAAACACACAACAGATAGGATATACGGGGCAGGCCGCGCGGCACAACTAGCTCGGGAATCAATTATAATTTCCATTAGATTAGGGCGGGCTCAGCGGATTTATGAGCACGGACAGAAAAATCTGCAACTACACCTTCCGTTGCAAGCCTGTGTACACACTAGAGCGGTGTGTACTGTACATATAACTATCGTAGTCTTTGACTTTATGACCACCCTGTAGCTCATCGGCTGGAGTACAAGCTGTCAGGTGTTGAATATGATTTTCGTTTGAGGCAAAAATTTTGTTTTGTAGTGTATGTTTACGCATCTAATGCTAAAATAATGTTATGCATGGAAAAAAGACAATGTAGAGCCTTTGCTACTCATTAAAGCAGCAAGTTAGTGATAAGAATAAATGACCCACGATATAAAAACGTAGCTACTAAAGTTCATATTAAGTTATGCAACCCCCAACTCAGCGATATTGGGATTGACATCAAGTTATGCAGCCCCCAACTCAGCGATATTGGGATTCAAGTCAAGTCATCAAGTGAATCAAGTCAGAAGTTAACCACATAATTCTTGAGATATTATAGCATTAAAACAGTTGCAGCGAAGGTTGGTAGCATTCTACCTCCACGAGGAGGAGGAGTATAGGAGGAGTGACCGCGGCGGAGGCTCGGGCGCTGGAGACTCGCGCGAGGTGCCGCGGCGCCGATCGATGTCCGCCTCGTTATTCGGGCGACAGCCTTTCACGACATCGCAGCGAACTCTCGCATCGACAAATTTCGCTTGGGACATTTTGTTTCATCAATTTAAAAAAAAGCTACTAAAATCTTACTAGCTTCCATGAAACCTCAGCGGCAGATAAGTGAATAGACGAGCGTCATGTATTTCGTGATCGTAAACTTTCCTTTGAAAAAGAAAGTAAGACATCATTTACGTGCAATCTTTCAGACCAACTTTATTTGATCAAAAGTGCCACGGTTGAATCCCGTCTTGAACGTTATAGAGTTAAGGAGGACACGCCAAGTTATAAATGAAGAGATCTGAGCACAATATCACCTGAAGTTCAGTGAGAAGTAAAGAAAAGATACGAGAAGAAGAACTTTATGACCAATAATAAACGGTAAACAATGCCAATAACAACCAAGGTGCGCACACCATAGGTGTACGGACCTGGAAGAAGAGTTGAAGAAAAAGAACCAAGCCAAATAGAATCTGTAATTTCTAGACCTTGTATACCTCTGAAACAAGCGCTTTTATTATTATTCAACTATAAAATGTGTAGCATAATATAGTTGTTATGAATACATAACAGATTTAATTTAATGTTTCCCTATTGTACTCAGCGTAAAGGCAACAACCCGTCTGGCGCCTGAAGGTACCCGCGCCCGGCGTCTCCGCGGACGCGTGACTGACGGACGTCCCCACACGCACACAGATACGCGTATACCACAACAGCACACTAGCGCCGGGATGCTACGTGGAGACAGACACACATGTACATAATAACACAGAGGCTGCGTATCCTAGGACACTACACAAGACATTGCATGTGTAGACAGAGGCTGCGTATCCTCGGACACTACACAAGACGTCGCATGTGCAGACACAGGCTGCGTATCCTCGGACACTACACAAGACATCGCATGTGCAGATCGCGTCATAAAAGATGGATAATGATTGATCGGGTGTTACAATGATACGGGAAAATTAATGCACTATTTGTTTTTATCTGTACTATGCTAGAAAACTGAACTGACTAAATGTAGCTACAAAGGCCTCTCGTAGGATAATGAAGATAATACCTCCCTTCCCCGGCGGGTTGTGAAGTTTTATTAACTTACAGGGACGTAAAGATCGCAGGTGTACACTCTGAAGGTATATAGAGGACGAGATCTTGTCTGTTAATTTCAATATTGCAGTAATTATCGTCTCCAAAGGACAAACGCGCGTTTTTATTCTGTTCCTCCGTGCAACTGTAAATAAAATGATTTTACACTTGTATTGAAGCATGTAAAACAAAATTACTGTGTGTGAAAATAAATATCAAGTTACTATGAAATCGATACGTTAAGTGGCACCTGCGGCGACTTGGCACGGCGATACGGCGCTACGAAACACGGACAAGAATAACGAATAATTAAAGAGTTCCACGAAGTTTCCACAGCTCCCCCCCCCCCCTACACGGTATAATGACAAGTATGACGTTGGCGACGCGCTGCCGAGCCATTTGTCAAATGTCATTTGTCAGCTGTTAGTCAGACGAAGGGCGATTGACACGCGTCTCGCATTACTAACTGTTCTCGAATGAAACTCGCAATTAGTACTAAATAAGTTTACGAAAAATATAGCCATTTGAAAAAATCCAATAACATCTGATTTGATCCTCCGCGTCTCCGACCTTCGTGCTAACGATATGTCTCCGTAACTGCTAGAGCATGTAGGTACGAGCAATCATCACGTTTCTTCGTCACATTTATTGTTAAAACTTCTGCCATATTGCAGCACTGCATACATTATCCGCAACCTAGTTATCAACGCAAATGAAACAATCACATTCTTTCGCAAGTTGCACTGAATTAATGCTAATACTGTGATAGATCGGCGCATGCAAACGTCAAGCGGTTGCGACGCGGTGCCGCAGCGGCGCACCGAGCACGCAGCGTCAATCATCACGGAACATTGCCGACGCTACAGATAAATAATTCGCAACGACTCCCTGTAACCGAGATGTCACCGTTGACAGACATGCACCTTGCTATTATTAAGTTATTTCCAATCTACGACATACCATCTTATTTCTTATTTAAAAAGCAGATCAGTATATGTGTATCAAAGTATTCCAGATGCTGTCACCCCGGGACGAGGAGGATGACGACAGCCATCTCTGCATCAAATGTAACGCCACTATCGTCGGTCTGGACAACTATGTCGAGCACCGGAAGCGGCGGTGCGGCAAAAGCAAATCAGAAACAAAATCCGTTTTGCCTGTACACCCCTTGGAACCTACCTACAGTCTCGGCGCTGACGTTTTTTTCCAATCGTTGGAACTCCAGAGCAGTGTTAAGAAGACATCTCTATCTAGACTCATGCCACCGACGCCCATTACTAAAGCGAGTATAGAAAACAAGGCAACCTTAACCGTAGCATCGACTTCTAGAGATGTGCAGAGGAGTCCAGTCGAATCTAACATAAGAGGAGTCGATTGGATCGGAGGACATAGTTTAAGGATAGGAAGCAATGAAGATAATCAAACGAAACTTATTAACGCCGTTGCCAGCATCAGTGGTAATGTGAAGAAAGACTTGTCCACTTCTTATAGCTTAGGAAGTTTTAATGATTTTAAAGGAGATGACGAATCCGATGAATGTGTCGAATCAGAAGACGACGATGAGGAAGAAAGTGCACACGGAGCTAAATGGAAGCCACCTCCACATTACACCGGCGGCAAGTGGCGACCGGCATCACCTGATCACGAGGACTGGGACATCAGAGAGGAACAGGAGCATACCGGCGGCAAGTGGAAGCCTTTAATAATCGCAGACAGTACCGAGCGCGACGACGACTTCGACGCTCCGCCGCCCGGACACACGAAAGGAAAATGGGTGCCCGGAGCGCCGGAAAAGACGCAGATTATGCAAACGACTATACAGAATAAAGGATCCGTTCAGTATTGGTGCGGTCCGTGCAACAGGCGCCTCGGTTCCAGGGCTATTTATGAAAAACATTTAATGTCAAACTTGCACATGAAAAAAGTATTACCGGAACATGAATTAGAATTTTCGGGTCACATAGAACCTATACGAAGCATTGCCGACAAACGAGCCAGCCGGCCGTCGCGGTTTGTTAACAATAGCATCTATCTGCAGCCACAACGAAAGAAACAAAAAATTATCGATTCAACATTGCTCCCAAAAATTGTGAAAATCAAAAGAAAGCGGAAGCCTTATTTCGTCCAATGCTCGGTTTGCAAGTCTAGGGTCAGACACCACTTGATGGGAAAACATCTCATATCGCATTATCACTTCAGAAAAGCAACCGATACTAAAAGTCCCACTTACCAACAGCTGATTCTCGATAATATAGATGTAATAGTACACCAATCCCCGTTCCAGTGTAGCCCGTGCAAGTTTTATACCAATTGGCTTTCAAATTTCTTGCAACACTGGTTTTCGGACAGCCACAAAACAAATACGGAGCCGATGGATGGACGATATTGGTGTTCATTTTGCAAATTCGAATGCGAGTCGTCCGACACGATGGTAGGTCACATATCGGGACCGGAACACAGCGAGGTAGTGGCCGTTGTTAACAGATCTATGCCTATAATACTGCGCAAAAAGACCATCTTCAAATGCTCCACGTGCTCAAAGGAATTCAGGTACAACATCGAAATGAAACAGCACAGCCGTAGAACCGGACACGAGGTCTCGTACACGGCTACCGACGCGTACCAAGAGCTACATAAGTGCGAGCACTGTAAGGACAAATTTAAATCATCTCTTACCCTAGCCGCTCATTTGAAATCAAAGCACAAACAGAGGGCTTATTTTTGTCTCGTGTGCTCCGTAACCTTCAAATCTTCGGTTGAAGCCAAACACCATCGACAAACTTCCGAGCACAGAGTCCGTAGGAAGGAAATTCAACGGGAGAAAGGGTTGCCAGTTAAGGATTTAAGCAAGAAGTGTCCATACTGCGCGGACGACGTGCGCCTCAAGAACATCATCGAGCTGAAGGAGCACATAAGAAACGTACATCCTGACAAGAAGAATAAGTAAGTTAGATAACAGATTTTACTAAATATTAATCCATTTCACTTGCTACATTTTAAATACGTTTATTATAGTACTATTCTCATCATCAAACAAGAACAAAAAAACAGCCTTTTCTAGAATGTTCCCACTGCAGGGACAGAGAGAGGGAATGTGCCGTAATCCACCACGCTGGCCCAGTGCGGGTTGGCGGACGTCACATGTCTTCGAATTTGGTGGTTCTAAGAACATGCCGGTTTCCTCACGATGTTTTCCTTCACCGTTCTTGGAGCAGTGGTGATGAAATATTTTACACAACCTACAGTACGTAAGTCGGAGCCTAAACCGCTGAGCCACCACTGCTATACAAGAACAAGAATGAGTATTATTTATTGTAGCCATAATATGTCAATTTTCCAGATGTTCAAGATGTGGAATGTCTTTTACCCTATTCCAAGAAGTGACTCGACACATCAGATCTAATGCCTGCCAGTACCAAAGCGCCAATCACTCGAACACTTCTATAGTTTGGAACTGCAGTCAATGCGCCTTTACTACCGACTCGCAGGCCGAATGCTTCTTCCACGAGGTTTTACATTCCCCTTCAATAACGAAAGTCGTGAAAGGAGATGGGGAGAGAGTTGTAGAAAAATATGACTGTCCCCTCTGCCCCAAAACTTTCAGCAAGTCTTCTCTCCGAGATCATTTGAAACGGCACACCTTCGAGAGACCATTCGCTTGCGACATCTGCGGGGCTAATTTCACGCGGCAGAGTAGTCTCACTAACCACTGGAAGAACGAGCACGGCAGCAAATCCATGATCAAAGTACCAGAGCTACTGACGATTGAGGAAGAGGTAAAGCCATCAGAACTACAGAGCTGTCAAGATGAGAAGACAATTTCAAATAGGTAAGCGGGTTTATTTCATACAAATGCTTACAAAATTGATATTCATATGCATTCATTCCCCACTTTAATGTATGGAAGTGAGAGCTGGGTTTGACAGAAAAAGCATGCTAGTAGAGTTAATGCCGTTGAGATGCGATCCTTAAGAAGAATGTTAGGCGTGACTTTGAATGATAGGGTTAAAAATAGCGTTATAAGGGAAAAGTTTGGCTTAAAAGTGGACGTTGTGACTAGAATTGAGAAAGGTATGCTTCGGTGGTCCGGGCATGTTGAAAGGATGAATGAAGAGAGAATAACAAAACAAATTTATGTTGCAAAAGTGAGTGGTGCTAGGGGACGCCCTAGGAAGACTTATGTCGATCAGATTAATGACTTACTAAAAAAGGGCGATATAAGGAGCACCCATAATCGACGAGCATGCATCCGTAGATGTATGAATCTGGAAGAAGCGAAAGAGATGTGCCAGGAACGTGGCAAATGGAAATCCATAATCTCTGCCTACCTCTCTGGGGTACGAGCGTGAGCGCTATTTTATTTATTTCTTTATATTCATATGCCGACAAACTATGAGTTCTTACTCATATAAACCTTAGAGGTGCATGCGCAGATCAGGGTGTCTCTCCATTAAATGGAGTTACCTCGCGTATTTTCGCGAGAGAAGTATCGTTACAAGTTAGTTGGCAACTGGAATTAAGTAATGATGGTGTCTCATTTCAACATAAAGGTTAACAAGTTATTTAACAATAGGATATAAAGAGTACGTGTGCGCTTTTTAACGAGTACTTGGCAATCAATCAAAGTCTTAACAGTAATACATTATGCTGTTATACAAATATCGATAAGTTCATCGTCCAGGACGAGACTGCTTTAGAAGTAAATAATGAAGTCGCTGATGGTTTGCGTCATAAGACAATTTATCGGCCGCATTCAATCCAATAAAGTTTACACACGCGAGCGAATAATTAATGCAATTTGCTGACGGAGAAATGAGGAATTGTTTGCACACGAAATAACTTTTGCAGTTTCAATAACGGTAATTTAAATAGTAAGTATATTTGTCAAACTTATTTCAAATGATATTATTTTTAGAAGTGATTTTAAGTGCCAATTAATGTAAATAAAACTGTAGTACTAATGCCTAGATTGCAAATTTAAATGCATGCTTGAATCATGACAAAAATATTGTGAGTCAGATATGTAAGTTTTAACACGGCGGCCATCATTCCATCAATGCCCTTCCAAATTTAAATTTGAATCATGCCGCAACGTGGCGCGCTCACCACCACCAAAATAAACATCTTCATGTTGCAAAGACGAAAGCGCGTTGCACCGATTGAGAGGCGACAAGTGCGCGGCGGATGCGTGCGTGTCCGCCGTCACAACTCCTTCACAAACATGGAAACATTCATAATTTGACGCGCGCTTTGATAGTGCGCCAGCGCGACATTTCCCCGCCGCCGCGGTGTTGCCAGCGCTGACGTTTTTATACCGAATAGTAATAAATTGTCTCCCGGATGCCTCGTATTTCGAGCGCCGGATCAAAATGTTAGTGCGTCCGAAAGAGATGGCGACATTTAAATTTTATGGTACGCACGTGTTAGACTTAACGTGCAGTTTACAGGTTGATGTGATTTGACGTTGCCAAATTGGTGATTGTTTACACCCTGCGAGGCCCCGAGCATTGTTATTTATTGAACATCGCCGCAAAATATTTGCACGGAGGATTATTACAGTTGAAATATGCATTTATCTCGCGACATTCTCTCTGTTTAAATTACTCGAACCGTCAGGTTACAAATTTGCACTTAATAAATGAAGATCAAAGAAAATCAAGTGCCGAGGATAGCAAAATAAATTATTATCAATTATTTTTATGGTTTATAATTCTAGCTTCATTTAAATATATGTAACGAAAGTTTCATGTAATATTTCGTGTTGTTATAGAATAGTTTTTGGTATTAATTTCAAATATTTAAAAGGGAACGAAATAAGTTAATTTAATTTTATCATATCATATCATTGTTCTGGCGCAACACCAGACATGACCCAGTTCTAGAGCCACTCGTAATTTTAGATAATAGCCCCAGATTTCAATCAAATCAGTTTATTTAAATATTAATTTTTACACATATTTGAAATAGCTTAAGTTTCAAAAGCTACGTACTAAAGTAAATATGCCAAAAAGGTTACGTGATTGTACTTATAATCAAAAGGTAAGGCAAATCGCGCTTACGACACGATTAAACTGGACAATCAAAATGATAACCGCCGCGCCGGATCTAATTCGAGCCACAAACCGCATGAATCAAGTCGACGCGGCCATTACCCGAACTTTCATCGTATCCAGAACATAGTAAAGCCATTGAGGGCGTCTAATGCCGCTGATGATCCAACTTGTGCAATATCTTATGCATTATTGCGACGCCGACTTGCATTAATGCAGTTGGGACTCTAACGCGCTCCGTGTCGCCGAGAAGCGGATGCTCAAAGTGTCAGTGGCTTGCCGGTGTTGCCAGTTACATATTTTAGTTTTCCCATTGACAGATCATGTCGGCTGATTGTAGCTTACCGCTAAATTGTTTCAGTTTAAATGATCTCAAAATGTATCTAGAACTAGGTTATTTTACATGAATATACTCACGTGATACATTGGACCGTGGACGACATGTATTTTAAAACATATGCGTTATGAATCAATAAGTGACTAAAATATTATTATTGTTAACACTCTCTCTAAATTCTTCTTAGAAAACAATTTTCCGTCTACAACAGGATAGGGGTACCTCAGAGCGAATACCACACAACGAGACCAATTTGTGTATTATCTAAGAATCTAATAATTCTATACTAATTCCTATTTGCTGAACCTTCTTCAACTGTCTTGTTTATCAGTGGTTTTTTGTGTATTAAAAAAAACCAATGAATTAATTGTAATTTTAAGTGAAAATCTCTGTAATTTTACAAAAAAATTTAGTCATTGTTTATTTTTTATAATATAAATAGAATCGAATTAGTCCAAAGAATCCCCACCCATAAATGTCGACTACAATCAGAAGATATGCTGATGCGAATTTCTGCATAAAAGAGAAGGGATCAGAGGAATTAAGTAGTACGGTAGGGGCTTAGACTTCTAGATACCACAGTCACCAAACTGCATAAGTCAGGTACTAAATAATAATAACTCTTTAAATAAAATAACTTTATTGCTATTTATTTCTTCTATAATGTTGTAGTTCTGAGAACAAACAGACCAATTCAAGGGGGACAAGAAATTTACATGTCCCGCGAGATGTCAAGCTAAATTGTGTGATACCACGTGAATGTTGGGAAATTGCGCCTTAATAATTGGGGTCCTCGCTAAAAAACAACAAGACCTAAGACAGACGAGTGTTCAACATTAAGTGTTGACAGGACCGAGCGGAGCTGCGCTGCGAGCGAGAGACGCTGCCCTCACGACCAGTGTTCTTATGTGGCAACTACAGCGGCACAACTTATTCGGTATGTCATCCTTTTTTAAATTTAACTTATTATTGACACTTTAAAAGCCGTTAAGAAATCGTCGTCGATTCAAAATACAGTGTTTCAAATAATAACGTTAATAATGACGGTATTTATAAGCAGCAAGGGTATTTTAAGGATTTTCATTAACTTTTATGTAATTAAAGGGGATTACATTAGGATAAAGGGAGAGTTCCTTTTGACCTTTTGCGCGCCACACTTTTACTTTATTGTAGATTGTGTTCCCGTTCTCAAAGTGGTGTCATCAGTAAGATTAAAATATCTTGGCCTTGTGTAGATAACTGTGAAAGCACTATCAATAAAATGCTAATTTCTAACTGTCCTATCTATTTTATAACAGTTAATCGTTAGTTACTTTGAACAGGCATCGCCGAACTCACGGTGAGAACATTAAGACCCATACGTGCGCACTGTGCCCGTTCAGCAGCGACCAGGCCAGCCACATGAAGCGACATGCTCGCTGCCATGCGGGCGCCAAGCCCTACGCCTGCCCCCACTGCGCCTTCACTTGTGGCAGCTTGGTTAGTGTCAGTGCATTAACTCTTACAGGTTATGTAGCCTATTCTGAAATCATCAAATCAATTTTTATAGAAGGGGGTAAACGAGCAATGCGTCGCCTAATGTTAAGTGATCACCGCCGCCTATGAACATTTGTAGTATCAGAGAAAGTATTAATAGAAATGGTTCAGAACAGATCAAATCAAATCAAAAAACATATTGTTCAAAGGTAGAAAATGTAACCAGTACTAAATATAACAATTCTTGATCTAAAACTAGTAAACTTAGTATATTAATTTCGGCAGGCAATTCTATAACACCAGTTGATTTCAGTATTCCAACTTATGTGAAATACCATATCCCACGTTATTTGCTACTCCAGCGCCAATAATCGTACAGATTTTAGCGTACGAATAAGCTGATTTGTTACACGTTAAAGAAACTTCCAGGAAAACCTTCGTAAGCATGTCCTCCGTAGCGGCCGTCACGTGGGATTGTATTTGTACGAATGTCCCGACTGTGCATACCAGACGAACATGGCGGCGGGACTTCGCGCGCACTACGTCGCCGCACACCCCCACAAGTATCATGCGAAAACTGCACTGGAGGCCGTCAAGACACATTTAATGAAAATTAATTAGATATTTAATTGCATCGCCATTAATTAATTCAACTTGAATAAATAATAAATAATTTATGTAATTATTTTAAACATCTAAATGATTAATATAATCAATAGAAATCTACATATTAAATCACGCCTAGTGTTGAAAAAATAACGTTACGTACTTCCTCCTGAAGAGATCCCCAAAAACAAACCGCACAATTTTTTCCATCAATTTAGTTGCAATCTGCTAAGCAGTTCAAAACCGAATTTAATAGACGGATTGAACTAAATAAATAGTCCAATATGTATTATTACGGGCAGCCTTTATATTGTTTTTTATAATTGCTTTCTATAAACTAGATACTTAGTACATTAAAAAGTAGTACGATAATTTATAAATTGATAGTTGTAATAAGACGTCTAATAGTCTGCAAACAATAATTAAAATACATTTTAGTCAGTAAATAATCCTCTCTACCTCACTAGCTATTTAAACCAAAATTATTTTAATTTTATAAAACTGCCATCTATGTGTAAGAATAGAAATCATTTGACGGGAGCAGAAACTCAATCTGAATTAATTTCGATTACGGTTACTAGATGGCGTTCAAGTTTTTGCTGGGTTCTTTTTAATACAATGTAACACCTATCGGAAATAGTTTGATTATTGTACTTAAAGTTTAAAATATCGGAAAAAATTGGAAAGATTAAAATAAAATATGTAAATTAATAACACTATTAATTTATTTTTAATAGTTTATTCTAGTGGCAACATTATAATAACTTCCGAATCCGAATGTCAAATCACTAAAAGGCAACAATCAGAAGCGAGGGAAAAATTTAATAGAAGTAAGATAGCCCTGAGCGGAGTGCGCGTGTGTTGTGTTGCTAGCAAATCGAAATACGAAAGATCGAATAATTTATACTGTGACTTAAAAGTGACGCCGTTATAAGTGTGTTGTCTAAGTAGTTACGTAATGATCTTTTTTACGCCATAAACACTAACGACAAAATATCGGTCAGTTATTTTGCAGTGCAAAATTTAATTTGATCTGTATCATGTTTGTTTACGTCCACGTGCTGTAGGAAAATCGATTATACAGTCAAAATGTCGTTAAAGGTAAGTTAATTTAAGCTTTTAGTATAAACCATGAACTTAAGGTTCCCAATTTTCGGTTTTTTGTTCTTAATGTTTAATTGTATGATATTAATTTAATGATAATCTGTATCATACGTGACTAACAACGTGAAGAAATACAATTTAAATTAAGTAAATAATGGTACAGTGTATTCAAATGTATTTGTATATGTATTTTTAGTTATCTTTGAAGGTTAAATGATAACCCTCGCCTTGACATTGGCATATGCAGCTTATAATATAAATAATACATAACATTTATAGTGTTACCATTATGTCCCTTTTACACTATATTACATTTAATATTTATGTAGCTATAGTACAATTAATTAGTTTTACACTTGTGAACATTATGCTTTGTGTATTTTTTCATTAATTTTATACAGAAATTGGAGATCTTGAATTGAAAAAAAATGAGAAACCATATAAGGAATTATAACATAAACTGATGTAAACAGTGTGTTCTACTTACAAAATTAGTGGAAAGGGAAATATAAAATATAGTTTAATAAACAATGAAGACCATGTCTACAGGTCATTTAGTATTTTAACTGTTTAGTGTCAGAAGTCCATAGTCACTCTTAAAAAAAATCTACGAACAGACTATGAATAAGCTTGTTTATAGTTGCAATATCACCAGCCTTTTAAACGTTAAGTTACCATGCAAATATATAATGGCTCCCCATTGAAAGTATTACTTTATGAGGTATCTCGAGGTAAATTTAAATTATAATATAAAACAAACTGTGTTAAAACACAATGGTGATTAAGTGTTATTAAATTATGCAATATAAATAAATATATGAAGAACAACTGAAAGATTGCGGGAGTCCACTGGATGGGGTGGAAAGTGACCAATCTTTGTAAGCCCAGCAGTGCCCAATAATCATCCAGCGATTACATTTCTTCATAATTCATGATGGTTTTAAGTTATTTCCTACCTGAAATAAGGTTATATTAAGTAATATTATTTAGATTTAAGAAACAGAGTCAACTGGCAACACAAGGCAAAGTGACTAGCCCACAATATTTACAAATCTGTAACATTCACTTATTGTTATTGGATTGTAGATTAGGGAGTTCAGGATTTAGAAGCAAGAGACCATTGTTCTATTGTGTAAGATTAACAGGAGCTGATTGAACCTTCTTTTCTTCTTTTGTTTCATGATTGTTTTAATAAATGGAGAAGTAAGATATTTCATCCTTCCATTTTTACAGCATTCTTCTATTTTTAGAGTAGCCTTTTGTTCGAATGTAAGATTCGATTATTACCGTGAAACTCCTTGTAAAAGCTTCAGCTCAGTTGGAATGGCTACAAACAATGCTAGTATACATTGTTCTCATTTTCAACACACATAAAACTAACAAATTTATTAGAATATGGTTTTACGTGTTATTTACTTTAAACAATACATCTGTGTTTTGAATTCTCGTATTTATTTACATCAGCTATAATTTCTCGATGAAATTCGCAGACAGAATCGTCTGTTACTTCAATTATTTGCAAAGCCGCGACGGAGAGGGTGGACTGGTAGTGGTATTTCATATATAGCCCGAGACGAGGCTCGCCACCGGTTTGCAACCAGTCCCCTCGCCTCTCGAGTCACTGAACCACTCGATTATCTGGAAGGATCGACGATTTAATCAATCATTATTAGAACCTTAGTTTCAATATAAAATCGTTATGTTTGTAAACATACTAATTATTTTCCCACTTTGAATCGAAGCCAGGACCGGCGGTACAAACCTCTATGGTTCAATCATAACCGATGTTTAAATCGATAGTTTCGCTTCCAGATTGGTCCCGTTTATATTATACCGATCTAATTAATGGTTCCAGAGTTATTCGGAACTTACACAAATCTTAGTCGGTTAAGTTATTAGAAATCTAGTACTAAAATTATTTATTACTTAATTTTGCGATCGGCTTATTCGCCATTAGAATCTATCAGCAATTTGCGTATAGTGTCAGTAATCTGCTGGCAAGGACCGTTATAACGAGGTGCCTCTTCAAGGATCGGCTGTGTCTCAGTGTCTGCAACATAAAATAAGGTACATACGTATACAAAGCATCGAATCAAAGTATTTGGTACAAAAGATGTGAATAGAATTGTCATTAACTTTGTTCTCCAAGTCGACGACTTCGAAAGGCTATTATTAACAATAAATAATGACGATCTTATTACCCAATATTGTGAAATTAATACAGATTGTTGGGTTGATCTGTTTGTATGAGTAATTTAATGCCTAAAACTTTATTGCCTGAACAAGAAAGTAATCCATGTCATTTATATTGTAAAATTCTGAAGACTACTAATATTATAAGTGTCAGTTTGTAAGTATGGATGTTTGTTACTCTTTCACGTAAAAACTACTGAATGGATTTTAATGAAACTTTACTATAACATAGCTTATACATCAGAATAACATATAGGCTATATATTTATAAAGATATTGCGTGAATTGAACAAAATATAAGGATAAGTGTCAAGTAAGGAGGACAAAAATCTGCTATAGGCGAGTTATTTTGGTGTGCGCTGCAAAAACCGTTAGAGTTACACGTATGTAATGTATAATGGAAATGTTTACCGTAAATAGGCTTAGAAAAGTCTACGACAGCATATATCTGTCTTTTATGTGTAAGCCATTATCGCCAAAATAGTGGACCATCTATTAATGGGCGGAACGTAGTTTGCCGCTGCCGTTTGAAGCTAGTATTAAATATACGATGACACAAGCCACGTGTACGTTAATTTATGCGTCCTTGATTCGTTAATACAAAACCTGAACACGATACGATACCATCAAAATTAAGAGATAATCTGAAAAGCAAGAAATGTAGCGTCAGCCCACGCAGTCTGGTTGGTCTAAAAATATAAGTGATGTGTTATTAAGTGTAAAGTAAATAAAACATTAACGTCTACGGACCGCGTCTGGTCCGGTGCCATCGTTGCACGTACATAAGTCTACAATATATTTTTTTGTGACTGAAAGGTCACTGTTTGTCTAGGAGGAATTTACAGCTACACCGGGCTCGAGATGGCAGGGCGCAGAGGGCGCCTAGTCTAAGCCTCTGTAAGAATCACTAAGCTCGAGGGCTCCCTCCTTATGGGTAGCCTCGGCTCGGGCCGTTACTTTATTATTATTACCGGATTGGGAGGCCGCCGAGCTATTAGGTCGCTTCGGCGGACGCTCCATGGAGTGATTCGGCTCAAGGGTTCCCGACAGGGGACCTCGGCTTGGGATGTCACTCATTACGCTTTTAGCATTCCGATTTGAGGGTGCCCGTGAGGGCCGAGCCTCGGCTCGATCGGAAGCCGTGGCCGTCCTCGCCGGCGAGGACGGTGTGTGATTTGTTTGCGATGTTTTTTCAACCTAGCCGGAGCGATGGTTATTGCATCGTCTCGATAGTCGAGGACGTGCCTAGGACGTCTATATTCGTGGCGGAACGAACCGAGCGCGATGGGCTTGTAGGTGGCGGTACCTACAACTAAAGAATTGGGGTGACCGGCGGAGGAGTCGAAATAGCGGCATACAAAATTAACTGCTCTGTCCTTACTCTTAAGCCAAGTCTTACTAGAAGGGGTCTTTTACATTAATGCTTAATAGCATTTAACCTTCAACAGTAGGGTCTAACAAAGTATCAAAAACTCTGACAAGTTACATTGAACAGTTCTTCTAGATAAGTCACTTGATTTAGGAAGAAGTATTATAGTGTTCATTAACCTTTTGGTTGTAGTGGGTTGGATATGGGTTAACGATGGTTTAATGTAGGAATCCAAATAGGATATGTTTAAAAATGACACTTACTTATGCTTCGAAAAACGTGCTCTCGTTTATACGTTCTAGAATTTTCTTTTTTTGTTTGTATTTTCTTTCGATTTGAACTCATTTATCTTGCCATTTTTTATTTAGCTCACACAAAAAACACAGTCGATGTGTAGTTATAACGGGCCTATAATTTTTTTTCTAGAAAACACTAATCTAAACTAATCTACATAGGTTGTCACTTATACTTAAAATTGACTTAAACTTATGGATATACATTTGTGGGCCACTTTTTACATTAGCAAGTGTATCTGTTTCTTGAGTTCTTAAACTATCAACTCTGAGTTGTGTTGATGATTCAGTTCGCTGCCGTATTTGGAGAGAGATCTGGTTCCCATCGATTGATGGCTTCCTCTCGGCCGAGAATGCGGGCCTGCCTGGTGCGGTCACATAACTTACGCCGTTTAGTTAGTACCGGCAATATATACGTGATGGGCTTTTTTTGCAATAGTTTTTTAATATGTACACAATAGTCGAATAGTGTCGCTTTGGGGTTATGGATGTCAAGATAAAAAATTAAATTAAATGTTTTTAATGTATAAGATTGATTTATATTGACACTAGTGACCCGCCCCGGCTTTACCCGGGTTCCACTAATTATGTTGATTCGATTGCTTTCAAACACAGGAATGTTCCAATCTGGACAATGCCTGTAAATTTCATTGAAATCCAGCCGTTTCGGAGTCTAGGTCTATGGGGAACATACATACATCACTTTTATATACTATTTTTTTTCATAAAAAGTATCCTATGTTACTTCCAATACCTCCAAGAGTACGTGTACAAAGTTTCATGATGATCGGTTGGTTAGTTTTCACGTGAAAGCGTAACAAACAAACTTACATTCACGTTTATAATATTAGTAGGGATTATAAGTATGGAAATATATTAATTTATCGGAAATAAGATGTTGGTGGCTAAAGTTTTTTTTAATTCTATTTATGTACCTTTTAATTTTCTCTCGCATAGTTCTAAACGGGCGTAGCGAAGAATCGTCTTGCCGGACGGACTGGAAGCCGGATCAAATTTCATATTAGAGATTTCAAATCGAATCTACTATCGTAGCAGGAATGCCTTTACATGGGTTGTATAAGCTCTCTCTGTCTGTAATAACATCGTAATATTAAGAATTCTTAACGACGCCTTCCGATTTCTTTTTTCGGTAAGTAAATCTACAAATATGTCCAATTGTTCTTAATACTTTGGAATGTAAACCTTAAATGCTACTTGGAACAATTAATCTTGATCATTAAGCCTTCACTAGTCGCATTAACAAATATTGATCGTATAAAACATCAGTGAAATCAGTTTTTTTATCACTAAACATTTATTGTAAACCTACGCATTCGATAATGTTGGTTCAAGACACACTTAACTAAATCGTGCAACTAAACCGACTGTTACTGGCCGGCTCGCCTTGGTATACTTGCGCCGTAATATAAAAACATAACATTGCGAATGTAAAGTCGTTGTGTATACAAAAAGTATATTATATAATTTGCATTATATAACCTGCTGTATAATTCGGACTATAAAATGCTCGTAAAACAAGTATTAGACTCACCCATAAATACTAGGACTACAAGTATTGGTATTATTAATTGGTAACCTATGAATAAATTGGTTGACATCACAGGACTCGTGTGTAGGATACTAAGTAAATTACAATTATATATATATACACATAAAGGGATATGTTTCATTTGACGTAACAACCTAATTCGGAAAAAATTGTGTACTTTTGCCCAAATGAGCCGGCTCGACCGGTGAAATACCACGACGTTACAGAAGACAGGCGTGAAGTAGAGTATTCTGTGTGTCGTCTGATGAGTGAGGTGCCGGAGGCCTAACTGTAGTCTTCCTCCCCTTCCCACACTTTTTTAATAAGGAAAGGATGGGAAGGGTAAGGAAGTACGGATGAGGAGGGGATAGACAGGAAATGGAAATATCCTGTACAGTTAGGCAACGCATCTGCAACTCATTCCATATATCGTTTATTTTTTTATGCTAGGATTGATATTATACAATAAATATATATATAATATAGCAATAGCAAGCTATATTCAATTACGAATGAATCCGCATGTGGACTATCCACATTTTAAGTCGGATTTATTCTTTGCCGGCTCCGCCGGGTAGCCGATTCTGGAATGTACAGCGACTATCGCTTTTTATATACGTAGAAACGCACCTGTAAATAAAACAAAAATATACATACCATGGAAACCGTACATTTTTCACGGATAAAAAGTTGCCTACGTACTATTCCAGACTATAATCTATCACTGTGCCAAATTTCATCCGATTCCATTCAGTCGTTTTTGCGTGAAAGAGTAACAAACAAACAAATATTAGTATAGATTTAAGATTATGTACGCTATATTGATAACTTATATTTAGCATCTAAGTATAAAAGGCTTACATGAAGTAATTCGACATGAAATACGACGTCAGTTGGCAGGTCCCGCTTACTGTACAGGCCTATGATTAGGGCCAATTACAACCGCAATATACGCTATCGTAACCGCATAGTCACTAGAACAAATTATACAATCTAGAAACGTACCCCGTAGTTTTTCTCCAGTGCCGTTTGCTTTTTATTGATTTTACATTTTGTTTTCTGTGCGAATATACCAAAGGGTGTTTAGGTGACGGTGGGAATGGAAGGCACGCCCTAACTTTAACCAACGCCGTTGAACTTGACCCGATTCACCCACGCCACGACCCGATCGGTTGTATTTTGTGGTATTGTGGTTTCACAGCAACCACCTGAAATAATGTCAAGTTAAGCGATATCAAGTATTCAAGGTCACTAACTAGTTACAGTATTGTTTACTCATTAATTACTGGGAAATACGATATCCCTTCTACCGCTACACTCTACGGATATTATTTGATATCTAGAGCGAACAAAATTAATTGTATTCCTTACCAGCTGACCCGTCAAAGTTTGTTCCGTCTTAGAATTCATTAATGTTATGTTACTTTATTAGCAGCTTGAAAATTTTGTATAAATTGTTGATATCCGGGTCGATCCCTTTATTAAAAACACAATGAGCTTAAGCACAGTGGGCAACAGGGCCGCGGCGCGGGGGTCGCATCAAGCGAACAGTCCCGACATCGTGTGAGATCATGTGAGACGCGCGCTTGATTTTATTTTCGTATGCTTTAGTTTATATTATCCGGAAACACCTCTGATAATTATTTAAATTATATGGCTCAATGGAGCATCATAAGGTGCATGAAATGCTTACGGTCACTAACGTATTTACGTTGATAATGTACATGGCATTTCAATTAAAATATAATTTTAAGATATACAATACCCTTGTACATTATTTTGATCTATCTCGCAAGGCTTAGCCAGCGTTTGCAAAGTATGTAAGCGCACAAAAGTATGTTTTTTTATGTCATATCACAAATCTTTGAAATTTAAAGCTTTTTCTACTGTTATATGCATGTATTACACGTATTAACTTTCCCCCTGAATCACTTTGTCTATTGTTAAAAACCGCATTAAAATCCGTTGCGTAGATTTAAATTTAGATCTTTCTAGAACGTTCTTTGGGAGCAGACAGTGGAAGCGTCTTTGCCTTATACTATTTAAAGAAGTAAAAATATTTTACACTGTCTTTTAACCAAACCTTTGGCCCTAGCTTAATGGTGCAACTTCAAAATGATCATGGTTTCGGACCCAGCATTGGAATTTTTCTTTTGTAAACTTTACAATATTTAATTTTTTTTCTACGTAGATTATAAAACAGGAGATTGTATAAGCGAAGCCATGTTAAAGATCAGTTGCCGGCGCATGTATAATTGTGTCCGACTTGTCGTCTGTCAGTCGAAATTAGAGAGCCGCTCCTAATTGACTTGACAAAGAGTACATTCAAGCCCCCTCTTTGCATAACACACAGCAGTGAGAAATCCATTCAGTCTAGAGTTAACCATAGTGCTAGTTAGATGAATTCATTTCGTTACCATTTCGTTTGTTAAAAGACAGATGACTTAAAAATTAACCAACAAAATAAGATCGTTACAAATATCTCCAATGGCTTATATTTACATAAAATCAAAGAGTCATCTTGTCAGTGGTAGAGCCCGCAACAACATCTGTTGCACGAATAGGCCGGCTCGACCGGTGAAATACCACGACCTCACAGAAGACAGGCGTGAAGTAGAGTATTCTGCGTTTCGTCTGATGAGTGAGGTGCCGGAAGCCTAATTCTAGTTCTCTTCCCCTTCCCACCCTTTTCTTATAAGGAAAGGATGGGAAGGGGAAGAAATCATGACAGTGGAGGGGATGTATAAAATTTCGAAATAACCATTTTCTGTTTGTCCCCTCCTCTGTCCATTTAAGGTGGGCAACGCATCCGCAACTCATTAGTTAGATGCAGATGTCTATGGGTAGCGATCAGTTGACTGCTTGCTCGTTTGCCACCTAGTACTATATAAAAAAAAAGTTCAAACGCTTACGCAATTTCTAAGTTAAGTGGTGACGACTTCGTGGAGTCATCCTAATAATTGTAAATGTACCGACGCTATTAGGCCCACATTGCCAATTTATGTCATTGTACAATATACAACTACACGCTTTGATTGTATCATTTGCTTATCAGATCTCCATAGCAGCTGCGGATCTTTACTCATGGTGGCTAATAGTCAGTGTGTGAAGACGTGCGGTTTGCGCCCTTTGGGTGCCTTTGCCTTTCCCCTATAAAAATGTAAATATGCACTCACGCCCGTAACCCAGAGGGTAGGCAACGCATCTGCAACACATTTGCTTGTTGCGGATGTCTATGGGCAGCGCTCACTTTACATCAGGTGATCCGCTTGCTCTTTTGCCACCTTCTCACATAAAAAAACATGCCCGAACCACCGAAGCATACCTTTCTCAATTCTAGTTACAACATCCACATTTACCTTTACATTTACGAAAGCACGCAATTATTCCTATTTTAATATGCTTTTATTCGCTCGGTGTATGTATGTATGTTTGTATCTAACGGAATCTGTGGACATGAGTTTGAACCTCTTCAAAACATCGAATTAATTTCAAACGTTCCACAATTATTAAGGAACGATAACAATAAAATAACTTAAATAGTTTGTCCCATTATCCTCACCACGGTCTTCAGGTTTTTTAAGATTGAGAATAACGCCACCTAGGTGTTATATTTTAAACAACAATAGATACCTCGTGGATGTAATGTCACTTAGCGTGCTTAACTTTTTAAAAACTACATATAAATTATTTCAAGTTTATTTGTTACAGTTAAAGAAGCTTTACCTAAAATTTAAACTTTAGTTTTTGTAGAAATATGTCCGATACACCAAAAAAATATAAAAACCAAAATTTTAATTGAAAAGATTCAAAACAATACGCGTTTGAAGGTTCACGACAAGCTTTCTTACGTGTTAATGATACAAACCAAGGTTTCCTTTTGTGTATTGACTTCTAGTAGTTTCCTCGGCGGTTGTCAGCTGTGTATCGAGCGGCGCCGTGACGCCACATGCTAAGTAGCTCCGCAGTCAGCTGACCCAGAAGCCTCAAGGTCTCTCTTATTTATTACCTATTTTCATTTGAGAATGTTCGTTACGTGATTACCATTCGTAACAAATACACAGTTCATATAATTTGTTGGCAAAATATTAGCTATAATATATATAATAAATCAGCCTTTTCTAGAATGTTCCCCACCGCAGGGACAGAGGCCTCCTTTTCGAGAGAGGGAATGAGCCGTAATCCACCACGCTGGCCCAGTGTGGATGGATGGATGTCACATGTCTTCGAATTTGGTGGTTCTAAGAATATGCCGGTTTTCTCAAGATGTTTTCCTTCGTCGTTTTTGGAGCAGTGGTGATGAAATAAATTACAAAAAGTAAAGCGCCTGCCTGGGTTCGAACCCCGCGACCTACAGTACGTAAGTCGGGTCCTAAACCGCTGAGGAGCCACTGCTGCAAATAATAAATATTAGCTAATCCTAACTAATATCAATAATTCGAATAATATAAATGCGAATGTGCGTATGTTTGTTACGTTGTAACACCTTAATGACCCAACCTATCATCATAAGTGCACGCACATTGTCAAGGGTAAAGAAAACAACATGAGGAACTATCTATCCCAAATAAACTTTTCGAGGTATAGGAAAATAAAACCACATTTAAATTGAGGTTGCCATGGTAATACCGTATGACACGAGAATAACGTCTCCTTGACATTTTGTTATTTTCACACATATGTACATGGTAACCTACAATTCTAAATCATAATACGCCAAATTGAATTACAAAAATGTCCAGGGAGGAAGATAAGAAACAAATCCGTGGCGCGGGAGAGAGCTTAACAGGTTTAGCTTATAAAACGAAAAATAAACGACCGTGGCCATGACACAGAACATTTCTTGGCTCGGTGCTCACACAGCTCTCATTTCTTCCAAGATATCTATGCACATATATACTCGTTGGTTCTTCGACATAACCAAAACAGCGTAACCTTGAACTGTCTGTACCTATATAGTATTTGTATACACAAATAATGCGCTTTTTTTTACAATTTTATGTTTTTAGCAATTCATTGAGGTTTCTAATAAATTAAAAAACAAGACGTTTTTAAATTGATTTCTTATTACCTGTTATATAATAATTTACACCCCCTTTTTCATGGTACATGTGTGAAAGTCGCTGCCGCCACGCCGCACCTACCATTCGTAAATTAACCCGTATAATGTTACTAGTGAACAGCCGGGCTTCGCTTGGGTAGCTGTTTCGGAATCCATAGGGAACATCGCGTTACATATAAGTAGACAAAAACACAACATTCATCCCACGAGAATCGAACATTTTTACGGGATAAAAAGTAGCCTATATGTTATTCCAGACTGTAATCTATCTCTATGCCAAATTTCATCCAAATCCGTTTAGTCCTTTTTGCGTGAAAGAATGACAAACAGCCATACTTACAAACTTTCGCGTTTATAATACACATAGTAGGATTCATTAATCAGCCCACTGTTTAGTGCTACCGCTTAAAGTGCAGCGTTAGTAAACCGTTTAGTTCTCACGTATTTAGTAGGCAAGTTAAAAGACATGATTTGTGCATTGGGTACGTTGCAACCTATTACATCACTTTGTGTAAGCTATTGCTCAGCTCCGGGGTACGCCTTCTGCATGAAACGACGGAGCATTTCGAAAAGCCGACCGCCGCCTAGTATCAATTCGCTGGAACAAAGTTTCGGCTCACACATAATACCCGACGTATGCGCCATTTGCGTTTATTATTATATATGTTCTGCCCCATTGTTAATAGATTACCAGAAAATGTAGATATATATTGTCGCGGGCTTTTTTTCGGACTATTTAATGTTTACATTTCCTTTATACATTACTGGTGACCCGCCCCGGCTTCGCCCGGGTACCACTAAATATGTTGATCCTATCGCTACCAAACACAGGAATGTGCCAATCTGGACAATCTGGTCCAGCAGTTTCGGAGTCTATAGGGAACATACATACTTCGCTTTTTATACATATACTATTTTTTTCATAAAAAGTATCCTATGTTACTTCTAATACCTCCAAGGATATGTGTATATATATATATAGATGCAGTGGTTTTTGCGTGAAAGAGTAACATACATCCACACATTCATACTTACAAACTTTATAATATTAGTAGTAGGATATACCATGTTCTTCGATTCTTTCGTTTATTTCTGCTGCATAGTCACCTACCATGAGCCTTTTTTGGATTTATCTAATATAAAACTCTCACAGATAAATGCATTCATACAGTTATCGAGGTGATCGATGCGGTCATATTTGACACTCATGCAATCGCAGTGTCGCTGCAAGGTCAATGCAACCGTCACAACGCTGCAAGTCAAAAGGTGTTGATTTGTAGGACAATGACTCGTTAAATATTAGCATCGTGCAGTGCGAGCCATTTAAACCTGTCGCATTGTTACTGTCCGCTGCTGTCTCATGACAAGTGTCGCAACGCGCGTGACTTGTCTTCAAGCTTTCTAAACAGCACGTTTTAAGGTAATGAGATCGTTAATGATTCGAATATGTAAACGCGACTTTGGAAACCAATTTTGCGCATCGGTACAACAAAAACTTAATTACTAATAAAATTGCTTACACACTGTATTGTGGGCTTCTAATCAAGGAGTTCATCTCAACGATTGGCTCTTTTTATGGCGCCAGTAAATTCTTTACGGACCTGGAGGTTGAGTCAAAAATTATTCAAAACACTGGTGTCGTATTGTGTATATTTCAGACAAGTTTGGTGAAGAAATTTGAGATAACGATTTGTATTTTCGTGGTATCAATTTTAGTCGACATACTAAGAGTAAAAATACTTCTAATTTATATTTATCTAGTGTACCAAACATCAACTACATAGTCGATCGAACTTTGTTGAAATCTAATCATAACGCGTTATTAAAATTGACCATTGAGCTTGTGATGTAGTCTGATGCCACTTCTGAGCGCTATCAGTCACTCCCACTCTTTGGAGGAAGTCATTAATCCGCTCTCGTAATGTAAAGGAAGAGATTACACAGTTCCCTTTCGTCAATCATAACAGTTAAATTTAATAGACCCGTATTATTATCAAAGAAAGTTAAATTTAAGTCTTGCTTAGTAATCGCACCTGAAAATTCTGTAACGTTCCGCTCATTTTTTCTAATTAAAACATCTAACGCTATAATCTATAAGCCGATTCGTTATTTTACAAATATCCGCTTTTATTTCTATGTCCTCAATTAAAAATTCCTTTTTCGCATGACCACTAGAGCATAAATTATAATTGCGGCAAAGACCTTGGCAGTAGAACAAAAACAAGTGAGTATATGTCGGCCCAAATTGTGTGTATCTTTGGCAACCTACTTGTGTTTGTTGTGGAACAGGAATGCCAAGGTTACGTCTTGAATCAAGAAACTGTAAGCACTAGCTGTTACCCGCGCCTTCCCGGATAATCCACGTCTACTAACATGTGTTAAAATTGTTATTATCAAATTATTAACATGGCAACCGATATTGTAAATGATGGTTTGATTGTACGTCGGGAACAATTAAATTTTCGAGATAAAAAGTAAGTACACCGTGTCATTTTCTGTACCCCATGAACGTGCGTGCAAAATTTCATTATAATCGGTTGAAGGCGGAACACATTCGCGTTTATAATGGGATTAACTTTCAACAACGTATTTGATGATTTTAACCTATAACCAGAAATTCGGATGACCTTTTTTCACGCAACAAGTAAACTGTGTAGACTCTTAGACATAAATTAATAGTGTCTGGTAATTACAGTGTTGAGGTATTTTACCTTTTCCTCTAATTGGATCGTTTCTCTCTCTCTCTATGTGTCTCTGGCTGTAAGGTTATTAAATTAGTTTTAATTGACATTAATAGCTTGACTGTCCTACTACCTCGAACCGTACTATAAGATTTATTCGTCCGCTGAGATTCACCGGACATTAGATGTTATCTCGTAGTTTCTGTCTGTCTGTTTGTTCCCACAATAATAACAGCTTTCAGAACAATGGCAAGTATACCTACTATTAACTATAAACTTCAATGACTTCCAGACGCTAATTTTACAAATGTATCGCCATGGGTATCTGTTGGCGGCATCTCCAACAGATGGCCCTCCGAGCTCATCCTATTAACTTGATGGGATTACCAATGAAAAGACTTCGAATCTGTCTGTTCTCATCCCGTAAGAAACCTATTGACATTACGAGTCTGTAATGGTTTGAAATTATTATCACTACATTCTCTTGTTGCCCAACTTACTTATTATTGTTGTGAACCTTTGTTAAATAAGTACATTGTACGATAAAACCGTGCCAAGTACATGCCTTCTCAAGTTGAAGGTTTTTGGCAGCAGTGTGTTCAAGTGCCGTTGTTACACGTGTCTACTTCGAATACCTCGTTCTTTTATTTAAAAAGCACCAAGTAATTTGCAATTTGGCTCACTTACTTATTTAATAATCTATTTAAAATCACACCCAGAATCTCTTCGATGAAGATGCGAGAGGTCTATCAAAAATTGTCGTAAATAATATCTTCTTGTCGTTAAATGTAATGTTAAACTATTCTACGAGTTCCTTCACAGTAGATTATGCTTTTGCGTTCCGTCTGATAAGTGAGGTGCAGGAGGCCTAATTTCAGTCTTCCTCCCTCTCCCGTCCTTTTCTAATAAGGATATGATGGAAAGTGGAAGAGGATTGAAGGGGAAGGAGAAGATAGGAAAACCAAACATCCATTTTCCTGTCTATCCCCTCCATTAAATGTAGGTAATGCATCTAAAGCTTGTTTGCTTGTTGCGGATTTCCAAGCTTGTGTTCACTTAACATCAGATGACCAACTTGCTCGTTTGCCACCTTCTACCATAAAAAAGTAATTATTTTAGTTTAATGTATCACATACATACAAGTTCCACATTAAAATGTTTAGAGCGGTTGAATTAGAGGTGTCCACTGTTAAGGCTATTATGAGGGTTGTAGCAATAAGTCAAGTCAAGCATATGTACACTAAGGTAAAAGTATTTAAAGGCCGGCATCGCATCTGCAGTTCCTCTGGTGTTGCCGGTGTCCATGGGCGTCGTTGATCACCTGGGTGTTCCCGCCGCTCATTTGTCTTATAAAAAAAATGTCACTAGAAAATGTAAAGGTTAAATACTTTACCTTGAATGACTGTGCTATTAAGTTAGAGGGCTCGCTTTGTTATTTTGTTCGTAGTGTTGTATGTGTGTTACTTTATTCATATTTGTATTTATTTGAGATGAAAGCAGGTGCGATAGAAAAAATAAATAAAAATGAAATGAGATGTGCACAAATAAAAATACACAACATAGGAGCAAACGGCGGTTTTAATTTCTGGTGGAATTTTGTCCGCTACACCAGGGACTGGTAGCAAGATGATAAGCCAAGTATATACATATTTCGTTACACGTTAAACATAATTCATTCTCCCTTTATGCTTACCGAAAGAGATGACAGAACAGAGAGTACACGAAATTTTTTGTCAGTTTACGTTTCAGCTGCATACCGATTATTGATTCCGTAGAAAAAGAGGTAAGATAATGAAAGGAAAATGGAATTGTGGGGGTTTTGGCCGTTGTCGACAAATTTCTGGCCAAATAATTAGAAAATAAGTTATGTCATATGAATCAACATTCTGTTGTACTTCAACATAGACTTGACCACTCGAAGAATCGGCGACAGCGAGGTACACAAGAGCTCCTACTTTTGTTTTTAATATTCAATAGTGATGGCCCTAGACCGGCTACCTGGTCAACCCACTTGTGACACACCCATCGATAGTATTGGATACTTTACTTCATATGCCTGAGGCAACAAACAGTGACCGCGTCGTAGTAAACATAGCATGTCTGGCCGGCGGCGGACGCGGCGGGATTGTTGGCAAGCGCCGGGTCTCAAGGCCGTGCCATTTCCGCCTCTTTCTTTACAATCATCGGTCACCGCTGACCTCAGCCGCCTTTCAAATCGATCACGTCGCCTCCGCTATAGTCATTAGCATCTCGTTCATCGGATAACAGGTTCAAATAAAAGACGGCGTGCCTTATCGATACAACCTCTTACCACATAACAATACTTAATAAAGACGAAGATAGTTACACTAACTTATCGATACTAATATTATAAATGTGAATGTAAGTTTGTTTGTTACGCTTTCACGCGAAAACTACTCAACCGATCATCATGAACTTTGAAGTAGCATAGGATACTTTTTATGAAAAAAATAGTATATAAAAAGCGAAATATGTATGTTCCCTATAGACATATAGACTCCGAAAATGCTGGACCGATTTCGATGAATTTACAGGGATTGTCCATATTGGCACAGCGGGTGTTCCGGTGTTTGGTAGCGATCAGATCTACATAATTAGTGGTACCCGAGCGAAGCTGGGGCGGGTCATTAACTCAATAAAAATAGGGTCATTGCGTCCTTAATTAATTTACCAGCTTAGACTTCTTCATTTTTGTATCCTCTCTCTTAGACTCTACTCTTGAGTTAGGGGAAAAAAGATGTAAATTGATTCAGGAGTCTTCTGATGTGGTGAGCTATCGGCATTTCATTAGACAGATTTTGAAACGCGACATATGCCAATTTGATACGAATCGTATTAAAGAGGAAATCGCGGGAAAGAAAGACTTCAAATTGTTTGCTCAAAATCTGTCTAATCTAAAACTATTTTATCTTCCACGCTGGAGCTCTTGGTTGAGGTGGAGAGGTTCTATCACTACACTGATCTAGCAGAGATCTGCTAGATCCAAGAGCCAGATTAACCCGACATTATACCGGTTAACAATGGTAGAGCCCGCAACCGGCTTGACCGCTGGATTACCACGACCTCCCAGGAGACAGGCGTCAAGTAGAAGTATAATAAAAATTTAATGGTGAAGAAGGAATTAAAGTTTGTTTCTGTTCTCTTGGTTTTTGAAAACGTTTTCGTAACTTAACTAGAGCATCTGTATTCACATGGGAGGGGAGGGCGATGTCTACGGCTGTTGCCGGTGACGTAATATCTCTGCTAGTAAATGAATTGCACATTGCACTGATTGCTGCCCGCCCAGATTGTTAATAAATGTGGCCAGATTTTCGGTGGGCCATAAGATTCTTATTTATATTTTATTAAATACAAAACTATACTGAGGTTCTTTTTTTACTTTCTAAAACTTGTGTCGCTTGTTTTATCAAAAAGGTGTAGGTTCTCAATTCGTCTGTATTTTTAGTTGCTTTTTATGTTTGTTACCTCAGAACTCCACTCCTAGGGAACCGATTCCAATGATTTTTATGCTTTATAATGAGTGATATAATTTTTTATATACATTTTTTAGTCGTTTTTTTTTGTTTTGTTTTTTATGTGGACTATGAAGTTTTTGCTTTGCCGCGTTTTTATTTGCTATATGCTTTTATTATATATATATATATATATAAGTGTGGTCACTGTACATCTGTTGATGCGTTTAATTGGAATCATTCTGTGTCTGAAAGCCTGTGTCAATGATCAGCTACATGATGCAATTCCGTCTCGATTCATGTAAATGTGAAGTGGTTTCATTATCACATTACCAATATTTTACCGTAAATAATTTTCGATAACTTTTTTTATTTATTAATTTAATTGTTAATAAAAATCATAAAAATATTTTTTACATTATTAAAATAACTGTTTTAATAATGTAAAAAAGTAAGTAAGTATTCACATAGTTAACAAATGTTAACTATGCGAATACTGATTGTGTATTAACATGTGTCTCTCGTGTCAACACAAAATGTATGTCTGCGTCTTCGATACAATACCGTCTTTGTCGTAGTATTTACCGCGTATTTCACGTCTTTATCTTTAAGTGCAAAACGTTGTTAATTACGGTGTCAAGTCTATATTTGTTACTATACCTATAATTATGTTACATAAATTCCACACCTTCCTAAAGTAATTGACGATATAAACACCTAGTTATTAAGAGCGAGACTACAAATTAACGGTTATGTAAAAACAGCCGAAACTAGATCGGCGTTTGGGGATAATTCTCTCGTTCACACTTGAACATGGAATAAGCTAAGGGCTACACACGAACTTCGTGAACAAGATTTGCGCGTAACAAATACTATGGTTTCATTTAATTAGGATTTATTTCATGTATTATTTTTGTATACTCCCATGTTATGACACTGCTTATATAAAACAACAGAATGTAATTTTACCGATTTTCTAATGCGTCTTACTACCCTTTTTCCTAAATTATGTAGGGTACACAATATGACCATAGTATATACTGTATGGGTTTTGAGGTAAGTTTTTTACGGCCGGCCCCTGTCTGACGCCAACCCTCACCGGGGATTTCATTTCATTTTCCATTCTAATCAAACAATTTTCCCTTCCCTTTTGTTAGAATGCGACGCCTTTACAAAGGCTCATCACATGATCTAGACATCTTCAATCCTAAATATACCGTTTTTAGAAGAGCAGTCATCAATATACTTTTTCCTGTTTTATTTTTCTTATAGTAGATAACGCAGGTGCACTTTAATGTCATTGGATTTGCACACGTTTTGTCATGCTGTGTACACACTCTTTGGTTTATGATCTAGCTTTTAAGTATTGTCTCCTAATTAAAAATATGTAAATGATTGTAAACTGTTGTTTACCTGAATAAAATAAATAAATAAATTCGGGGCATCTTTCAATCATCTTCTCGTCAGGTTAGAAAATAATTTACACTTATTAATTAATATAATTTTGACATTTTTAAAATATATAGAGAGTTATAGGTTAGGTTATAAACAGACCACCACACAGTTTACGTGATGGCCAGCCGGATACAAATTCCTTGTCTCTCGAGATTGATATCTGGGTACATTTTTGCTCAGCATACACCGTTTCATCTTCTAAATGAAGGTTAATGTGTTAATATGACGTTCTATTCTTGGTTTTCTGATGCGTCAGCTCTTTGCCAAACAGCTGTGCATAGATTAAAAAAAATAACAGCTACAAAACTATTTTAAATGCTGTATACAAAAGTTTGTCTTTATACCCAAGCATTAAAAAAATATTAATCGTTCCTTTGTATGAGACAGTATTTAGTTCTAATAACTTTTTTAGGCGTAATATTTTTGTATGTAAAAATTATGTCTTTAATTAATCTTTTTAGTAAAAAAATTAGAATCGCTTAAGAATGAAAGTCAACGCAAAATTGGAAATTACCTTTTATAATTAATTAGAATTGTCGATTTAGTTTTAAATCTTTTTTCCCCCTATATATATATATATATATATATATATATATATATATATATATATATATATTTAACTAACTGTTTCCTGCGACTTCGACCGCGTGGAAATAAATTCGAGAAAATAATTTCGAAGGTTGTTACTTTTTGTGCGGAACCCTAAATATTTTGCTTAAATTAAATTAGCCTATTTGAATCTCGACAATATTAGCTATCTTCCAGTAAAAGTCCCATCCGAATCGGTTCAGTCGTTTCGGAAATTACCCGGAATAAACAGACACAGACAAAAAAATTTAAAAATGTATCTTCGTTATAAGTACCGTATATACATCATGTGTATTGACTATGGAAATGTTATTTTGATATTACATACAGATATATCAATTTTATATATCAGTATAGATAAATTAATGGATCTCCAAGTCATATTATTGTTTAAAAAAAAACTATGTATTCTATGGTGCCGCAACTATATTTCTCGTATAATGTTCAGTCTGAAAAATAAATATCCCTTTTATATTATCTTTTTTAAATTTGCGTTTTTTTTAAGAATAACCATATCTGCTAGTTTGCAAACACCTTATTTTGGCAATGGCCTTCAGTTCAATAACACGGCGTTCGTGTTTTAGATTAACATTGAATAGTCTTCTTAAATTTATGTAAAGAATTAACTCTGTTTAAGTTTATGTTATTTATTACAGTAGTATTTAATCTTATATATGTATTGTTGTTCGTCCGACAGGCTATGTACACTAACCTCAATACTTTGGAGGCGTCGGAATCGTAGCTCGGTGGTTAGTTATGCAATGACTGCATTCTGTCAGCTTGCATTGTTGCGGATGAACAAAAAGCGAGGGCAGGGCGCGAGGCGGACGGCCGTCGACCCCGGCCCGGGGCTTGCAACTAAACAATTATTAAAGCATCATCTCACACACTTTTCATTACAAACGAAATCCCTTTGCTGATCATGCTATTTTTATTAGTATTGCTCACACAATTCTGCTAATGTTACGATTGAAGTGGTTAGAGTCCGCGTTCAATATCTTGGATGGTGTGTGAGATTTACTAACTTATTGTTGTTGCTGCGGGGAAGTTCTTAAAAGATGTGATAAGATGCTTCAAGCATTTGAAATTAACACCTCAATACCTTGACCTGTCTTTGGCGACTATTCAATGTACTGCATATGCAACAGGTAAAATATAAAAGTACAACTTACCTATTCGGCTTGACTTGTACTTGTTGACAAATTAGATTAAATATCTTAGTTTTAAATGCCGTCATTATACATACATACATTATATACCATTGAAGTTTAGATGTACATTCAACAGCGCATCGAAATTATATCACAGAATCAACTGAACATAGCGGCCATATTTCATAGCACACAATGTTACTTACTCATGACTCTGATCTTGTAGGCACTGCATCATCGCAAGGTGCCTCTGTTCTAATAAACAATATTTAAAGATTTTTCTTAAATAGATTAATCTGGTTCTAATACTGGTCTTAATACTGGTTCATTATCAAATTCAATTTACCCTCTTTTCGACATTTGAAACAACCTATTTTCCTTTATACAGACAGGCACCAACGACTAGAAGTATTCTAGAATGTTCATTTATTCTAGAATACTTTCTTCATTTTTTCAAATGTCGAAAAGAGGGTAAATTGAATTTGATAATGAACCAGTATTAAGACATACGCTACAGGCCGGAACACTTAATGACGCCGATGATAGTGTCGCAACTTCAGGTGACGTCGCACGCGATGTCGCAACTCATTACGCTGCGGAATTCACGTCCTCTGCGGCGACTGGCGACTGCCGATTTATAAGTTTTATAATAGGAACACAGTACACAACTACTGAAGTTACTGATTGTACACAATCAAATACGCCATCTTACCACACTCGTACTCCTTTGACATATTTAATGTATTACACTGCGCAATGTTTGTCATGAAAAAATCTCGATTCAAAGCACTAAATTACTGCAAGGTAAGACATATTTTGACGTCTATTTGTTAAATTTCTTTTAATAAAGACCTCTATACCCTGAAGCTGAAATTCAAAAGGTCGTCTGGTAAACTATTTCTAGACTTTTAATGGTTTCTTTAGAAATACTTTTCCGGTCGGAATTCATAATGAAAAGCAAACATTTTCCTTTGAAATCGCCTAAAGCCGACGGAGCTCATGGAAATTTGGAATATAGCCTTTGGAGCTGGTCCAGAGATGGTTCAATTTCCCGCGCTCTCCCGCAGCGCGTCCACTTGCCACACGCGCCGGCTTTCTACTGCTGATCGGAGATATTACAAGCATATTATCACGCGACATCGCGTTGATGTCATCGAGCAGAGAAAGTCAAAATTTGCCGCCACTAACAAGCCTTGTAAGTCACAAACGTCATGACCTATGCATTAGCATATTGAAGGCAAATGCTAATGGACCGGAAGAGTTGTGAAATGTAATCTATGAAAAGAAAGTAAATGCGGCGGAAGTGAGAATATTGATGTGTGAGATGTGAGACGATTGGATGAGGTACAAAACTAATACATTAGGGGAAGCCTGAAAGTAGCACATGACAGTGATAGATAAATTAGTAAGCAGTTGTGAATGGTTGACAAGGAGAGTTTTAGATATTAACTTGGAAGAATGTATTGGTACACTCTTACCGACATTTATACAAGACCTAAAAAAGATGGTAGATGTGTGAAAGATGTCATGAATAAGAGAGGAGTGACTACTGAAATGACAGACGTGGAGAAACAAAACAACGGAGCAACGGATGATTTGCTGTTTGACTCCGTACACTTCCATTCCAATTATCCATTTTATTGAACTTGTGATTTGTTAAAATATTTAAAAGCCATTAGAAAAAGCGAAACAAACTAGAGATAGTTCAAACGGTATTTTATTTTAATAATCATTTTATATTATCTTTCGCTGATGCCAGTACCTGTTGCAGCACTTACTTGTGCTCGGAAGTGTCTCGGCCTTAATTGTAAATAAAGATGTAAAAAGGAAGACTATAAAACGGCCCCAGATATTTTAATATCTACCAATTTAATGAAAAGCTCACCGATAAAAGCTTTGCGGGCTCACTCGATTAATACTTCTAAAATTAAAAGGTTTCTTACAGAACTGCCCAGCATTCACTTATGCCTTTTTTTCCACTTTAATATAACGCTTGGATTTTACGAAATTGAATTTGGCAAAACTTTTATGTTATTTTAAAGTCTGTTACATAATGTTTATTATTTAACTTTGTGATTGTGCACATATAGACAGCTTTATGGATTATTTTATGTGTATTTACAGACGTTAAATGTAGACGTGGTTAGAAGAAAACTCAAACCGCCGAAACGAAAGGCTCGGGTATTCTACGTTCGAATAGTCACGGGCGGCCGGCACGTCTATAAATGTAAACTTGCTAATGACCATACAAACAGACGAGCCACCGAGCCACTCATGTATACGCTTACATACATACGAAATGGATAGCACACTGAACTACGGAATTATCGACTGCGGAAACTACACGAAAGCTATGTTTTTTCAAGTCGTTTAAAATTGCCGTGTCTAATTTATTAATAGGTGATTATCGTCACGGTTTTAGTAATACATTGAGGTACGTATATTTGAAGTTAATTGATTTGGCTGGTGTAAGCTAGTTTAAAGTTGATGGGAATCGTGGCTTCGATATTTTATTGGAAGTAAGCTTAAAATCAGGGTTTTCTAGGTAAGCTGGAATATTCCAAATTAGATTCCATTAGAATTGAGAAAGGTATGCTTCGGACATGTTGAAAGAACGAATGAAGAGAGATTAACGAAACAGATTTATGTAGCGAAAGTGAGTGGCAGTTTTGGTAGGGGACGTCCTAGGAGAACGTATATCGATCAGATTAGTGGTTTACTAAAAAAGGCGCGATATAAGGAGCATCCGTAACCGACGAGGATGTATGCGTAGATGTGTGAATGTAGAAGAAGCGAGAGAGGTGTGCCTGCCGCTAAATGGAAATCCATGATCTCTGCCTACCCCTCTGGGTTATGGGCGTGAGCGCATATGCATTTTATTTATTTATAGATTCCATTATAATTTACAGACTTTAAACTTATTTAAATGTACCTAATATTTTTTTTACTTAACATTAATATGTGAGGTAATGTGTACATAGTACAATGGTCTACATTCAGGTTCCAATGTCTGTTGAAATTTTTAAATCATAAATCAATTTTTTATTTTGCAGTTGTATAAAACGTATAATAAATTCGACCATTTCTGTACTTGTAAAACTATACTCTGGAACTTGCTTGACGACGTAAACTGTTTGCGTGCGGCGTGCCGGTTTCAAATTTCATGCACAAGTTTTTTTTATGTTGTGTTATTATTTTTAGCAGTACTATATTTGTTTTGGCTGACGATAATAAAAATACATGTGGTCATTCGAATTTAAATAATGGTCGTTGTTCTATTTTTAAAAGGTACAATGACCTAGAATTCGATGTACAAACAAGTAATCTGAGATTCGATTCCGGGCGAGTTGAATTTGTCACCACCTCTAATTTTTAAGGTAGAGCAACAGTCGGAGTGTTAGTCCGTGCGGTAGATATAGAGAGTTGTTTACGTCTGTCGGTCACGTCCTGAGATAAAAAAACATCCGCGTGTCCATCACCGCGCCGCCTTATCCGGAATTCGGGGCTGAACTACATACTGCCTACTTTCCACAGGGTTGTCACGTCTTCAACCTTTATAATTTAACGTTTTCTTTCATAATAAAATATTTGTTATTATAATAATTTGATACTTCGTTTTAAACGTTTAGTAAAATGCTTTGGAAATCTACAAATGTCTAACAATTGTAAAATTCCGATAAACAAAATATGTCAATAGTATGTTAATAGGTACATAAAAAATTATCACATGGAAGTATTTTTATAACTTTATCCATACACTATTTAAAAAAAATATATTTAGAAAAAGTTTTTTAACGATATTTACCAAGCGCGTGATGAGCGATTCATTAAATTCTATAGATCACTGCGCCTTTTCGGCTCCGGTTTGAACTATAGATTGTAAGGTCATTACAATACAATACTTGGGTGCGTATCTGCACTAGACGGTTTTTTGTGACTGTCACAGCTAGACCTGGCTCGAGGCGGCAAGCTGCAGAAGGCCTAAGCCTCTTAAGGACTAACTTAACTCTAGGGCTCCCTCCGTAGAGGGATCCTCGGCTCGGACCGTTACTTTTTTATTGTAACTGGATTGGGAGGCCGCCGAGGTCTTAGGTCGCTTTGGCGGACGATCCATGGAGTGACTCGACTTAAGGGCCTCCGAAAGGGAACCTCGGCTTGGGCTGTTCCTCATAACGCGTTTAGCATTCCGATTCTAGGGTGCCCAAGAGGGACGAGCCTCGTCTCGATCGGTGGCTATTATCGGATTATTGAACTAGACGGTGTGTTGTTACGGTATTTATATTGACTTTCAAGCTCAAGGTGGTAACCCTGTAGTCTCGCCTGCCATTGTACTGTTCAAGCTGAGTCATTACGTAACAGCATCCGCTCTCATTTTTTGTTTTCTAAACCTACTGCAATAATTCTTTTAATACGATTGTAACTCTTCCTTCATGTTGTTTATAGGCTTGAAAGTATTGAATCATTTTAAAAACAATATTCCAATTGTTTGTCCTCGGCGTTATTTCCAAACCAATACGGCTTAGGGTCTTTCAAGAAGCGAGCCTATCTTTTTCTCAAAGGCCGGCAACGCATCTGCAGTTCCTCTGGTGTTGCGGGTGTCCATGGGCGTCGTTGATCACCTGAGTGTTCGTTTGCCACCTTCTCTTAAAAAAAATATTTAGCGAATAATATATTAGCATCAGGTACGGCAATTATTTACAGAACCTTGGGCCTACTATATAAAGGCTTAATGCTTCCAAACAAGAATCAAACCCTGGCATTGAGTGAAATTGGTTTGAATACTTATTTTGTAATTTTAATGATACTTTTGCTCGACATTAGAAGTATTCGAAGAGCAAAAAAGCTATTTAAATATAACAATCTCCGCGACGGCCTTGATGTCGCTAGGAAATTCTGTTTTTGTGGAAACTGGAGTTTGACCGCCACTAATTATGTGTAACAGACAAGAAAAACTATTGTCATTGACATTAAATATGTTTTGCAGAAATATTCTGATTTAAATTAAGAAATAGCGAACCGCTGAAGATAAACAAACGTCTCTCACGTACAAAATTTAGATTCAAATATAGTAATGTAAATCTATACTGATAAATAAAATTGAAGTGTCTGTATGTAATATATAATAACATATTAAATACACATGATGTATATACCGTACTTATATCGAAAATACAATTTTTAAAATTTTTGTCTGTCTGTTTGTTCCGGGTAATCTCCGAAACGACTGAACCGATTCGGATGGGACTTTTACTGGAAGATAGCTAAAGTTGTCGAGATTCAAATAGGCTATTTTAAATTAAGCAAAATATTTAGGGTTACGCGCAAAAAGTGAAAAACCCTAGAAATTGTGAAAAAAACTTCGCGGTGCCGTATCGAAAGCGTCGCCCGCTACCTGCAATGTCACAAAGGTTGCCTTAAGTAGTAAAATAACAAACATTTTACTATTTGAAGTGTAAACCTCTTTAGCCACGTTAAACGATAGTAGGTAGGGGTAAATTCCACGCGGACGAAGGTGCGGTAAACAGCTAGTTGTAACTAAGTCAGTATACTTTTTTGTTTCACTTCCACACTGCAGCTCGACCTCTACTGTCACATATATTTTACCAAATGTTTATGTTCTAATGAGTCGTTAGTTTTCGAACATTTACGATTTTAGAGAGTTTCAAGTTAGGAGTCAACCGTCTTTTTTTAAATGAATGGTATATATCACATGGCCCGCAACAACATCTGTTCACGAACGGACCGGCTCCACCGGTGAAGGAGAAGTATTATGCGTTTTGTCAGAGGAGTGAGGTGCCCTGGAAGCCCAATTTCAGTCCGATCGGAAGGGATAAATGAATGTAAATAATAAATAAGTCCAAGTTCCTTAAAGGTAGGCAACGCATCTGCGACTCATTTGTGTGTTGCGGATGCCTATGGATAGCGGTAACCCGTTCGCTCGTTTGCCACCTATTTCCATGAAAAAAAATAATGTTTCACGCCAATAGTCGAATGGCGGATTCAAACCGACGACCTCATGATCGGCAGCCTTAACCATCAGGCTGTTGGCGCTTCTAGAGCAAGCCATTGGTTACATTCCTGGTATTTATTCTTTTGCGAAATTATCAAAAATCCCTTTCAAAAGAAATCTTTTGTTACATTTTTGAACCACACTTTTTTAATCTGTTTCGTTGTCAAGATAATTTGTCCTTGTGTGTTTTTCTATGATGGATGGCATTCCTCGCAATAAAGATTAGCTGCGTGGTGGTTGGCAAAAACCTCCTATCATCCGAGCGCCGCGCGCCGCCTCACTAATTCTAATAACACCTTATGTAATACAACGACATTACTTTTTTATACTATCTCGTTTTCTTCAACGTACAGAGGTTATTCAACATCGTTGTTTAAGATTTATATCTGGTTTATTGAAACGTACGTTCCCTTTTAAAATAATTTGTCACCGTCCATGAATACCCGTTTATTTATCTAAATAACACCCTGTCCGTTACATTGATGCCGTTAGTAAGCATGAGAATGTTGATGCGGTCAATATCTTCCTTAAATTTATGTTACGACCATCATAAAATCGAATATTAATATACTATACATTTTTTTTCTTTCTCAATTCATCACAAAATGCTAATCGCCAGCTAAAGTTGCCAGGACGTGAAGAAACGAATATTATAGATACAGCAAATACCGCTTCCACAGACCTCGTCTACGATCAAAACATAGACAATGTTATTCAGAAAGAACAAAACTTTTGTTCTCTTTTCACTTATGGATCATCAAGATTTCAATCTCAAAAAAAACAAATGTGTATCTGAGACGCGTGGGATAGCGGGAGTGTTAGCGTTATGTCGATTGTAAAGGTTCCCACAGACTGACTTTGCACTCACTTGACTGGCAGAAGTCGCACAATGTTAACTTTCAACTTGGCATACCATACAGTGCTATAAATTGATAATGTACCGGTGCACAATGAATGTCATGTATGGTCATATAGTCGAACATGGAAGATAATAAAAAAATTGTTATTATATGAGTAACTTCTCGAATTTACCTCCTTCTCGAAGTTACCTCCTCGAATTTACCTCCTTCTCGAAATAACCTCCTTCTTGAAGTTACCTCCTTCTCGAATTTACCTCCTCGAATTTACCTCCTCGAATTTACCTACTCGAAATTACCTCCTCGAAATTACCTCCTCGAATTTACCTCCTTTTCGAAATTACCTCCCTCTCAGAATTACCTCCTCGAATTTCCCTCCTTCTCGAAAATACCTCCTCGAATTTACCTCCTCCTCGAATTTACCTCCTTCTCGAATTTACCTCCTTTTCGAAATTACCTCCCTCTCAAAATTAACTCCTCGAATTTCCCTCCTTCTTGAATTTTCCTACTTCTCGAAATAACCTCCTTCCCGAAATTACCTCCTTCTGGAAGTTATCTCATTCTCGAAATAACCTCCTTCTTGAAGTTACCTCCTTCTCGAATTTACCTCCTCGAATTTACCTACTCGAAATTACCTCCTCGAAATTACCTCCTCGAATTTACCTCCTTTTCGAAATTACCTCCCTCTCAGAATTACCTCCTCGAATTTCCCTCCTTCTCGAAAATACCTCCTCGAATTTACCTCCTCCTCGAATTTACCTCCTTCTCAAATTTACCTCCTTTTCGAAATTACCTCCTCCTCAAATTTACCTCCTCCTCAGAGTTACCTCCTCGAATTTACCTCCTCGAATTTACCTCCTCAAATTTACCTCCTTCACGAAATTACATCCTCATATTTACCTCCTTCTCGAAATTACCTCCTCGAATTTACCTCCTCGAAATTAACTCTTTCTCGAATTTACCTCCTTCTCGAAATTACCTCTTCCTCGATATTACCTCCTCGAAATTAGCTCCTACTCGAATTTACCTCCTTCTCGAAATTACCTCTTTGTCGAAGTTAACTCCTTCTCGAAATTACCTCCTTCTGGAAGTTATCTCATTCTCGAACTTACCTCCTTCTCGAAGTTACCTCCTTCTCGAAGTTACCTCCTTCTCAAATTTACCTCCTCGAAGTTACCTCCTTCTCGAATTTACCTCCTTCTCGAAATTACCTCCTTCTCGAAGTTACCTCCTTCTCAAATTTACCTCCATCTCGAAGTTACCTCCTCGAATTTACCTCCTCGAAATTACCTCCTCGAAATTACCTACTTCTCTAACTTTTAGATTAGCAGCAGCTATTTATGCCGTTTACTGCAAAATATGATTTTGTTTTGTTTTTGTTTTTAAGATAGTATCGCTTATAAATGTAGAGATTATAAATTTAGAGAAGTGTACCCTTGTCCACAGTACGGTATTGATTGACACTCGTAGTGAGTAAATTCGAGGAGGTAACTTCGAGATGGAGGTAAATTTGAGAAGGAGGTAACTTCGAGAAGGAGGTAATTTCGAGAAGGAGGTAAATTCGAGAAGGAGGTAACTTCGAGGAGGTAAATTTGAGAAGGAGGTAACTTCGAGAAGGAGGTAAGTTCGAGAATGAGATAACTTCCAGAAGGAGGTAATTTCGAGAAGGAGTTAACTTCGACAAAGAGGTAATTTCGAGAAGGAGGTCAATTCGAGTAGGAGCTAATTTCGAGGAGGTAATATCGAGGAAGAGGTAATTTCGAGAAGGAGGTAAATTCGAGAAAGAGTTAATTTCGAGGAGGTAATTTCGAGAAGGAGGTAAATATGAGGATGTAATTTCGAGAAGGAGGTAAATTTGAGGAGGTAAATTCGAGAAGGAGGTAAATTCGAGGAGGTAACTCTGAGGAGGAGGTAAATTTGAGGAGGAGGTAATTTCGAAAAGGAGGTAAATTCGAGAAGGAGGTAAATTCGAGGAGGAGGTAAATTCGAGGAGGTATTGTCGAGAAGGAGGGAAATTCGAGGAGGTAATTCTGAGAGGGAGGTAATTTCGAAAAGGAGGTAAATTCGAGGAGGTAATTTCGAGTAGGTAAATTCGAGGAGGTAAATTCGAGAAGGAGGTAACTTCAAGAAGGAGGTTATTTCGAGAAGGAGGTAAATTCGAGGAGGTAACTTCGAGAAGGAGGTAAATTCGAGAAGTTACTCATATAATAACAAATTTTTTATTATCTTCCATGTTCGACTATATGACCATACATGACATTCATTGTGCACCGGTACATTATCAATTTATAGCACTGTATGGTATGCCAAGTTGAAAGTTAACATTGTGCGACTTCTGCCAGTCAAGTGAGTGCAAAGTCAGTCTGTGGGAACCTTTACAATCGACATAACGCTAACACTCCCGCTATCCCACGCGTCTCAGATACACATTTGTTTTTTTTTGAGATTGAAATCTTGATGATCCATAAGTGAAAAGAGAACAAAAGTTTTGTTCTTTCTGAATAACATTGTCTATGTTTTGATCGTAGACGAGGTCTGTGGAAGCGGTATTTGCTGTATCTATAATATTCGTTTCTTCACGTCCTGGCAACTTTAGCTGGCGATTAGCATTTTGTGATGAATTGAGAAAGAAAAAAAATGTATAGTATAATAATATTCGATTTTATGATGGTCGTAACATAAATTTAAGGAAGATATTGACCGCATCAACATTCTCATGCTTACTAACGGCATCAATGTAACGGACAGGGTGTTATTTAGATAAATAAACGGGTATTCATGGACGGTGACAAATTATTTTAAAAGGGAACGTACGTTTCAATAAACCAGATATAAATCTTAAACAACGATGTTGAATAACCTCTGTACGTTGAAGAAAACGAGATAGTATAAAAAAGTAATGTCGTTGTATTACATAAGGTGTTATTAGAATTAGTGAGGCGGCGCGCGGCGCTCGGATGATAGGAGGTTTTTGCCAACCACCACGCAGCTAATCTTTATTGCGAGGAATGCCATCCATCATAGAAAAACACACAAGGACAAATTATCTTGACAACGAAACAGATTAAAAAAGTGTGGTTCAAAAATGTAACAAAAGATTTCTTTTGAGAGGGATTTTTGATAATTTCGCAAAAGAATAAATACCAGGAATGTAACCAATGGCTTGCTCTAGAAGCGCCAACAGCCTGATGGTTAAGGCTGCCGATCATGAGGTCGTCGGTTTGAATCCGCCATTCGACTATGATACAAAATATGATTTTGTTTTGTTTTTGTTTTTAAGATAGTATCGCTTATAAATGTAGAGAGTATAAATTTAGAGAAGTGCACCCTTGTCCACAGTACGGTACTGGTATTGATTGACACTCGTAGTGAGTAAATGAGGGAGTTGTCGCAGCGCTCCGAGCGACGTTGCTGTTTGGCACTCGCTCCAGATGGATTAGCACTTCTCCCACGACCTGATTACAGACCAGAGGTCACTAACCAATCTTTCTAGGTCGCATTGCCTTGTTTTTCTTTGTACGATATTGGATTGAAATAACATTGGAGTGAAAGTTAAATCGAGAAAGATTGACGTAGAAAACACAGATTCATATAAAGTATGCAAATTATTATTTATTTAACAATAAATTAATATTAAATATTTGAGTTTATTATTGTGACTGCAATACGCGTCAACCTAATGTCATCGTCTAACATTTAGCTGAAGCATCGCGGGTACAGTTACAACTATTGGTTCAAGGTTAGAGTTAACGGAAAGACTTTGTTAAAAGAAAGTATTAACGTTTTATACAATTAACGGCTCATGTACAATATTTTAAAGTCAAAGGTCATGTATTACGATGGTAAGGAATAAAAACATGTGAATTGTGTTAAAGTTAAATGAGAGAAATTGCATGGCACCTCGACGAGTCAAACACATTGTCTCTCGGGCCGTGCAGTACCTATTCCGCCGAGACCTCATCGCTGACTCATTCGCATTTGCATGGTTTTATAAGGTCTTACCAAAGTGGGCGTAATATCACTTTAAATATTCGATCATCAAAGGTCAAATTCATCAAATGTGTATGTATCATACTTTTTAAGTATTTTAATTCAGCTTGTATAATAAGGGTGTAATAACGACTTTGGAGTAGGGTGGGTACAATTGTAGGATCTAATTCAACATAATGCAACAAATAACAAAGAAAGTTACACATCAAGACTATTAATTAAATATACGATTGAACTAGCTGGCCGGCAAACTTCGTTCCGCCCTATAAATAATAGATGGTTCACTATTTGGGCGAAAGTGGCTTACACATAAAAGATAGATATATGCTGTCGCGGGCTTTTTGTAGGACTATTTAAGGTAAATATTTCCATGATACATTATATACGTGTAACTCTAACTGTTTTTGCAGCGTACACGAGAATAGGTCGCATATGGCGGCTTTTTCCGTCCTTACTAGACACTTATTGTTATATTTTGGTTAATTCACACAATATCTTTGTAAATGATAGCCTATATGTTATTCTGATGTATAAGCTATATTATTGTAAAGTTTCATTGAAATCCATTCAGTAGTTTTTGCGTGAAGGAATAACAAACTTCTATACACTAATACTTACAATCTTTCGCATTTACAATATTAGTAGGTTATTAGTTTGTAGATCTTGTTTTAAAAAGTGTACGTACTTTTTACATACGATTCATGCCAAGGTATATGGTTCTGTACATAAAATGAAAACAAAAACACTAGTACTTACGTCTTACAACAATTTAAACATCATTATTACGTAATTGTACATCATTGTGAGATGTAAGAAATGTGACGTCATTAAAATGCCATTATTATAAAAACGGGTCTGCTTGTTGCAAATCGTCCATTGCTGCGTACATATAAATATTAAATGGGAAGTGAATTGATAATGTGTGATACATTGCTTGCCGCTTTACTGAAGAATTTGTGACGCAGTATCGCTGGCTGACATGTACCATGTATACATATAAATCAACGTCACTTCATTTTAATAAAATATTATTAATATAAACATTTAATTTCTCGTAACATTTGGAACGTATCAGCTCGCAGCTAGAGTTCCGATGCTATCACTAGCGAATTCCAACACACACGGGAATGGCAGGTGAGGCAAGATGGCGGAATGCCTTTGTTGGTGTGACTCCTCACGCCTTCAAATGCTACCTCATAGCCAACTTAATTCTAAAATATTATTGTGTATATACCCATAGGCATCCTCAACAAGGTATTGAGTTGCAGATTCGTTGCCTAACTTTAATGCACAGAGGAGGGGATAAGCAGGAAAAAGGGTAATTCCCTCTCCTATTTTGATTATTTAAATAATACCAGAATATTTTTAAAACAGGTCAGTGTACGGTTCAGATGGGAATAGACTTTAGCAAAAAGTGTTTAAGTCGTAACCTGAGCCCGTAGGAAACGCAACACCCGTGACGTCACGCCGCAGCGGGCAGATCTCAGGCGCAGAGTTCATACGCGGCCACCAGACGCTAGCCAACCCTGCATCCGCAAATAGTTGATACTAATTACAGTTCTACACAGCTTTCAATCATTTATTTATTTATTCACATTACATACATTATAATAAATACATTGTAAACATTCGCCCCATGCGTCCTAGATACTTTATCTAGGGGGCAAATCTAGAGAGAAACCTATTAGAGTTACAAGATTGGATTCCGATATAACGAAATATTGTTTCCATTTTAAACCCTCTCCACGTTAGCATTGCTCCAATTCAATCTGAATAACTAACCGTTGATACGGTCATCCCGCAACGAGACCTAGCGTGTTAGATGCTTTGAACCGGCACCGGTTCGCACCGCTCGCAAGAGCGCCCCCAACGCTCGCGTCTCCCACAATCGATTACACGGTTAAACGGTCGAGAAATAAGTTACACGTGCCGATGTTACAGAAATAAAACGATTATCTTTTAAACCAGGGCTAATGTCCGCGTGCCCTGATCGATGTACATCGCGTGATGTCACGATACCTGACATAGATCACTTGTACAGATTATAAATACGTGGTAAACATAGTCCAAGTGGTCCCAAAGCAGCTTCAGATCGTTCAGAGGCATATGGCTGCCCGAAACAACAAACTTCGATGAAACTGAAATGTCGTAACGGAAATAATAATGTTAACCTCATATTTCCTCATAATTTTCTAGTAACACAGGAAAGTTATGACAAATTACTCGCATTGTGATTGCTTATATAATTAGACTTTACAGGAATATAGGATTGTGCTCAATGAAGGGCATATTGAGGGGTAATATGAGGGTTCAACCCCCGAATTTACGATCGTAAGAATTCTTTGTACTACTTGGTAAAATCCTTTTTTCTGTCAAGGGTTTTTGAACACGGCCCGACCCTCATCCCACACCCTCCAAAAAGAGGCTTGGGTACGCTTATGACAGTGCGATTCGTCAACAATTATAGCTTATGAAATTATAATTATATACAATTTACTAGTACCCGCCCCGCCTTCGCTCGGGGTAATTAATGTTGATCCAATCATTACAAAAATTCACACAATCGCCCTCTAGGGCAATCTGACAATTTCCATTATCCACATCGAAACCAGTCCACCCGTTTCGGAGTACAAACATACAAACATAGAGTGCAACGCCATCTGCTGGGTTTGTTTGTGAATCTAAGCGATCCTCGAATCCACTTGAACACACACAAAATTCATTCAAATCGGTTCAACCGTTTACGAGGAGCTCACTGTCAACACACGTATATATATAAAGATGCATTTGTAATAGTAAAAAATCTAAGAGCACTAATCGCCTATGGCTTTCTTCGACCTGCCATGATAATGAAGTTGATATGACTTACAGAAGGAGTCCCGCACGGACGTGCAGTTCCATCTGGCGGCGCTGCGCGGCGACCGCGCTCGTCTTCGCCAGCTGCTCGACACCGGCAAAGTACACATCGACTCACGCGACCGGGTATGTCCGTTATATTATACAACTAGTGACCCGCCCCGGCTTTGCCCGGGTACCTTATTATGTTGATCTACTCGCTACCAAGTACAGGAACACCCGCTGTGCCAATCTGGACAATCCCTGTAAATTTCATCGAAATCGGTCCAGCAGTTTCGGAGTCTATAGGTCTATAGGGAACATACATACTTCGCTTTTTATTTACAATTTTTTTTCATAAAAAGTATCCTATATTACGTACGTAACAAACAAACTTACATTCACATTTATAATATTAGTAGGAATTTCTACCGAAATATATTTCATACTTTAGACTAGCATGTCTTCAGTTGGTAGTCATGTTGTAACCATATATGTACTTGAGGATATGTTAATATTTAGTAGTCTGGCATTCTATTGCAAGGCTTTTGCGCCACAGACCACTAAATCAGGATACTTTTAAATCGTATATTATTTTTTATTAGCATACAATACATCGGACTATATTTAACGATTATAAATTACTCTTAGTACTTCTTTCCAGTTGATATATCTTGGAAATACCAGCGATATTAACCTATATGTTGTGGTCAGACCTTTTCCGTTTAATTATCAGTAGGTATGTATGTATGATAAAGATATACTGTAACGCTTACTTCGTTATCATTAAATTTGCAATGCCACCGTTTACTTGGGGTTTATGTTGCAGCGAGCGGGGCCTTATCTAATTGCGTTTAATTTAACTAAATCAATACGTCGCGACGAGAGGTTACTGTATGAAACCCAGACGCAAAGGCAGTTCCCCGTCTGTACATAACGGTAATGTACATATGAACCGCCTTTGGGGGAGTCCCCTTTTAGTCAAGCATCGCGTTCCCCTGCAAATTCCTAGCGACCGTAATTTGTGTCTTCGAGATGTTTATAGGCTTGTGATTTTTTTATGTCTTGAGTCCATGCGAAATTGAGCTCAGTGTGCATTTTAGCCTGCTTTTATCATGTCTGCTTACATAGTTTAGAACTTATTTGAATTATGTTAGGAAATGATGAAAAAGGTTGTGATTGAATCGTCGACTGATAAATTCATAAATATTTTTATATGTGTACTAGTGACCCGGCCCGGCTCCGCCCGGGTACCACTAATTATGTTGATCCGATGGCTACCGAACACAGGAACACCCGCTGTGCCAGTCTTGACAATCCCTGTAAATTTCATCATAATCGGTCCAGCCGTTTCAGAGTCTATAGGTCTATAGGGAACATACATACCTCGCTTTTTATATATTATTTTTTTTTCATAAAAAGTATCCTATGTTACTTCTAATACCTCCAAGAATATGTGTACAAAGTTTCATGATGATCGGTTGAGTTTTCGCGTGAAAGCGTAACAAACAAACTTACATTCACGTTTATAATATGATAGATAGATAAACACCTATTCTCAGGCCTACCGATTGTATATATGCAAAATTTCATTTAAATCGGTTAAGCCGTTTCGGAGGAACATGGCAACTAACACCGTGACAGGGGAGTTTTATATAAATAGATAGATAGATGTTTTTTAGCCATAGCATTACGTCATATTTTCAAAATCATTTCCTTTTGTTCTCTCCAATATTATTGCAAGCCGTTTTAGTGAGAGCCGGAGCCGATTGCAGCGAGCGCGGCCCTCCGCTCGACAGTCCACTGTAAACAATCGCTTGCTCTTGTACTAAGACAAAGCGCTCGCTCCACTTTCTGGCAATTTCTATTCTTTATACATACACTGTTTTGCCGTGTGTGACAAGACTAATGCTTAAAGCGGAAAAGGCCATCTCTACTTAAGACCTCGGCTCATTTATATAACTAATTTAAAATAAAAATAGTGTTGATTTACAATTTGCTGCATTATTTTCTTAAACAAGATATCAGTGATGAGTTTTGAAATAATTAGATAATAACTAGGAAACAAAGGTAACGCCCGCTTCAGCTTATAACTCGGAGCGGCCGGTTATAGTTTATCGTCACCGAGCTACTTCGACGTACGCAATAACCGTTGTTGCATAATCTTTGGGGGGATTGTTTTTCTACGTCACAAAATTTCTTGTAATCGTTTTTAAATCATGACATTGTTCTGTATTTCATTATGTAGTCTCGGGACTAATGTTTTAACTCATCAATAATAACATAGTAAGATAGGCTCATGTACTTGCAACAAGCCATTTAACAACATTCATAGACACATATTAGGTAAAGGAATTGTCATTTTCCTGGGAGCTTAGAACTTAGGGAAAAATACAGGAATTATGGGTCAAAATGACATCAGTACTGGCCACCATCTTAACTCTATTGCATTACCATTCTAACAGTTACCAAGAACACACTGTTAATATATTAAGTGTTCATCTGATCCTTCGGGCACAATGGTACTGCTAAACGCGTAATGAGTGACAGCCCATGTCACTTCTCAAGGGCCCTTGAGCCATTACTCTAAGGAGGGTCCGTCGAAGCGACCTAAGAGCTCGGCGGCCTTCCAAAACGGTAATTTTTATACAGCAACGACTCGAGCCGAGGCTCCCGAGGGAGCCCTACACCTTAGATACTTTTAAAGTCTTAGGCTCGGTGCCTTCTGCGCCCTGTCATCTTCTGTGAAGATGCCTCCTCCAGAAAAACAGTGACTAGTAAGTCTCAAAAAAAAACAATAATTAACCAAAAGTTAACTTGTAATTGACAAATTAGCGATGTTTTAAATGTTGCCGAATAAGTTATTTAACGACAGCTGCATTAACGTTCCGCTCAAAGGAATTCTTCATCTAAATCTGAATAGAAACATTAAAGAATGCAGGCGTTATGAGAGGCAATCAGGCGCGCGGGGATCTGCATACTGCATGCGCACACGCGAGCTGCGGGTTCGCGGGAAAAGCTAATTAGAGCGTTGCGATGCATCTAACGTTTAATAACAAAAAATCTATAAGGGCCATGTCACACAACGGTATTTGGCTTCTCTGCTGTACCTGTATAAATGTTGAATAGTAGAAAAAATGCTTTTGTTGTTTGATTTTCTATAGAAAAATACCAAACGTACGTAGTTTCGTAGTTTTTACCATTACTGGTCTAATTAGAAGGCTTGCAATGTTTTCATTTACACGAAGTCTTCATATTTCTTATGGATTTATATATTTTTTAATTTGATTAGGTAATCACTAATGAAGCGAGTTTTGACTCGTCTTCAATTCGTTTGCCACCGGTATTCGTTTGTTTTACAGCGCCATCTTTCGGTGATAAATGAAACTTGTTTAACGCAATATGTAATGTTCAGACGTTTCAGTAATGATAAGATAGATGGCGTTATTATTCAATGAAAGAAATAATATTCGCAATATAGAATGTTTATTATAGGTAGGTTTATGTTCGTTTATATTTTAGCTTTTAAAATATAGTTTTTATTAAAACAATGACATACATTTGCTTATTACAAACGTTACGTATAAACATAATTATGTAAATAGATATACAATGCTCAAGTAATTGTTTGAATGAGGTGATAAAGGATGCGTTCCTTGGTTGCAGGACGGCACGACGCCGCTGATCCTGTCGGCGGCGATGGGGCACGCCGACTGCGTGGCGGAGCTCCTGGCGCAGGGCGCGGACCCCGCCTGCTGCAGGACGGTTTGCTACAACTTTTAATTATTCTTTATTAGTAAATGACGACAAGATAAACAGGGGAACACTTTTTCAATCTAACCTTATAACTTCTCGTGCGTTTTCCATCCAAATGTTAATGTTTTGTATTTTAACAACATTAAATGATTTAGATAACAATTTGACATTTTTAAATAGTAATTTAACATTATGATATAAATTTTTCTTTAGCTATTAGGACGCCTAATTTGGCGAAAATCTCCTCCATTTATTGCCATCCTTCCCTATCTCTAGCTTCTACTCCAAGATTTTCCAACTAATCTTGTTATATCGTCACTCCATCTCTTGCATGCTGTACCTTTTCCCCGTTTCTTATGTATTGGATACCAGCCACCGCTTTTGTCCATCTATTGTCCTTTGACATATGTAGTGTCCAAGTATACCTTATAAAACCCTCGCGCTGTCCATGTTAGCACTAAGTGTGCTTAAGGTGCGCAAAAGCTTCACAATTCTACCTTTCAGATTTTTGTTAATATCGATACTTAGTTGTATGTCGCGTGTCGCAGACGGGCACGAGCGCGCTGTTCTTCGCTGCGCAGGGCGGCTTCCTGGAGATAGCTCGGTTGCTGCTGGACGCCGGCGCCGACATCGACGCGCCCAGCACGGTACGTACCTCGCCATACAAGTTTACACCTCGAGGAAATAACTCGTTGAAATTATGATATTTATTTCAGACTGTGGTTTTTATTTGTGCAGTTTAGTAAACAACATTGTGACGTGGGCACAATTATTGGTCCTGCATCTTTTCTCAGGATAATAACAAATCAACACATTTAATTTTGTATTTATCTATGTACGTATGTGTCTATTTACATAAAATAAGAAACCGACTGAAGACTGCGTGAAGACTCAGAAATTTTCTCAGAGATTTCTGTTATTATATAGGCAACCTCTAAGTTAGTTAAGTTTAAAGTGGTAGAGTCCGCAACAACAAAATCTGTTGCACGAATTGTCCAGCTCGACCGGTGAAATACCACGACCTCACTGAAAACAGGCGCGAAGTAGAAGTACTCTTAGTTTCGTCTGATGAGTGAGGTGCCGGAAGCCTAATTTCAGTCCTCTTCCGCTTCCCACCCGTTCCTCATAAGGGCGATAGGATGGGAAAGGGAAGAGGATTGGACGGGGAGGGGATTAGAGGGGAAAAGGAAAAATCCTTCCTGTCTATACCCTCCTCTGTCCATTAAAGGCAGGCCTCGCATCTGCACCACATTTGCTTGAATATAGAACTAGTTTTGGTCCAATTTGAAGTCAAATCTATGTTCTCTATACGAGGGTTCATATTCATCAAGCACCTGTGTTGTCCAGGACGGCGGCACTCCGCTGTTCGTGGCGTGCCAGTGCGGCCACCTGCCCGTGGTCGAGGACCTCATACGGAGAGGCGCCAACGTCAACTCTTCGATGAAGGTACCTTGCATCTACGGTATATTTTTTCTGCAACTCATTGCCTGACATTTTTTTTCGGAGTGTATCAATAAAATAGCGGCCACGTAAGTAAAAAGATGTCAGCTCCCATTTGTAAGGACCTCGTCAAGACGATGGGAAGTGCTTGGACGTGAAGAGTTATCGGGGAAGGTCTATGTTCCATCGGACTGTTACAGACTGATAATGATGTTGACGGGTTTAACTATAGTGTTATCTGTGGTAGCTTCTGTTGAAAAAGTTTAGAGTAATTGTCCCGCAAGAGGTCGCTCTCTCTTCCTTCATCTGCCAACTAAAGTAATAACCTATTGTACCACTGTGTGTAAAAAATAAATCTAAAGACTCTAGAAGTTTCTAAACTGGATTGAATTATTTCACTTATTTATATAAATTATTTGTTGTCGTAATGTTGCAGGACGGTGCGACGCCTCTGTTCATAGCGGCGCAGAACGGGCACGAGGAAGTGTGCGCGGTGCTGCTGGCGGCGGGCGCGGCGGTGGACGCGGCGCGAGCTGACCGCGCCACCCCGCTGTGGATCGCGGCGCAGTGCGGCCACCAGCGCGTCGCGCGCACGCTGCTGGACCACGGCGCGCACGTGGACAGGATACGACAGGTATACATTAGCTCTGTCTACACCGTTTTTATCCTTTAATGGAGAACCATACAATCCACTAAGTCGCCGGACATATCACCACCTCTACTCATCAACGTCCCTTACGTAAGTTATGGGTCGCCAGTCTTCTGTCAGGCCGTCAGTAGCAACAGCTGCTATTGGCTCATCCTCTGTTGAAAACAAGTAAACTGACTATTTAATAATAACCGACTGGACTGCATAATTATTTCAATTCTGATTGATTTGGTAATTTACTTCCACTATGAGTTGCTACAGACCATACACAGTAAAATCGTAAGTTTACTGAGTGAGGTTGGCAAGGGACTTAAAGAACCGTTTCAATTTTATTGTTTCGTGAACCAAACATCTGTAATAACGGTAAAATTAACATGAATGTTGCACAGGACGGCGCGACGGCGCTGTTCAAGGCGGCGCACAAGGGACACGCCGCAGTCGTCACGGAGCTGCTCAAGTACAACCCCAACCTCGGCGTGCTGCCCGTTAGTACCACCAGCTCGCTGGGTAGTGACCCACGCTACCGGCTGTCTTAATTTAGATTTGTATTGTCCAGAACGGCCAGACGGCGCTGCACGGCGCGGCCATGTTCGGCCAGCTGGCGTGCGTGCGGCTGCTGGCGGCGCGGCGCGTGGCCGGGGTGCCGGCGACCAGCGTGCGCAACGCCGCCGGCCTCACCGCGCTGCAGGCCGCGCGCCAGGCGGCCAGGAGGGACGTCGTCGACTACCTGCAGCGGCTCGGCGCATCGTGATAGGCCGCCAACGCGCGCCCCTCTCCCCCGCTACGTTAATCTGCAAATCGTAACGGCGTGTGACTACTCCCCGCACCCATCTGCACTTCGACGCCTCGTAAAGTAACTTCTGTAAGTCGTAATACCGCTGATTACGCCATATTCTGCGCGAGCATCCCCCCTCCCCACTTAAACTAAGGCCTCGCACCGCGTCACGTCCCGATAGCTATAATTTATACGTGTAAAAATCAGCTGTAGTTACAGAGCTTAAAAAATGTCACAATTGTTGTAATTGGAGGTCTATCTCTGCTTACCTTTAAGGTCCCGAATCCCCAGTCTGTAGTTAACTAGGTTTTGAATAGGCCGTTTGTAAATAGGTTATGTAACTTGGTAATAACAGATTGCTATTTTATATGGAACATGTACATTTTAAATCTTATTTTACTATAGCCTATAGAAGGAACGCCTTAACATTGACCTCACGTAGTTCACGCTGTGTGCATTAACGATTCTACGAATTAACGTTAATAATTCTCAAATTAAATTTAGTTAAGTTAATGTCATCAGTTTAACTTAAGTCCCTAGACATAAGTTTTATTATTAATAAGGCTTGTTTTATTAGAAAAAGTCAATATTGTATGATTTATTTTAAAATTTAAAATACAATAATACACAAGTCAATTGTTCCTCAACGTCTCTTTTTGTATTTTTAATACATTACCGTCTCTTTTTTTATACATAACTATATTTTTATGGATGTGGTAGCATTAGTAAGATATTTATCAAAGTAACCGTAACATAATAAGCTGTACGTATTCTAAGTTGTAAGTCAACTACTAACTTAATGTCGCGAGTCTCACTGAATAAGTACATAAGCTTGTATAACTTAGGTAAGGTGTAACTGTTGTTGAATTTATATTTATGTTACTTAAATACACTTGTTTTTAAAACTTTTGTATATTTATTAGTATTCTGAGTTCCTTACCCCTTAAGTTTTGAATCAAATCTCTTAAATATTTTATATAGTTTTCTTTAAACTCAATAAAAAGCGTCTGGCATTCATATCTCTAGGATATAGCTCATGACTGCGGTTGATTGTCAATGTGCATTGGACTGCAATGCCAGGTGTGCTGCGTCAGCGAGGCGGCGGGCGGTAGGCCGGGAGGTGGGTGCCTCCTGGGTGCAGGTACAGAACAATGTTAGCGGCTGCTCATACTGCACCGGGCAGATGTTGCCGGGGATCACTGGCCTGGTACCTACAGAAACACATTTCTATTTATTGACATTCAAACTTTGAATCCGTAAATGAATAGGTCAGATCCTTTGGGGAAGTAGGACAGACTGGAGTGTAATGATGGCACTAATTGTACACGTTTGACAAGACGAGCTTTGCAAGCATCGAAAAAGCGCTGTTAAACCACGGGGTAGCAGCAACACTCCGGGAATGGTGGAGTTCCGGTAAAGTAGCCCCATAAACTAAATGGCACTAATGTCTGCTGAGTGAGGTATGTTCCACATCACACAAATAATCTGCCTATAAATCCAAATCGTTGATGACAGGACATGTCTGTAAGGAACTAATTATGAGAGATTAAAAATCCAACATATATCAATCGTAGGTTTTTGTTCAAAACTAACCTATTTATTGTAGAAAAATGTTCAACTGCTATCGGAGCATACCTTATTCTTCTACTAAATATTAGTATTCCAAACTAAGAGATTATTAATAAATTAAATCAGAATGTCATTAAAAATTCTACCTTAAGGTATGCCAGAACCCTTACCATATCTCTCAGAAAAATGGTCAAGCAATGAATCTTCATTTTCCAAGCTGTCCATGCTCTCATCAAGTGTGTCGTCCATCTGAGTGTGTGGCGGCATGAGCGCAAGCATCTCCCAGAACACCAGGCCCAGCGACCAGATGTCCGTCTTGCTGCTAATCGTCCCTCCGTGAATCACCTCAGGGGCACTCCATGCTTCTGTACCTGGATTATTACACATTAAAGTAGCTTCACTTCTTCAGTATATAATAAAAATGAGATAAACTACAATTGTTACTTATATTGTTACCCAATCTCCTTGTTATTGAAATAACTTTAGTAGAATAACTGTTAGTAAATAAATAGTAATACAAGGTTTAATAGATATAAGAACCATATAAATGCATTTTATTTACCAAAGTATATGTATTTCCCCTTCTCCTTGTCTAGTAAACCAGTCTCGTCAAGTGGTAGAGTGACACCAAAGTCACACAGCTTACAAATGACAAAGTCACCATTTACTAGAATGTTGTAGGACTTCATGTCACCGTGCAGTATCTGCATCTTTGTATGCAGGTAATCAAGTGCATTGCCAATGTCTGCAGCCACCTTAAATTAAACATATATGGTGTTACACTAAAGTTTTATTTCTCCTTTCCCTAAAATTATTTCTTAATTAAGTAATGGTAAGCCATTAACCAACCAACCAACCATTAGCCAACATTAACATGTAGTCCGGTTTATGTATCAACTAGTTTCAAGCCCCTCGGTGTCCCTTCCTCAGAGTTTGTAGGACTGGGATTAGTTTGTATTGCTGCTAATTGGACACTTAATATGCGAGTTAAGCTGTTATTTAATTAGTTTACTCTCATTTCCTTACTACATTCACAACTACTATTTTAGAGGATTTGCATATTCATGGTCTTGTTAGGTTCTTACCTTTAAAATATACTTTGGTGCGAAAGGCTCATAGTCATTTCCAACTTTTCTCTCAATCATATCCCCTAGTGACAGATCACACGCTTCCATTCCCAAATACAATATTTTGGTTTTACTGAATGCGCGGAAGCCGACGATGTTGGGGTGACACATGCGCTGTAACAAGTCCGCCTCCGCTTGCAACCTGTCCGTGTACACTCTGTTCGGTTTAACACGTTTGTTGAGCATTTTAAGAGCCCAAGGAGAACGTATTTCGCCCGCTTTAGGGGACCGAACGAGCTGCATGACGGATACACCTGACAACGGACAAATAAAAAATTAGCTTTTAAGAATTTAAAATAACTTGTTTAGGTGAAATTCTATGGGAATCAACGGGCATACATGGAATATGTATAGAATTTAGTTATTGCTTAAAATAACTTGTTCTATTTTTTACATACCAGTTCCATATCCCAGACGATTTAAAAATGGTGAAGGAGGAATACATATTTTGTCATTTTCTTCAGGAATCTTCTTTGATTTAACTGGTGTTTGAAATTCAGCCATTTCTTTAGTAATAAGAATGTTAAATAAGACGGAAAACTGAATGCAATTGACTATACAACAATATTTTCAAAGTTTTAAACTACAACTGACTTCGATAAAAGTCTTCTAGTTTGACATTAAATATTTTGAATGGCAACTTTTTTAAATCGTTACGAAGATATTACAAAAACTTATTAATTTCTTCAAACCTATAAAGGCTTCACATTTACTTTCTTGTCTTTAAATGTGAAGAAGATAATAAAGTAAGTCAAGAGAAGTAAAGAAAAAATAATACGACATGATAAAGCCAGAGTATGGCAATAAGTTCCAGTTCAAAATCTTCAGTTTAGGTTCATGTGCACTAGATGTCGTTGCTGAAAATTATCTTTACATATAAAAAGTAACTAAATTTAGTATTACTTTTAATATCAAACAACACATAACAACTCATTGAAACTAAATTTGATATTTTTAAAAATTACGTCTAAAACGTAATAACGAATATCCAATTCTTAAAATTTTTGTTTGTTTGTTTATTCCTGGTAATCTCCGAAACGACTGAACCGATTCGGAACTTTTACTGGAAGATAGCTATTATTGTCGGGATTCAAATAGGCTAATTTAATTAAGGCAAAATACTTAGGGTTCCGCGGAAAAACCCTCGAAATTGTTTTCTCGAATTTATTTCCACGCGGACGAAGTCGCAGGAGGCTAGTCTTTAATATAAATAACATACCGTACGAATGTATATTCAGGGAGGTAAAACAAAAGGATAGATTACTAAACAGACAAAGCGCAAGTTATTGAAACTACGAGAACCAGGACAAAATGAACCATGAGTATCAAAATAAATTACTCTGGCTGATAACTGTTTACAATAAAACGGAAAAACTTGAACGTAGGATATAACTTACTCGATAGGCTATTTATATCAAATCGACTGACTAATTTATAATCAATCAGAAACCTTATAATTTTTATAGATTTGTAGAAAGTAGGATTTTTTTATAGTACTAGGTGGCAAACGAGCAAGCGGTTCACTCGGTATGTCAAGTGATCGCTACCCATAGACATCTGCAACTAACTAATGAGTTGAGGATGCGTTGCCCACGTTTAATGGACAGAGGAGGGGACAAACAGAAAATGGTTACTTTCAATTCCTATACATCCCCTCCACCGTCATGTTTTCTTCCCCTTCCCATCCTTTCCTTATAAGAAAAGGGTGGGAAGGGGAAGAGAACTATAGTAGAATTTGGCCTCCGGCATTTCACTCATCAGACGAAACGCAGAATACTCTACTTCACGCCTGTCTCCTGTGAGGTCGTGGTATTTCACCGGTCGAGCCGGCACATTCGTGCATCAGATGTTGTTGTTGCGGACTCTAGCACTGAGAAAAAGTAGCATGCAATATTGTAAAGTTTTAATCTTGGAGTTTCTCAACACATAGTTGACTCAGGTCGCTTTGAATATTGTTTCCGCGGTAGGTAATAATGCGACTTATGCAGTACGTGGCAAGTCGTTAGCGGCTGGAATGCCTGCCACCTAATTGAAATGAACTCTTAGGCTAGGCGTCGGAAGAGAGAAGGTGGGAACGTTCGTCAGATGTTGTTAGAATACTCCAAAACAAACATCTATAACACCAGAAATGTAATAATATTGTGAGCTTTTATGTCGGAAAAAATAGGGGAGATAGAGAAATGGAAGGAAGGGGGGATGAGAAGAGAATTAGACAGACTAGTGACCACATATATATATCAAGGGAAACGAAAAAGTAACTGGTCTTTATATAATTCGTACAGCCAGGGCAATATGATAAAATGTAGTTTATTTGCCAGGTTACATTGCCATTATATTATATCAATTCTGCACCGCTTCACAGCGCTACCGACGCAAACCGCTCCTGTTCGTGTAGAATTCGAAATGATATAACACACGCGGAGGTGTGTGAAACTCGGTATATTTAAAGTTCGAAATTCGACCGTCAATGGCGGACACTAGAATCAGTAACAAAGTAAAATGTATGAATCATAGTTAGGAAACTGTAGTTATTTGGTCGGTCATTGTTTTTCTTTGCTACCGTCCCGCTGGCTAGAAGCGTCCATGTCTGGCCTTACATTTAAATCATACCGCAAACGAGATATCAACTTCTTGTTGTAGGGAGTTATGCTTGATGAATGTGTGAAGTAATTACAAGGACAAGGGGTTTGAAGAATTATGTTAATCCAAGTGCGCTCACGTGGTAAGTGGGTCTGCAGAACCACGAAACAAGCGATTTAAATTTATGTAGCGCCAATAAAGTTATGAATATGTATGTGGTACGTATGAGTTGGTCCTCGGGACTTTGTCTACGTTAAATACGGTATTTCTACTTTAGCCTTTTAAGGTTTCATTATTGTAAGTAGTTTCTAAAATAAGATATACTTCACCGACTTTAATCAAATGTAGTATAAGGTATTCCTCATTATTGTACCACATCCAATAATGCTCGAATACTTGACATTTCTCACTGGTTGTAGCCTAATATTTCCACTACACAATATACTGTACACACTACGACTGCTTATAACAATCAGTCAAGGCTCGGGCCTCAAGAGGTGTTGTCACGACCGTTGACAAGAGCACAAACTGAGTCTCCTTTGACAAGTGCTTATAAAGACTCTTGCTGTCTAAAGTCAGCTACGAAACTTTACGTTTTAGTACCGTACTCATACATTTCTGGAAAATATAAATGAAAGTGGGAATTTATTTGTTACAGTACGTTTTAACTCCGTAACGTCAAGCGACGAAATTTAACATGCAAAGCGGTTCCCCTGATGTTAAGTGACCTACCTATAGGCATCCGCAAGAAGCAAATGAGTTGCAGACGTGTTCCCTTCCTTTAATGGACAGATGAGGTCATAGACAGGAAAAAGGTTATTTCCTTTTATCTATCCCCTCCTCCGTCTAATCCTCTTCCCCTTCCCACCCTATCCTGTATAGGAAAGGATGGGAAGAGGAACAGGACTAGACGCCTGTTGTTCTGTGAGGTCGTTGTATTTCACCTTTAGAGCCACATTCGTGTAACAGATGTTGTTTCGGGCCCAACCAGTGTTTATTATACGCGGAATCTAATTGCAAAAATGTCCAGCGAGGAAAATGAGAAATGAATGGGTACGAGGCCGCGGGACACCTAGTGGTCTATGCGACACAATTGACTGGTATTTGTTTTTCATATGAATTCTATGGCGGTGTCTATTTCACCTCCTTGAAGCCTGCTGCTGACATAAAATGGTAACTTGCCCATTTTAGAATCTAATCCATGTTTTAATCGAAATTCATCAAAATTGGTTCAATAGCTTAAATATTAAAACTTAGCAAGCAAACAGCGCTTCTATTTTTTTAATTTTTGTATGGATTAGACATCGTGTCGGAAAAGGATGACAATCAACGGTACAGCGATTCCAATGAATTTATTTTTAATTGTTACAAATCACGCGGGTCCTGATGGTTGCAGACGCCTCAGTGACCGTCGCCCACCGCACCGGCTCACCGGGATGCGCCCGGGCCAGCGCTATCGACTGGTCGATTGCCGATGGATTGATATGGGCGGCCGGCAGTAATCAAGCGGCAACCGCGGCGCGCGCGCGTCAGTGTCAGGCCATGCGACCGTGATGCACGGACACACACGCGCCAACATGTCACCGCGCTGCAGTCTCAGGTATGCGAACGAATTAGTGCGGAAAGCGGCGACCGATGTCGTCCGTCCATTAGTCAATTAAAACGTTACAAATGTCTTCATCGACAGCCAATTGCCGCCCTTTTCAAACGGTTTTTTAAAATTGACTTCAGAGTTTGTTTTTAATTAAGTAAGACAAATTTTCTAAAACGGAAAGTTTAAAAATTTCTAAAATCTGTTTTATTTTTATGCGTCGTTTTTAATTATGTTTTAGATTAGCGCCGGACATTTTATAGTCTGATTTGAATAATTATGTGGGTATGTAACTAAACGCACGCGGGGGAAAGTCGGTTGAGCGCGTTAATTTTACGTCGGCAAATGTATGCAGTTTACAAAATTCTCGAAACGAATTAGAACAATACGAAAATGCAAGAAATTTACGCTTGGTCGAAGTACTCGCCGCAAAAAATATATTAACATAGTGTTACATAGCATTGGCAATCGTTAACGACTTGTCGGTGCCGCGGATCATGAATGTACACCCGAACGTTGCACATCCAAGTTACCTGAGGTCTCAGGTTCAAGATCGACTTTAATATGAATATTGATGGACACAACAGAGGTGCAATTGTATTGAAAAACTTGTCCCGACGTTGAGTGTTGCGTACGCTCAAGATGTTGCGTATTGGCAAATTGTCATTCATTATTCAATTTCGTATTTACAAACCAAAGTATTCAGTGCTTTTTAATATATAATCATTGGTAATTGATAAAAATTAGTATCCGACTCTTTTATTGGAATCTACGCATTAATCTGGAGATTCCGGAATGATTCTGGACTCCTGTCAATGATTGACTGACGCTGTACACGCTTGTCAATTCTTTTGACGCTCCTGTAGGTCGTTTGTCTCCGGGATCGTTGTGGTCTCCGATTTCCCTTGCATTAGTAGAGTGCATGCCAGTACCAACAATTTTTCGGGAATTGTGTCGCATGTAGCTGGGACGCCGTAGTTTTTGGTAAATCGCTGTTCTACAAGCGGGTGTTCCTGACAAGTTCGTTGAAAAGGTCTCGTTGTCGTATTCTTTAGTTAAATAATTACCAGATTGTTACCTAGTTGTTACCTGTAGTAATATTTAAGCATATTACAAAAAGACGAACCAGTTGTGAACCATGTCCAAGACGTAATACGGAACTATTGCATCCGCTATAACATACATATGTCTTTTTATAACATAATTAATGAACTGTTACACAAAGGTGAACACATTAACAAGCGGTAATATTTTCACAAACACGGACATGTAAATGAAATGATAAAAATGTGAATAAATGTGTGTGTGAATAAAACAAACTTTGACGTTCGCTCTCGCACAATGCAAGGGCGTATTTTAGCACGTAATGAATCTAGAAAGCAAGTGCCGGCGACATACGCGATCACACCTTCCGCAGGAACGAATATCCGCAGAAGTTACCTCTGAATCCCAGTGGTGGATATACGCCTAGGCCCGTGAGACCCGGGTGGCAGGATTTAGAGGACGGCATATTTTTCAAAAAATTTAAATGAATGAATAAATGTGACGACAATTTATTTAAATTTTTGGTTTTTTATTTACAATTTTTTTATGCAATATGTCAGTCAGTCAAAAGGGTGGATCCATTAGCAGAATATGTTCCTTGCGTTGCTCAATAAGGGCAGCGCAACAGACAGGGCCTAGGGCGGCAGCGAGCCTAAATCCGCCACTGATGAATCTAAAATACTAAATATTACTTCAAATTACGCCTAAAAATCTTAGTAAATATTAAAGTTATTAATAACAATAGAATTACCTTTGTCATGTAGCTATAATATCGACAAAAACACTTTTTGCAATGCAGTGCAAGGTAGACCTCTCCCATACGATAGGTGATGTAATCAAGTTTGTGGTAGCCCACTGTGTGTAGACAGCAGACTTAAAAAAAATCGATATTAACTCAAATGTTGTTGCTCAAAATGGGTCAAGTTTGACGCGTATCCTTACGTCAAATAAAATCGTCGGATAAAAAACTAATATTAGCGTGTTAAAATTTTATTTAATTATTTAAAAACATTATAAATACTTCTGGATCTGAGGGCTTACATAATCCGTTGTCCTAGAAGAGCGACAGAAAGCAAAATAAAAGGCCACAAATACATAGTTCACTGTGCGTTCACTTAGAATACCGATTCCCAACCCGCGGCATTACCCCTGAGATTACGCAGTACCATTACGGCTAGTTGAAAAATTATATTGGTAATGGTGGCAATGTTGATAAATGAAAACAGTTAACTTATATACACATTATGTCTACAATATGTAGTTTTAAATGAACGTTACATAACGTAAATCATAAAGTCTTATTAAAGGATACAGGAACGAAAAAAGGTCAACGGGTAAGGTGGTCATTCCATTTTTAAGCTTAGCAGTTGTGATTTGTTAAAATATTAACATGAACCGTGCCGTAAAACATTGGAACGTCCCAGGTATAAGTTTACATAACGTCCCGCGCTGTGCAAAACGATATTATGAAGTAAATGTAGTACGCTAAACAGCCTGTAGATGCTATACTCTTGCCTGTTAGCTGAGGAATATAATAAGAGGAAAGAAGGATAGCTTTAACATATTGCTATAAGAGTAACTAAGACTGAGGGCTCCCTCGCTAGAGGGAGCCTCGGCTCGGGCCGTAACTTTATTTATATTACTGGATTGGAAGGCCGCCAGTATCTTAGGTCGCTTTGGCGGACGCTCTATGGAATGACTTAGCTCAAGGGCCCCCGAGAGGGGACTTCGGCTTGGGCTGTCACTCATTACGCGTTTAGCATTCCGATTCGATGGTGCCCGAGAGGGAGGGACCTCGGTCCGATCGGTAGCTATTATCGGATTACTGTAAGCTGGGTTGATCTGTTTGAATTTCATCTGGATACTTTGCTGATATCCATCTTGTACATTAACATGCGGGGGCGAGTGAATCTTGAGCAACTGTAAGGAATTCTTGTTTATGGTAAGTCGGCATTGCTACAGCAGCGCCCCCGTGGCCCTCCTTAAGAAACATTTAACATAAATCTCTACTTTCAATCGAATGATGCATCTTCTCTTGGTGACAACTTCCTAAGCTACTTTTGCCTCTAATCTCAATCTAAAATCGACTCTAGATACTGCAGAGTAATCGCGAGGGTGAATTATTCAACGAATTCGGAAAGAGTGAGTCGGTGCGGACTCTTGATACACAAATTATCAGGTTACGTAATAGTTGATTAATTATGTTTATAAAAGAGTTAATGGTCGTTTAATAACAATCTATGCTGGTCTCCGTTCATTTTAAACGCCAACATTTATCAGGGCTTATTAAGGGGACCTCTACATGTTTATACAGTTACGTGCATAGTATATCAGATTCGATTAGCACTGTTCACTTTATTAATTTCTTAGAATATTAGAAAAATAATTGATGATTTAATATATTTTAATATAATTCAAGTTTTATTTCTTTCATTAATTAAATATTTTTCGGTAAATATTAATTAGTAAACATGTTTTTAATAGTTTCGTCTGCATAGTTCATTTCTTGAATCAATTTTTAAATTAAATGAATAAACCATATTTTTTAAAAATTATAAATCCAATATCTTATATGAACTTAATAAAAACAGATTAAAATCGAAAATTACACTTTGATATCTTGATTTAATAAGTTACGTATAAATATTCAGATAGTTATATTTCATTGTTTTTTTATATTGTAGTTTATATTCCGGGGTAGCTTGCCCAACAAATATAAATACATATATTGGTAGGTACAATTGTCCGTCCTAATCATTCAAATTAACAATAACAGATCGACAAATCCAATGGTTATTTGGTATATAGATTCAGATCGCGTGACCTCACGCGCTGCAGACCAAGACCCGTTGCTGTATATTTCTACAGCGGCTCGAATTTTCACATACAAAGTCTTACATGAGAAAGTTCATTGTCGCAGTGAACCAGTTTGCATGCCTTGAAACTAACGCTGTACTGAAGGCTTAAATGCAACTGTTTTTAATTCATGCATTACGGTTTTGAGAACGGTTATAGCTTAATTTAAGCTGTCATTGTCCCAAGTGAATCCAAGATCGTAACGTAGATCGCTTTCATGTAAGTTATGCTTGTTAAAAATGTAATTTATTCGATAGATAAAGAAAGTTTTGTGATTATGTTTGTCGTATGTTATCTCTGTTCGTTGGTGATATTTTGTTATCCATTTATTTAATGACATTACAAAACCATCGGCTTCACATGTTCGTGGTATTTCACTTAGTTAGTAGCAGTCTATTCAATACTCGTTACTAGTTTACAAGAATTGAACAACTAATAGGTCAGTAAATCAATGTCGAAGCAAAAACGGCAAATGGGAAACCTTTAGAACAATTGCTGAACGAATTGAGATAGTGTACATAGCTACAAACAAAAGACACACGTGTTACGTCACAAGACGTACGATATGTAGTCAGTTTGCAGTTGTAAAAGCAACGTAACCGTTAGACTGTGTCGCTAAACACTGAACAATACCTTTCATGGGGATACTCACAGGTAATCAAAGGATTGAGGACTGGCTACAGTATAGTAAGCTCCCGGCACCATAAGAAACAATCGCGCATTTTGTGTAGTGTAAAAGAGATAGCGTAATTAAAATAATAAGAAAAAAGAGGACAAAAGCTAAAGGAAGATCGTCACAATTGGGACGTTTTTCGAGTAAACACTTTTCGACCGCTAATGGCATATCTGCAACCTATATAATAATATCATTGCCTCCAACTTTATCAAATTTATGCCTAAGTTATTGTAACATAGAATTCCGACGACGTTCAACTTGACAGTTTTCAATACCTCACATACCTTTTCGTTATTAAAATATTTTTACCTATATCCATGGAAGTTGTTGAAACACAAGGCGTCCGCTATTGCTTTACATATTGCTATTACTCATACGGTCACAGGGTCCAAGTGGCGGGAAGTTCTGCTGCTACGATTGTTTTACTTAAGTTTTTGTCATAGATATTAATAGGATTAAATCCAAGAGATGTTGGTTACTTAATACACATACATAAATTATAATCTCTCTCCCTTCCATTTTTCCACTTATGTGGGGTCTTTGAGGGGGTTTTGAAGGCCGCCTGTCTGCCCATCCTCCTCGGTGATACAAAAATCCTTTGTCTAAAAATTCTTGAAAAACAAATAATTATAAATGTCAGTTGTGTTAATTTATATTATCCTCGTAATAATTATAAATACTACGTAAATAGTATTTAATTTTAGATAGACATTTCCTTAAAATCGAATTGGAAATCGGCACGGTTTCTTTTGTTTGTGAAAATTGTATTTATTTTTCCTCGATTTAATTTAATAAGGGATACTTAAGCTAAATAATTCGATAATTGTTCATGCATTAATTTTGTTCAATAAGAAGTTCGAACCTGCGGATATCACAATCGGCGGAACGCTCGCCGACTAGACTTGTTATGTAAACACCGGGGACAATGTGGGTTAGCTTCAAAGAGGCATGTTGCTGCGGCGGGGAACATGTTTGATAATATCTCGTCGTTATTCTACAAGTGTCCGTCTGTACTGCTGAAGCTTATGTTATTAGAACGAATAGGGTACAACCCGCACTCTATACTGCTATGAATGTAAACCAGACCAGATTATGTTATTATCAATTTGCTAATCTCAATATAATTACGTTATTTCATGTATTATTCTATTAGTAGCTTTATTATAAAGAGTAGCTAGAAGGTTTGATATTATTGTAATATATAAAGTATGTAGGAAAAAAGCTTATGTTACTGTGAACAGAATGCATGAACCAGTCGACGTCCATGCGTGTACGATTTTCCAACAGTGTTCGCCCCAGATTTAGCTTGAAAACTCACATAAATCTAGGACCTGCTCAAATAAGAGACGAGGTTATACATTTCTTATGCAGTATCTTATAATAAGATGTCTCAGACGTTAAGCGAAGGCTTCGTTCAACGTTTGAGGCGCTTTACTTTGTTTCCCAGTTTCTAACAATAAAAAAATAAACTTAATACATATTCTGATTTCAGATCTTTTTTGGTGTGCGTCGTGGTGGTACCTATCACATTCACAAATGTGCAAGCATTCGCCATAAGAAGGACAATCAATACGACGGACACACCCGTGCAAGACCTGGCTGTGGATGAGAGTTTGCAGTTGGAGGTCAGACATGACTTTAAAAGGCCCAATGACTTAAATTCAAATATTTCAAATAAATCTAATGAGATTCCTACCTCCAGTACGGATTCAATAAGCAATGGCGATACGTCGACGTCGCTAGATCCGCATATGGCCACAGTAACGTACAAAACCGAGGTCATCGCGAATATAGTAAGTAATATGCCTAAGAAAAATAATATTTCTGAAAGAAGCATTGTAAGGGAAAACACCACATTAAATTTAGATACCAGGATTACCACAAGACAGCCGATGTCCTCTCGATCGCAAGCTATCACAAAAAACGATACTTCCCATCTTGATTCGACAGGATCAACAGAAAAACCGGTGGACATGGAAAATTCCATGTCAGTATCTGTTGAAAATATTAAGGTTAGAGCAGTAAATGATACATTTACCTTCATCGAGACGAGTACTATATTAAGTGACATAACTAAGCAAATAACTCCCCGAGATCAGCTTGTACCTAAATCTAGCAATTATGCCGCCAACAGTAGCGAATACGATGATACCAGTACTAATTTTCCTTCACGCAGAAAGTACACAGTTATAGAAAGAAAATCGAATACCATAAATGCTAAGACACCTGTTTCGGCTGATAAATATGAAGGAATAGATAAAAAAGAGACTCACGTGGCTCTAACAGCTTCAGCTGCATCTGATGAGATGTTAAAAAAAGTGACGACGGAATATCTTAAAGCAACAACACCAATGTCGCGATTGGATGTTTTATCTAGTACTTCCAGCGGTCCCCAAACGTTGGTCACGAGAGAAATGGAAAATATAACAAACCCCTACGAAGTATCGCTACAAAAACCCAAGTTAGAATCGGTAACATCGAAACGAGCGGGATTTTTAAATTTAACATCGAAAGCAATACAAAACGATGCAACGAGTGAAAATTATACAACTGAGATGGCGTATAGAGATCATACGACACTAACATTTGAAAATAATTTAGATGCATATACTAGTCGTAACGTCGCAGGAGTTTCCAAATCGCAAAGCTATTTAGTAAGTACATTTTCAGTTAGATCTTAACCCGTCGTAATTTTGATTGGAAATTAAAATTACCTTTATATGTGAATATTGATTAAAGTTATTTATCATTTCAGGATGAAGATGCGATTAAGGAAGAAATGCTTCAGGAAACTTCCCTTAAAAATAATGAGGAAATGGCTAAACAAAACCGCGAAGTGCATGTTAATAATACTGACACCACATTTTCTTTTTTAGAGCAGGTCAGTAGTTTTGCACCGACACAAGATTTGGAAGGAACCTTACAAACCAACACTGAGGAAATTATTAATACTAAGCCTTCTCAAGATAAAGGTAAAAGTACCGTTGTATATACAGTAAGCCCAAACTACAAACCCATGAAAAAACTTGAAATCCAGCCACCGAAACAATTTGTTAGAGACCCAGATGATAATAGTTGGAGAAATGAGAGTATCAGTTCGCTAGGGATTGTTTTCAAACCAAAAAATTCTTCGAAACCTTTCACTCAAGTCTTGAAAAATAAGACAGAGACTGAATGGAGTAATTTATTAAGTAGAGATAGCAAAAGTGATACTCCGGACTTAAGAGAGAGATTGGAAAAAATAGCTCAGAAGCGAAAGAGCAAAAAGAAGAAGACAGATTTATTAGGTAATATAATTTATACTGACTATGAAGAAAGTAATAGTTCCGAAGAAATAATTAATACGCCAAATATAGATACCGCTGGCACGGTGGAAAGTACATCGGAAGACACAACCATCCGAATTACATCAATAGAAACCGTGAACGATTTGTCCACTCTTACTTTAACTACATCGCCAATAACACTGCCAACACCAATCAGCACGACGATTACTACAATAGCTGCCACTACCGAATCACAAACAAAAATTACTACGGCGCCCACAACACACCCAAAAGTTCCTAGTAAATTGTTTAATGATACAAGGCATGTATTGCCCAAAAAATTAAAATACAATTCTTCTGTGTTAGAAAAAAATCAGAAATATTCTAATATTTTCGAAGATTATGATACTTCAAGTGAGGATGAATCAGAGTATTTACAGTTGGCAAAATTAGAATTAAAAAAATATTCTGTCCCCAATCAAGTTACAGAGAGACCTTTCGTTACGACTCCACCTCTACCGTACCAATTTACAAAACCCGAGACGCAATACTTGCCTGAAAGAAAAGCAACAATACAATATTTCCCACCACGAAACACTCAACAGAAAAAACCTAATAGATTTGATGATGGCTTTGAAGGTAAAATCAAATCGCACACTAAAATGTCCTCTCCAAAAGAAGTAACGTCGTTTTCTCTTACAAATGCGCCAGACACTCCATTGGGTAAATATAAATCAAGGTATCAAGACGAACAAAATAACCTAAGCCCTCACTATGCTCATACCTTCGCACCCATCGAGACACCGAATAGATATAGCACAAATGACTATACGAAATATCTTTCTCACACCGACCCCCCGCGGATTACTACAGACCAAAGAACTAGATACGGGGCCGAATATCAAACGGAAGGCTTCCACAGAGCGTCTTACGTCATCAAGACTTATAAGGATTTTCTAGAACAAGCAGCTAAGGATTATGACTACGAAAGAGACGCTGGCTTTATAAGTTACACGCAAGCGCCCGTTAGAGGTGTTACCATAAGCGATCTTCTCGCACAAGAAAAAGGCGGACCGAATACAAACTTCAATGAAGACTACGACGCGAAATTCCGGAAGGATGTTCTACAGAGATTCGTCGATAATTTCAATCATAAGGATGCGCGTTACAATGGTAATTTCCCGGTGTTGTATAATAACACTGTTATGCACGTAAACGTGGCGGGAAACAGCGAGGCCGCCGGCGCTTCCAGATCCTTTCTAAAAGGTATCTACAGTCCATTGAAGACTAAATCGGGGCACGCTCGCCGGGAGCCTTACGACCCCAACTGCGACAACGTTACGGTGGAGCTCTCTCCCGCCTACGAGCTGCACTACTACGTCCCGGAACAAGAGGAGAAGGAAGAGATAGAACCAAAACCCGTCAGTTAACCCTTCATTGTGTACTTTAAAGTTTGTTGAAGGTATTAGACAAGTAGACTTAAATGATTTGATATGTTTATCAATTTTGTAGTCAACTTAACAACAGTAGTTTATGTTTTCGGATGAAATTGTTCTAATTGTATATTCCTCACTTCTTAACAAAACAGTTTCACCTGCTTACACGGCGTAAGATGTTAGTTTTGTAACGTACCGTGTTATGTAATATATTTAAATTATTTTTGTAATTCTAATTAACTTTCAAATGACACACATATATTGTTATCTGGTTTTGTCAATCATTTATTTTGTATTTAGATGTATTTATTATTAATAATAATGCAGTGTTGTCATCCTAAATTTTCTTAGGTGTACTATTATTTGTAAATGTTTTAGCAATTCATTTTATGTCGAGTTAATTGTTTAAAATAGTTTCAAAGCATATTTACCACCGTCCATTGCTCTATTCTCGTTTAAAATGTAATTTAGTAATTCCTAATTGGTTGTAAAAGTTGGTATTTGTAGAGCTGTGACGCTTGTTTATGGTTTCTGGTCCAAAATTAAGTATTAGTATATACTAGACAAAGTAATTTTAATTTATTTTGACTATTAAAATTTTATTCAATATCCAATCTGAAGCTAACGTTTCTTGTAAAATAATTATTTTATTTATTATCTATTACGTAAGTCGATTGTGGAAAAGTCGAGCAATCTAATGTTTCACGACTCGCTGTATATAACCATTGCTTTGAATCAATTCCATAACAACGGACGCTATAGCGTTCCGTTTTAATTAAAATACATAATGTAGATTAAGAAAATATGATTGTCATACATTTAGAAAAATGTTGACACAAATGTACTAAGCTTGTTGTATTGAATGAGTGATGTATTTATGACTGTAAGGAGTGTGAGCCGACAAGCCGCTGAATGTCGGTCAGGGGCCATCGCGTTGTAAAATTGTAGATTGTTTCACGGATTACGAAGTGGTTCGCGCGCGCCGCCATGCGTAGCCGCATAATGCGCGTTTGTCCATACAAATAAAGGTTATTTTGAACAACTATTTGTTTATTTTTTACTCCAGCAGTGACAACGTATTTTTATTATATCTTGAGGGACATTTTATCTTAAAGACGTCAGTATATTGCATTCAAGACAGCAGCATGCCGGCTGCCCTTTACCCACGTTATCGAGGGTCGGACGGTATGACCATATGGTTGTATAGTTTTTTGCTACAGCCAGTCTGCCGCCAACCCTCAACGGGAATACCATCATTACATACAAAAGCATGGTATTCTTTTTGCACTTGTAGCAATCACCGGCATAGTGTAAATATAATTTATAATCTCACTAGCCATATTATAAACTTACGACACATCGCGAACTGAACGGATCATTTGACAATTTGACGCCGATAGGTTACAACCTGTCAGGGACACGTCAAATTCGTTTATAATATGGCTAGTGATATTGTAAACGGACAACGTTCCCATATACTCCATTGTTATTCCCGTAGTTAAGAAATCAATAAAACTTCTAAAGATAGTAGTACAGGTAGGATTAGGTCTTGGCATTTTGAAGATGTCGTTTTTGAGTCTATTATCAGGGGTGGGGACGAAGGGAGAGGGAAGGGGGCGCAGCAGTGGTTATTTATCACCAGGAGCAACTTGCTCGCGCGCGGGTTTTGGGGCAGTTAACCCATTTTTGGAGTATTCATGAAATAAAAAAAACAACAATGCCTTTTAAAATACCATTTATTTGACCATTTTATTGACATTTTCATTTAATAATAGTATGCAAACATCACTCGATCGGTCGATCGTTTGACACGGTACGGCATTTGAGCATAAATACATCGACCGGTGCCCCCCCCCCTCCTGCGCGCCGCTACCGGGGTCGGCAGAGACGCCCCGAGGAAGCACCGGCCTAAGGAAACTTAAACGTTCAGTGGAAATGCAACTCTGGACCAATAAATAATTATGTTACAATCTCAATTATCATATAAATTCAAATAAAACAAGAAAAAAAATGTAATTTTTCCTTCATAAATGAACACATTCCTCTTTGGATCAAACGAGAACAAAAATTCTGAACATCGATTATATACAATATATGTGCCCCTGCATTCAATGTGTCCATTTTGAATATTACAATAAAATAAATTACGATAAATCTCAGATTATTGTGATGCGATTACACGAAAAATATACATAACTAGGTACATAGCAACACACGCCACGATCGAATACTAAGGAAACCAATCCACGCTCCAAGTTACCGAAACGCAACTCGTAACAGACGACCTAACTGCCGCGGCCCGATCCCGCAAAAAATACTGGAGGAATACAAAAAAAGTGAAGTTAAGTTAGTATGAAACTGTTCCATTTCAATTGGCTTCCTGAAAAACAGCCGCTAAGCAGGCATTAACTCGTACGAGTGCAACGCGCGAGCTAATCAACTTGTCTGTCAGAAAGTGACGCGTTCGCGTGACGCAAGCGACATTACGACCGTACTCGTTTCGCGGTACGCACTGCACCAATCACTCTCATGGCAAGGCGAGTACGATTTAATACTTCAACCCCTCGACATATATCTTAGCATGAAAAGGAATAGGCTGCTTAGAATAGGGAGGAACAATTTAAAGAACTTTTGAAAGAAGTACAAATTGCATTGAAATGTCAACCGCACCATGCTAGTATGTAATCATCAGTGGGAACAGACTAATTATTCAATTATAATTTTAATGTACAGTTAGTTAGTTTGTATTTAATTATTGTATGGTGGAAGCTAACAATTAATTAAAAGTTTTTTTTTCTGATAATGTACAAAAAAACCAACTTCAAACTCTACCGAAGCGTGCGTCACTATGTCAAGGTTCAATGTTCAATTTACTGTGTTTTGAAATAAATAATAATAAAGCGATGCGCGTACGATACTAAACTAATCCAGGCTTCAAATGTCTCTGTAGCGGGAAGATACACGAAGATTTTTGTAATCATACAATAATAGTTTATAATTTATACTAAAAGCGAATATTTACAAAGGGCATGCCACTTTACTAGCTACGAACCTGCCTCCCGATCGCGCGCCCACGGCCCGTCCACGGCGTCGCCACAGCTGAAGTGTACGAACGTACTACACTGACAAGCCTCTCCGTCCTATCCTAACTTGTATCTCATAATATACATTGAATTAGAAACGCCGTAGGAGACGAAAGCCGTGAGTGCGTCTACCTCAAAATCTCAAGCCGTGTACTGCTGGACAAACTATTTCAACCACAAGTAGATGTGTGAGTGATCCGAGACAGTAAAGGCGTTATCTAACAGTACACGGCCGGATGTACAACGTACCTTACTCGTTACATTAGCCAGTCTTTCGTTTACACTACACTAAATACAGGGCTACTGATTCACTCCCAAGTCCTCGGCACGTCCGCGGCCTGTCACCTGTCACTTTGCAATGAGTCCTACGGATTGAGTCGTGCGACAATTAACATGACCATTGCACAATTTATGATTTAGATCTGTACCATGTCATATCTTATATATTTTTAAATTTAAACACAATCTTGCAAAAGAGAGAGATAGAGAAGTATTTACGAGGCTGCTGTCACATTAATTGAGGGCACGAGTCAGTCACACAGCAATGCAGTTCAACAAGACGCCAACTAAACCGAAAACAATACGATACCAAGCTATCGCCAGCTGCTTCCGACCCGCCGCAAGCGACACGTACAAAATTATAAACATATGAAGGCATGCACTAAACGGTAAATTAATATAATGACTACAGATGATATAAAACAATTTAAAACTAACAGATACGTCGGACGAGAACAGTTTATATAATCTGAGTAAAATAGGACGCGGTAACAAAACATAACACAGGGACGGTAGGCTGGAAGATGTCGCGATACGTGGGTAGACTAACAAAAATTAAAAACGACGGTTCGGGTGAACACGTAGCGTGACACGTGCTATAAATTAAAAGAAAAGGCTCTATTTTAGGTCGGTTCAGCACCGGCCCGCTTAGGTAATTAGGAACGAAACGCGTGCGCGGAGCTTACCGACATATTTTTTTATAAACAAATCTTCAATCCCTAGCACCACTAAACTGTTACGTACAAACAATCGCCGCGACACGTGTCCCTTAATTGTTTTTTTTGTCATAAATGCACAATATTAGATACTTTTTTGTTCTGTACATCACTTTTAAAATATTACCTACTTAAAATTGACTATTCGGTGCACGTGAGCGGGAACAAAGCGGTTATAAATAATCGAGGATATACTTTTTTAGTGCACAAAATGGCCGCTTGCCGGTAGCGCCGCCGCTCTCATCTCCCGCGCCGGCCGCACCTTATTTCATTAAACCATGCAACATGACACGCGCGCAACCTTATCATTACAGTGAGTATGTTGTTTTCCGTATACATACATAACCATGTCCATAAAGCTTTAAAAGGAAGCCTCACTATACATATATTTAATGTAATTCATATATCCCTCTGTTATACACATTCATACAAATCCTAAACTAAAGCATTCTCGATGTCGGAACTTAACGCAATGACGACTTATTCCGGTTATATAAAGTATTTACTGTAACGCCGACGAGTTCATTTCTAATGACGAGAGCGCAACCCTTTGTACGAAACAACAGTCGCCTGTTCTTAAATACTTGACTGACCTCGCGGTGTGCGGTACAGTTTACAATAAGAAATAAACAGTATATAAACCTACGTACTCAAGAGATATCTTCTTCACTCGTGTGAAAGCCTATGACTGGACATATCTCACTTGCCCGCGTCGTACCAGTAATCTACCGTTGACCGTCGTATATAGCTATTCATTTCGTATGCAAAAATACAATTGGACAATGCTTAATATCGTAAGATAAGTTCCCTACATATATTCAAAATATGAATTTCAAGTTAAGGTATACGATACCATTTCCAATCTAAATTTATTAAAATCGATTCGGATATCTTTGACTACAATTGATGCACATATTACAACTACCGCATCCGATACTGCAGTCTAACGGAATTCGACACGGATCATATTCGACGCTGTCTATTTCTACCAATCTAAAAACAAGCTTTTCGTTTCGTATTTCAAAAATTATTAACAAGCATTTTAGCAACACAACAGACCAATTTCAGATTGTTCATTAACATATTGTATTGACTGTGGACATTGCAATCACAATTTAAACGAATCTCGGTGGCGGATAGTATGTTTGTCAACAACCTATACTCCTGTTACATTAATGCAACGGTAGCTGGTAGTAACTAGCTATTTGAAGGTTTAACCCACGGTGATATAAACCTCGGGGTGACGTCATGTTTCGCGTTAATATGCTATGTACTAGTAATCAATACACTTTATAATAAATCCATTTAAGCCAATGTTAAGTTTGTTGGGACCATACAAACGCTATTGTTCCGATGCCTCTCGCATGTTGAATGTATTGTTTAAGTACACCGACAATGCCTTATCATTAGCTTAACTAGTAACTTGGTTTACGAAGGAACCGTTGTTGGCGGTCACCCTGGCGGTGGTGGTATTGTAGGCAAGATGAAGTGTGTAAAGCGAAATATTCTTTATTAGTACCTGCCTATCTACTTTCTACTTAATCTGTAGGTCGAATCGATTTATGTAGTTTTTTTAATGTAAGTCTGCGAGGAAACATTCACGATTTGGAATTTCAGCTATTAAATTATTTTTTTTCAGTCTACCTACATTTTTCCGCCAATGAAGAACGAAGGAGATATTTGATGCCGTAATAAATTTTCGAAATACAAAGCTTGAATTTTTATTCGATTCGAAGACGCTCGACGTTCAAATTTATTTCAGTTGAGATTTCACAACTTGTTTATCTGTATGTGATAGATTTACTTTGATTCAACATCCTACTGTAACAGTATCAGGCGAGCGGCGTGGATGACTCGGCTCGTCACCATAGAGAGGGGCGAGGGATGCGACGCGGCGTGCGCGTGCGTACTAGCTGGCGACCTGCTGCGCGCGCGGCGCCGGCGTGCACTGCCCGAAGCTGCCGCGCAACGATTCTTCGATAAGCCGACACAGCTTGTCGCGGTCCGCCTGCAACACATATACAACGTTTTGACTACACATCTTATCCGTGCAGCCGTGGCGGGCTCCGGCGCTCGTCAGACAAGGCAGTGAATGAGTAAGTGTTTAAGTCACACCTCGTGTATGAAGCCGAGCTGGACCAGCTCGTGCGCGAGCGCGGGGGCGGAGTCGCGGCGCGACACGGCGCACGTCAGCTGCCGATTCATCTTGTCGTCCATGCGCAGCAGGATCGTCATCTGGACACACCATAGCATTTATTATTGGTCAACTTTTTTCGTTTGAAAGTTGCTACTTTTTCCCTTACAAATCTCATAAACTGTAAATTTAGTACAGTACCAGCAGGTCGTGGGCGTCGTGGTGCGCGCGCGGCTTGAGACTGCACATCATGTTGACGACGCGCCGCGTCTCGAGGTCGCGCGGCTCGGGCGACGCGGGCGCGCTCTCGGCCGCGCGCTCGCACGGGGACGCCGCGCGCCGCCCGCCCCACGCGTACGCCGTCAGTGGGTAGATGCCGTACCTGCCATCACATCGCACAATCTCTTTGGTATTGCTTGGCTCAGAAGATGGACTGACGTCGACATATATCACTATGAATTTTAGTAATAGCTAAGACCTTGAAGGTCGCGTGTAGCGAAGTGGCGTAGGAACCATTCTCATGTTAAGCCACACCATTAAGTTAGTTTACCTGTATCGCTGCTGTAAAGATTAAGAGGCAAACATAGACTAATTCAATGTATTAATTTCATATTGCGAGTGATGCGACAGACATAAGAAACACCAATAGGCTAATAATGGTTACAGGTACGGACTGCCGGTCATGAAGTCATGGTTTCAAATCTGACTTTCCGTGAACCATATCCTAGTACAAGCGTTTAAGCTTAGATGGAAACATTAAAAAATATATTAGTAAATTATTTCAAGAATATATTAATAGTTTATAAAAAAATATTCCCCCGTCATTGTTCATGGTAGATGTGTTAGTTAGTGTATGGGTGAGACTCACTTGACGTCTTCGACGAACTTCTCGAGCTTCTCCGCGTGGGGCTGCAGGTCGCGGGTCGCCAGCTCGCAGCGCTCGCCGCCGCGCACGCACCACGCCAGCGCCGCGCCGCCGCCGCCGCACACCACCTCGTCCGTTATCGTCTCCGAGATGTTCGCTGCACGCAACACACCACACATACGCTTCTAATGAGGTAGCACCATCGTAACAAACGAGCTCCCACCACCAACCAATGTATATTGATTTTTAGATGACTAATATAGGTAGTGTGAAATACCACGGCCTCACAGAAGTCGTATGTGTAAAAGTATTTCTCCAGTTTCGTCCGTTCAGTGGTATGCCGGAGACCTAATCGTAGTTCTTGTCCCCTTCTTACCCTTTCTGGGATGGGAATGGAAAGAGGATTTGACAGGGCAGGGAACGGATAGAAAAAATCTGTCTATGATCTCCTCTGTCCATTAAAGGTAGGCCACGCGTCTGACTGACTCATTTGCTTGTTGCCGGTAGCGGTTACTTATTTACTACACTTATGAAAGTGGTAGAGTCCGTAACAACAACATCTGTTGCACGATTGGGCCGGCTCGATCGGTGAAATAACACGACCTCACAGAAGACAGGCGTGAAGTAGAACTACTCTGCCTTTCATCTGATAAGTGAGGAGTCGGAGGCCTAATTTGAGTCCTCTTCCCCTTCCCACCCTTTCCTTATAAGGATAGGATGGGAAGGGGAAAATGATTGGACGGGGAGGCGGTTGCTGGGGAAAAGGAAATATCCTTTTTCCTGTCTGTGCCCTCCTCTCTCCATTAAAGGTAGGCAACGCATCTGCAACACATTTGCTTGTTGCGGATGTCTATGGGTAGCGTTCACTTAGCATCGGGTGATCCCAAGCGGATCACCCGTTTGCCTCATTTTTACAGCTGGTCATATACAAACTTACCGGTCGTGTTGACGAGCGTGTGCGCCGCTAACAACTTCAGTGAATGGACCTCGAAGAGTAAAGGGTGGAAGAGAAGTTCCCTCGCCGTTGGCCTTTTCGCTGGATCCTTATTTATACACCTGCAAACACGGAGCGCAGTATGTGAGTGTCGAGTGTCGTACTGCTCTGAGAGCACATCGGTTATTGTGTTGACGTTGAATGACGTTAGAAGGACTCACCGGAGACGCAACGGAAAGCGGTAGTGACGGGAGAGGAGGGCGCCCAGACGCCGTGCGCCCCCCTCCCCCATCAGCGACCTGTCGCGGGAAACCTGAAATGTACCTGTATATGAAGTCCTTCTGCCTCGGCTCTTCTAATGACTCGACCGTCCTTACGATGTGTTCATCCGTTACGTGGCTGCCCGAGTCACCGTTGCCCTGAATTTCAAGAGCGGCGGTCTCCAGCGCGCACATTCCGAATGAGTAGATATCCATTGCGGGCGTCACCATTTGCGATGCTGATACGGGGGAAATAAAGTTGCAATAAATACAAGTCACTACTTAGTTCCTCCTGCTGAAAATCCTTGTCGCATTACTATCGCTTTACCATAAACTAATAAAGACAAAAAAACATTGCGGAGCGCAGCGAAACTTTATCGAAACATAACCAACGACAAAACAAGAAAAAGAAAAAACCAAATGTAGAATGGAAGGTTAAACTGGCAGCACCGTATGTGAACGTGGAGGAAGCGATCGGCGACGCAAGGATCCGAGCAAGGGAAACTGTGTGTTCGTTACCTTCTGATACTTGGATAAATCTCTAAACTTACATCCGTACTCGGGCGCAATGAGGTGCATGTTCCTCATGTTCTCGCGGCAGGTCTTGACGTGGTGGTGGATGGCGTCGGGCGCCACGGAGCCGATCTTCACGAGGCCGTTATGCTGGATGAAGATGGTGTCGCAGGTGAGGTTGCCGTGCACGATGGGTGGCACGCAGCCGTGCAGGTAACTGTACAAATAACACCAAAATGCCAAATATCTATACACACGACCAACGTGATTTGGACATTTCAAAAATGTAAGTATGTCAACATCATTGTTACAAATGATTAACAGGTTGATCAAACTCCAAGTATTGTGGATAAGTGTTGGGGTAATGCTGAATTCATGGTAATGCGAAATATTGTTTGGTGTTTACCTGAGCGCGGACAGTATCTGCGTGCACCACCTCTTCCACGCCTGCAGCGGCAGCCGCTTCACGTTCCGCTTGGTTCGCTTCAGGAACTGCTTCAGCGATCCACACGACATGTACTCCGTTATGAAAATCACCTAACGACAACAAATTAACCATTGAAACTATCTCTCTCAGTTTATTTTTTACATAACTGTTTATGAATAGAATAAAATGCGGTTTTCTTGTACTTGACGTTACTAACGGGACATTATAATAAATTTAGTTACCTCCCCTGTACGATGTCATAGTATGTTGGTGCTATTCTATTGTTATTTTTAATTTTATCTATATGTTATGTCAATAAAACTTAAAAAAAATATGAAAATAATTAATGTAAAGGCGCGGGTGGTGGCGCCATCTTTTGATATTTTGCATTATCAATTGTTGGAGCGTTGTCTCGGGCTAACTTACTAAAATTTCATATTTTTGTTGGATAATACTATAATTCCATATAAAACAACAGAGAGCGAAGATCGGCCCACAGCTAAATTAGGTCCTGATGCCAAAATATATGTACATAAAACAATGTTACATATACTTACAAAACTACCTTATATAATTCTCGGCTTGAACATTAAGAAGGCTTGTAGGATATCATGTACGTTGGCTCGAATAAGGTATAATGATATTTGAAAACATTTAAGATTTTTCGTGAATGGCGAAATTTAGTCAAATTGTGAGGACTCACTCTCGGTTTGTCGTTGTGAGTGTCGGTCCAGTAGCGGTGGAACTTGACGATGTTGGGGTGCTCGAGACGCGTGAGGTTGTCGAACACGAGCTGGATCTTGTCCTCCTGCGCCTTGAAGTTCTTGCGCTCGGAGAATTGCACCTCGTTCCACACCACCTCCACGCCCTCCTCGGTGTCCATGGCCAGGTGCGCGCAGTCGATGCCCGGCACGTCGCGCTGCTCCACCTGCAATCACAATCATCATTCTTTGTACGAGGGGTAAACAGAGTAGCACTCGAAGTGTAGCATAAAAAATAAGGGTGTATACCAAATCACATCCGAAACACTTTCGAAGCTTTGCAAAAGAACTGAAGTTTTTATATATTAAGCAACTACATGATGTAAAAATGTACTTTCGAGAATACATTTCGGCATACTTGTCGAACATTGTACAATAACAAACTTGAATTACAGTTAACTATATACTTGTAATTGAGGACATGAAAATATTATGTTAATCGCGACATCACAAGTATCAAACAACGAACATTCAATATAATACCGTCTTCGGCCGATAATATCTACACGGTTTCAATTAATCAATCAATCATTCACAGTCGATACGCTCACCTGGTTCATTCTTAAATTCGTTCTTTTTATATAAGATGCGAGTACGCCCGATATCATGTGATCGATACCCATAAGCATCTGCAACAAGACTTGCAGATGAATTGCCTACCTTTAATGGATACAGGAGGGAGGGAGGGATAAACAAAAAATGGTTATTTCCCTTTCCTATTAATCCCCTCCACGGTCATGTCCTCCTCCCCTTCCCATCCTTCCCTTATTATTATAGGATGGGAAAGGGAAGATAAGCAGAAATATACTCTACTTCACACACCTGTCTTCTGCGAGGTCGTGGTATTGCACCAGTTGAGCCGGCATACGTGCCGCAGATGTTATTGAGGACTCTTCCACTGTTCAAATCTTTTCAATCGCTTTAGCATTTTATTAATCTAGTGACAATACATCAGCATTAATTAAACTGACACGGTAACGGTAACACACTAATAGACTTATGTAAAGGCAGGCTTTGACTTGGACTCTAAACGAGAAACAGTGGAACTTTATCTTAAAAGTTAAGCGGAACGAAGATTTGGTTTTAGTACATTCGATTTTTTTACAATGTAATGTCAAGAATCTTTTGAAAGCGCTCGATGTGTGAACTTTAAGTCGACAAAATTATCAGATGAAATAAAAATGAGAGCGTAGTTTGCAAAAGTGATTCCGGCTGAGGTCACATTCATCGGAATCCTCCCTTTAATCTTATTACGCATTTACTGCGCACGAAGTCGAGCGTTGGTCTGCTACAGTGAGTCCTTTCTGTAATGTATTCATACCTTAATATTATAAATGCGAATTTGAATTTATTTGCTAAGCCTTTACTCCAAGACTCAACCGATCATCATGAATATTGTACAACATTGTCATGGGTACAGAAAATGACATGGGGTAACTTTTATTCCGAAAAGAAAAACTTCCCGCGGGATAGGAAAATTAAACCAATATAGGTATAGGTTACCATGGTAATGACACACATTACCATGACAACCAAAAACCACTTTTTGACATTGATCTATAATTCAATGTTCAATCAATTCAATTTCCCTCAAGGATTTTATTAGGAATTTGATATAAAAGGAATGCATGCGAAGCCGCGGAAAACGTCTAGTTACATTAAAAATCGGGAAATATTGTAGAGATCGAATTGAAAATGATCTGGGTGATACCGAAATTCCTTTTCAACCTACAACACATAAGGAGCCAGCAACGAATGTGAATTAGCGATGATTACAAGCTTATTGTGTTGGATTTGTCCCTCCCATCGTCCCGGGGGCCATCATTCAATTGCATCTCTCATTTTGTCATTTAAATAACAAGGGATATGACTCGTACGCTATTCAAAGCCAGGCACTTGGCTTCGTTTCATTTCTACACCGCTAAAGCCTGAGATATGGTGCAAAATACGTTTGATAAATAGCATCACGTAAGCCACAAGGGTAGGTAGAGATAATGCTCACAGTTCGTTAGTTGTGCATATTTCTTCCACTAAGCGCTCTAAGTGACAGAAGTATCAATTGGTAAACGGATTAATGACGTTAAATTCTATGGTCATTAGCATTTCAATGCAATTGAAATGGAATGTAACTTCTTGCAACAGAAAATTATCTGAATATGTTTCCACAAATGTTATGTTGTAAAGCCGAAAGAAATCTTATCCGTCCAATCACAAACTTTTAAATTATCACGTAGTATTTATTTTTTTACCACTTGTTTTTCGTATCGATCGTAAAAAGATTGTTGTTGTATCAAAGGAAACAAACATAATCTGCTCTAGGTAATGAAATGCAAATGGCATGCGAAATTCAAATAATATCCAGCATGGATTAGCATTTGTGTAAGTCCAGCGAAACACACAGAGGCAATAGACGCAGATATATGCGCTCTAATTGATGCCCCTCATAGCTTATATGGAGGCGACATCCGAGTCGACGGCTAGGATTTACAGATTAAAGATATTAGCATTAAATTAATTAACTATTCATCTATGGAAATTGAATCACAAACATATAAAGAATTTTAACAATTAACCTTTTCATTATAGCAAAAAAATAAAAATTATCATAAAGTAGTTTTGGTATAAAAGGAGCAGTGGTTTAGGCCCCGACTTAGATACTGTATTGTACACAGTTACTTACACTACTCCAAAAAAACGATAAAAACATCTTAAAACCACTAAATTCAAATACATGTGACATCCACCAACCCTCACCGGGCCAGGGTGATGGATTTTGGCCCCTTCCCTATCTCAGGAGTGTCTTGTGTCCATGCAGTGGGGAATATTCTACAAAAGACCGATTTATTATACCTACTAATATTATAAATGTGAATGTAAGTTTGTTTGTTACGCTTTCACGCGAAAACTACTCAACCGATCATCATGAAACTTTGTACACATATTCTTGTAGGTACTAGAAGTAACATAGGATACTTTTTATGAAAAAAATAGTATATAAAAAGCGAAGTATGTATGTTCCGTAAAGACCTATAGACCCTGAAACGGCTGGACCGATTTCGACGAAATTTACAGGGATTGTCCAGACTGGCACAGCGGGTGTTCCTGTGTTTGGTAGCGATCGGATGAACATAATTAGTGGTACCCGGGCGAAGCCGGGGCGGGTCATTAGTTACTATATAAAGCAAAGAGAGCGCATTATCTATAAATAAATGTTTAGTGCAGTCTTTACAATATCCAGCGTTAAGTATTTCATATGTCAGTGATAAGGTCAAAGCATATGGCTCTCCGCGACACGCGCAGAGCGGCCGTGTTGTCCAAATATAGCTAAAGATAATACTCTTTGACACGTACTCATCGTGACACTCTAGTGTGGACAAAATTTAATTTAAAGATTTTACATTTCTCGGTTATTTGAGTAAAATAATATAATATTTATTAATAAAGTAAATAAATGTCTGAATATCTAGGTACCATCGGACTACGAATTAGTTTTGTGAAGTAATCTGACATTCAAATTTTAGCAAGCGATTTTGTCTGTAACATTGGCACTAATTGTTCAGAAGTTGGATAACTCGCCGGTCAGACCGTATATTGATGCCATGTCTTTAAGACTACTGGCACTACCTCAGCTAATTTTCCCGATGTATACGGCGACAGGTTTACTTTCTGTCGATTATGGGGCACAATCTTTTTAATTATTTCGTTGCATATTCCTTAGATGACTCAATAGATATTCCAAAAGTTAGTTTTTTTTAAATACTAGGTGGCAAACGAGCAAGCGGTTCTCCCGATGTCAAGTGATCACTACCCATAGACATCTGCAACAAAGTAATCAGTTGCAGATGCGTTGCCCACCTTTAATAAACAGAAAATGGTTATTTCCAATTCCTATACGTCCCATCCACCGTCAAATTTTCTTCCCCTTCCCATCCATTCCTTATAAGAAAAGGGTGGGAAGGGGCAGAGGACTGTAATTAGGCCTGCGGCACCTCACTCATTAGACGAAACGCAGAATACTCTACTTCACGCCTGTCTTCTGTATTTGGTATTTCACCAGTCGAGCCGGACCATTTGTGCAACAGATGTTGTTGTTGTGGGCTCTACCACGGTTATAAAAGTTAGTGTAGATGCCAATAAAAAAATGTAAAATATACGGTTAGCAACAAGACTTGTAATATGTAAGCAAATTGGCTGGGGAGCGACCTCGAGATGCCGTGTATGGGAAGCTACATCCGACGCCTGAGGGAATACTATCACCGCTCAATTGAAGGTTGGCCGAGCTCACGGCCATATTGAGCGTGCTGACTCTTAATCAATTGATATTAAATTACATTCAACCTTTGACAGCTTAAAATTGAGCATTCACGTTTTATATATTTTTAGAAATGTTGGTCGATGTAATAATATTTACGTCTACTATTTATGACTAAAATATATGTTAAATTTTATAATACGATCAACTCAGTGCCCATTTTAAGATTCAATATCCTGTCGCTACGCATGGTTAGTGTTTGAGGTTACATATTGTCTAGACACATTTCGTTTGGCACAAAGTTATATAACGATAGCTTTGTAAATAAACAAACCTATTTAATATAAATATATTTAAAAAAAACACTTCTATCCTATTGTGCTAAAGAAATCGTATTTGTGCCCAGTGCTACCTCTGCCGAGCCTTTAAGCTATGCCCGGCACATGCGTGGATCGGGATAGTAACTTGTGACTAAACCACGAAGAAAAAGGAAGTCTATGGATCGTGTCTATGCCTATTTCCAGGCGCAGAGGAGTTTGTTTCGTTTTAAAACGACCGCGTCGACGTCCGTCGTTGCGACGCAGATAGCCGAGGTAAAATTAGCTTAACGACCGATCATTAATTGTCCATTTGTTATTCATTACGCGCTGCGATAGGGGCCCGACCGGTAAACAACCAACGACAAACTTTATACTGACTAATATGTTAAAAGCTTTCAGTTTTGATATATTCAGACTGTACATGGTTAAAGATATCCATACTCCATACTAATATTATACATGTGAATGTAAGTTTGTTTGTTACGCTTTCACGCGAAAACTACTCAACCGATCATCATGAAACTTTGTTAACATATTCTTGGAGGTACTAGAAGTAACATAGGATACTTTTTATTAAAAAAAAGTACATAAAAAGCGAAGTATGTATGTTCCCTATAGACCTATAGCCTCCGAAACGACTTGACCGATTTCGATGAAATTTACAAGGATTGTCCTGATTGGCACATTCCTGTGTTTGGTAGCGATCGAATAACATAATTAGTGGTCCCCGGGCGAAGCCGGGGCGAGTAGTGACTTAAATTATAACTTACTAGTGAGTAAGTTATAATTTAAATAAAAATTAACGTTGACCTTAATTTCAAAAGAGATTCAGGGTCGAGGATGCGAAGGTAAAGCAACGCAATACACAGAGACTATAAGCAAACAGAATGGAAGTAAGTTACCCAGATCTTTCCATAGTTCCAAAAACTGGGGCTTTATTATCAACTTTGGTTACGGTTAAGGTTTATAATATACTAGTGGCCCGCCCCGTCTTCGCCCGGGCACCACTTATTATGTTGATCCGACCGCTATCCCTGTAAATTTCATCGAAATCGATCCCGCCGTTTCAGAGTCTTTCGCTTTCATATACTATTTTTTTTCATAAAAAGTATCCTATGTTACTTCTAATACCTCCAAGAATGTGTACAAAGCTTAATGATGATCGATTGAGTAGTTTTCGCATGAAAGCGTAACAAACAAACTTACATTCACATTTGTAATAGTAGGGATATGTATTATTTCTTTATACACCAGATAGTTCTGGATTCGAAAACATGAACTAATTTAGTTACAATGGTCTTTGTTAATCTTAAAATAGCTGTGCCGCTTGCACGGACATAACGGAGCCCTTGTAAATGATTTCATACCGCATTCATTACATGCAGCGCAATTATGTAATGAGCTAAAGAATACTTAATTATTCACATGTACCTTTCCATTATTACTGTACTATCTTATTAGATACAGCGGATAGAAAACAATGCGCACGGAATCTTTATTCAATAAAATAAGGAACGTTTTATTTCATTTGATGACGATGGACGTCATGGCGTGGTTTGTAAGGTATTCGCTCTTCACGCCGCAGGTCGGGGGTTGATTCCCACGTAGGGCAGACATTTGTGTACAATGAATATGTTTGTCCTGTAATTATCTATTTTAGTATGAATTTACAAAATAAAAGTAGTATATGTAGTATATCAGGTAACTGGTTTCCATAGTACAAGCTCTGCTTAGTTTGGGATCAGATGGCCGTGTGTGAATATGTCCTAGGATATTATATAATTCTCCAGTGTTGTGCAAACAAATACCAGATCGAGTACTTCCGTATTTAAAATATATATATTATTACTATTCGTATATAAAAACCGATACGTGTGTCAACGTATAAGGAAACACGCAAATCGAAAATATAATAAATTTATGACAAGTTTAAATTACAAGCTGTCAATAATTGTATGTAATTTATACAATTATTATTATTTATTACAATTATTATTTTTAAATACTTTTTAAAGGTCAAACGGTCATCTTAGCGATTGAACTAACGACGTTTAATTTTTTTTTGTAAAGCCTTTTGTGCACACGGGCCGGATAAGTTGGACTCACCGTCCATAGCTTCCGAATACATTTGTTGATTGTTCAACTTTGGTTATATAGAAACACTTTTCATAGTCGATTTCCAATCAGCTTTTATAAAATAAATAAATATGCACTCATGCCCGTAACCCAGAGGGGTAGGCAGAGATAATGGATTTCCATTTGGCGCGATCCTGGCACACCTCTCTCGCTTCTTCTACATACATCTACGCATACATGCTCGTCGGTTATGGTACGCCTTATATCGCCCGTCCTTAGTATGTCACTAATCTGATCGATATAAGTTCTGCTTGGACGTCCTTCCAACGCTGCCACTCACTTTCGCAACATAAATTTGTTTCGTGACTCTTCCTTCATTCATCCTTTCAACATGCCCGAACCACCGAAGCATACCTTTCTCAATTCAAATCAACTTTTACTTTGTACAATAAGGTTTGATGCCAACTGGATTCTAAGCACAGTTCTCTATATCTCACAAGTACTGTGCAATTAACTTGCGCGTTGGGTCGATCGTGTGCAATCTACTTCCATACCACACATGCAATTTGTATTACATTGTAAATAGTTAGTGTGCGATAATCTGGCTACATAAAACGTAGAGAGGCAGTGAAACTGCCCGCAGGCTATACTGTGACGTTCAGCGAGAAACTATTACATTTTTAGAATGACCCTTTCACTGCTCACTTATTGTGAAATATCGTAAGAGTATTTATCAAAAAGTAATACAAAATAATAATGCAATCAAACCAACAATAATAACAACAATAAATTTCTTTATTTCTCTCCCACATATAAATAAATACAGTAACAAGTTTTTTTTAGATAACATTCTTGAGTTAATAATTTAGGGTGGGAGACAGGAGCTCAAACTAGGTCGCCCTGTGCTATGAGGCTCCTGGCTCCCTCTTGGAATCACATTACTTACAGATCTAAGTTGGTTGTATGTATGTATATGGGTGGTGTATAAGGGTGGGTTTATGTGAAGTGTTGGGAGTGTGCATGTTACATTACTTTTATATCGATATATTTCCCTTACCCGATGGACCGATGATCTGGTCAAAGTTGCGAGAGCCGACTGGATGAGGGTGGCAGAGGACCGATCTTTGTGGCGATCAATGGGAGGCCTACGTTCAGCAGTGGACAGATATCGGCTGAACGGAACGAACGATTTCCCTTACCTATATTATTTTAGGGCTATGAACTATGTAATGGACATACAAATTGTTTTATCACATATCAGATTATAAACGTATTGAAATCTCGCAATGAAACAACATATAGGTAGCCTTAGCGTTGACATAACTGTCAGTCGTTTGACAGTTCGTTTTACCCGTGCGATGCCGGGGCGGTTCGCTAGTCTATAATAAAAAATAATTCATTTTTAAGAGTTAATATTGGAACACAAGCTATTTTGTACGTGTAAAACAAAATTATTTTAATATTACAATACTGCAATATTTTTTACTATTAATTGTCTTAATACTGCAGTAACTGATTGTTAAATGAAATAGCAATACATAAACATATATGAACAAAGTGATCACTCGTATCTGAATGTATACATACAATATGACTTGTAGTGGTATTCGGACATGATTTATTCTTCAGGGAATACACAAAAGGCCTAATTTAAAGTTTGTATGGTGTGCTGTATGAGAGTAACATTGCGTACGTTACGGGTAATCGCACTGACCTACCGCAAGCATAATTGGCGTGAAACAATATCGGCACGGCACGGCGTGCGTAATCTGTGCGTGCGAGTACTTACATATAATATGTATATGCAATAGGTACACGGTGGATGATTTGATTTTAAATTGAATTTACCACACATTTATTTATGAAAACACAAATAATATTGGCCAAATTTTATATAAATGATGGGGGAGGCGCGAGATCGGGCGCAGGAGTGCGTCAGCTTATGCCTTATACGTATGTCCGTTCTAGTTCAGTCTTGTTGGCAGGACACGGCCCACGCGTTATCACAATGGGGTTCGTTCACTCCCGGTTTCTGGGCCACTAATATTATCTCTAGGGCTTGTACAACTCAAGGGTTATGATATTTAACGGTGCCATTATTTCTTAATGTTTTAGAGCTAGATGGAATTTGTGACTGTTTCATAGTAAATTAACCTCAGCGAATTAAGGCCTCAAAGTCAATCTTTTACCATATTGCAGATGTATGTTATTTAAAAAATTAAACATTTGTAGATTACATAGCACTTTTCTTAACCCAAATGCCTTAGTACTATGTTTCATGGCTTGAATTTGAATCTTTTTAATCCTCTCAAATATATAATTATTTTGTAACCCCTGTATCCCAGGACCCCTTATTGTTCCAGCCCTAGTACCAGTGCAGTGTCCGCCAGCCAAGACCCGCATTTAACTAGATATGGCCGCCCCCAGCATAGTATACGAACCCGGTATATTAGTCGCGACAAACGTCCGGTCCAGTCCACACACGACGTCTATAGCCGCTTCCAATCCTATATTTCTATTAAACAAACCTTGGTAATGCGAATAAGGACCTTGGTCGTCTAAGCTTACACTTTGTCATTGTTTACTATAAGCATATTACACCCTATAATGTTTAAAAATCAAGATACAAGTTTTACAATTAAGAAAAGTCTTGCGGGAAAAATTCACCATACCAGCTTCTCAGTGGGTCGCACGACCTTTGTACTATTATCGAATGTCAACCGCAAACGTTGAAGACGTCAATTACACAAAGGAAGTTTCTAAGAATCGATGTTTATTGCAACCAATAGCTGGAAAGTCTGTCAGCATGCATAACAATTAAACAAGTTCTTGTTATTACTTAGGTAACAGGCGGAGCGCGAGGCTAACAGGTAATAAATTACCTTAATGATCACGTTTTCAATATCATGATTGGTATAAAAACCTTTTCACAGAAATTACTAAATAAATAAAAACAGGTACTGATCTCCTTAGCGACATTTATAATACTACTAGTGACCACTAATTATGTTGATCCGATGGCTACCAAACACAGGAATGTGCCAATCTGGAAAATTCCTGTAAATTTCATCGAAATCGGTCCAGCCGTTTCCGAGGCTATAGGTCTATATGGAATATACATACTTCGCTTTTTATATACTAATTTTTTTTCATAAAAGTGTCCTATTTTAACTCTTAGTACCTCCATGAATATGTGTACAAAGTTTCATGATGATCGGTTGAGTAGTTTTCGTGTGAAAGCGTAACAAACAAACTTACATTCACATTTGTAATATTAGTAGGGATATATACACGAATAACTTTGTGTTAAGTTAGAAAGTAATAGGTACTTTACTTAGTATATTATTTTAAAATAATGTCATTCAAAGAACTTTGAAAACCAAGCCGCGGTACAAGATTGAAATCTTTTTAAGTCCGAAATTAGCAAAGGTCAGCAAAAGTTTGATGCAAACGTATTGAGTGGACTTTCCAACATTAAATTGAATGCAACATCGATGCAAATATGTAATCGTATATTCTATAATATAAAGTCTGCATTATTACGTACCATTTGGGATTGCAGTACGATGTTATGTCATCTAAATCCAATTTTCTATCAAGGTTTATATAGACAGGTGGCACCGACAAATAAGCCGATTCACCGTAATCGAGTCCGATGTACATTACACATACATATTGTATGTAAACTTCATTTGTTGTAATCAGTGCCTCATGTCTATTTACTTGAAATGTCGTCACTGAAACACACACTATAATGAATTCGTAAGTCAATATTTTCTATTGTAAACTTCTCGGGAAAATACGATTAAAACAAATTATTGCAACATGTGTAAAGTATTTTTGTGGCCGATTCAGTTCCCCATAGAGACGTTGCATGAACAATCTGGGGACAGCATATTGTTCATGCAATCGTTTACGTTAGCGCATTCTTGAGTGTGCGCGGACTACAGGAATCACTTTTTCTGTTTAAAACAATAAATTTAAATATTTCCTTTAACGCCTTACCAAGGACTGGAGTGCTTAGAGAGGCGAATATTTAAATTTGTAGCATTACCGTGCAGTAATATAGGAATTTAGTTGTTAAATGACGAACAAGCGTCAGTTTTAGCACCCGCCGCGTCCGAGAATTAGCACGGGCACGCGACGCACGACGCGCCGCTCGCAAGACAAACGTACGGATATTTTTCGTTACATGTTAATTGTAAGTGTTTAAGGTTTGTTACAATATTATCTGTTCTAAGTTTCGATCGTAGCAAAAGGCCTAACGATTGACGAAAGGGTTCAAATACCATTCAGAATACTTTACTAGATATATTAGTTTCAGAGGAAGCTTGCACTTTTGTATTTAAGATTTTTTTGTTTACAATCAATATTCAAGCAAGACGTATAATGTTTTTTATAGTACTAGGTGGCAAACGAGCAAGCGGTTCACCCGATATCAAGTGATCGCTACCCATAGACATCTGCAACTACCTAATGAGTTGCAGATTCGTTGCACACCATTAATGCACAGAGGAGGGGACAAACAGAAAATGGTTATTTCCAATTCCTATACCTCCACCGTCATGTTTTCTTCTCCTTCCCATCATTTACTTCTAAGAAAAGGGTGGGAAGGGGGAGAGAACAAGAAGTAGTCCTCCGGCACCTCACTCATCAGACGAAACGTATAAAACTTCTACTTAACGCCTGTCTTCTGTGAGTTCGTGGTATTTCACCGGTCGAGCTGGCTCATTCGTGTTACAGATGTTGTTGTTGCGGGCTCTACCACTGTTAAACGTAGTTAACAGAGAATCAATTATTTTTAAATACATATAAATTTTGTAGACAACGTACAGTTCAGTAAATAAACTCCCAGGAAGCGTCAGGCAGGCGGCCGTTTTATACAGACTACTGTCATACTGTGCCGACCCCACATGAGCGGGAAATGGGCAGGGAGATGACGATAAGTTCAGTGAATAACCTATTAAAAATAATAGTTCGTGTAAAGCGCCGCTTACAATTGTGCCAATGTCTTGTTTACGGCGCCAGCTCAGCGCGCGGACGAAACACGTCAATCCGAGGAGACGTCATCGGCGTCACGTGACCACCAATATAGACAATAAACATACTGACTAGACCAATTCGTTAGTTGGCTGATCAATATTTTTTGGGTGTTATGGGTGAGGTTCAACGGAATTACCATGGATATACCAATTAGAAATAGTAATAATCAGTCCGCGCCTATTTCCCCTCCGTTTACGATATTTAATCAATAACATAAGACATATGTCTATTTCCGGGGAACATCGGCGCTATCTAGCGGCTGGCGACGGAGCCTTATCTCTGTCAAATTGACGTGTTGCATCGTAAATTAAACGTCCAACGCGTGCAACCATTATAAATATCACAGCGTCCGGATGGCCGCGTATAAATTGTACAAATACTTTGATATAAGTATTAACGTCACTCGTCAATGTCCAAAAGACCACCGGGAATGATAATCATGAGATTGAAGGCTAATAAATATGCCATATCTTTTATAGTAGCCGATATTTTTTTAAATTAACAAAACTTTTATATCTTTAAATATTGTTATACTACAACGATAAAGTTTTAAAGATTAGACAGTAAACCTTTTTTTTATAAAATTAGGTGGCAAACGATCAAGCGGTTCACCGATGTCAAGTGATCGCTACCCATAAACATCTGCAACTAACTAATGAGTTGCAGATGCGTTGCCCACCTTTAACGGACAGAGCAGGGGACGAGAAGAAAATGGTTATTTCCAATTCCTATACATCCCCTCAACCGTCAAGTTCTCTTCCCCTTTCCATCCTTTCTTTATAAGAAAAGGGTGGGAAGGGAGAGCGAAGTAGGATTAGGCCTCCGGCACCTCACTCATCTGACTAAACGCAGAATACTCTACTTCACGCCTGTCTTCTGTGAGGTCGTGGTATTTCACCGGTCGAGTCGGCCCATTCGTGCAACAGATGTTGTTGTTGCGGGCACTGTTGTGAAAATTGTGTACCTTATACACAATTTGCAGCAACATTGGTTGAGTAAATATATATCCCGTCTTATCTGATCGTAACTAAATACAAACATTTAGAACTGTCCTATTTATAAGTTAGCAATTAAATTAAGTAGTTATTTCTGTTGAATTGATAGTACTGGAAAATTCGTGGTTTCGCAACATCCGTTTGATAACTGACGCGGCGCATCGATACCATTTCGAATAGCAGATAGAAATACTTGGATAGCGGCATTAAACGCTCGGCCCGAGTATTATACGCACACATTCCTATTCCGATGATATCAAACCAATGTCAGGATCATATTCTATTCTCGATAAGTTCCCACGTCACCCCAGGCGTCACGCCGTCAGAGGGCCGCCTACCCGAATCGACGCGATCGCAACTGATACGACATTACGACTAGTGTGACGTTGCCGCCATTAATAATAATTGAATGCTATTCTAAATCTGCAACGGTACAGGCGTGTTCTGGAATTTTATGAAGGTTTTATCAGGATAATTTTTTCGCTCAGCTTAAGCTACATTACGTTTTCTTGTGTTTATATTATTTCAACTTTACCGTTGAAAATAAACGGAATTAGTTCGACGTAAACTCCATTTACGGGTTTAACAGAGTTTAGAGCTCCAAATTGCATTTCACAAACATAAACTGAACACAGTTATGCTCTGAGTTTAAATTCAAAACAATTTTTGGCGTCTAGCTATGTAAACGGGTTTTCAAGATTAGAATAGAACTATAAGCGCGATTAAGCAAAACGTAATTTTGTTAAACTTGTTTTCGAATGCAAACAAGGAAATCGCCTGTTAGAGACACTGCAATCTAAAAAAAACTAGTGCTGAAAGCTTAGAGCTTAAAAATACACCAGACCTGAAATTTTTGAGTAACGATTTTTCACTTTAAATTAAATAGATGCTCTTAGACAAACTCTGGGCTATGTGACGATCGAAGTCGTAACTTGTGATATGAAAATTGCTGCAAAATAAAGACGGAGTCGTCAACAGGGGCCGGCGGGTGCGATAACACCTGGCACAGCTCCAGCCGCCGGTACATGCAGTACGCGCACTTCACTACCTTTCCTTCTTGTATCTCCTACTAACGCAACATGATAAAGTTCAAAACCACACTCTATTGTGTAAAGCATACAGTAGAAAACTGCATGACAATTGTCTTCAGCGTCAGGGTGAAGCGGCCCGACATTTAGAAAGCCTTTGAAGTTACATGTAGATATCGGCCTGCAAGGCTATTAACACTCGCGGCGGACGTAAATTACTCTCAAATATGCGGATTCGAATCTAAATTAGATCTACAGATGCCTTTGAAGACAAATATATACGCCGGTTGCTTTTATTTGATGCAATACGACATCTGACGGAGCGCAGACTGCAGACCCAATATAAATAGAAAGTTATGATAGCTTTGCTCCGTACGCCTAATACGAGCGCTTGACAAATAGGTTATTAGGTGTAAGCTATGTTATCCCGTTAGAAATCTTTTGTTATAAACGGTAACTAAGCAATGTTGAGTAAAATGCCACGGTGAAATCAAACTTGAAGGGAATAATGAAAAAAGCAATGCTGATGTTACAATTACTACAATATCAAATCAATAGTGTCACGGGATTCGTTTGACAACAACACATTCCATAATTATAATATAATCTAGACGTGACGTCATCCTCAAGCCGGCTGATAACGCCCGCTAGATATCAGCTTAAAGAAAAAAATAAGTCCGAAATTCCATACGATATTAAATATTGGACTATAGGAATCCCGCAATCGACTAATACGTGTACCACAATAGATACAGTACATCTAAATCTGAAGTAACTATTTACATATTATAAATTTCTTTATAACTCGGAGACAATTTACAAAAAAACCTCTATCTCTCTATCCATCGATTTGTGTAGGTCTACCATCAAAACATAGCTAACGTGTTAATAATTTTGCATTTCAATGTCGTAGTTATATCGAGGTGATCTTACACCTGACGCAGGAACCAGGCGCGTCATCGCTACATCGCGCGAGACGTCCGCGCTCAATTTAGTTCCTGTAAACACTTTACCCTTCATTGTCTATGGTCTTTAGCCTACACTCTTCAGGGAATTTCTGTCAAGAAACTGTAATAATTTTTAAACTATAAGTACTAAAGTTTACTAAAAGTATATAAAAACGGTCAATTGTTTTTTTTTAGAATCTTTAGTTACTACTTGTCTTGCACTGGTTCCACTACAGCTGACCACTATTTTATTAAATTGGATGTGAGAATTCGTTTATCTATGCAACGTGTTAAATATTTGTCAAACAGAAAACGAGTGACAGCCCTAATAACCTATCACGCAATGAGACTAAATTTTCATAGACTATTTTCCCGCTCTCGGAGAGGAGGCCTGTGTCCCTGCAGTGGGAAACGTTCTAGAAAAAGGCCGATTTATTATTATTATTATATATTTTAACAGAAGATTGTTAATTACCTAGTTTTATAATAGTTTTTTTGAAATCTCAATAGAAGGAAATCAAGTCGCTTTACGTACCAGCGTCGTTTTTTAGGAAAAAAATATATGTTGTCAATTACAAGTCATCTTATTATATATTCATTAATGTATACACTTCACAACGTTTCCGTGTTTTTGTTCCACAGCGTCATAAATCGAGGCACATGGGCATAGATCTTAGAACTTTCAGATTTTCTAAAAGTTTAAAACGATTTTTTTTATTATTACTGTGAATAATCAAGTAATATTTTATGGTTCAATACCATTTACCTCTCAGAGGAAATTAAGTAAAAAAGAATAATAAATAAAATAACTCTGGGTAGTCTACTCTTTAGTTTTGCTTTCAGAATTCTTTTTTTTTTGGTCATGCTACAGATTATAAATTTTGTCATTAGACAGTTCACAATGGACCTTTTGCCCCCTTTCGGCTTTAGGTAGTATATAGTTTTGTATTTTGGCGAGCATTGAAAGTGATTTTTCAACACTCAGCCCCTGAAGGTCTAAAGTGGGTGATATAGAAATATTGTATTGTAATCCTATATATTGACCTCAGATCTGTATGATGAGATATACAATCGTCGGTTAAATTAAATTGTGCAACGTGTGAAACAGCTTTGCACAGGTAGCTTTTGATAATAAAAATATTTACAACTAGTGGTATTAGGTGGTATTTCAAATAAAAAGCATGTGTAATGGAACAAATATTCCCTTATGTTTTCATTTAGTCTCATTGTATTCATTCCTTTTCGCACGACACACTCATTCTTTAGGGCTCGTTACAATCTGTTGACTCACCTATGATTCAATCCGTCCAGTATGTACAACTGATACCTTTTGCTCCCGTTTTATTACAGTCCCAGCGGACGCTATAAATACAATTGGAGATTCCAAGATTTTGTAGTTTATGGGATAAGTGTTTAAAATTTTATATTAAAAAACTTAATTTAATGACTATTTCATTAAACCCACTTCATGCAAAACGTTACCAAATTACAATTACACTATGCTAAGGAGCAGTGGTGGCTCAGCGGTTTACGCCCCGACTGTAGGTCGCGGGTTCGAACCCAGTTTGGCCCTTGCCTTTGTGTAATTTATTTCATTATCACTGCTCCAAAAACGGTGAAGGAAAACATCGTGAGGAAAAATGCATGTTCTTAGAACCACTAAATTCGAAGACATGTGACATTCACCAAGCCGCACTGGGCCAGCGCGGTGGATTACGGCTCATTCCTTCTCTTGGAGAGGAGGCCTGTGTCCCTACTGTGGGTACCATAAAAAAGGATGATTTATATTATCATTTATTATGCTAAGCGACAAAAGAATTACTTATCTGGACCAAGTATGATCAAACTTTGATTTTTCTTAATATTAGAGGACTATTTTCTGATTTAGTTGAATTGATTTTACAGTGGTAGAACCCGCAACACGAATTCTGTTGAATTGGCCGGCTCGAGCGGTGAAATACCACAACCTCACAGAAAACAGGCGTGAAGTAGAAGTACCATGCGTTTCATCTGATGAGTGAGATGCCGGAGGCCTAACTTCAGTCCCCTTCCCATCCTTTCCTCACAAGGATAGGATAGGAATAGGAAGAGAATTGGACGGGGATGGGGTTAACGGGGAAAAGGAAATATCCTTTTTCCTGTCTAAGCCTTCCATTGTCCATTAAAGGTAGTCAACGCATCTGCAAAACATTTGCTTGTTGCGGATGTCTATGGGTAGCGTTCACTTAACATCAGGTGATCTGCTTGCTCGTTTGCCACCTTCTAACATGAAAAAATAAGTAAATTTAGTATACTGTTTTGCTTTCTAAATACATCAGTTATGTATCTCATACACATATTTATCAACAAATACATCTAATAAAGGAGTAAAGTAATACTAATATGTACTTAAAAAGGCAAGGATAATTTTCAGAAATACAAAATTATTACGGAATAACACGAAATTCAATGAACGTGTTGAACCTACAGCGGGCCTATTAGCCTTATTCGCTTCGTCATCTCCGTATGACAATGGAGTGAAATGGGTTGGCATTGACTCATTCCATATTCCGAGGCGAAAGAAATTTATCGAGGCGTGTCACAGCGAGTTCCCATCTACACGTGTTCACAATTCAACACACATGTGGGCCGCATTACTATTTTATTACGTCGCACGTGTAATGAGATACAAAACATTGAAAATTACTAAAGCATGGGTAATTCTCTTATGATTACATGTCTTGTAGCGTAAAGTTTAGTTGTAGAATGCTAAGAGGCGTTGTCTATACCCTATAGCAACAGAATTAGGCACAAGTGCAGTGCAATACATGGCTACAGCGGTACTGTGTATATATATATATATATATATATATATATATATATACTAATACTAGTGACCCTTCCCGGCTTCGCCCGGACACCACTAATAACGTTGATCCGATCGCTACAAAACACAGGAACACCCGCTGTGCCAATCTGTAAAATGTAAATTTAGGTCTATAGGGAACATACATACATCCATCCATACAGACAATATGAAAATCACACACTTGACACATACAAAATTCATTAAAATCAAAACAAATGGCAGAGACTTAAATATCAAGGCAGGCGGAACCATTCGCCTTAGCAGGCGTATGCTAAATAATGATTAGATACTGGTGACGTGTCGCAGTGCGAACACGAATGATAGATAAACCAGTATTTAGGCGAATTACGCAGTTACTCGATAACTCAAACATGGCTTCCGTCATAGCCTAAATAAGTTCCATTTACTTTTGTCTAAGTTTTCTTCGGAAATACAACCTACCGTGCTGGTTCTGAACACCTCTCTTATTGTCCTAACGTGGGAAAAAGAGGTGTAAGAAAAAGAGAAAGCAATATGTGCAATATTACAGACTGAAGGGCGCTGTAGAAGTGGGCTATAGAACATTTCCTAGCACGAATACATGTTACTACTGAACTAACCAGTATACTCTTATTGAGTACACATTTTACTGTTTTCAGTGGAATTGATGTCGGTTTTGTAATGCTTGAAAACCAATCTAAGACTTTGAAATGGCCATCAACACAGCATTTCGTGATCAAATTGTTACAAGTTCAAATCTTATTTTCAATCGCCGGAATGTTAACTATTACATATCATTTTTATTAATATTTCAGCGTGAGAACGATAAATATAAATATTGAATGCGATATAATTATATTTCTAAACTAGCTGTTTCCTGCGACTTCGTCCGCGTGGAAATAATTTCGAAACAACAATTTCGAGGGTTTTTCACTTTTTGCGCGGAACCCTAAATATTTTGCTTGAATTAAATTAGCCTATTTGAATCCCGACAATATTAGCTATCTTCCAGTAAATGTCCCATCTGAATCAGGTCAGTCGTTTCGGAGATCACCCGGAATAAGCACACAGACAGACAGACAAAATTAAAAAAAAATGTATTTTCGTTATAAGTACCGTATGTACATTATGTGTATTGAGTATGGAAATGTTATTTTGATATTACATACAGACACTTCAATTTAATTATCAGTATAGATTATCCTAAATGAAGAACAGATGATCATTTTTCAAACACTCGTTCTTCAGTATATGTGTGTGTAGTAAACAATTTAAAAAGGTTGATAAACAAGCGGATTATCAAACTCAAGAGGAATTCGGAAAAGGTCACGGTTCGTTAGCTACGACAAATTAAGTAGGATCTAAGTTCTCGCGCTGCCATAAATAAAGTCACCAATAATTCAATTACTTGTTTAAAGTTTGTGCGATAAGTTGAGACAGCATGAGGCGTGGCTGGAATCACGGGCGGACGTCGCGCGCGTCTGCCCTTCAGTGTGTTTGCTTGATTTATGTTATGATACATTGTTTTTCCGTTAACCAGTGATCGTTGTTTCAATATTATGAGTTTGTAGTTTCTTCTTGGTCGCTTCACTCTTGGCAGAGCGGTCGTGGTTACCACGCTCCGGTAGGTTGGGCAGCAGACACTACCCGCCGTACAACGTTCCGCCACATCTGCCCGCTGGCCACGGGTACATTCGTGTACGGGAGCACCCACCGCAGCCTTTACTTGATGCGTCCATCTCATCGGGGATCTCTCCCGTGGTCTTGTACCGTCTACTTTCCCTTTAGCTGGGCTATTTAATTTTGGACATTTGAATAGCGTAATAATAACGCAAGTTTTTTTAAGAAATTCATCTTAAAGATATTGTTATTATTCATTGCTTGCTCGATCAGACCTTAAAAAAACTCGAGCAGAGTTGACAAACTTTGGCTCATAGTTAAATGAGTGTGGCTGCGCTACCAAACACAGGAATGTGCCATCATCTGGACAATCCCTGTAAATTTCATCAAAATCGGTCCAGCCGTTTCAGAGTGTATCGGTCTTTAGGGAACATACATACTTCGCTATTTATATATCATTTTTTCATAAAAAGTATGTTACTTCTAGTACCTACAAGAATATGTGTACAAAGTTTCATGATGATCGGTTGCGTAGTTTTCGCGTGAAAGCCGTAACAAACAAACTTACATTCACATTTATAATATTAGCAGGGACAATATTATAGAATATAGCAGGGATAATAAAAAATAAAATACATTTCTTCGTAATAATAACTAGGATTAGTTATTATTAATTAAGCAGGGTGGCGTCATGTTACCGATAGCTTCCAAAAATTATCGCAAAACCAATTTTATTGTGATTTCAAACTTTAAAGTATGGAGTGATTCCATATTTATTTTGCATTGCGCAGGGCTAACAAACAGAAAGTGATTATTTCAATGTACAGATCCAAGGACAGACACACTATATCTGAGTACAACATACACGCGAGTATGTCAATAAAACTACACGCAACAACTTATGAGAGTTGCGATCGTGCTATGTAATTAGTTCAGCGTGTTGATTATATAAATTTCATTTACATAATCAACGCAGCGTATTAGCAGTGGATAATTTCCTGGGTCTAATGGTTCACTGGGTAGATGTACTGATTTAAATCGATACGAAAATGTACACATGTCGTTAGAACATGTATTTTGTACACGTATCTATTGATGATTGTGAACATATTCGGCGTGCACGTGCCGAGTGACAACGAGCAATTATCAATTTAATTACGTTAATTAATGGCGTAATTAGCGCGGTGCTTTTGGCGACTGCGGCGTGAAATAACACATCGGTAATTATTGTCTAATGTTCAAATTTCGACACTTCACATTTATTTTAATTGTTAAATTTAATTAACTTTCGTAGTGTCTTCCACACTGAATACAATCTGTTCCACAATCGAGAGGATATCACTTAAATAGGTGTAACAACTTGTACTCCACGCCCGCCCAATTACTTCCGAATCAAGGTAAATTAGACAATCATTACGCTTGTCGAAGTACATAGAAACTGTGCAAATGAAATCAGAAATAGTCGATTTGTACGAGTGTTTAAATTAAAAGTAATTAAACGCCGCAACACGTCAGACTCTGATCAGCATCTGGTTTGCATAGATTAGATAATCTCAGTAGCATCAAGTTATCTGAATTGCACTTATATTGAATAATATAACTTGATAAGTTTAGTCTTTAAATACTTTAAGCGCAGCGCTTGAAGCAATTACATTTGCATAATTGCAGATAATTCAAATTAAATATTTGAAGCCTCCATTTCATTTCGGCACATTGATATCAGTCATTTAAAAAGGTAAAGCCGGGAATTGTTCTTTAGAATAATTAGAACGTGTTTTTGTATTTCCATAAACATTTTACAGTCATTATTGATGTGTAGTTTACGAGCCAGAGTAACAAACAAACCCACATTCGAGTTAGGATTAGGAGAGTTTATTGTTTGTTTATTAGGGGCACAATAACCTACCCAGTTACTCAGACTTCACCACCACTAGCAATCATGTGGTAATCATAAGTGTATTCTATAGTTAAATTTCTGTGATGAATCACTATACGGGTACTCACAGCTGGAGTCAGCAGCTCCTGCGCTGTCGCTTACCTGAAAAACAGGAGATAAAAATTACTTATTAGGTAATTACGCCGTAGATGAGAGGATGACCCATAACCGGAGAGAGTGGCCAGCTTTACGGGAGGCCTTTGCGGAAGCGCAAGACAATCTCGACAACATGGTGGCAAATAATTTGTAAAACATTTTTTTGTATTGTATAAGATTGTTTAATAAAGGCTATTATTGTTATACTACGTAATACAATACAATTGACAACCATCGTCTTTGCCACTTGTTAAGCGTACGGTATCGTCATGGCGTCATCTAATATCGTTTACATCATTTCATATCGATCAACTTATTGAGAGCTTATTTATTTATCAAACATAGGAGAGGATGCATCGCATGTCATGCTGTACTGCTCTGAAGTGTGTATGTACGTCTGTCACTCCCGGAGATCGTTAGCAACATTAAGGTGTTGGGGTTCTTCGGAGAGTTCAGCTGGCTGGAGTGGTCCAGGTCCCGCCCTCATACAAAATACGCGCCAGTCGTTGAGTCGCGGAAGAGTAGCGCCCTACTATTAATCCAATGTAACACCACATAACTAAGTTTCAGAGCTTTTGTAATACTTTGAATTGTTACAGGCGGTGCGGAGCAGGCATCGGCCCTGAGCGCTAGACTGTCGCGGCACTTGCCATAGAGCCATAGCTTGCTTTAAGAAAGATGCTAATATATGTGCGCCTGATAGCTTCATCACGTCACGAGGAAATTTGTTAAACTGCAGTTGAAACGTACCTTAAATTAAAAAAAGATCCCGCAATATAATTGATATTTTTAAAATCTGCCAGTTATATAACTATTCCAATCAGATTTAAGTTCGACTTTAAATCTAGCAGGGTAGTGTTTTAATTCCAGTACCAATGGTATTCAGGTTGTAAGTTTTAAGTACAAGGAAAATGTTATCAATCTTTGAATTAGCTTATATATGACATTAACAATTAATTTATCATTAACACCATGATTGTATTAAATATATTTCCGAAGAAAAATGTCCTGATACACATTTCAGTGATTTCATTTATTCCAGCGCTGATCAAAATATTTGAACACAAGTACACAGCACATAGCTTACTTAGAATATTATGGGATTATTTCCAGGCCGCTCTTACAGAGCTTAACTGTTCACAAATAACGGTAGAACAAGGCAGTTACAGCTTATACTTGTGCTACTCGACATTGACCTCAATGTTTATACATGTAAGGTCTTATATAGAATAACATTTCAAAAATCCAGTTAAGGGCTGTCAAGATATAATTTATGAAGTTTATAAAGATCATGAAACTGGAATGTCTTGTGTGTTGGGGGAAGTTATTTAATGACATCCCTCAAAAATTTTTTTCGCATGTGAATTTTATGGTTCTTTAATGTTTTGTTACTGCACCGGGAAATTTGTCAATTCTATGACAATGGTGTACAATTACTTCTCCCGAATGGATTAATGGATAATTAACGGGGCTCTAAGCTCCATCAAGTCTGACCTTCGGCCATTTTATTACTAGAGTTATCGCTTCGCATACGTAACAACATATTATAGTACATCAAAATTTTCAATATTTTGTTACATTGAATTTGGCAACCCTAAGTTGACGTTACAATTCTCTTTGTAATATGTCCCAACCGAAGCTGTTATCGAACAAAAGCTCAAACAATTTAACAGTCTACAATTAGAGATATAAATATTTTATCTGTAGATAATATCTGACTAACACCATTCAATTTAATGCAACACAATAGTTACCCTAATCATATCACAGTCGCGTTATGCAGCACCGAATAAGGTCCAAGTGAGTCCTACATTTTATTAAGCATGGTTTAAGTAATAATAATAATATAATAATATCCTGGGACATATTCACACACGGCCATCTGATCCCAAACTAAGCAGAGCTTGTGCTATGACAACCAGATAACTGATATACTACATGTACTACTTTTCTTTTGTAAATACATACTTAAATAGATAATTACACCCAGACTCAGGACAAACAGACATGTTCATGCACACAAATGTCTGTTCTGGGTGGGAATCGAACCCACGACCTGCGGCGTGAAAAGCAAGTACAAACTACGCCAACCGGCCCGTTAATAGTTCAGAAGATGAAAAATATTCGATATATTGTTGTGACTTGTAGCTAGGTCCATCGCTACTCAATTCTTTATAGGCCTTACGTCTCACAGAGTGCGAAGCCAATGCGATGCTGAAACTATATAAGGCAAGTATTTTTGTACTGTTATCTAATAAAGATATATATTGTCATATAGTTTCTCTGTTGACGCAGATATAGATAAATACAATTTTCTTTTTCTTGGCGGCTTTGAAACTGAAATTATTATAATATACATATATTTACTTTATATTGTTTAAAACAGATACCAATTTATTAGATTATCAAAAGATATAGATATATTTAGTAGCGAGTCGAAGTCCACAGAGGCTGTATACAACTGTGTACAAAACTATGTGAATTTAAGTGTTTAGTGTAGGGTATATATTGATATTTAAAATGAAAAAACGTTTATTTAGGCATTGACAAATAATGTACTAACAATAATATTGATGCGTCTGGTTCCTACACATATGCTCGAGACGTTTTATAGGACCCAGGACTCTTAGGTAACTAATAATAATAATTAATATTAAAAATGCCTATTTCCTGACAATGAAATGATAATACACATACAAAAAATAATTTAAAAGATAAAAAACAATGATTATGTCCGTTCGTGTGTTTGTGTGCGTGTCTGTGTATATGTGTAAGTCAGTATGTGCATGTGAGCGTGTAAATGAACCTACATGATGATAATACTATATAATATAAATGCTGAAGTTTTCTGTATCGGTGAAGTTCATTTTTGTGCACTTGTTAAATAACACTTTTCTATATTATTTGTTTGTATTGTGTTTTTATTTTGAAGTTACCAATATATATTGTAAATTATAGTGTACCGCACATACATGCATAAACATACACACGACTCCATAAAGTAAGTAGTCTATCATTTTAGTTTTCGTAGTATCGCATGGCATAGCATAGCTGCCGCGTGCGGTGTGCACCTGGCAGCTATGTCTGTCTAATACCTGTCGGCAGTCAGCGGATTGCGCAACCTTTGTAAACTGCAGAGTTTAGTTCCGATTATGTCTGCTTACGTAACTCTGCCGATCAAAGGTCAGCCGCACGGGGGGAACGACCCGCAATGCTAACTGTTCAAGTCGTAAATTAGGGTTCATTTTTATAAATAAACAATACATAAGTATTAATATTAATGATTTATTTAAGGAAAACTTTAGTAAACGTTGGAAAAATAAATAAAACTCTGTAAAATAAAATAAAAATGTTAAAAGACTCAAAACAATTTTATCAAAATTTTCTAGATTTATATTACACTAATGACCCGCCCCGGCTTCGCCCGGTTACCACTAATTATGTTGATCCGATCGCTACCATACACAGGAATGTGCCAATCTGGACAATACTGTAATTTTCATCGAAATCGGTCCATCCGTTTCGGAGTCTAGGTCTATAGAGAACATACTTCACTTTTTATATACTTTTTTTCATAAAATTCTATTTTTAATTCTATGTTACTTCTAGTACCTCCAAGAAGATGTATACAAAGTTTCATGATGATCGGTTGAGTAGTTTTCGTGTAAAAGCGTAACAAACAAACTTACATTAATATTTATAATATTAGTAGGGATGAATTAGATTTTGTAACTTTAATACCGATTTCTAACTAAACTATGCATTAAAAGACCGACAACGTATCAGCGCAACATGAATAGTGTTTGCATGTTGTTATTAGAAGTAACATAGGATACTTTTATGAAAAAACAATAGTATATAAAAAGCGAAGTTTGTATGTTCCTATAGACTCTGAAACGGCTGGACCGATTTCGATGAAAAATTACAGGGATTGTCCAGATTGGCACAGCGGGTGTTCCTGTGTTTGGTAGCGATCGGATCAACATAATTAGTGGTACCCGGACGAAACCGGGGCGGGTCACTAGTTACGTATAAAGAAAACAATAATCGTAACGGTTGAGTATCAAATAATTTTAAATGAAAATAGTCTACTTACAAACCTGGTTTCAATTAACGTGCGGTTACAATTTATCGCTTGTTTCATATCTCAGACAGGTTTCGAGTGACTCATGTATCAGCGTGATATTTAACAAGTGTAGTCAAAAGGCACTTTGTTAGTGTCAAAGCTTGTCGCAGACGAGTCGGCCGGGCGCGTGAACTTGACGCCGCGTCACACCGCCTCGATAATTCAGAATAACTTATTGCCGTATCGATATTTTTGTTATATAAATAAAAAAGGTTCTTTCTTTTTTGGTATAAAGTTACATTTATCAATCGACCAATAATAGACTACAAATTTTTTTTGCCAGTAGGTGGCAAACGAGCAAGCGGATCCACCTGATGTAAAGTGAGCGCTACCCATACACATCCGCAACAAGCAAATGTGTTGCTGATGCGTTGCCTACCTTTAATGGGCAGAGGAGGGCAAAGACAGGAAAAAGGATATTTCTATTTCCCCGTTAACCTCCTCCCCGTCCCCCTTATGGGGAACAGGTTGGAAGGGGAAGAGGACTGAAATTAGACCTCCGGCACCTCACTCATCAGACGAAACTTAGAGTACTTCTACTTCACTCCTGTTTTCTGTGAGGCCAATTCGTGCAACAGATGTTGCGAACTCTACTAGTGTTAAAGTTTCATATTTCAATTGTTTTTTATTTAATAGGAATACATTGACACAACCCCATATCGAATCCTGAACGGAGGTACATGGCGATGGTCTCACCATAGTATTAGTACAATAACCTGTGGAGAATAATTTATAGAGACAAGTTGGATTTCCATCCACTATGATACGTTCTTATTACACGTTATAAATAAAATAGGACTAGGTAGATAGTCAAAATGGCAGAGAATGTGTATGGAGGAGGGTCCCTATTGTGTTGTATCGACGTATCAAATTATAAGAGCCTAGGACCGATTATCCGTTAAAGCGCGTTACAAAGAAATTTTCAAAACGAAGGACCGGCTACAAGCTGGTAACAGACAACTGAAGCGAAAGCAATTTATTTGGGCTTATCGTTGATAGCAATTTTTAAATGGGTGTGTGGAAAGTGTGATATAATTTTAAATCTAGTAACAACTAATATTGGTGTCACAAATATCTCGTTAGATCACCGCCTCCGCTCATGACATGCGCCAGCAATGCCACACGAGTCACGTAAGCTGGGGACAATGGTAGCTCCGGTAAATAAAACACGTATCGCTGTGTGCGCAACTGTACTGTGCACCGCCGTGACGTCATTCATTAAAGTAATCTATAAAACATTGACAATTACATTTTTATAAAAGAAAAGTACGAGTTTGCAATAAAGAGAGATGGACTGCTAGGACTTTTTATGTTCTATAGTTTCTTGCCACTGATGAAATATGCAATTAAATGCAGGTATATCCATGTTCTAAACATTCCAGGACATACGAGAGCATTTACTTTATTAGTAGATGTTGATCTTGAAAAGATTGTGTGTACCAACACAAGGGAAAATAGATTCTATGTCAATGGTTTAAGGTATAAAAATATTTATAATGGAAGCATCGAAACGAGGTTGCGTGCCACCCTAGAATACACAAATTAAGGGCGCCGACATACGGAGCGTTTATTAAGTTTTCGGTTATTTATTACTGAGTCTTACTGATGAAGTAATACAAACATTGAATTACTAACTCAGTAAGACCTCACTAATTTGCATTTTTGAAGTCATACCGAAAAATTTAGTCCCATAATTATTATAATAAATAATATATACAATAAATCGGCCTTTTCTAGAATGTTCCCCACTGCAGGGACACAGGCCTCCTCTCCGAGAGAGGGAATGAGCCGTAATCCACCACGCTGGCCCAGTGCGGGTTGGCGGATGTCACATGTCTTCGAAATTGGTAGTTCTATGACAGGCCGGTTTTCTCACGATGTTTACCTTCACCGTTTTTGGAGCAGTGGTGATGAAATAAATTACACAAAGTAAAGCGCCTGCCTGGGTTCGAACCCGCAACCTACAGTGCGTAAGTCGGCGCCTAAACCGCTGAGCCACCACTGCTCTCCCATAAATTATATGCATTGAACACAAAGATGATTGAGTAAAAAAAATAACAATAGGTTATATTAGATATATGTGATATTATTTTATTTACGTACAGCCTTCGATAATCCGTGAAAGTAATTTAATTTCTTACGTGTAGTGTTCGCGTAAATGTAAGACATCAGAGTACAATCTCATTATGTCAAATTATTACGATGTATGTACTTATAATTTGAAAACGTATTTATTCGTTTATTTTTTAATTGACACACACAACTATATTATGTAACATAAAATATTATTTCATTTTATAAAAATAAAGGTAACAACTGCATTTCACACCACAAGCAGTCCTTAACACACTCATTATTCGTAGTGTCTCAAGCGAACCGTTCTGCTTTCGAGAAATTCGCTCTTTCCTTAGCGGTTAGTTTATAATAAATACGTAATGGGAATAAATCGAAAGATAAAACATGTGTTCGATGATTCAAAATTCACAATTAGTTTAATTTTGTATATGGCGTATTGTAACTTGTGACAATTGACACAAAAAAAATAGCCCAGTGTGCTGGTGGCCTAATGCGCCGGCTGAGATCGATTCCCATTACACAGTAAGTTGGTAATCCGCTTAGAGCCGGCGGGCCGCGGTCGGGCTCTGCCCTAGAATTATTAATGCATATTAGTCCTCTAACAATTTTATTTTTTTATTACATAATCCTACCGGTAATAGCGGGGTGCTGTTGATTTTACACTCACTAAACTTATAGAAGTTGGTACAAAAAGGACATTCAATACTTCATTGAGATATCACAATAGTGTTAGTCTTGTGAACATTTCCAATACTAAGTAAGTCATTAATGTTTTAATTAACTACAAATAGGTGGATAAATCCATGAGGTTAATCTTTTATAAGGAAAACCGCTAAACCAAAGAGGTCAGTGACGCGATAAAAGAATACCATTTAATGACCGCCTCGCAGCTTAGTGCTTAGAGTAACTTGTCTGCTTAGCCGTGTATATATTTAAGACTTGAGTAACAAAGGTATATAAAAATTAAATGGAAATGCAGTCACAATCGCTGTCATTTAGACGACTTCAACCCGCTAACGATACCGCGCTTACGTGGACAAAGTAAAAAAAGGCATCCGTCACGGTGTGTTCATAACTATGAATGGAATAGTTTAATAAAAAAGTCAGGCCGGGAAGGGACGGATGGGGTGACGTGCACCCAGTCACGTATCCCGGTTACATTTCGGCAGAGGTGGGGGAGGGAGACATGCTCGCTCCCTCCCGTTCATTTGTCACTATCGGCCGCTTAAATTGACCCCAGCGACACATCCAGTGCAATAATTAACCTATCATTACTAATACTTTCGAATAAAAAAGCCAGGCTTGTTATCAGCTCTATGAAATTTTGTGTTATAAAGAAAATTTATTACAATTTTGTAAGACCGACAAAAATGTAAGACATAAAGGGGGACAAAATAATGTCTAAAAGCACATTTATCTCTTATTACGAAGGTATTTATCTCCTGAAGGTTTAAAGTACGGGATAAAGTTTGTATGGGTAAATAGTTTTAATCCAATGCAAGTTAAATACAGACCTGTATGATCATAATAAATAGTACAGCTTGGAGTGGACAGTCGTAGGTTAAATTAAATTGCACGGCTGGTGAAACCGCGGGGCTCAGCTTGTATATGTTTATAAATCTTAATATATATAATAAAGAAGAAAATATTAATTTTATTTGTATATTGATTTCAAAAGCTCAGTGTGTCCCAACCTTTAAGATGAGCTGGACGTAAGGCACTTGATTGCTAATGGTCTGTATTCTTTAAGGGCGAGAGTGAAAAATTGTTTAGAGGGCGCGCCGCAAAGTAACACAATCAGTTACTACAATAAATCGAGTTTAGGGGCGAGGCAATTTCAATATCCAGCTATGTTGAATGATCCGATTTGTTTAAATGCTATACAAATACTAGAGTTTGGGTGCCTTGAAGTAAACATACATAAAAGAATAGAATTAATATAGAACAGATCAATAAAACGCGCTGGGAAAGTCGGATGTTGGGGAGACAGTTGCACAGATGCCTGGGGCGTAAAAGCTTTAGCATTTTTAGGTCACCGCGACGTTGAAGGGCATTGCGATTTAGAAACTCAAATAGCAAACCTGAAGGTACAACTTGTGATTCCGATATTACCAGGAACGACTTGTTTGTAAGTTATTTTATATATCTACTTACTTAATTAAATTAGCAGCTTACTTCTAATATTATAAATGCGAAAGTTTGTAAGTATAAATGTATGTTTGTTACTCTTTCACACAAAAACTACTGTATGGATTTTAATGAAACTTTACAATATTATAGGTTACATCAGAATAATATATCGGCTATAACTTATAAAGATATTGTTTTAACAGGTTCTTAGAAGTTATATTTCAAATATTTGGTCTCATGCGAATAAAATATTATAAAATCACCATTTGTAACTCGAAAGCGACACACGTGTATGTAATTATGAAACGTTCGGACAATTAGTTGGGACTTCAGCGAAAATTGGCAACAACACAGACAGGCGATCATTAGCGGATGCACACAGACCACGATCGTTCCAACAATGCTTGCGCCGGCGCCGACTGTCGCTGTGACGCGGCAACACATGGCATATTAAACTCAATACGTTCAAAGTTCAGAATTGTAGAGGATTTTTTTTAAAATTTTCTGTCAAAGATTATAATTTCTTAAAATAACTTAAGACGTCGTTAAGTATGAACACATAGGACTTGGTTCATTCAACATGTTTTCGGTTATCAAAATAATTGGATCACAGAGATTTTGGAGATTTTAACAGTGGAGCCCGTAACAACAACATTTGATGCACAAATGGGCCGGCTTGACCGGTGAAATACCACGACCTCGCAGAAGACAGGCGTGAAGTAGAGTATTTTGCGTTGCATCAGAGGAGTGAGGTGCCGGAGGCCCAAATCTAGTCCCTTCCCATCCTTTTATTAGAAAAGGGTGGGAAGGGGAAGAGGACTTGACAGGCGAGGGCAGGAATTTCTTGTCTGTTTCCTCGTCTGCCCATTAAAGGTAGGCAACGCATCTGCATCTCATTATTTTGTTGTAGATGCCTATGGGTAGCGGACACTTAATATCATGTGACCCGCTTCCTCGTTTGCCACTGACATAAAAAACACATTTATCAAGTTGGGACCGCGCGCAATTTGCTGAATCATAGCCGTGTACCAGAATGGTTCAGAAACACAACATAAATCTAAGATAAAAAAAGGTTAATAAATTCCAATATAAAGTTTAGTCAGACGTGCGAATAGCATAAGGCAAAAACATACAATAAAATTGAGCCGTGATATGACGTGGAACGCATATACAAGTACCAAATGAATCACCTAATACCGGCGCGGGTGATTCACTGCGCCTTATTAAGATTACCCGAGCCGGCACAAGCCATATTGAACTCCAGTTGGACCGTTTAGGAACCTGAATAGCAATCCGTGCCCTGATTGCCACCAACGTTCCTAAACGTCCACTGAAAAAATAGACAGGGAATACTTGTTTTCATAGTTAAAAGTAAATAAATTACTTTCTCTAAGTTTCAAAACTAACATAGCGATCGTAAAGTTGCACAGCACTAAGCTAGGCCGCCACATATAATTTATACTTGCAGAAGCCTAGGGCAGGGCGCATTAAACTAACAAGATTTTGCGGCGGTTTCCCCGAGCTTTCTCCCGCGTTCCCGTCCCACTTGGCAACTCGAATCGTTAAACTCGGCGGCGCGAAATCGGAGCATTCTCAATTACTTCCCGAGCTGCGGCCGTACTCGGCAATTAGTACAGCCATAGAGTATTTTATAAAAAAAGCACCTTCTCTGTAGAACTTAATCTATGCACTAGGATACTTTTGGGTATAATAGTGAAATAAAATGTTATTTACAACGACGTTTCAGTGATTACTTCGATGTTCAAAATATATTCTGTAAGATAGTAAGAACTTGTTAACAAGCAAGCAACTTGTTGGCAAGAATAATGATGCAAGTTCGTTCGGCGAACCCGCACCAACAAATGCGGGACTGTATACCACGCAAAGTTTGGTGAGACGGCAGATTCCGTGCCGGGTGTACATCTCAGCTACTTTCTAGATACAGATTACATTGGCTAAATGGTACAGGGATCTAAATTCTTATATCTTTCTAATATCATGGATCATGGATTTGCCAATCAACATTATCGGGAATCCACTAACGTATGGAAACATGTTTCTTCAAATGTTACTTCAAACAACTTAATACGTTGGGGCGCACAAAAGCTGTTTCCGGCATCCTACCGAATTCGAATGCAGCCATGAGAGCAAGCCTCGTTAAGTGTAAAGGGGATTTGTTGCGCGATTTATTTGGAACTTCTATTTATATAGATTCCCTTACCCCCGTTCTCTGCGACACAACCCTTAGCACTATTTAAGCGTGGACTTTGCACCTCCGCGTTCTATTTTAGTACCAACAAAATAAATGAAATAAACGAATAGAGGCAAACTTTTATAAAAGTAGTAGTAAGTTTCAAAATTTTCTGTGAAAAATTTCAGCACAGTTTAAGGGTTGGTGTCGTCATATTATATTATTAATATAGAAGTACATTTCATTTCTCGGAAAATTATGAGAGATATTAGAATACATTACATTCTTGTAACCTAAATCATCCAACACGGTGACAGCGCCACTGGCAAGACAATGCAACTATTGATCTGAATAAAGTTTTAATTGGACTCCGACATTAAAAGGTAGAAGTAGTGAAGTATGTAATTTATTGAACGCTTTGGTAATCTTTGAATGCGACCTTACTTTTCGAGTAGTAATCCCAACATTATCTTTTACTAGTTAGACCCGGCAAACTTCGCTCCGCCCTATAATTAATAGATGGTTCACTATTTTGGCGATAACGGCTTACACTTTAAAGATAGATGTATGATGTCACGGAAATTTTTGTAGGACTATTTAAGGTTTAAATTATACGGTTTTTGCAGCGTACACCGAAATAGCTCGCATTTAGACGAATTTTTCCCCCCTTGCTTGACACTTATCGTTATATTTTGGCCAATTCACGCAATATCTTTAAAAATTATAGCCTATGTGTTATTCTGATGTATAAGCTATATTATTGTAAAGTTTCATTGAAATCCATTCAGTAGTTTTTGCGTGAAAGAGTAACAAACATCCATATTACAAACTTTCGCGTTTGTAATATTAAAAGGATGACTGGATATAAGCATGAATATACTATGATATTGTATACGTCATAATTAATTTGTTTTCATTTGACAAAGATTAATTTTGTTAAAATATGATTAAAAACAAAACGAAACCGTCCAGCAACGTGCAAGTTCAACGTTTCACAATGTTTCCATTTAAGACCAATACTGGTTGTCTGACGAGTGAGTCATTTGACACAACATATGTCGAGAGAGATTGGAGTTTTGTGCAAATTTTTTGAACGTTGCCCTTTAAAATATACAACTTCTTTGAAGAATGGTCTGTTACGTTTTATTGTTGCCTAGAAATTTTGACTATGTTATTTATTGTAACTGATCTAAAAATCTCAAATCACTTTTTAGAGTAGAGCCCGTATTCTGCAAAAAAAATATATGAAAGTGAACTATAATGTAATAATCTTGGTACTTGGCACGGAATCTCTGCAATGGAATAGTAAGTCTGCAATGCTGAAAAACAAACTAACAACCGTAAATTACAATAATAATACCGGCGCAGACACAATAGCCGAGCCTCGGACGTGGGCGCGTCCATTGCGGAGTCGGAGCAATCCCCATGATAATGTACGAATAAATAGGGCAACGTATACACCGTCTGTCTGTCTACAGATATACGTAGCATGGAGAATTATACGACAAGTTTGAACAACGTTATTGTATTGTAAAAATGTTTTCAACGTGGAGAGTCCGTTACATATACAAGTTACAATATGCTTCTTGTAAGACCTTGTCAAGACGAATGTCATGTGCGCAAATAACAACAATGTAGGGTAAAAAATATTGGGATGAAACTGTTCTCATAGTTTTCCTTTTTTTATCAACATAGTAGTTAATAAATTGTTGATTAATGCATAATGTTCGCTTACGACTTACAACTAGCATTTTCTTAGACCGAAATATAATTAATCTAAGTTAAGGTAATATAGTATGACAGATTGGCTACGACTTTTCAAAAGTGAAATACAATTACAGAGGCAATTAATTCAAAATACGACAGTTGAACATTACCCAGTATGTTTACTTTCAATGCCCGAATGTCGCATGGACAATGAACAAATAGCAGCACACGATAAGGTCTATTGCTATTTCGAACCTTGTTAGACATGGCAAGCTTTAGCAATCAATGCTCCACTGGTCGTGTTTTTTTTTGTAACTCCGGAAACGTCTAATAAGGGAATTAGATGGCACCATCAAGTGTTTAGTGTATAATAAGTGCACGAGATGGCGTTACTACTGCTTTAGAACGCGCTATAGAAGTGTAATGAGAATTAGGATAAGTTCTAAGATAAGTTATGTCTGCACACTTTTCCGTTAGTAGTATAAGCTCATTGTTCAATAGGGGTTTTCTGAACTATAAAGTTATAGCTTTCACCTTTGTGGGACTGTTCACTGGATAGCAATGAAATACGCATAGTTGACAGTCAACTTGCTTCCTTTATGTGACGACCTTTGTAGGACGGGTCAGTAATACGTTTCTTGTTAGATGTGGCTAACTTATACCCTGTTCGGTGTGCGAAATAAACCTTTGACGTTTTGAAAGTCTGTCTCACTCCACACGCCACGCAATAAAGACACCCGATACAAAGTTCTATATTTAACCTTGTGTGTTTGATAAATCTTGCGTTGCTTTTTTTCAATGTTAATAAGAAACCATAATAATTTTGAGAGGAGCATGTTTTATTATGCATTTAAGTCATTAAAACTTCATTGCTTGGTACTTGTAGCTCAGCCTGTATAGCCAAGTACCTCTCGGCCCACAGGACACGTCGCAGCGGCGCCCGGCGGGGGGATTAAATTTATTGCCGCTCGACATGAACTGCCGACTGGGCCGCAGAACAGGGCTGCTCGGGTCTGAACAATTGGTACACGGCCGTGTGTAAATCTTACACGTCTTATCTTGATTACACTCCTTAGTGAACTGGACGCTGCAAAATGTAGGACGAGTTCTCTCGCGTCTGATATTAAAGGTGGAGTGTCATATTTCAATCGGTGTTACCTTCAGATTGTAACGATATTTTATAGCCGCAATAAAACGAAATCATATAGGTGTTATATTAAACTAGGTATAATTAAAGATCGGCCAGTGCCGATAACACCAAAATTGCGAATGACGTTGCCTGACGTAATCCAGAACTTGAAAGACCGTAAAGGTTCTACTTGCTTAATGTGGCGTTCCCAGACAATCACAACATTTTAAGCCTATTGAGTTACTGGGGCCGTGTTTTATGGGAGGAATAAGAATTCGCGCGTGTCAAGACACCTGTTACGTTAATGGGAAATAATCAATTGTTATAAATGGATTTAAATGTCTGTGGCTGCCTCTTTATGGTAATAAAGTGAATGCTTGTATTTCTGTAAGAGGTTTAAGGTGAGCTGCATAAATAGTTTAACAGAGTGCGCGGTCGGGGGCGGGGTAGTGGAATGCGAGCCGAGCTGATCCAGCGAGCGCGCGCGGCCAGTCACGGACCATCGGCCGCACTCAATGCCTTTTGCACTCGACTAAAAAATTGCATTCGCCTTCGGACTCGGAAATCAAGTTTCTCTACTAACAAAATAATAGAATCGCACCGGGGGCACAGTAAATGCACGCTAAATTGCTGGATAGCGGATATCATTAAAAACAATTCAAATAAAACTGGCAGTGAATCCTTGTGGATGTTAGAAAAATACCTGTGAGTGTCGGCCGAATAGTTATGCCGATGCAATCTCGTTAATGTACTATAGGTAACTTTATGGTTGTTTGTTTAAGAACCGTTGCGTGTTCACGGTTATTTGGCAAGCAAGAAAAACGCAAAGCAAAACTAATCGTCTAATAATGAATCTTTTACTTAGACGACGGTTTATTTTTTTGATATAATGTAACGAAGTCTATCTATTTATGTATCAATGTTTGTATTAATAATATTAACCAATTTACCCAAACAATATCAGAATCAGATTATTTGAAGACCTGAGAAAAACTCCGTGGTATCGAGACTTGCTTGAAGAGTGAGTTAATCTCAAATCTGAGAATATTCTTAATACTGCCAAACGGTCGTGTGACCATTATTTACAGGAAGACTAACGCTTTTTAAATTTCCTACGGTGACGTTTTCAATTATCTGGTATTGGCTAACTCATTATTGTTACTGCGAGCCAACCTTTTACCGAAGTCCGATTCGCTAGCGAGCTGTTCACGTAACAAACCAGAGCTCGGAGCAATGCACTCGCCGCTGCCACTGAGTCAGCCCGCCTTTCTCCGTCTGCCGCGCGTCTGGCCTCGCAATCGGGACAAATGCCCTGTCGATACCAACTTTTCCCATTTTCTGCCTAAACGATTTTACGTTAACTTTTATTGCCAGTTATATAGTTTGCATGTTGTGAACGTAAATACATACAAATGCAAATTAATGAATGTTTAATGATAAGTTACCGACCAATTGGAACTAACTTTCATTGCTATTTTTACGGAGTCATCATTATTATGTATGAACATTGTTTAATTTATTGCTTTAATGATATTTGTTATTACTTACTTTATTAAATCCTACTAATATATATTATAAATGCGAAAGTTTGTATGTACGGATGTTTATTATTCTTTCACGCAAAAACTATCGAATGGATTTAATTGAAACTTTACTATAATATATAGCTTATACATCAGAATAACACATAGGCTATAATTTATAAGGTTATCGTGTGAATTATCCAAAATATAACGATAAGTGTCAAGTAAGGAGGAAAAAATTAAATAGTCCTAGAAAAGTCCGCGACAGCATGTATCTATCTTTTACATGTAAGCCATTCTCGCCAAAATAGTGAACCATCTATTAATTATAGGGCGGAGCGAAGTTTGCCGGCCAGCTAGCTACAAATGATATTCTTATTCCATTAAAATACTAATGGAATACAATTTAATTAGGAAAGATTTGAAGGGCGTCTTTAACGGTGATAAAATGTTGTAATAGCCTTGTAAAGGCGCGTCGGATCGCCCTAACGTGCATTAGCTAGTTGGGCGGCCCGGCGGTGTCATCCGCCCGCAATCTTAGCTTGATTGTAACTTCGTGACGACCTATTTTTCTTACAATTTGCGACATCATGTATTAGCGGTGAGCCGAAATCTTATCTACGGGTTTCTGTTACAAAATAAGATTTTCTACAGATTTTCATTGCATACCCAGTTGCTTCCAACCATAGGATGACCCAAGACTAAGAGATAGTAAGAAAAAATGCAGGACAAAGGTTTGAATAAAGGGAGCAAAGAAAATAACAAGAGGCTACATTATTAAGTGAACGTTTATAGTCGTAGTAATTCGAGGGAAAATGTAGTGTGGAGCTACGCTTTAGTAATTTGATACGTTTGACATTACTTAAATCGGCGGCGCTCTCAGCGAGTGGGTGTTACGTTTCGCCTCTAGCCTGACTACGAGCAAAGTTTATATAGGACTAGCTTTTGCCCACGACTTCGTCTGCTTCGAGCAACTACTTCATATAGTGGGTAAGATAATATATTTGTGGCAATGAGAGGTATAGCAATTGAATTAACTCATACGTGCCACATAGGGTTGGTAAGGCGAGCAAAGATTATGGGTAAAATACAACGTTGCGGAAGACCGCATTGTAATTTAACACACAAACGCCTACTCTTGCTTCTTTCTAGTGAATAACTTTTTAGGGTTCTGTACCCAATGGGTAAAATGGGATATTACTAAGACTCCGCTGTTCATCTGTCAACAGGCTATATCCCAAGAACGGTGATAGCAGACAATGGGAATTGTCACAAATGATGTATTTCTGTTCCCGCTATAACAACAAATACTAAAAAAACATAATAAAATAAATGTTGGGGTTACGTACAACAAACGTGAATTTTTTACATTATGGTACGGAACCCTTCGTCCGCGAGTGCGACTCCCACTTGACCGGTTTATTTATAATAATTATTGTTAAATGTTCTTGTCATTGCTCTAGTGCAGCATATAACATTATGCACACAGATTATGTATGATTTAGAATCTGTACTTCGCTTCGCTATGTGTAACTCTTGCAATATCTGCAAGCTAACCATGAACTAGTTGTACGAGAACTGCCTGCGGAGATCGAGAGGACTTTTAAATAAATAATGAGCCCTGTCCCGAACTTGCCTCTTGTGAGTCTCAAGAACCGTACCCAAGTCGGGAGAAAGTCAAATTACCTCACTACCAAGCTCAAAATTAATGAAATACTTTTCACAGAATATAAAAGACAATTTAAGGATAAATAAAATTAACACCATTACTATTGTATTAACAAAACGCGTGTACTAAAGAGACAGTAAAATCCAGGTGTGTAAAGGCTTGGGTACGACATTGGTCTGTTTACAAAAATATACATCAAACGTCATTAAGAAGGCAACGTTTTTATGTGCACATACAGTACGTTCAATTATATATATGTTGTATAAAAGCCATACAATAGTAATAAAAGCAGCGGATGAACCAAGCACAGTGCCGCGAGTAAGATTTGATGCCAGTCAGTGTATTGTTGATCAAGCAATATAAAGACATAATAATAAATCGGCCTTTTCTAGAATGTTCCCTACTACAGGGACACAGGCCTCCTCTCCGAGAGAGGGAATGAGCCGTAATCCACCACGCTGGCCCAGTGCGGGTTGGTGGATGTCACACGTCTTCGAATTTGGTGGTTCTAAGAACATGCCATTCCTCACGATATTTTCCTCCACCGTTTTTGGAGCAGTGGTGATGAAATAACTTACACAAAGTAAAGCGACTGCCTCGAACCAGCAACCTACAGTACGTAGGTCAGAGCTTAAGCCGCTGAGCCATTTAACACGAAACAGATTCTGCTTTTCCACGAATAGACTTAATTATCACGGCTCTAATTTAAGATATTAATAATGTCAACGTACGTTCATTAGGAGACAATTTAGTAAGGAATAACTGATTGAACCGAACCAGTTACAAAAATTACGCTTCAACTTGAGATATTGAATACAGAACGATATTTCAAAAGCCTTTATCGATGCCTTTCAAAGCCATGCATTATTAACCAGCCTGCAACCGAAGCCTGCGCCGGATGAACAAGCACACCTCATTAAGGAGCCGGCCTTCTCGCTTAGCTTAACTTGAACTTTATTAGAAAGCTAATAAAAACAGTGTAGTGTAGTGTAATTGATTTTAATTACTTCAACATTATTAACGTATTTATTCGCGAATAAAACAAAATTATTGGTGAATGAAAAATGCAAAAAATTGATAATAATAATTTAATTTTTGTTGCTAATTTTATTGCCGCTAATTTTATTTTTGTTGACTAACATATAATTTACTCGACAACGTTAGCAAGTTTAGCACGAATTTTTAATTGTATCATTATTAATTATGCCTAACGGGATGTAATAATTATTTTATGGCTTACCTTATGATTAATAATAAATAATTCGTGTACACGAAGCGTTGCACTGTAAAACTGGATAATATATGTACGCAATGATCTCTGTGGGAGCACTTGTGATGTAGATGTTCCGACAACTAACTGTCAAACATTAAACTTTCATTTTCTGTACAAAAATTGAATTCTATTGCAGAATTCAATGTGAAAAAAAACTATTTTCTTTTGTATTCTGGCGTACACACAACATTTTATTTATGCGTAAAATGTTTGAATTTAATAAAGGATATATATCAAAGAATATACGGCCTTACAAGATAGGAATAGAACTCTTTTAAATGATTTGATTTGTCTGATGTCTGACGTATCTTTGACGCATTTTTATATCTAAAAAAATCCGCCAATCTGTTTGTTTATGCTTTGGCGTTTCGCAATAAGTTTATTTCAGACTAGAAAAAAACAAAAATAAAATCTAAGGGTAACTTAATAATAGCCAATATCTACGTCTTTATCATTGTATGCGCACATGCGCATAATACGTGCTATGCAATAGGCGACGACGTGACATTATTATAAATAACTTTTTATTTTTTATTTTTAATTAATAGGAAAGCGTTTATTGGTTTTAAAAATAACATAAACGGTGTTTTTAAAATTTTATACTAGTACATTTTGTCTATATTATTTCCAGTTGAATAAAGCTTAACACATTGTTTATGCAGCTCTGTGGCTTTCTACAAAGAGGCAAAGACCTTATCATTGAAAAGGCCTCGTATACGTTGCTCCAGCACCGGTGTACGTCTTACGTAACCTAGCTACACCCCGGCCCGCGGCGCCGCCTGCCTTGCTAGCTCTAAACAGGGCATCAACCTCGCTGTCTATACATAACAGATGATTGTACCGAGAGAAAGTACCTGCATAAGTTATTTGAGATGTACTTTTAAACATAACGAACATAAGGTACTGTTTGAACTGGACTCGAATATACGTGGGTCAATAAACTGGAGTTATAATTACTTTTGTACCTTCGGTAACTATACACAAACAGTTTACCCAGGGTACTGCCGCTGGTCTGCTTTACAAAAAGAACTTTACGGCACTAAGAGCTTTTAGTTTTTCTGAGCACGTACCGCCTCGCTTCCAAAGGAATTGAAAGTCTATTGAACAACTAATACAGTTTTAATGTAGCCGACAGATTAATTGTGAGATGACGGTTCATACTTATGACACATAATCGACACACTTCTTAAAGTGTTCGTATTGTAACCATCCTTTTTTCCTCTAGGGATTCATAGGAGTATATTAATGAAATCGACTCGGAAACATAAAATGTCTCCAAGTCGAAACACCACCAAGATCGTCTCTTTTATATTATATTAGGCCAATGATATATTTATAAGTGATCGTATAGTGGTAGAACTTTGTTCTACTTTGTGAGTTGTAATAACTAGTTCTTCTAGGAATTATAGAGGAAGAAAGATTCGCCAAGCTTATTGAAGCCGTAGGATGCTTGTTATTAAAGTCCTTAAAGTCTATATAAATATGCCAAAATATGTTAAAATTTATTGATCAATTGCAGTTTCCAAAATATTTCATTAAAATGTTTACTTGTAAAGGGTTTACATGCTTTACTCTCAAATACCCGATACAACCCTACTATCGCAACATATATTTTTGTCAATAAACTTTTTATGAAACGGCTTTACTCACGTTCGCGTTTTTCTCGGTGTTTTGTACCGACAAGTTTCGGATAGTTACTCTAGGCGTAGCCGCTTCAGAGCAGAAATTTGCAATCAACACCCCGCAATCATCAATGACGCATTATGAATCACAATAAACACCCGTATAATGTTATTGTAGCGAGCATGTATAATCGCGCTTGCGAGACATGCTTGCGAACCAACAAGAAATCAAGCTGAGGCAATAAGTATCCGCTACCTCTATTTTCATCCGCATAAACAGAATCAATTTCGGTACAAAAGTTAGTTGGCAATACATATAAACTCGACGTATCATAGAAGCAAGCCTCTAAGACGCCAAGTACCCATTATCAAAAAGGCGAAGCTCTAAGACATGGTTCTGAGCACGCTTAATACACCGAAATGCAAAAACACACTCTTCCCAAACCAAAGCATAATTAGTGAGTAACTCACCAACTACACCCTAGCCGGTATAGGTTTATATACATTTATTCGTCGCGAGAACATGTCAATGCAATTTCCATTATAATTTCACAACGCAACATTTTACGGAAATTGGACCCTGTATACCCCTTGTATACGATCCGTATTCCAAAACAACCACCACATAGTAATCGGCATTATTCATTTTATATATTTCCCCTCAAATATATCTACCATCAAAATAAATAAATTATTTCATTAGTTCGACGTCCAACGCTTCACGCCGGCCGCATTAGTCATATATGTAGTCATGGGTGTGTATCTACGTACAGGCAATTTTGATGTCCGTTTGCGTAGGATTTTCCACTTTTGTATTTTTAAATTATTTTATTATAAATGTTCATTATAAGTGTATACAATACCTATTACCCTATTTTTGGATTTAAATTCAATAAAAAAAATCAATGCACGAACTCACTCTTTAGACTTAGTATGATTTTCACGCAAAATCATTACGAGAACACACGTAATTCTTATGGCCCTATTTTCCTTAATGTATTGATTCGATATCAATAGTAATATGTATTTATATTACTTATAAGTGTTTTATAGGTCTTTAAGTACCTTTAATCACGATTTATATCTTCATGAGACCAAATAATGTAACTTTATATTTTAATTTAAATATCAATATTTTGTAATGATATGCTAATATGTTATGCATATAACTATTATTAACATATTTTTATATTATTAAATGTCATATTTTAATGATTTAATAATGATAGTTACAGTATCATACATTCAAAATACTAAACTGTTATTTATTAAAAATCGAAGTAGTTAAGTAGTCTGGTATCGGTAAACATATCGGTCCACTAGTGTAATTATTAATAGATAGATAGATATATAGAGGTACAATAGTATAATTATTAATAGATAGATATATATATATATATATAGGTACAATAGTATAATTATTAATAGGTCTACCCATAGACAACAAGCAAATCAGTCGCAGATGCGTTGCCATCTTTAATAGACAGAGGAGGTAATGTAAGGAAAAAGAATTTTTTTCTTCCCCTTCTCCTAATAAGGATAAGATGGGTAAGGGAACTGGGTAATGGGTAAAAGCACTGAAACTGGACCGCCAGCACCTCATTCATCAGACGAAATGCAGAAGCATACATCTACATTACACCTGTCTTCTGTGAGGTCGTGGCATTTCACCGGTCGAGCCGGCCCATTCGTGCATCAGATGTTTTTGTTGCGGGCTCTACCTGTACTTTATGTGTACTGTTAAATAATGTGTAGTACAAAAAAATGGAGTAGGTGTTTCGTAGAAATTTAAAATACAATTTGAATCTATTATTGATGTTATACCCATCTAGGTTACACCCAATCTGCATCCCAGATGAAAAACCATCTTGGAAGTAGTATAAATGAATGAAGCCCATCCAAGTCTCATCAATTCTATATATAAACATTTTTACGGATTGACGGCCAGGGCTGTGCTCGTGTGTCTCGCTAACGTAAACTCTTTTTACGAGCCCACGGTTTTTATATTTACGGAAAATTATATTTTATATGAAAAATAAACAAGAGTTTACGATTATTTACGCGTCTAAACTCAGATTAAGTTAAGCTTATTTATAGCATATTTATTAGACAAATGTCGAGCTCACCCTCAAAAAGTACTATAATATATCGTACAAAACTTTCTTCTTTTGTCTTTGGTTAAGATGGTAATCGTCTGTGGTCCGTGCTACATTTTATTTATTTTTGGGATCTGGTTGGTGTCCGGGCATAGGCATAGCAGGGTTCATTCATTATTTTCATTTGTCATCTTTTTAAAAAATAATAGGACTGTTGCGGTCCTTTTTTTGCTTTTTTACACCACCTGAGTTTATAAGGTACTAGACCTCTAATTTTTATATTATCCCACCCAATCTGGCACTGCGATATGCTTCTCATTGCGTTGTTCATCCCCTGCGAAGTCGATAATAATATCCTAGGACATATTCACACACGGCCATCGCCAAACTAAACAGAGCTTGTGCTATGGCAACCAGATAACTGATAAATAACTGATAAATATATCAGTTATCTGGTTGCCATAACATATACTACTCCTCTTTCATAAATACATACTTAAATACATAATTACACCCAAACTCAACACAGACACACATTTCTATCCGTGGTGGAAATCGAACCCACGACCTGCGGCGTGAAAAACAAGTATCTTACAAACCTATAAATACAAAAATAGATCAGCAGTCCGAACCGTGGTCCAATGCATCCACATGCCCGATGGTAGAACGGCTAGCTACTTAAATGTTCAACAAAGATAAATTTCACCCTGCAAATTATCGGTCCCGTACGCGAGCTTGAGCGATGTAACCGAATTAATAATCCTCAATCTGTCACAACTTTCGCTTTCTCAGAACTACTAATCTCTAACCATCACTGTTGCTGTAGCAGATAATTTTTTCACTCGTGCCCACACGCTCATTCATTATTAATTGTTCGTTTTTTCTACGTATAATCAATTATCACAAGACAATCTAATACTTATTACAAAGGAGTAGACTACACTATCCTATACAGACAATTTAAAGTCGACACTGGGTCAGCAGTACGGTTATCAGGAACCACGAATTACTTTTCATTGAGAAGTGAAAATCATGACGGTTTTGTCTGCGGACGAGTGCAGTTATTTAGGGCTGTCAATCAAGTCTATTTGCTCAGTGAAAGGTCTAAATAGAGGCTTTGATAGACTGTTCTAATTGGTGGAAAGCACGGGGTTAATGACCACAGAGTTCCGGTCAGTACTTTCTTCCGGGTCACAATTGGAATGCGAAGACGTGTCAATTACGATATACCTAAAGTTCCAAAAAGTAGGGTTGGCATTGAATTGAAGACATTCGTTGCCTTGATATGTACAAGACTAGATAGTTGCTAAGCAACATGCTCAATTTCTGTCGGCACAGTAATTGCCACCAGAAATAGTTGTGAAAATCAAACTTATCTAAAGATACAACCGAAGACAAGATGCAGTGTACAGTAACAGGTACGTCATTGGTGCCAATGTGTTTAAAGTAAACTCTCTAATGAGCTTTGTCTACAGAGTAAATTAAACTTAACATATAATACCAGTAGGACAATTTCTTGTATGAATACTACGTGTATATACTACTACGTGTTGTGGCGACCAATTAATCACGCTGGCGATCGATGCAGGCACGTCAGGCGCGGGAAAGTTTCAACGGCAGCTAGGCTATGTTATAAATATATGTTTAAAACTACAAACTGGCTTTCAATGTTTATAGAAATATATTTAATTGTTTTAAGTTTTCATTGAGTGGTTTACATAGTTTTATTTGTACAGAAGTAAACAACTCCAATCTCCTGTCTATTGTCGTGTGACGTACCATGATAACGAAAATATGTAAACTATGCCACTTATCTTTACTTTGACCGCAATAACTTACTGAGTACTGAACACTGAGCTTTTGTCTTTGACATAACTTGATTAAAAATATTGTCAAGTTTCTTACGCTTTACAAATGTTGCAACTTTAAAAAAAGTTACTAAGTGTTCATTAAATGAGTGTTGTGTTACAAAATTGGGTGAATATTTATCACTGAAAAACTGTATATAAATTTGCCAAAATAAGCTGTATTAAGTTACAGTTATGTACACAAAATTTAAAGTTTAACTACCCTCCCTTACAACACCAAACACCAGCTGTGTTTTTATTCGAGATGTGATCGCAGTTACATAAACTGATCAGGCTTCAGTTTAATTCAGTTTAATTTGTTTATATCCATTAAATTAAACATTATATAAACATATAGGTTCATTTTAAATACTGAATTGTATTTATTTGGCTTCACTTTCATGACGGAATCAAAACGGCGGTTCGGCGATCATTTTGCATGCGTCAAATTTAATATGGGAGAAAATTTAAAACTACACATGGTCAAATTAATTTTTACAACTAGTTTGATTCTGTGTATATGTATGGTTAAAGGTATTGCCCTCGGAAGGCAATAGCGCCAGTAAAACAAAAACTTCAAATCCACTAGATGGCAGCCATGAATAAACTCATCGCTGGGCGATCTACAGCGAATGCCTAATGAAACGGAACGATTGCTAGAGGCAGAGGGAGAAAAACGAAGGCTTCCCGAATTGCTACGCATTGTTTATTTAACAATTTAGCCGCGATGATGATCAGTAAGAAGGCTGAGAATCTAAAAATTTCTAGAAAGGTCTAGAACTAACTAGAATGTAAACAAATTAATAGTTTCATTGGCTACGTAGGTTAAACAAACGGAGCATAGACTCTAGAGAATAATTATAAAGCAATGAGCGCAAAATACAATATAACGCGCCAGGTGCACAAGAGCAGAGGCTGCAATAAAACACCTTTTAACAGCTTATTACATGTAATGACTTTCTCCGGCTTTATCGGCCGCGTTTTAATTGCAGGCTCAATAACACACTCGTCATAAAGCGACTACATTCACATTTTGTGTGTGTAGATGAAGGGAATCACTAAACGTTTGGGTTCGATTCCGAAATACTAAATTTTATCACGTATGCGAATGTAAGGTTGGTCGTTTATTGGTAACGCCTTCACACCACACGTTACACACATTATTATGGGTACAAGAAAAAGACATGGTACATTTTCAAAAAAAAACGTCACATAGAGAATATACCCATTTTTTGAATTTATTTTTAGTTTTTTTATTTTTTTATTTATCAGTACGTATTATGGATTTTGAAGTCCGTTACAAATATAATAAATACTAATTAGAAGAATTAATAAAAATCCATCCATTAATGCAATTTGGTAGATATTATAAAATGCATGCTTCAACGTGGCCCATTGTGTTATTATTAATAGAAAAAATTTACATACAACTCGTCGAATTAAATTTTAAATTACCTTAGAATAAATCAATAGATTCAGATATACACAATAACAGTGGCCACGTGCATGATGGTTGCCTGGCCACATACAACACTCATACACAGAACCCAACAAAGACAATCCACAATCCGTGGAACAGATTGAAAAAAATACTAACATTCTTCATGAGAAGTTCCCTTAGACCGCACCGTGGGAATGACGTGTTTACGATTGTCAATAATAAAATTGTATGTATGATTAAACCACGTGGAAATATAAACATGGACACAGAATTATTTAACGTGACAGGTTTATTTAAACACCCCTGCAAATGGTTAAAAATAAACGTGCGATAAAAATTGTTCGTTTGTTGGTAACAAGTAAAAAACCAAGACCCGAGCTTATAGTCTATATGGTCCAATTCTCTGTGTAATAGAATCTGCAACAGCGATAAGACGAATCGAGGTAACTATTTACAGGTAGGTAACAAGAAAACTTGTTTCTGTCTATTGCGTTTTTTTTTATGTGAGAGGGTGGCAAACGAGCAAGCGGATCACTTGATGTAAAGTGAACGCTACCCATAGACATCCGCAACAAGCAAATGTGTTGCAGAAGCGTTGCCTACCTTTAATGGACAGAGGAGGGCATAGAAAGGATATTCCTTTTTCCCCGTTAACTCCCTCCCCGTCCAATGCTCTTGCCATCTTATCCCTACGAGGAAAGGGTGGCTTCCCACCCTTTCCTCGTTGGGGCAAGAGGACTGAAATTAGGCCTCCGGCACCTCACTCATCAGACGAAACGCAGAGTACTTGTACTTCACGCCTGACTGCTGTGAGGTCGTGGTATTTCACCGGTCGAGCCGGCCCATTCGTGCAACAACGTGTTGTTGCGGGCTCTACCACTGTTAAGCGTATACAAACATACAATGGGTCTTTGTACGTTTAATATATAATTAGATTAAGCTTTTGTATTTTTAAGCATAAGATTCAAAGACTACGTAAAAACGAATTCTTATGCGAACAAGTAACGACTTGTCCTAACATGCTCTGTATACTAGGTTCAAATCATGTCGGAACACCAGTAGAAAACAACGCGTGCTTCTGTACCTGGCTGACTGGTCATCTATATTTAAAAATGCGACTTCTAAATGTTTGCATGTAAAAGATTTTTCAAACCGGTTTGCGTTACCAATAGAACTATGACATGGTAGTATTTAACATAAATTACCACCGCATGACTTAGCAGTTACCTGTTCTCTTCGCAATCAGTGTTACCGATGTCATGATGACATTTTAAATACACAGTACATACGCTTTTATCTTGGACAACTTTTCCGTAAGGAATTTTCCCAAAAAGCGAACGATTATGAAATATCTACCAACATTTGTGGCGGTGTACAGTCGGGGTAGGAAAACCAAAGCAGTGTCAAAACTCCTGGTGCAAGTCTACTTTAATTTGACGAACATTTTGTTAACCCCGACCATAACAAATTTAAGCGAAACTAGAGGCTAGGGATGGTTCAAATCGGTCATAGATGGCGGGTATGTTAAACCGCTAGCTTATTAGCTTCTGTTTCCATAACAACAAAATACAGTCATAAACTTGACATAGTTCAAAGCTTATGATTTAATCTGTGCACAATCAGATTACATAAATCGCGATGGTAGGTTGTATGCTGAAGTAACAAAAGAAACTCGAGTACTGGTAATTCGTAGAGCTGTGAACAGCGGAGCTGCAATCTCCGTCGGACCTTAGGCCTAGAAAGCGACAGTGATTTTGTTGCGTAACCGTCGGTTCGGCGGTCGACGACCGCGCGGCGCGGGGAAAGTCGCGCGCTAACTGTTGTTCAATTAACTATGCGCAAGCGCAGCCGATAAGCCGGCGGCTGTAAATAGTATATATAGGATAACTTAGATTTTTAAGTATTACAACCATTGAAATTTTGAAATTAAATAAGCAAATTCAAACCTCTGCGACTGGAAATAAAATTCCGTAACTATTTAATATTATTATTCGATAAAAACCCTGACGTAGCCGTAATGTGCCTGTTTTCATTATCAGACCGTTAACGATAATAATTATGCAATATGTAATTGAAATTGATAAGATAATACTGTTGAAGAAATTGATTACCAACACATATCTCTGACCACCATATCAACTAATTCATTTTTGGAGGTCCTCCATTTTGGATATAATAAATCAAGTCACTAGTCAAGGTAGCAGTGGTGGCTCAGCGGTTTAGGCCCCGACTTACGTACTGTAAGTTGCGGGTTCGAATCCAGGCAGAGGCGCATTACTTTGTGTAATTTATTTCATCACCACTGCTCCAAAAACGGTGAAGGAAAACATCGTGAGGAAACCGGCATGTTCTTAGAACCATCAAATTCGAAGACATGTGACATCCACCAACCCGCACTGGGCCAGCGTGGTGGATTACGGCTCATTCCCTCTCTCTGAGAGGAGGCCTGTGTCCCTGCAGTGGGAAACATTCTAGAAAAAGGCCGATTTATTATATTATTATTAGTCAAGGTAAGATCAGAAGCCATAATTGTCATTATAGATCCATTGAACAATTGTGTAATGATATCACCAGATTTTTTATGAAACCAAGCATAATAATAAATCAGCCTTTTTTTGGAATGACCCACTGCAGGGACACAGGCCTCCTGTCCGAGAGAGGGAATGAGCGGTGATACACCACGCTGGCCCAGTGCGGGTTGGTGTGTAGCAACAAAAGTTAGCAACTGCTATCCACAGAACAGAAATTTAACACTTTTAAAAGTATTTATAAACAAGGTGTTTATTGGCTTCAAAATACGTATTTCAAGTTTAAAATAAGCCTGGTCAAAGTATACAACAGATTTTTGTATGATAATAAATATTAATGCCTTGATCGCTAGTTTTGTTAGGCTAACGAGTAATTTAGATATGAGGTGATAGCCCGTTGGCTTGTGTTTAATAAAGTTATTTGTTATAATGCTACTAACAATTCTGTTGTAATCCACATATGGAAAAATTGAACATTATTAACTAATGACAGCTTAATGGTCTGGAATATTTTTAGATTTATTTACAAGCCAATTAGTTTATTTACATGTAGTTGTTTATTTATAGAAGTGTATAATAAATTAAATATGTTTCAATATAATTAATGTTTATTCATTTGTACTTAACATTAATGTTAATAAATAAACATATAAGCAAATTGTCTTATCTCACCCAGTAGTATATAGTATAGCCTAACCTAACCTAATTTACCACTTACCTAATATATCATTTGAAATTTAATATACGATTAATAAATTATCCTTTTTTAGTATGTTTCCCCACTGCAGGGACACAGGAGGACACTCCTTCCAAGAGAGGTAAAGGGCCGTGATACAGAGCGCTGGCCCAGTGCAGGTTAGTAAATGTCAGATGTCTTCAAATTTTGTGGTTCTAAGACATACCGGTTTGATCAATAAATACATTTGATCTTCGTTAAATTATAATACAGGAACAAAAAACTTCTAATTATCATTTAATATTTAATGTGTTTTTTGTCAGCTAAAAACTCCATGACATCCAATAAAAATAAAAGAACACATAATGACTCCATTTAAATAATGTATTATTTCTTCCTACATATGTTTTATTTTGCGCCTAAGCTCTGCTCTGGAAATGCTGTATGGTAGCAGAAGAAGCACTTCACTATAAATTAAAGTATTTTCTTATATTTTTAACGAGTTGTTGACTGACTGAATTAAGAAGAACCATTAGATATTTTAATAAATAAATATTTTGTTAAACTCTATCCGAGCAAGACAGGAAGGACAGACTATGAGAATTTTTTTGTATGTACGTATAACCATGGGTTTCCACTGACAAAAACATTTTCATAAAACATAGAGTCATCAGTTTTAAAAAAAAGTTGAGAAGGCTTGTCGAGCAACAAGTTTATATACCAGCGGAAACTCACATCAAGTGTATATTATAGTTAAGTATAAGTATATATAAATATGTTCCCATAGATAGACATAGCACTAAGCTTAGGTGAATTGTATCTTGTAAATAATTACCCAATTCAATGGCATAGTAACAGACAGTATCCAAGTTGTGTTCATTCACCTTAAAAAATATATTGTGAATCTATTTGGAAAACGGTCATATATATCCATACAATTGTCTTGACACCAGAGACAGGTGACTATTGGCATAAAATACTACCTGCATTTGAGAACTTTTTTTAGAATTATTTGTTTTAGAATATTTGTGGTAAAGATTGTTATCATTACATGAGATGCTGCCAAAAAAACAAACTCTTCAACACAAATGTAAATAAAACGTATTTTAAGTGACACCACTCGATGAGCGCAGTTCAAGACGTGATAGAAATACAGACAAATATTGAATATTGCGTCTTAATTGACCAATCAAGTAACCTTGAAATCAGCTGACGGCTTGTTTAATGTCCTAAATACGCCGAGGTTACTGTTTATTTTGTAAAACTATATCACATTACAGCACTCACCTCTTCACGTCGTTTGAGCCAGCGGCCGCAAGGACTCTCCTCGAGAATTTCGCTCTCATCCTCGGAATCCTCCCCGCTTTCCCTCGGCGACTTGCGCTCTTTGTCGATACTTCTTCCTCCCGACATAACACCGTTTTAACGACAACACAGTGCGAACCCACCACTGCACAGTATATCTAATATCCCACAAACGTTTTCCAGAAGAAAACACTCGGATATATTTTCAAAATACACTTTTTCTCGTAACCATAACCAAGGTTGCAAGGCGAGATGTCACTAATGTTTCATCCCAAACCATTATTTGATACACGACACTCTTTTGACTTCCTATCGACAAACTATATAGTTTAAAAATTCCTCTACTCAAAGCGATAACACACAGCTCGTCTAGTGAGCTTACTCATGATAATTGAAATAAATTGTTCGCCGGCGTAACTCACGACGTATTTCTGTCCGACACAAATATAAAACCATAGATTTAAGATTCAATGATAACTTTGGCTGTCTCTTTCTTTGCCCATAGACAATTTTTAAGAATTTCAATTTGTCTATTAAGGAACGATTTTGTTTAACAATAACTTAGAAGTATTACTTGAATTTGTTTTATATAAAATTAAATTCCATTGCAAGTGTTTTAAAAATTTTAAGTTACACTTTTAAATACTTTAACGACATCTATCGATGATTAAGTACATTTTGGTTAAATAAAAAAGTCGTGCAATGTTTTGAAATGATGGCCATCTATTGAATATTCTATATAATATGAAAAAACATTTCTCTAATGTTTACATTTCATTCAATAGATGGCGTAAATCATATGAAAGTTTGTGTTTCATACACACATAGCATATAGATAAAATAATCACGCGCGATTTAATAATTCCCAAATGGTAAGGTTAAACTTAAGATAACAGGTTCATGCCAATTCGAAACAAAATCAATGGTCAGTTCCCGACCTCGCGACATGCGACAGGCTCACACATAATTAAGCTTTTGCAATATAATTTGCCTAATTTACTTTATGTCAGCAATCAGCATGTCGGCTGACTTTTTGATCAAGTGTGTATATAATAACGTTAGTTACGCAGCAATATGGTGTCGCCGAGCGTATCTGTTATGTTAAAAGAAGAAAAAACACTTATGGGACTAGCTTAAAGACGTAACAATAGAAATGTTTCCGAGTCAAATGCTTCCCTTTAGACTGCACCGGAACATCTGTACAAATATTGGCAGCGGGAACTCGACGAGTCATACAGATTAAATTTCTAAATTTCGATTTCCAAAGAAAGAAATATAGTTTATTGTATGAATACATACCTATCATCAAGCTTTTTATTGTTATTAGGGTGAGTACTAATTACAGAAGTGGACAAGCCGACGTAGAATATGAAAACTTATTAGTTCGTTTATTTAAGTTAAGAGTAGCCTACTGCTGGACGTATGCTTCTATTGATCGCCACAAAGATAGGCTTACTGCCATCCAGTGAATGCGTTGATCTGTACGTGGTCTCCAGGACCTTCAGCCATCCGTTCTGCGAGCAATGTGTCTGGCCCATTGCTACTTAACCTGTGTAATTCTTGGCAAATGGAAATAAAAACGGTTGAATTGTGCTTCTGTGTCCACCTTCAGTTACACGAGGTTAAATACATGACTTCTTCTTCGTTGCGCATTAAATGAGACCTTATAAAATTCAGTCAGTACAAGTTTACGGTCTACTTTTGTGTACTTAATGGAACTGACAGTAACTTTGTGGCCCATAAACTGCGCTCGGAGCCTATTGACGTTATTAAGTTTATGTGCGTTTGAGTGCGTTCTTACGTATTTTCTGAACTTGAACCATTTTATGTGGACAGACGCCATGTTATTTATATTTAATGAGGAGCTTTTGTTACGACTTTCTGTCCTTAGCAATCCAGACGTTTTCGTAACATTCGTAACATTAATTGATTTAAAAGTCTCCAAGAATATCTACAATTATGAATAAACAGTGGTAGAGCCCGCAACAACAACATCTGTTGCACCAATTGGCCGGCTCGACCGGTGAAACGACCCCACAGAAAACAGGCGTGAAGTAGAAGTTCTCTGCGTTTCGTCTGATAAGTGAGGTGCCGGAGGCCTAATTTCAGTCCTCTTTCCCTTCCCACCCTTTCCTCATAAGGATAGGATGGGAACGGAAAGAGGATTGGACGGAAGGGGGTTGGCGGGGAAAAGGAAATATCCTTTTTCTTGTCTACGCCGTCCTCTGTCCATTAAAGGCAACGCATCTGCAACACATTTGCCTGTTGCGGGTGTCTATGGACAGCACTCACTTCACATCAGGTGATCCGCTTGCTCGTTTGCCATCTAATTTCATAATAAGAAACTTTCAAATTAGTGTAAATAATTTATGTATAGCCCTAATACCAGAATGGACAAAATGAATTAAGTGAAGTTTCAAGATTGACAAATGAATAGCGCCTACTTGCAAAGATCTTCGGAATAAAACCTGAGTAGGGTTGGATACCTAAAAATAAATTGTAAGGGTATTATTTCTATATAGGTTAATCTTCTAAAGCACTCGGTTGTATAATAGCTGTTGATGCCGTTTCGGGTGATATTGGATTCGCACAAAGGTCGAAAGTTTTATTTATTGAAAAACTTGGCATGAATTATTCATAAGCCGTGATTACATTTCGACGTGAACGTCGCCATCTTTCGTTGACACCTAGACAGATATTTATTTCAAACCTGTTAACGTAATAACCTTGTGAACGACAATACTCTGAATATATTTACATATATTTAATTTTAAGCCAGCGCTGGCCGGGACCGCTTTCGCCCGCTACCGGAATAAAAGACAGAGCCGCGTGCGAGTGCAAGGTGCAAGTTGTCCTAAATATGGCAAAGCAATACCAATAAGAACACGTTTATGGTAATCGAATAACGTATATAAATTGTTCGATTGTTTAATAAAAAACTTAAATATTATGCTTCGCCTTTTTATATATTACAAGTAATCCGCTCGGCTTCGTCTATATCTACCACATCGCCGATGTTTGTATGTATGTATGATACCTGTAGACTAAGAAAAGGTGACCCACGACTCCAGTTTGGTAGTTTGATCACAATAATTAATGCTACCCAGGCGAAGTCGGGGCAGATTACTAGTAATAGATAAAATGGCGAAGCATAATATTTAAGTTTTTTATTAAATTTCGTCTTCGAACATAAATATGTATAAATGTGAAACTAGTAAAGCTGCCCGTATTTGTAACGGGACCTCATTTGTGCTTTCTGGAATTCAAGGAAGTAAGTGTGAACTAGAAACGACATCATTCCTGGCGACAACAACCGCGGGCTACAAGCGGGAGTTCACAGGGACCTGAGCCGGACATCGCACCGGCACTCCGTGTTAAAGTCAAGCAGAGGAGCGTATCGTACCATCACGCTACCATATTCAGACCTTAGCAGAACCAGAGAATTCTTATCTTAATTAATTTATTTTTTCATTTTTTTGAAGATATTTTGTAAATAGTATTTTTTTTTGTCATTTTATTTGAACCACCTATTAAAATAAACGTGACAACGTGTTAATAGGGACGCCAAGTGAAATAAACACTTTATAGAAAAAAATAAGATTTGGGAGGTTGTAGCCTAAGCCCCCCGACCGGGTCCTTGTCGTGGCGGTGGGGCTCAGTAACCGTGGGGTCCACGGTAAAGCTAAGAGGAACCCAAGGGCGTCACCTAGGAGCGCCCCAGACCATCTTGGGTTCATTCCGATTCAGTGGGTGTCGCAGTGGCACGTGCTTGTCATGCTTCTGTGGCGCCCACATAAAGGTCATAAGGGAACGCGTGTGGTTTTTAGTCGGTGGGACCCTCCTGTTGTCCCGAACAGGGGGCGTGCATAAGGTCACATTTTCCACACCCCAAGAAAAAGGTTGTAGCCTAAAGCTCCCATGTAAATGTGGTGATTGGATTTGGATGGTATACGGGGGTTGAAAATGTATTACTTGATAGTATTTCTGTATAATCACCCGGCGTAGCGGGTAGTGAGCTAAAAGGTAATGATAAAAATAAATGATAAATTATTCATGCATCTTGCTATGTGACGGCGGTTGAATGTGAATGGTGAAACTATATGTATGAAATGAGTTGATGACAGGCTGATACCTTGTCATTATTAGGAGTTGATAAGCTTAATGGCACTAATGCTGTCTTTTTGCTTTTTTATTCTACTCCAACTTGGTTATTAATATGCGAACTTATTTATTGATAGTTTGTTAAGTTGCTTGAATATATTCTAGTATAGCAACAAAAATATGTCAGATGAAAGATACGATGTTTGTTTGTCGAATATGCCTCGTCCGCTCGCCCTGTGCTCCTGATAACATCTCCGCTGCATCTAACACCGAGGCTAGACTCCTAAACTAAACGGTAGGACAGATTTACATTTACGACTTGTTTCGTCTATGTTTTTTGAAATGAGACTTTGATTGTCTTTATGATTTATTTATTCACAAAAAAGTATAATACTTTAATTTGTTTACTATATGATGCGTAAAGTGAAAAAGTATCGTTGACTTGAAATCGCCTTAGACAAACCTTTTACGTTATCCTGAGGTATACCTGAATCAATTGAAATGAAATTATAAATACGTAGAATCTCTATACGTAGATTTGAATATAAAGTGTGTTTGTTTGACCTTCTTTGACGTCGCAGATATGTTATTTTATGTTTTTTTGTGTAGAGATATAGTTATGAGGCTGGAGAGTGACAAAGGCTACTTCTCACTGCGATAAAACACATCATTCCCATGAGAAGGTCCAATGTAATTAATTTTTGAATCACTCCATACTAATAGTCACAATGTGTTTGTCTGACTTCTACGTGGAAACGGTGCTGCGGGTCTATAAGCTATATGACTTGAACAAGATGATAACCGGCGCATTTCTGTTGAGTTTAGGTTAGGTTAGTCAATGTATGTACACTTTGTCTGCGGTCAAGGTTGCCTGCCTGTTAATTCCCTTAAGCGGGCAAAGCCGAGGATGACAGCTAGTCATCAACATTTTTTCAAAGCATATTATGCAATATTTCAACAGTGTCTACATTTTATAAGAAGTTTCCACACCAATCCTCTTCTACTTGTACGTTTTTGCCTGATTTAATTTAGCTTTTGCTAATTAATTTTGTTTGGTTTCTACTTAAAAGATGTCAGCTGCTTCTTCAATTGTCTTGTATTAATCTGTTGATCATTATAGGTTCCTTAACACCTGTTGCGTTCAGTCTCAGTCCGCCAAGAAGACAACGTAGTCAGGCCTCGAAGTTGACGGGCGTCGGTGTCTAAACAATAGGCGACCCGCTGCTCGTTTAAACTCTGTTCTGATCTTCCTTCACAAATTCGTTGCGGTGCTGTGAGCTAAATGATACATTGTAATCTATAAAATAAAATATTTTTAAATACGTTGAGTACTCAATTTTATTTTAAGTTAAAAAGTACAATTGCAGGATATTTCAAAAAAGGTAAACACGTTTCATAAATATTGAAGAAGCAATCCCCCCGGGGCCGAAGGACCGATACCTGGTTTACTTTAATAAAATTGTTTTCTCCCAAACAAATTGTTATAGAACATCAAGGAATAACAAATCGCTCCTCGGCGGAGCGCCGGCGATATAAACTTTTAAATTACCTTTAATGATTACAAGGCTCTATTTGCAAAATACAAGCAAATATCTTGCCTGCGGCTTTTTGTGCTTGTTAGCTTGTGCCTGCGTAAGTGGTCCCAACAGAGCTCATAGTAAATAAATTCCAATGATATGAATAATTACTCGAGTCATAGCATTTTAAGTTTGAGAATAATAATAATATAATGTTTCCCACTGCAGGGACACAGGCCTCCTCTACGAGAGAGAGAGAGAGAGAGAGGGAATGAGTGAATGAATCCACCAAGCTGGCCTAGTGCGGGTTGGTGGATGTCACATGTCTTAGAATTTAGTGGTTCTAAGAACATGCCGGTTTCCTCACGATGTTTTCCTTCACCGTTTCTGGAGCAGTGGTGATGAAATGGCAACCTACAGTACGTAAATCGGGACCTAAACCGCTGAGCCACCACTGCTGTGCGTTTGAGAATAATGCCATCTATTTCGAAATTTGCAAACTTCGTTTATTAAGTTATTAAACATTAATATTTTAGTCGTATGAGACAATATCTCTTTTGACGTTGTTGTAGAATGTATTCAAATATCGACATCGTTATGTAAAGTCGGACGAGCGAAGCAAGAGACACGTACGTATTGTCGAAAGAGACGCGGCCCTGAGCATGCATAGTGCCGGGCTGGCGGGCTGGCGGGCTGCCGGCACACAAGCAGTTCTTTATCCAACGAATCACGTCTCGGTAACAACGTCTCATTTATAAACAAATCGACACTCGAAGACGTCGGCTGCAGCATACGCGAGCTAAACCATCTTTACAATACTGCATCGACGTCAGAATTTGTATTGTAGAATTTGTTTTAGAATTCATTCCTATGCTATGCTTATTTCGGACTTTATGCGTAGTACCAACCGTGACATATCCCTTGTAATGAGTTAGAATGGGACCTGGCTCCATGCTAGTTTTATTACAACGTTCGGACACAACTTAACAATCTTAGTGTATGAGTCACCGGCCGATTGTAAGGGTAGGCACCTTATAATCGGGCTAGTCAAATTCTAACCGGTCGGCGCATTGTCAGTTTAACGAATTATTTCATTTTTTATACATTGAATTTAGTTATTATTTCTAAAATACAAGGTATATCTCTTGTAAAATGTTTTTTGAAGTAACTTGACCGCATCATTTCTTTATTTTTATTACGCAAAACCCTTTTAGCTTCGAATGCTCGTTGTTTATTTAAATTGAACGGAACCCCTTTCAATTTATTATGATGAAGCCATTGGTTTTTAAAACAGATATCGGAATATGAATGAAATGCCAATATTTTTACAAGACATTGACGAGACATGGCAAAAGCAAGCCAACGCTCGACTTGCAAATTCTACGCAACATCTGCACAAATAGAGCACTGGAAGTATTTCAAATGGAAAATAAAATATAATAAATATCGGGCGTTCAAAATAACATTGTGAATTATATAAATAATTGTACTAATTAATACAATGTAACACGCGGATCGATGCGTCGCCACGAGGGCACTCCCCCGGCTCTTTGAATTAAGATAACTGTTGAATCCCATGAATGGTACCCTTCTGGAGAGAACACAAGATTACGTACGGCTGGTCCCATTAAAATCCCTTCGATGGCTCGATTGCATCAGTGAGTGCTGCGGGAACACGCACCGGTGGCCGGGAACTTTGAGCACACCTCAGCTATTTCTGTGCTACGGCGATTTTAGTAACGCTTAGTGTCGTATATATATGGGGTGTCCGCGAGATAAGTACGTTATTGTAGGGAACATATTATAAGTTTTGCCGTAAATGGTGTCTTTTTTATTGGACAAATGTTAACCCACGTCCAATCACGGTTCCCATTTTGTTTTCTTCACGCTTAATAAACTGTTTGTATCTACAAGGCAGAGCGAGGCGGCCGCCGCTGTGACATGTTTCGCACCTGACACCAGCGCTCTGTTCACGGCGAAATAAGTTATCTTTAGCGCAAGTCGCAGTAACAGCGTTTGTGACTTCGTTGGCAATGTAACAACTTACTGCTTAATAAATGTTACTTTATTATATGGGATGTAATATCGCAAACAAGAAATCTTCTGTGCAACGCAACATTTAACAAATCATTACAGTACCAGTTCTAGTAAATTCTACGTACAAACATTTACACTTAAAGATCACTTATTTGAATCCGATGAGATGAGTTTGTAAAAAAATTTTTGTGTGTGAAACATGACAGGAGATATACCAAACAAAATTTACTTGATTAAATATCCCTTAAACCTTTTCAAAATAAAAAAAACCCCTTTTAAAAAAGAATAATAAATAAATAAAAAATATGCGGTCATGCCCTACTCCTCTGAGACGGAGATCATGGATTTCCAATTGGCGTGATCCTGGCATACCTTCATATGGACGATCAAAGAGAGTATTTTTTTTACATTAAAGATGATTAAAGATCCTAATTAAGTTGGCGGCGTTTTAATAAATGATGTTGCGTTGACTAAACAATGTGAAGTCTTACGACGACGATGATGGATGTGTACAGCTGCCAAATGCCTGGGACCGGGCTTCGTAAGCAAATTTGTACAATTACCAACACTCCGTGTTTAAAATACTATTGATATTGGTATACAATTAAAACCGCAAGCATTTCAACATAATTCATGTTTCAAATTATATCTCCGTCATATATATGTTAAATACTAGTGACCCGCCCCGGCTTCGCCCGGGTACCACTGGTTATGTTGATCCGATCGCTACCAAACAGGAGTGTGCTAATCTGGACAATCCCTGTAAATTACATCGAAATCGGTCCAGTCGAATCGGAGTCTATAGGTCTATAGGGAACATACTTCGCTTTTTATATACTTTTTTTTAATAAAATGTATCCTATGTTACTTCTAATACCTCCAAGAATATGTGTACAAAGTTTCATGATGATCGGTTGAGTAGTTTTCACGTGAAAACGTAACAAACAAACTTACATTCACATTTATAATATTGGTGGGGATTATAGCAAAATTTCTATAACACTTTTCTTTGTCATATGTAAGCATATATATGTTAGATATTGTGCTCCAACTTGTGGGACTTCGTATTACAAAAGGACTTGGAACATTTATTACGTTTCATATTGGATTCTGCCGACTGTTAAATTAAGATTTCTATAGAAATACTTTCAGTACAAGTTCCATGTGAAAGATGTTACATCACACAATATGGTATTCTTATTCAGTCGGCTAGGTCTTGTACCGTGATACTAGTTCAATTCCCGGTTGCGGCTTACAAACAGTAAACATATGACAATCAGGTGTTTCTATTTTGTAATTTATTGTGTCAGCTCTTGACGTAGTAAATTTCTTACACTACCACCAAGCTGGCCTGGTGCGGGTTTTCGGATGGTCGGCTTCGAATTTGGTAGTTCTAAGACATGCCGGTTTCCTCACGATGTTTTCGTTCACTGTTTTTGGAGCAATAGTCATGAAATAAATTACACAAAATAAAGCGCCTGCCTGGCTTCGAACCCGCAACCTACAGTACGTAAGTCGGGGCCTAAACCACTGAACCACCACTCCTCCCTATGCTGTATATCAATAGTTATTGTGTTATGTATTTACGCGGTAGACATTAAATGTCCCATATGTGTATGTATTTTACACACACAGATATACGTAAAGATTCTCGCTTAATTGCTTAATGATATAAGACCTGCTGCACTTATTTGACAAATCATTTAAGTAAAACCAACAGTAAACTAGAATCTCGAAACTAATAGTGTTATTAATTAATCATAGTGTCTTTCCATACAGCGAAAATATTGAGGTCCACCCGGAAATAGAATTGTATGTAGCCATGTAGAAATATTGATTAGAACTTGTATCCTCCCGCCCGGCTTGCATCGCGTCGCCTTATTACGATTCGAAAACATGTTTTAGAAACGGAACTCATACGTAACTTGATAACTACTCCACTGGATTTTAATTCTTCATTATAATTTAATATGTTATTATAACCTACTATATTAAGCCTTAACGCTGTATGTTTGACAGAATAAGCCTTCACGTCTTTATCCGTACTACGATAGAAGTGGTAAGTTGATTATTCAATGAATATTTAACTGGACTAATTTGCGTTAAGTGATAAAGTTTTGAGTCATTTTGTTACAATTTATTTTCCTTGAAGCATATTAATATTTCTTTATAAAACTTGTGTTAATCAAAATGATTTTAAATATTCATAGAAGCCAGTATTTTTATAATTTAGTATACAAAGTGAGTTGCGAGCTGCGCCGTGAACTGTACCTGCTAGAGGACACTGCACTTCATATAAGTAATCAACTTTAATTTAAGACAAGACTCGTGTAATTTTAAAATAGAGTACTACTCATAGTTTTCTTAGTTCTTCTCAATGTTAGTTACATATGTATATTGTGAGGCATATTAAAGTTTAAGTTTTATATTAATAATGAATGCTATAACTGATTAAATTTGAAATATTATATCAATGAAATGTAGGTCGTCAAATGCAGGATGCATGATTTGGAAATCGTGTACCGAATAAAATTGTTCGAAAATTATTTGCAGCTTATAAAACAATTTTTTTATTAAAAACAAAACTCACTTCAAAAAAACTGTATTATAACTAAAAAGTATAAAATAATTTTACGCAAGTAAACTTAAGAATCAGTTCTTAATCATATTGTATTTGGACCAATCGGGAAGCTAGCTCTCGAACAAAAAAGAATTGCGCGGAGTTCTGAGGCAACATATATAAAAAACATACAGACGAATTGATCCTTTTTGAAGTCGGTTAAAAATTACAGGTTAATTTTGTAGTAATGTATACACAGACACATTATGATGAAATGTTAAAACATCTCTACAAATATTATTGGGAGGCCATACAGAAGTTAAGTCTCTTAACAAATTTATGATATTGAATGAGTTTCCGAAAATGTTGATTTAATAGAGTTTGGAAGTCGAAGTAAGCGGGAACATTCGGAACTCGGTGGGCGAAATCAGAGAGCTCAATTGAGTTTATGAATAATTTTTATCTCAGCCATTAAATATTCAAAAGTACTTCTTAAGATACTTACTTCGTGCTTTATGAACATCGTTGAATTATTTATATAATCCTGATTGTTAGCGGTGCTTCTAGCTGTGGATCAGTGTGGACTAATTTGAATGTAATAAATACAATTGAATTAATAATATATTCGCTTAATAATATTTCACATTATAAAAAAAATAACATACTAGCGAAAGAAAAGCTTAACCAGAGTATGTATGCGTAGATGTATGGTTGAGGATGAAGCCTGGGATCTGTGTAACTTTGGATTTTATATTTTTGAAGGCTTCTGGACACTCCAGCTTAGATATAAATTGCAGGTGAATATAGTTTTTCACCTATCACATATGTGGTGCACATCTATGTTGGTAAGTTGTTTATAAAGTATTGAATTGATAATAGCAAATGCACATTAAAATATGCTATAAATATGTTTCAAGTGCACTTAAGCTGAACTATATATTTTTTATTTATTCCCTGAGTATGGCCACACTCATTATGACTGGACAAGAGTCCAGAGTCGTTCGCACCACACTGGTCGGATATTTATTACTAGCGCTGCTATCGGCAGATGTATTAATTAAACTCGATATATGGAATAGAATTTTACGTTTTAAGCCACACAGACATACAAATTGTCATATGGTATGTTGTTTAATAATTATTAACATTGTTTGCGTGATTGCTTTTAGAGTTTGCCAAACAAAAGCGACATAGTCTAGTAAATAGGCGAACAGTCGTATTATTTCGTTTCGTTTTCTGTACAGACAGGACAGGACAGGACAGGACAAGACAGGACATAGGACATGGGGCGGTGAAGTTAAGCTTGCCACAGATTAAAAAAAAATATAAAAATATTTGTAGATAAAATAATTAAAACTACACTAATATATCTTTTAAGGTTTCCAACAGTGCTTAAAAGCTTGTGCCAGGATATAGTTCAGTCATGATCTCCTCGTGATTGGCAGTCCGTACCCATGAACAATACATTGAAAATTGGATACAAAATAAGGAAAAAAATTGTATATTTTCTTTTTATTTGCAGAAGATAAATTTTATGTATACTTCAATGTCTTAAAATGTCACAAATGTAATATTTACATATTGAAATATCGTCTGTCTATAGTTTTACAACGTAAGTCCAAGTAAGTGAGGCCTCATGACCCTTTTTTAGTGTGACAATTTTGGTGCTCAAGTGAGTGAGTATCTGGTACATCGATATAACGCGGCGCGGGCGGGCGTGCGTTTCCATGCGATTGTTTTCGGAATTGAGCCATGAAAGCCTTGTAAGGCACTCCGGAGAGCCGGCCTCGTAACTGTACAATGTAACCTTATCTTTATAGGGCCGGCGCTTTAAATTTATTATTCATATTAAATATCGTATATTTCCTGCAGCTTCTATATATTTTAGGGAAAAGTACTTAAATTATGAGTTGAGTAAATCGACAATAGAGTAGGTATGGTGTCGGGTTAAAAAGGTGATATAAATATGTACACATGCTTTTATTGGACTAAAATTATACCGCCTTACTACCACACAGGTCACGTTACATTTAAAAAAAATCCCAGGTGTCTGAGCCCAAGCCGCTCGGACGTTAAATTCGTGATTCCTAAAACAATCCATCATCTATCGGCGCTATTATCTCTCTCCCTCTCTCTCTCTCATGTGAGCTCTCGCTCACACACATTCAGACACGCGGCACATCGATCGTGCATCGGTTACTCTCGGCTCAAGCGCAGCGGCACCCGACCGTAACGCTACATTTCTAGCGAATGCCACCTACTGTCCATCAATTTATATGACGTCGCGTTAAAAAATCTGTCAACAAAAGTGAGATGAGATGTACACCTTTCAGGAGCCGTGCACACACGGGACTTCTGAAAAGTTAGTAAAATTTTCATTCAACACCACTTGTTTATAACATTGATGTCCCAACACTCCGTATCTCTGGTTACGATTTATGTTTGAGGTGCCAGTGGCTGCCGCTACAGGATAGGAAGGGGAAGCCACTGACACCTCAAACATCTTGTTGTTTTACGTAGTCACTATTATTTGTCACTAGCTTTTTAATTCGCTGTTAAACCTATGTTCATTTGCACTAAATTTTACGTGTTTCACCTTTCTCACTACACTAATTTTCACTTAGATTCTCGGCCACTCTAGCATTTCAATATAAAAATATATAACAACAATTTCCACTACAACAATGTAATTATATTTGGTGAGAAGGCTTTCAGTAAATCCTACTCGCTGTGTACATTATCAGTTAATATGAATTATCTCGTAATGCAGATCAGTCGCTTGGCTTAATTGCCTGCGCGATGATGTCATTTGCTGGAGCAATTTAAATTAGACATGAGTCGATTCCGGCCCAAGCAATATTAACGCGATTACTATTACATGTAGCTCCGATAATCTTAAGCAACGTCAAACAGTTCCATATACGTATAACCAGTACGACTCAGTCCTTCAAGAAGCGAGCCATCTCTTTCTTAAAGGCCGGCAACGCATCTGCAGTTCCTCTGGTGTTGTCCATGTGCGTCGTTGATCACCTCGGTGTTCCCGACGCTCATTTGCTCTCCTATAAAAAAAATTAACAGTAAAAAAATAAACAGTTTTCAGTTGTATGCCAAAATACTTTGTTATAATAATAAGACTATACACATTTTTGTAATCAATTTAATAAACACATTAATATTGTCTTACGTAACCGACCGGTAACTTTATCAGCTTAATAATGTAATTAGTTATAAGGGAAGGATGGGAAGGGGATGATAACTTGACGGTGGAGGGATGTATAGGAATTGGAAATAACCATTTTCTGTTTGTCCCTCTCCTCTGAAAGGTGGGCAACGCATTCGCAACTCATTAGTTAGTTGCCGATGTAGCGATGTTGACATCGGGTGAACCGCTTGCTCTTTTGCCACCAATTATAACAAAAAAAAATTGTTTCAACCAAATATTTAAATCGATTAATATCGGTTTGATCTGGATTTAACTGAATGAAGCTGATATTAATGAAAAAAATTAAGGTCAAATGTCAAGGGATTCATAAAATACGTACACCCAAATAACTTTAAATCTGCCCGGGCCAAGGTCACATCCCGAATATGTATTAATAATTAAATTTTCTTATTTGGTATTAAATTGAAGATTATAATTACGTAACTAAATATTTTATGAAATGTGAAGCGATCTTTCATGCGATGTCTAATGAAGGGAACACAGGAAGAAGCCTTTCTCAATGTTTTTTCTCCGCCCACCGAGAACTCTGTTCGTTCTTCGCCAACATCCTCTATTAAGCATCAATAGTCAAGGCATGGTTTAATTTTTGAGCGAAATTTTAACTTGGTACATAGCTCTCTTCACTTAATTCTCAGACCTGCTGATTTAAAAAGGTCAGTTAAGAACGAGGCCTGTGATCAAGAACGGTCCAGTAGATGTGTGTGCAGCCATTCCTTCCAGAAACATCTACCAGTGCTTGATTGATCTTAGTAGTAGAGTAGTAGTAGAGTACTTGATCTTCTATATTTAGTTGTTCTTTGGTTGTTGTTTGACTTTCTTTTTTTGCCTGTATTATTTCCCGAGAGTGTGGGAATCTGTATCGAAGACTACTTAAATTAGGCAGCCTTGTGGTTCTACGTTCCACTCGGGATAAATGTATCATTTAATGTTGTTTTTTAAGTTAATTCCCTCATCTTTCTTTCCTATTTTTTTAAGACGCGTTTCACTTATTAACTTATACTGGACTTAGTGCACTAAATAATTGTCTTGGGCCTTCTGTATTTGCTAAAATCTGTCCTGTTGAAGATTCATTATCTTTTTGGCTTGATCAATATTAAATACTTCAAAATAAGGTTAAAAAAAATAAACTAACAAAATTTTACAAACAGCTTAAGATGACAAATAATACGATACAATTTATTACAGACAATAAACATCAGATTGTATATACAAAGAGTTACAGTACAAATATTTGGGCGAATCATAATTTTTACAAGTAACAAACACACCTTAAAGAGAGAATCCGGCTCGAAGGACCATTTTGTATTGTACGCTTACGGAACGTAACTTTTTCTATATATCTGATTTCTAAACTTCTAATACGAAACGCATCGACCTGCTATAAAACAAACAACCAAATCACAAGTTGCAACGAAAGACACTGCGGAATGTATTACCAAGCTCGAAGGCTCCAATTCGGAAGAGGGAGCTTCGCTCCAGGCCGTTACTTTGTTATTATAGCCGATGAAAACAACGCCAACAACTATCAACCATTTTTTGTTTATTTTTTAAGTACATAGATAAAATTGATATTATAATATATAAAAACAAAGAAATTATAGAGTCTTGAGAATTTGATGACGACTAGAGAAACAAGGAAAAATAATAGTAAGTCGGTGAAAGTAGATAGTAACTCAGTTGGTATATTAAAAATGGCAACTGTAAGATAATTCTAATAAACTTCGTATTTGACTTTTGCTTATGGTAAAGTTAGTAAAAATTTCCAATTTGTTGGTTGTGTACACGCGAGGTGGATATTCTATCCCTTCTTGTAATTTGTTTTTTCAATTGGCGCGGGATAATTGCGTCGTCACAAGTACGGGGTACTTCCACTACCTCTCACATTTCAAGGTCTTGGCACAATCCACGTAACAAGATCCTAATTAAGAAATAGAATCCATGGGGAACTCCGTATTGCTTTTTGTAATTCCATTATAACCACTGAAATTCATAATTTTATGAATATAAAAGCGGGCGCTTTTTATCAGATGGACGATTCAAAACGTAACTGAAACACTAATATCTGCTTTCCTCCCTGGGTTACAGGCGTGAATGCTTATATCTATTTAAAAACTTATTAGGCAATTTAGTAATTCGTATTTCCTCTCATCACCACAAAAAGCTGAGGACAATTAGACCAGTATTGAATTTATAATAGTGAAATGTAAGGCGGGAGAACAAAGAGCGGCAACAGACTGCACGGCGTTGTTCATTCGTCATGTGTGCGTGCGGTCACGTTTTATAAAGGTCACAGATTATACATATTCATTACCCTAGTTAAAGTAACCTCTCAGAGGGCCATGCACCCTCAAGAACTGCAGGACAAACTGGTTAGAATTATACTTTGCTTTAATGAGTTTTAATTAAAATATGTCCATGAGAAATATACAACCGAGCTATCATTAGGCTGCCAACGCTGCCGATGATGGCGGGTTTTGATGGACGACGTTATTAAATAGCGCTCCGGAATGCATTACGAATCAGCCGCATGCCAGCACTGTCTAATAACAAAACTTGAAGCTACTAAGTAATGTGTCGCTTTTATAAATCACTAGTGACCCGCTCCAGCGTCGCCCGGGTACCACTAATTATGTTGATCCGATCGCTACCCAACACAGGAATGTGCCAATCTGGACAATCCCTGTAAAATTCAACGAAATCGGTCCACCCGTTTCGGAGTCTGTAGGTCTATAGGGAACATACCATACTTCGCTTTTTATAAATTATTTTTTTCATAAAATGTATCCTATGTTACTTCTAGTACCTCCAAGAATATGTGTACAAAGCTTCATGATGATCGGTTGAGTAGTTTTCGCGTGAAAGCGTAACAAACAAACTTACGTTCACATTTATAATTATTAGTAAGGATAAAGCCGATATTGACTAGGCCTAGTAGGTACTAGTTTTTGAATCACCAATAAGGTTAACTTAACCTTGGAAGATCTATTCGAGGTTAATCATTACTATCATGTTAGTTAAGTCTTTAAATGAAATATAAGTATACTGTTTCGTATGTCTCGTTGCAACTATGCGATCTTCGGCTTCCACAGTCTTTAAGTCGACTGCTGTTGCACATATGGGTTGGATTGATGAGACAGGTTTAACTCTGACCGTAACACACCGGCCGCGGTTATTAGTCTGTGGCTGTTCACAGTGAGCTGCCGCCAGTTACGTCTACGCCATAGTTGGTGAAGTTAGTAATAAATTATTCCAACTCTAATTTAAACGTTTAAGCAATTATAAGCATTTCGTGGTTTTTCCAGTATTTAAATTTATTATTCGGATAGTTTTATTTATTGATTTGTAATAGCATTCCTCTCGGTTTTTTGCAATAAGTGGGAGTGAGATGGCCGTTATTACGAAGCAAATTACCGAGAAGGTGATATAGCATGCATATACATAATGTCCCTTGTTACCAAGGTTAGATGTAAGGTGTTTCACATCATATGCGACTACTGGACTACTGTAAGACTCGCTGGCGAGGATCTTGCGTTATAGGCGGAGGAGGATCTTGCGTTATAATTTTGTCATACATTTGTCAAGTACTTAAGGAATGAGGTCACATCTATCATACCTTTTATCATGTGGCTAGGTATAATTAAAAAAACTTCTTAAAGCTTATATTAACATGATTTAATGATCAACATAGACAAGGACAAGACAATATGCGTGTAACGAAACAACTAATCTCTACTTTAAGGGTACATTTTTAGGCCTAGACTTTACAGTGTCTAAATATTTTAGAAAAATATGTTGAAAATTTCTTGTCAATATATTTTTTGTAGGAACAGAATTTCGAACAAACGTATTGTGTACTAACGAGTGACGATGATACAGCGTAGCTGTGTGGGCAACTTTTTCTAAACTATTTGGTCCAAGACGTGTCGGTACGTGACCAGACGCAAGTCGAGGCGCTCGCAAAAGGAAAAGCGATACCGTATGAAGCGGAAATGTAAAAACAAATGAACGCACGCCGACATACAATTAAACTGGTTTAATTTAACTGAATGTGAAGAACAATTGACCGGTGCTTTTAATTTAAAAAAATCTCTCACTTCGTTTAACCATAAACGTTTAAGGTATTGCCACACACACACACACACACAGCGATGCGTTACTAAACCGTAGTGTAATTATATTTTACTTAATAAACTACTTTTTACAGGAACGTATTATTGTATGAAACTGGGTGCACAATGTGTTTCGCTCGTTAAGTCCACGTCAAAGCACTTTTTGCAATCTCTCCTGCAGCGTCCGGTCTAGACAGATAATTACTCATTTCTTTTGATTTATTTGCACGGTTGCAAATTATGAAATTCTTTTGGTGAAAAATAATTTATCAACTTCTTCCGTTGCCCCATGAAATTATGTATTGAAGAATACACAAGGACAAAATAATCAACAATTCATAATTTACATGTGTGTAGTACTACTACACCTGACGGTTCACGACATTTATAGGTCCTGAACTATCCAAATTAGGTTTTCTAAATAGTACTGGTGGCAAACGAGCAAGCGGTTCACCCGACGTCAAGTGATCGCTACCCATAGACATCTGTAACTAACTAATGAGTTGCAGATGCGTTGCCCAACTTTAATGGACAGAGGAGGGGACAAACAGAAAATGGTTATTTCCAATTCCTATACCGTCAAGTTTTCTCCCCCTTCCCATCTTTTACTTATAATAAAGGGAGGAAACTAGAATTAGGCCTCCAGCACCTCACTCATCAGACGGAACGCAGAATACTCTACTTCACGCCCGTCTTCTGTGAGGTCGTGGTATTTCACCGGTCGAGCCGGCGCATTCGTGCAACAGATGTGGTTGTAACGGGCTCTACCACTGTTAAATTAATATATATATATATATATTATATAATTAAACATTGGTACTATTGACCTTCATAAAGCATCGTTAACGTCGCCGATTCTTAATTTAAACGAAGTGAAACAGTCTTATATTAAGTCCTTATCCAAAGTAATTAAGTTTAAAATGTTGAAGTTTGTACAGAACTTGACGATCATTGTCCACGAAAGCTATTGCTTTTTATAAAAGGGTCTGTTGAACACTTCGCGTGATCTCAGTTTATTTGATCGGCTCTCGTCTGAAATAATAACATTCTGTTTTATAAGTGTAATGGTTAAAGGCTGCAATCAACTGTTCAATCATTTCCAGCTTAAATTACAAATTGAAGTAAATTAAACTGTACAACTGCTGAAAGAAAGTAAAGGGTTGTGTTTGGTAAAAAGATTAACATCAAGGATAAGTTGTCCAGTACGGGACAAGGACTTCATCCAAGATGCCTTCCTTACTAATGTTATTGCCGACAAAATTATTCTGGACTCATACGATCGTGACCAAAGCATCGGTACGTCGTGTGAGAGATTTCCTTCCTTCGCTATATCGTGAAGTAATTTCGGACTGGATCTTGAATATTGTGTACCTTATTGCACTTCAAGCGATAACTTAAATAAGTATTCTATTCTATTGTAGAGAAAGACCTAAGAGTTGCACAAGCATATGTCTTACTTAGGTTAACAATCAACAATCTGAAAATGTAAACATACAAGTAATTTATTGTGACGACCCGAATATTTGGAAGGATGTAATGTAAGTAAAAATGTATGTGAAGAATAATTCTTTATTTTCCTTTGGGTAAAATACCAAATTATTAATTCCTTCCTTATTAAATTGCTGTCACATATTTTATCCGAATTAGGATAATTAGAAATAATAGTGGTCATTTGATTACCGATTAACCGATTTCCATTGTAACCATAACAAGCTTGGAATGACAGCTTATACGAGTCAATCACCACCCGCCTTTATTGCGCATAAATCTTAGATGTATTGTAGCTACAAGTCGGATATACGAATATCATTTATTACAAAAAAACATACATCAATCGGAGATGTCAATAGTACAAAGTGTAAAAGATGTCAATGCCATGAATAGTAGAGGATGTCATTAGCACGGACATCGATTTGACGAACAAGGTGGATGGCGCCGGTCTTCAGTTGACAACGTAACTATTATTAACCTACTCGCCAAGCCAGTATACATTCTTCATCACATAATGGCAATTCATCGGATGATAACAGTTTATTAATACTTGGTTTTAATTTTAAATAATATTAGAATTATTTTGTTAACTATACTAGTTACAGATGACGTCACGTCGACGTCATTTGACAAGGTCCCTGCGCATTATCAACTCGCGGGGCTTATAACTTCTTCTAGCGAAGGTACTGATCAATTATACTTGTTAGTATAGTATAGTAGTACAGTTATGATGTATGTAGTATAGATTAGGTTAACCGATGAAAATGCTTTTGTAGTTGAAACTCATATAAAATGTATTAATTTAAATATACACCAAATATTCCGCTTCCTAAGCATCAGAAGGTATGATAAAATACATAATAACGGCCACTCCACAGTTAATGTTCCGTGGAAAAACGTACGAGGGCCGTGTAGTCGGGCTGCGCTGGGGTGAGCGGCGGTGTGCGGTGGAAGCGAGGCCGCATGTGGCTGCATGTGGCCGCAGCGCAGTGCGGCGCGCACTGCAATTTAACTTCATATTTAACCTTGTTAAATATTCACCTTGCACTCTGCTCTTAACTTTAACTCCTCTCTATTTAAAACGAGTAGTATATTTCCGAGAATAATGTAACTAAAATATTAATTTACGTTATACGTTTTGTAGTGTTCTGTGAAATTGTTTAAAATTGTCCAGGGTACAAGGCAGTGCTCACAGCGGGGTTGGTCACTGCACATTCGACATTGCATTGACAGCAGATATTTAATGTTATATTTATACGTGGTATGTGTAAATAAATAGATATGTTATGTGGAACTGAATGATTCATTTGGTAATAACAAAGTCACCATGAAGGTAAACTAAGTTTGCGGTTGTCCGCTATTTTCTGGAAATGTTCAAAATGCCCTAGCGACTGATTCTGTGAAGTTTAGTAGTGATTGGATTAACATAATAAGTACTTCACAGGCAAAGCCGGGCTGGATTACTAGTAATATATAAACAAAAAAGGTTTTTTGTTTGTGTTTCGTTGATATTCAATTATTTCCTAATATGAATTGTGTACGATATAGAAGTACCTACCCCGCTGACAATAAACGTCTCGCGAGGAAACCGGCTGGCGTGCGCCGCGGACACTTATATGTGCCAGCTTGTAGTAACATTTCACCGTAGATTTACACTTCCGAAAGTACACAAAACATAGGCATCTCAGATCTTTTAGAGAGAACGATAAAGAAAAGATTGCTTCGCGTCAAGTTTATACGCCAGTGGAAACCCACGGTTAAAGTAGGTAGGTGGCTCCGTCATGACGTCGAAGCTGATTCCGACTCCATCTAGCAGCGAAAGTATCAAAAGAACATATTTTAAATGTATTGTTAATAACTAGATGGCGCTTACATACTAGTGTACCGCAGTATGGTTATGTTTTACCAACTTGTATATATCCCTTGAATATAAATAAATAATTATTTATATTCTATGGAGAGTCGACCGAAAAGACCCAAGAGCTCGGCGGCCTCCCAATTGGTTATAATAATAAAGTAACAGCCCGAACCGAGGCTCCCTCTACGGAGAGAGCCCTCGAGTTGGCTTAGGCTAGGCGGTTTCTGCGTACGGCCACCTCGAGCCTGGCAGTAGATGCCTCTTCTAGGCAAACGTTTTAATTGGGGTTCATGGGTATTGGTACGAAGTCTGTACATTGACCGTAAATTTAAATGTTAGCTGTATCGGCCATTTTATATTTCTATTTCCATATACCCAAATAATGCACTGGTTATTTTGGCATATTCACTTCACTATACATAGTGTAGAGATCTCGTGTGATTTTCATTACTGGAGTTTGTAGCGGTCGTATGATTTCCCTCGCAATCTTTTAACTCTGGATTGGTTGAATTACTTAGTGGAATTGTTTGGAAACCTAAATGGTGCAATAAGGGAATTAAAAAAAACTTTAAGCAATATTTAACTTTAGACATTGATTTGTGCAAAGTTTATAAGCGTTTTGTATTTCTATGGACACATAAAATATACAGTGCATTACATTGTATCCCATTATAGTGGATAACTCGTAACTTGCATATTGCCACATTAATTAATATAAAAGAAACAAGAATGGATATCTTGTAAGAACGAAATAGCAGGTCTTTGCTATATTTTCACGGTGTCCCAGTTACTAACACGAGTTGGAATATCGTGACAAAAGGGAAAGCTGACACGAGGTTGAGGTAATAAACCTCCCGTATCTGCAATATGCTGTATTGTATTATATTCGTACATTTCTTGTTCTTTCATTAACACTGTTGCACTCTCCTTGTATAAATTATTTGTACTCCACTTTTTTATTTCAATGTTAGTTTGAACTTTGTTAATATTACATTACAACATTTGCACAAGCCTTTGTGTAATTTTTATATATTTTATAATAACTATCATAAAAATACATTTTACGCACTTAATGACGTTTGATTTGGATTTAGGAATTATAAATATGTTAAATGTAAGGGTATTCAAAAATTCCTTAATTTTTAACAGTGGTAGAGCCCTCAACAACAACATCTGTTGCACGACTGGGCCGGCTCGACCGGTGAAATACCACGACCTCACAGAAGACAGGCGTGAAGTAGAAGTACTCTGCGTTTCGTCTGATGAGTGAGGTGCCGTAGGCCCAATTTCAGTTCAGCCACCCGTTCCTCATAAGAGGGATAGGCTGGAAAAGGGAAGAGGATTGGACGGGGAGGGGATTAACGGTGAAAAGGAAATATCCTTTTTCCTGTCTATGCCCTCATCTGTTCATTAAAGGTAGGCAACGCATCTGCAACACATTTGCTTGTTGAGGATGTCTATGGGTAGCGCTCACTTTACACCAGGTGAGCTTGCTCGTTAGCCACCTTCTAACATAAAAAAAATCTTAAGAAACAATATTAAATTGTAGACCTCGCACAGAGCATTCATTGAATTTCAATGTACAAGGTTTCAAGTTGACAATAGACGTCAGTGAAAGGTTACCCTCATTGAGCACAATATCTCTTACTCACAATAACTGTTTTGTTGAATTTCTAATCACAACGAGAAAATTTCGTGTCCTCAGCTTAATATCAAATTGCGTAGCAGTTTTCGGGTAACCTTGGCTCACCTCGGCTTAAATAAAACTGACACTATCTGAACTTAAACTATAACATATAACTGAATTATATAATGTAAGGATTAATAATGTATATGGATAGAATTAAAATAAATTTTCATGGTAAAATGAAAATTTTAGGTTAGTTTAGGATTATCAAAGGTGCGCATGAGCAGCGCAAACTAGCGGCAAACAAGATGATTCGGCGCGCCCGCGCCGCTCCTTCACTCACTTGCGAATAGTTATTATACAAGATAGACGTAGTTCAATTTTGAACATTTGGCGACCGTGAAAAAATGTAAGTTGCTGCTAGCAACGTCATATCTGCAAATCTTCGGGTTGCGAGTACCAACGGAAGACCGCTACTCGAGTTTAAAAATTGCACCGGAAAAGAAGACAAAGGATTTGTATTGGGATTTCGGCTCATGCTGCCTTCAGATTGCTGAGGAGTCCATTTCAGGGAAGTTGGCCTATCCTTTATTATTTCCACTTTTTTCGCACGTTATTTGTGTAAGCAGTAACGCGTATCATCTTCCTATTTTTTCATCACTTCGGCTATTGCGCCATTACTTAACTATAGTTGCTACACACGCTAAATCCCGTTTGTATTTAAATTTTGCCAAAAATATATTTTGCTCTTAAATCTAAATCTAATTATTTTACCAACCTATTCATTTCGTGTACACTTTAGCTTGCTTAGCAAGGCACATTCCTAAAACATTATATTACGCCCATCTCTTCTTGCGTCTTGACCGCTATTTATCCAACTACCTACACACCGAAAAAAAAACATATCTACATTATTTACACTACATGTCGGTAGTTCCAGATATTACACTGAGTTGCGCGCAGACGGAGCGAGATTCAAGTTTCTCGGTGCTGCCGGCGCTTGGTGCCGCGCTGCCGTGCACGGCTCGAGCAGATTGAGATAGGCCTTGCCGGTTCCGAAGGGTTTGGTCTTATTTTATATCTACCTAATTCATTGCGTATTTATTTATTTTCTTCTCTTAAGATCATGTCCTTGGAAGGAAAAGAAAGCGTAAAAGACTTATTAAAGAAAAGTAGCATTATTTGTATAAGGAGTACACGTAACCGACGAGTATGTATGCGTAGATGTATGGATGAAGCGAAAGAGATGTGCCAGGATCGCACCAAATGGAAATCCGTTATCTCTGCCTACCCCTCTGGGTTACGGGCGTGAGTGCATATTTTATTTATATTAATTAAATACCTAAAACTGTTATTTGCAAACTGTGTAATTGTGTAACTTGTAATGATGAAATTAATCTACTTTTACTCGGAAAATTTCCGGAAAATTTCATCGAAAGCGGCCTAACCTTTGCGGAGTCTATAAAGAATATACATACATCGCCTTTTATATACATATATATGAAATAAAGATTCATGTATGTACAGTTGTAGTATAGATTAAATTACTCAAAGAGTGGCTGAAAATCACAAAGCGATAATATAATTGGTATCCTTAGTGCTTATATGGTTGTCGGCGCGCAGCTGCCAACTGACAAAGAAATGTGAACCAGAATAATTGTTGAGTATTAATTGAGCTTCGCATTCGTTGTTACTTTGAGACACGGGGTACGAATATGACAAGAAAACAGCCTTTGTGAATTCTCAGTAACACTTTCTGAGTATTTTTATTATCTTATATTGATGTTTTTTATGGTATAAGGTGGCAAACGAGCAAGCGGATCACCTGATGTTAAGTGAACGCTACCCATAGACATCTGTAACAAATGTGTTGCAGATGCGTTGCCTACCTTGAATGGTCAGAGGAGGGCGGCATAGACAGGCAAAACCCCGTTTCCATCCTATCCTCGTGAGGAAAGGGTGGGAAGGGGAAGAGGACTGAAATTAGACCTCCGGCACCTCACTCATCTGACGAAACGCAGAATACTCTACTTCACGCCTGTCTTCTTTGAGGTCGTGGTATTTCACCGGCCGAGCCGGCCCATTCCTGCAACAGTTATTGTTGCGGACTTTACCACAGTATTTGGTGGTTTTTACAGACAACACTCATACAAATATGCATATTGACGAGATTAGAGGGTCGGGTAAAACAGTACGCCCCCTTGTCTAGCGCAGGTCTGGCTTTCAAGTCAAATTTGCGTCAAGTTTCGAGTACAAGACGAACTAAAGTGCTTGTTTCTTGGCTCAAAAGATATATCCTGTGTATTCTGAAGCCTTTCTGCTGTGGCTACTTCTACCACACACCAGACAGGTTTATCTGTTCAAGTTGGGTCTGTAGTCTTTTATCAAAATGTCATTCTCATTTAGCGCCTTTTTTTCAATAAGTTCCCTCAATAATTCTTCAAAATACAACATTAATGTATTCGAGACTTGATAAGGCGGGAAATAAATATTAAAGTTTAAAAATTACTGCAAAGTACGACACGTATGGTAATTAAATGGAACATTTGTATGTTAAGTCTTAAGTCGGAACTCAAGTAATCCTGCTTCATGTTAAGTAGTCACATTAAGACCGTATGTAAAATTCAAGTATCTACTGCACTCCGGTGCACTGCACACTGCACACTGCACATTGCACACTGTACACTGCGGACTAAGACGGCTTGAGAAACTATATATATCCTGAAAAACTTTACACTTTTCAGGCAATATAGGAAAATGTCTATCGGCTAACTGAATGGTCTGGTGGTTCAACACATTTTTGCACATCTATATTATCTCTTTTAAAGGTCATGGAATGGCTGTCCCATATTCCTTTCTATTTACGAGGTTGAGGGAAAATGAGATGCGATACGTGGTCCATAATTGTGGATTCATTAGGTAGACCTATGCTTGTAGACGTCTAATGATTTATGAACTCAAATGAATGAAAGTTTTGATCGTCCCCGGTTTTATAATTGAGATTTCCAAAGCAAGAATAAATTTAAAGTATTTTTGCATGGTTCTCGCTGAAGTGATTCAATTACAATTTTGATGGATCGCACTTAATCAGAGCGGAAGCTTTTTGCGCGGACAAATTAACTTTCGCAAGCTTTCACCACCGACAGTATATTTCACATTTTCCAGCGGCGTTTTATTTAAAAGTCAACCTGTTGACAGAATCTGATTTCAACTCACCGTCAAAGAAACTAATATCATGTATATTGAATTTTTCTTTGATAAGCCTCTCTATCTTCTAATTTTTAGCCCAGTTTATCAATGTTTATGTAATTGTATTGTTAAGATATTTCTTATATAATAATAATAAATATAATAAATCTGCCTTTTTTAGAATGTTTCCCACTGCAGGGGCACAGGCCTCCTCTTCTAGAGAGTGTATGAGCCGTAATCCATCACGCTGGCCCAGTGCGGTCACGGTGGTGGATGTCACATGTCATCGAATTTAGTGGTTCTAAGTCCATGCCGGTTTCCTCACGATGTTATCACTGTTTCTGGAGCAGTGGTAATGAAATAAATTACACAAAATAAAGCTCCTGCTTGGGTCTGTACCCGCAACATGCTGTACGTAAGTCGTGACCTAAACCGCTGAGGCACCGTTGCTCTTATTGTTTTATTAAACTAATTGTTATCCTAATTAGCGATAACACCGTTACGTTATCGTCTAACGTTACCCGTAGCAGGCAGCAGATGAGTAGCCTTAGAAGACCGCACGTCTACACCTCACTATTATACCTATGGAAAAAATGTTCAATGTCTGTCTGTTGAATACTCTTATTGCTTGTGCGCTTGCTTAACCTACCTTACCTACTTAACCAACCTTAAAAAATCTCACTCTTAATCTAATTACTGAAAATAATTATAACTACTAACCAGTGAAATACCACGGCCTCACAGAAAACAGGCGTGAAGTAGAAGTCTGATAAGTGACCTCACTCTTCAGGCCTGACTCATTCATTCAGCGACTGAAATTAGACCTCCGGCAGGCGCCGTTTTTAATTTCAGGCCTCTTTCCCTTCCCACCCTTTCTTCATACGGATAGGATGGTGACGGGAAGAGGATTGGACGGGGAGGGAGTTGGCCGAAAAGGAAATATCCTTTTTCATATCTATACCGTCCTCTATTCATTAAGGTAGGCAACGCATCTGCAACCCATTTGCTTGTTGCGGATGTCTATGGGTAGTGCTCACTTACAATGATCCGCTTGCTTGTTTGCCAACTTATTCCATAACAAAAACTAAATCGGGAGAAAGAATAAATCAATATATGTATACTCGTACGTATATATAAAAAGCGATTTGTGTATGTATGTTCCTTATAGACTCCGAAATGGTTGGAACGATTTCGATGAAATTTTCAGGAAATGTTCCAATTGGTGAAGCGAGTAATCTCGTTGGTTTGGAAGTTTGGTAGTTATTGAATCATATTAAATCGGGGCGATTAACTAGTAAGTAATAAAATATTATTGGCACTCGTTTAAAATATCTAAATCGGGACTACCGAAGGTAATTTAGTAGTTAGCTAAGTAAATGCTATTAGAAGACACTTTTACGATCCGAGAGGTACTGAGACAGAGAGGTTGTCTTATCGTGATAGCTCCACGGTGGCCGCTCGTTCGATCGAGTCAAAGCGCGCTCGATTTGTTCCGGTGATAAATTTATTGGTGTGTTATTGGTAACGTTTTCATATCAAATTTTCAACTTTGCAACAATTTTTTAAATTCTTGCGCTGACCCTAAAACTTTGAGTGAGGCTATACATATACTATATATATATATATATATATATATATATATATATAATACTAGTTCCTTATTTTTTTTACAATTGTAATATATTTACATATAAATATACGTTCGGGCATGTTGAAAGGATGAATGAGGGGAGAATAACGAAACAGATTTATGTTGCAAAAGTGAGTGGCAGTGTTGGTAGAGGACGCCCTAGGAGAACTTATATCGATCAGATTAGTGGCTTATTAAAAAGGGCGATATAAGGAGCACCCATAACCGACGAGCATGTATGCGTAGATGTATGAATGTAGAAGAAGCGAGAGAGGTGTGCCAGCCACCAAATGGAAATCCATGATCTCTGCCTACCTTTCTGGGTTACGGGCGTGAGCGAATATTTATTTCTTATTTATAAATAATAATAAATTGTGATCTAATCACCCTAACATTACCTGCAGTTAATAACATTTATCGATCGCATTACGTTGCACCGAACAACAGAATGCGGTTGTCGTAATGCGTAGGTCAATTTGTTTATTTAATGCGACCCAATTGGTTAATCATTCGGCTGTGGGGCCGACGATAATGTTTAGTAAATTATCGGAACTGTTGTTTGTTGGCGCGTTGCCCGCGTAATGCAATCGTTAGCGCGGACAATCGCGCGTTAATTCCGGGAATATAGCAGCCTAGCGGGTGTAATGAGAGTAAACCTCATATGTTAACGTTTCGTTCTATTTACAAATTAAACCACGTGATATTGATGTTAAATGCTACAATAAAAGCTTATTCGTAATTAACATCGGTATGTGACATTTCGTTAAACGAAGTAATTTATTGGATGTTAAATTATAAATTAATTTCTTAAATGACGACTTATTTTTAATAAAACAAAATTATTACCGGATTGGGAGGCCGCTGAGCTCTTAGGTCGCTTCGGTGGACGCTCCATGGAGTGACTCGGCTAAAGGGCCCCCGAGAGGGGACCTCGGCTTGGGCTGTCACTCTACGCGTTTAGCATTCCGATTCGAGGGTGCCCGAGAGGGCCGAGCCTCGGCTCAATCGGTAGCTTTTATCGGATTACAGTTAACGGCGCTGAGATGCGATTCTTAAGAAGTGCGTTAGGTGTGACTTTAAATGATAGGGTTAAAAATAGCGTTTTAAGAGAAAAGTGTGGCTTAAAAGTGGACGTTGTGACTAGAATTGAGAAAGGTATGCTTCGGTGGTTCGGGCATGTCGAAAGGATGAATGAAGAAAGAGTCACGAAACATATTTATGTAGCAAAAGTGAGTAGCAGTGTTGGTAGGGGACGTCCAAAGATAACAAAATTAGTGACATATTAAAATAGGGCGATGTAACCGACAAGAATGTATGTATGTATGTAGAAGTAGCGAGAGAGGTGTACCAGGATCACGCAAAATGGAAATACATAATCTCTGTTTACCCCTCTGGGTTACGAGCGTGAGCGCATATGTTACAGCAGTTCAGTTCAAGTTAGCAATAAAATAAGAAATGATGGCATCTTTTAATGAGCTTCGCCACACACACAATATATAAGAACTGCATTGTCACCTACGTACAGAATACAACAGAATATTTTAACTATTCGCTGTACAGTTTTTTTTTATCAAGAGCACAGTACCCAATTCATTGCAAAAAATTGGGGTCATCGGCAAGTTATTAGTGTATTCGGTAACAAAATTTGTTAGCGGTCTGTTACTATTTGTTATGAGAAGGGACGTAAACCGACTTTGTATAGAGTTTGCGAAATTTTATTAACATTAGATTGGGTTAAACAACATTTTTGAAGTGAAACTTCTTACGGCGTTACGTTACGTCACGCGTTACACAATTTCTTCTTGTATTCAATTTTGAATGTTATATACAAGGGTTTATGGGTGATTGTTGTAAGACTGGGGTCCTGGAGGACTGAGGTAGTGGGGCACTGGGGGAGTAAGGGAGGGGTTGGGAAGATAAGAAAGTGAATGGGTAAATCGGTGAATCAGATTGAAGATTAGTTTGGAACTATTGTATTGATTCAGTGTTTTCAATATTTTTTGTGGGTGGTATTAAGTGCAAATCGTATATTTATTATTTTAAATAACAAAAAATGATGTACCGAAACACCAATAAGCATAACTGCAATAGACCACTAATAACGAATGTCTTGTGAATGTATATAATAAAAAAAATGCATTTATTATTTATTGAAAGTCTGTTTTCTGTCTAAGCTGATTCTATTACCATCCTCATAATTGTAATAAAAGTTGAAGTTTAAATTCTATCAGTTGCCATTGGTTAGGACATTGAGTTTTCCTCGTTTCGAAGTTAGTTATGCAAAGAGAAAAGAGGAGACGGTAAACATTCCGCGGGCACAGAGTGCATCGCTCCGCCCGGCGCTGCATGCAACGGCATTGACTGTACAGGGCGCCGCACGCGATGCCGACGCTATCGTATTGCGACAGTCGTACATTTATTTAAATGAACACACAGATTAAATATATTTAATTTATGTACAAGGGAAGGAATTTGCAGTATTTAAAGTAGCATTGCATGCAGGTCCTGGTGTTTATATCAGCTGGTAGTCAACTATCTTTGGAAATAATACCTTGTAGATTTTAATGTGATACAACTGTTATGGACTTGGCATAGGTGCATTACGAACTTATAATACCTAGTTTTAACACTAGTTAGTTTGGCGCTGAAGGTTCCTGCGTCAAGCCAAGGTAAATACAGATTTATCGATGGTTAAATAATTACCGGTCAATGAACATTATATATTCAAAAGTTGACAAAATCTTATTCAATATTCCAATGAATCGAATTACACAAAAAGAATTTAAATATCTAACAAAAATAGTAATCTTCTTAATTTAAAAACTCATATAAAACCCTTTAATTTAATTTCTAAGGACGTAAAGCTGGTAGCCGATGTGACGTGGTCCAGGAGTCACTGTAGACGGCAGACCCAGTCGCCAGACTGCGCGACGCTAGCGCCAGCTTGTCCGCGAGTCACCATCCTACTGCCGCCGGTTCCTTTACGAGTTTTTAAATCAGGAAGCTTGCTTGTTAGCGCCACCTGGAAAATAACTAAAGACCCCAATGTAAAAACTGAGCTAATTCAATTTTATTACTAAATCTCAAATTTTTTCAACGTGTCAACTGGTAATATTGGTTAGTACAACAATATCAGTGTTCAATGGCTGCGGTCAAGCCGTCCTGGCGACGCGCCATATTTCTATAGTCCATGCATCAAGCCGATGCACGGAAAGTGCATTAAAATTGGTCGACTGCCAGGTTATTTAGTTCGGTCAACCGCTCTGTATGCGATACGGTAAATACGTCATCTATATTTGTACGTATTTGTATAACTGTACTAGAATTGTTGTTTGTATCGGCTTTGGTTGTACATTTGACATGCGAACACTAAATAACGTATTATAATTTATCTTGGAACTGTCATGTCTAAATATTACGAACTTATTGAATAAATCTATATATAAATGATTTTCATGGGTATATAGTTATAGATGATAAAAAAGTGTTGGCCCACTAGCGCCACCCCACGTTGTTAGGGTCCTTCAGCACGACCAGCGGACGACGATGTTGCACAGTGGCGACGTCACGCGTGATGCCACATACATACATACGCCGGTTGCACATACGTGATAATTCATTTAATTAATTATACGAAACCGCAAGTTGCTTTATTTTAAATAGGTCCAGAATCGTCCGAACACGTCAGGGCCCACACAAAAGGTTATAAGACATTTTAACTTTTATCGGTATGAGTCTTTTTTCAGGATTTTTGTTACTTCGACTTCGGCTCGTTGATTTGTGACGGCTTGTACAAGCCGAAGTAACAAAAATCAAGCCAGGTTATCATTTATCTATAGAATAAAATAAAAGTGACCGCGCTCGATGTTGTCCAGGTGACGGTTTTGTTTAACACCTTTAAAGACCTCCCCCTCTGCCTTCCAGTTCGAGCGGTCGAGTATGTCCGAACATCGAATTATTTATCAAATTTAATTGACTACCCTAAGCCCGTGGCTCTGCATAGATGACTGATTTGAGGTGTAGGGTACTTAGCTGGGTTCAAGGCTACCCTCGATAAATAAATCAGAGGCGCTCGAGGATGTACAGAGATCTCCAATTCGGCTCCCGTACCATTATGAATAGCGATAAAAAAACAGTACAGAACCTCAGTCGTCACTTCCGCGGGCTTGACTTCAACAATGGTACAGCCCTTAAGACCAACATCCGTTGCATGGATGGGCTGGCTCATTCAAGACAAGCCTCAAGTAGAAGTATTTTTTGTTTTATCTGATGAGTAAGGTCCTCTTCTAATTCCCATTGTTTTCTAATAAGGACAGGATAGGAACAAAATTTGACGGGAAGGGTATGGTAAGGAAAACTATTTTTTCTCTGTTTTTCTCTCCCTCTGTACATTAAAGGTAGGCATCGCATCTGCAACTCATTTGCTTGTTCCAGGTGCCAATTGGTAGTGCTCACTTAATGGGTGAATGCTTGTTCGTTAGTCACCTCGTAATAAATCGTAGTCCATGAACGTCCCCCGAGCCCTCTCATAACCGGAGTCTTTTATAATTTTTCGTACAAATTATATTAATTTAAATGTCTTTTCCTTTTTTAAAAAAGAATTAATGTAAAATGTATAATATTATTTCAGTCGCGAAAACTTATTCTAAAATTACTTTGGAATAATCTTTACAGTGTAAGTTAAATAAGGAAAAAAACATATTGTTCGAAATATTTTGTGTTACAATATTGAAGCAATCGTGTACAATATACATGAAAGCTGTATATGTACATGTTTCAAGATATAATTGGTAGACATGTAACAGCCGCGGGCTTGCAGAAACCTAATATAGTTATTTTTCTCACCGGTACTCGTTATGTATTGTAACGGTATGTAGACTCGGATCTTCAAGTATTAACTTTAATTAATTAATAATCAGTTAATTTAGTTATTTTTTAGTTTTAGTGGGTTTTAGATATTTTTAATGTTAAGAAATAATATTAGATATTACAGTTATTAGATGGATTGAATTAACTCGTTTCTGTGTTATGCCGGCTTGATATAAATTGGATATCTTGTACATCACACTAATGACGTCCCAATAAAGGGGCAGTTCACAATTTTGTGTCTTAATATTTTAAAGTTACCAGACTAGCGGTTTGGTTTGGTTAAGCGAAATTGTTTAGTAAGAATTTAAATTTATAATTTAGTCCTTGGTCTATTTTACCTGAGAAATAATATTTTTTTACTTAATGACACTTCAGTTACTACTTCGATGGAAATATTTACTCGTTTTGGTAGTAATTAATATGTATACGGTACATTAAAAATTCGTCTGTCTATTTCTTTTATATCAAATTCTAAATCTACTTTTAAATTTTTTGGCGTGGCTTGAGATATTCACGCGTCGGTCGTGGGTTCGATTCTCACTCAGGACAGACATTTGTGTGCATAAACATGTTTGTCCTGAGTCTGGGTGCCTATCTATTTAAGTATGTATTTACAAAACAAAAGCAGTATATGTAGTTTATCAGTTGGTTGCCATACCACAAGCTCTGCTTAGTTTGGGATCAGCTGGCCGTGTGTGATATTAGGAAATTTAGACATCCTTACAGGCCTACCAATACTTTATGACCTTCATGAAGTAACTATTATATAAAATATGGACTAGACAATGTTATTATTCGCAGAATAAATGAAGACACGTCAGTGATGTGCGATCAATCTGTTGAAAGTGAATGTAGCCGCGCTCTGGGATCATCAATTCCCATCGCTCTCACATCACTTATGCCTTTGTATAGACGAGACTCGAATCCAGATGATATATTGTAGCATTTATCTGCTTCACGAAAACTTTACGTCCCGGTAACAGCTCTGCGAATTGATAAGCGTAAGGGATGCGCCTCACGTAAATCTTACATAGTGAAACGAATAGAAAACTTATTACTTAGTCATTTGTTTTTATATCCATCCATATTAATTGTAGTGAAACAGAAAGGAAATGAAAATAGTGAGTGGAAGTCATAGCTCTGTTTAAATAGATTATGGAGAGAATTCCGTTTTCGGCAATTGTGATAAATAGGCTTCATGTCATGCGCCGACCACCGGTAAATATCAACTATCAGATGAGTGCGTTTCAAGTCTTTTTGTTGGCTTTAGAGCTTTAGACTTTAGGGGTGGATAAGAAAAAGAGATCAAGAAATAAGGGATGAGACTTAAGTCATTAGACGATACGCATAAATATAAGTTAAGTATTACTCCGGCTGAACTGATTAATAGCTTGTGATGCTTGCTCCAGCACTATCAAAACTTAACAAATTAACTAAACCCTTCTGCTTATTCAATTAAACAAATTTCTAGGAAATATTTGATCAGCTTAAATTTTTACGCATGACCGAACTGAAAATCTGATTCAATAAAATAAAGATAACATTTCCGTACATAAGAATGCTTGGTGCACGGACTGGGGCAGCCGGAACACGGACGCGAGGGGACGGGAAGTGGCGGAGAAGCTCGACGAGCTGGGTCTCCACCTCCTTAATCAAGGGTCTGAGCCCACCTTTGATACCATCCGCGGCGGAAAAAGATTTAGCAGTTGCGTCGACATAACAGTCTGCACGACCCCTCTCCTGGGGAGAGTTGTGGGCTGGCGCCTCGCAGATGATGTATCCAGTTCGGACCACAGAGCAGTCCTGTTCGATCTTAATCTTCAGAAGTCCGAGGGCATGGACGTATGCACTACCACCCGGGAGTACAACACGAAGAAGGCAAAGTGGGGCGAGTTTCGTGAGAAACTTGTCCCACTATGGGAAGCAAGAGGCATAACACCAGCCGAAATAGAAGGGATACTCGACCGGAAAAACCTTGAGAGACAGGTGGACCGATATGTGGAAACCGTGGTGGAAGTTTGCAAGGAAACCATGCAAGGTTTCCAAGAGGCGACGGGCAGGACTGCCTTGGTGGTCCGAAAAGCTCTCTGACCTCAAGACGAAAGTCTTGAGGTACAAGAGACGGGTATCCTGCGCGGCCCTGGTCCGGAGGGCGTGGGTCGTGCAGCAATATGTCGACGCCAGAGATGAGTACGCGCAGGAGGTGAGGAGGGCTCAGACCCAGAGCTGGAAGAGCTTCTGCAGCCGACAAACCCGTGAGACCATGTGGGACGGGATCTACAGGATGATAGGATGTACCACCAGGAGGCCGGAAGATAACCCCCTCGTTCGGAACGGAATAGTCCTGAGCGGGGAGGAATCGGCCAGGAGCCTTGCCGAGATCTTCTTCCCAGAGGACTCGGTGGAGGAAGACGACGCAGCCCACACAGAAATGAGAACGTTAGCCGAAAGAGTAAATGAGGAGTCACATGGTGAACCATGTGACCCCCCTTCCACGCAGGAAGAACTCATGTGGGCTGCGTCAAGCTTCAACCCTAAAAAGGCTCCTGGTCCCGACGGCCCCACAGCGGACATTTGTCTCGCTGCTATCACCCTGAGACCAGAGCTGTTCCTGGCGAAAGCAAATCGCTGCCTGGCCTTGGCGTGTTTCCCCCGAAGATGGAAAGAGGCAGCGGTTGTAGTGCTCAGGAAACCCAACAAGGAGGACTACACGCACCCCAAAGCATACAGACCAATAGGACTCTTGCCCCTTCTGGGAAAGGTCCTCGAAAAGATGCTGGTGCGGCGGGTCCGCTGGCACACTGCACCAAAGATCAGCCGGCGCCAGTATGGCTTTATGCCGCAATGTGGAACCGAGGACTCCCTCTATGATATGATTCAGCACATACGGGCGGAAGTCGAAAGACTGCTGAATCCACTCCTGGGAGAACTGGAGGAAATGGGCGTCCGCTGCCAGGCGTTCGCCGACGATGTGGTCCTGATGTTCTCGGGCGACAGCTCCACGGACATTCAGGATGGTGCTAATGTGGCTCTCGCCCATGTTCGGAGGTGGGGAGTGCGTAATAAACTCAACTTCGCACCCCATAAGACCCGGGGTGCTGATGAAAGGAAGTTAAAATACGACTCCCCACGTCTGAGAATGGGAGGAAGACACATTGAGCTCACCAATAGCATCAAGATCCTGGGGTTGACAGTTGACGGTAAGCTCACGTTCAACGCGCATATAAGAGCAGTAAGTGCAAAAGCGCAAAGCCTCTATCGTCAGCTATCAACCGCAGCAAAAGTCTCGTGGGGCTTGAACCCCGAGATCATCAGAACCATATACGTTGCGGTAGTGGAGTCATTATCCTCTACGCGGCCAGTGTATGGGCGCCGGCGGCACGGAAGAAGTCTACCCGAGTTTTGTTAGACCGGGTGCAGCGGGGAATTAGAAGATAGTACATTAAGTCGGAGATTAAGTTTAATGATTATAAAATTGGCCCTTTTGCAATAGATTAAGATTTAATGCTTATATTAATTATTATTTATTATTTTAACATTATTTATTTTGAATTTTAATTTATATTTTATTGTAGTTTTACTCACTCTATTGCACTAGGATTAATTAGTACTATCACAGAATGTAAAGTTTAAGTATGTTAATGTAAGTTTAATTTTTTAATAAAGAAACCAACGATTTTGGCCTCATTATGCTAGGGGGAGAACGAGAGGGCGGCATAGCGCCGCCCATTAAAAATATGATAATCCTTTACTCCATACAATTTAAATAATTATCAGAGGAGTTATCGCAAAATAAAACTAATGCGCGCAAAAATAAAATCAAGCGGGGGTCTCACACCGAATTCGGGACTGTCCGCTTGATGCGACCCCCGCGCCGTGACCTTTGCTGCCACCCACTGTGCTCAAGATCAATGTTCTTATAATAAAGGGATCGACCCGGATATTAGCAGTGTATACAAAATTAATACAGCTAATAGCATAAATTAATTCTAACGAAAATTTAGACCTCAGACGAAAACATCACGTCGAGGCGTAATGGGATATCTCGTTACCACAATAATTCACGTCTATTATTGGTCTTATGTTCAAACGAGACAGCTTTGATATGGTGATATTTCTGTCTTCATTTGATACTGCCGTGGTTGTAGCTCATCAATGGCGAACCTAACAAAAATAAGCAATTATTTTTTTTATAATAAAGTAATTTTGTACACGCTTTGGCTTATTCTCGATAAACAAGCCTGAAATTGCTTTCTATTTTCGTAAAAGACGAACGAAGCGATTATAATACGAGATAAAATATTATTTCGCAAGTCGCGAACTCCCACAAGTTGTTATTCTCTGAGATAATAAATTATAACTTCTCCATGTCTATTGCTATGTCTATAACATGAACTGAAAGCTGTATTCTGTGGTTACTGACAATACCCGAGAAACTCTTGCTAAAGCAATAATAGTCAAGGAGTTTGGTAAGAAGTATACGATTTAGTATGTTAATTGTACTTAAATACTTATTTAATTAATGTCGAATAAGTAACGACAGTCAAAGATGAGAATTACTCACGTTTACCGATTGACCTCATTTTTTTTTTCACTGCAAAAAAAATTAAAAAAGCATTGAATGATACTCGAATGGAAATCCATAATCTCTACCTACCCCTTGGCGGACGTGAGCGAAAACTTTTTTCATATCTTTATAGCAAAGGATAATAAAGTACTGGCTTTTGTTAAAAATAAAAATAAGTACTATCTAAAACACCATTGTTATTCAAAGTTTTATTGCGAGTATGCACAGGTCACGTGCTCTGCGCAAATTACTTGCATCTTGGCGAAAGCCTTTCGTACCGAACTGCACGCTCGCGACAACTGCAGCCGGCAAATGGTTATAGAACACTAGGGTTGGCAGTTGTTACATTTTTAAAACATTTCAACACAACGCCCACTCCATTCATCTACATCCAACAACGTCATAAAGAAACAAATTACCTCCTCTGTAATGTTTCCATTAAATAACTAGTCTCTTACTATTCTAAATTAAATCAATTTATAAACGAAACTAGTGCGACTATATGCCACTGACCGGGAATTGAAATTGTAATGTCGCGTTTGTTCCAGTCGCATTGCAATACAAGGTTGTAGGTTACACTATATTAATAATTTCAGTTTCAACTGGAGCGACCGAAATAACTCAAGCCGATATGGAGCTACTCACCCAAACGTCCTGCTAGCTAGGTGCTTTTAATTTTTTTTTTACTTGAAGTACACATTGCCAACCCTGTTCAGAGTGCAAACATCGACTGGAAACTTTCACAGAGTGTATTCTATTTGGTTAAAATATAAACGGAGTTATGGTTTCAGTTTTAATTAAGCGAATTTCACTCTGAGAGTACAGCAAAGTTTTCGAAGACCATTTTATTTGTTATAGAAAGTGGTAAGCCAGCGAGCTGCACACTTAATTTTGATTGATCACCGCTCGTGGAAATTAGATGGGTTGCAGGTGAATTGATGAGTTTTAACTCTTTGCTTTTAGTTAATAGATATATTTATGTTGTACTAGTGATCCGCCCCGGCTTCACTCGGGTAGCACTATATTGATCCGATTGCAACCAAACTTAAATCTGAACGATTCCTGAAAATATCCTCGAATTCTATCGAGCTGTTTTGAAGTATATGGGGAACACACATACACATATCGACTTTTATATATAAACACACACACACATACATGTATAGATTGACTAATCAGCCTGTAAACTATAACATCTTTTAGACACTACATTTAAATGTGAGTCTCTTCCTTTAACCCTAATATTGTTTGTACTTTTTTCGTGTAATAAATTTTATTTATTTATTTTAAAGTGAGTCATATATTATGTTAACTATTCATTAAGCCTTGAATATAAATAAACTGACAATATGAGTTCTGTATTTTGTTTTACTAAAGCTAGTTATAAGTACGTAAAAGCTTTGTAGGCTATAAAGCTCCCACGCGGGATCCCCGTTAAGCTCAGTCTTACATTTTATTAACACTGACTTAAAGTACTCGTGTACTTAGTCTGTGAGAGGTACTTTTACACAAGGCTTAACGTTTATACTCTCATGTGAAACAGAAAACAACTAGACATGTGTAATAAATCAATGTTTCAGACTTCGATTGAAAAGTATAAAGGCTTTCGATTTATTTATTTCAAATTGACTTTTTAAAGTTCCGATTTGAAGTTAAAATGATTTAATTAATGAAAGCTTATATATTGTATGGAAATATGTTCCAACATTAATAAACATGTTTATTATTATTTTAAAGGTCACCTTATCTCGTCATCTACACGGTGTTCATTTTAAAAGTCGCGGCGAACGTAATCAGGAACGCTTCCCACTGACTGCAGCTTCACAAAGAACGCAATCCCACGTGCGCTGGCGTCCTGCAGCTTACGGAAATAATCCACGGAATACATTCATAACATCTATAGAAAAATTCCCAGGTAACGTCTTAACTTAAGAGGTGTTATTCATAAAGGCAACCGAATACGTCCGCAATCCATTGTTAGACAGACTCTTTTGTCAAAATAGTCCGTCTTCAAATAGTTTCGTCAATTAAACCAAGGAGCAGTGGTGGCTTTTGGTCCCGACTTACGTGCTGTAGGTTGCGTATGCTCCATAAACGGTGAAGGAAAACATCGTGAGGAAACCGCCATGTTCTTAGAATCACTAAATTCGAAGACTGACATCCGCCAACTCGCACTGGGCCAGCGTTGTGGATTACGGCTCATTCCCTCTCTTCGATAGGAGGCTTGTGTCCCTGCAGTGGGGAACATTCTAGAAAAGGCTGATTTATTATTATTAGATCTAGCTTATATGTATAAGGCGGCAAACAAGCAAGCGGATCACCTGATGTTAAGCGAACGCTACCCATAGACATCCGCAACACGCAAATGTATTGCAGATGCGTTGCCTACTTTTAATGGACGGAGGAGGGCATTGACAGGAAAAAGCATATTTCTTTCCCTCGTCTAATCCTCCTCCCATTTCCATCCTTATAAGGAAAGGGTGCGAAGGGTAAGAGGATTCAAATTAGGCCTCCAGCACCTCACTCATCAGACGAAACGCAGAGACGGGCACTATTACAAGGAATGTGCACTAGAAATGCATAACCTTATCTTTATCTCAAAATGCTTCTTTGTCTGCAAAATAAACATGTCGGTTTATAAGCTCCCGGGTATACGGTACGCCATTAGCACAGTTTAGTACTGCAGGCTGTTGTCGCTACACGCTATAGCGCCATTTTCTTCTGTTCGATCTATGCGGCACAGCCTTTGAGCTCTTACGATAGATAACATTTAAAATTAACTACAGTTTCAGATGAGGCTCAACGAAGTGAGCCTATGCCACCCGGTGCATTATCCTACTAATGTTATGAGTGCGACAGTTTGTAAGTATGGATGTATGGACGCAAAAACAGATTTATTCCGAACCAGCTTCTCAGGCAAAGCCGCCGGATCACTAGTGTTTAATATACTATAGTTAATTCCTCTAGCACAGATAACTTGTGTAACGGTGGATAGAAAACCTTTGCTACCAAAGCCAAAGTATTGTACATTTTAAGGTCTAGGGCAAGGTATCCAGTGACGCGAAGTGGAGTCGTATGTCTCTTGATACGGTGCAAGAGAGCCGAGAGGGGCGGAATACTATCACTGAGCGGAGTTGCGGTCTGTGCGGGAGTAGGCCGAGACGCACGCGATGACTCATTCGAAGCGAGCGGACACTTTAGATCCTCCGTTCCGCTTCCCCAATAAGTGTGAACTTTTAATATGACCAGTAAAACCCTGTCCACTGAAGCTAAGCGGAACTTATATTTGTTCGATTAATATTGGCAAAGTCCTGCTCTGATGGACAGGTAGCCTAAGTATATTCACTGAGCTTATAAGGTACTAAATGAAAGGGACAGTGCGTCACAGTACATCAGGAATCGGCTAGATTTACAACCGTCACATTTTTTTACGTGGTGTTAAGCCGTTACATGTTATGTACGGTCAGGAAAAGTATTATTTGCACCAGTGTGTTGCTGGTCACCTTCAAATGGAGTCGTGAATGCCGCCATTAAACTTTGGAAAAATTATTAGATTTTGTAGGTTTTTTTAGAAAATTTATTCATCTTTATCATAACAGAGGTTGATGTAATTTCCTAATTTAATAAATAAATTGAACATTTATAAATAGATGTTTTTCAAAATAAAACAACAATGAAATGGGGATAAATTTACCATGTAGGTATAAATAAACTTTATTTACAAAGAGTATTTTTTTACATAATTCATGGAAAGTGTTGGAAACTCGATTTCTTAAAAATGTATTAATTCAATGCTGCATGGTGCACACAGCAGAGAACAAACATTATTTTCCAACTTAATTTTGTACTTAATGTAGAGTGGGATTACTTAGAACTGAATACTCCAGAACAGTGGCATGCAAATGTAACGCAATTAACTTTCAGCTTTATTATTATGTTGCTATAAAACTATAGTAAATACAGTTTGTGCGGCAAATTGTTCCTGAAGTATAGGTTAAGAAATGCTATCTTGTTCAGGAAGTTTTCATGGCTTCGCTGGTAATAATAATAACTTTCCTTTCTTATCTCCCATGTAAAGGCTTTAGATTCAATTTTGCAGCTCTGCCGCTATTTAATTTCCGCACTAAGGCTTTTAATAGTAGTCCAATTCATTCACATTTTTTTAAAACGGCTTTACTCACGTTCGAGTTTTTTCCGTATTGGTACCGACTAGTTTCGGACCTGTCGGAAGTCCTTGTGAGTGGGTTTAATTCGCGGTCGCGCCCCGCATCGCACTGTGCGTCTGAGTTCGCAACCCGCGACTTGTGGGTCGTGGGGCGGACTTCTGACAGGTCCGAAAGTTGTCGGTACCAATACTGAAAACACGACCGTTAGTAAAGCCGTTTTATAAAAAGTTATTTAATAATATCTCACGATGGTTTTATTATAATACTGTTTATACAACAGTATTATAATAAAATTGTCAATTTAAAACCGCAAAAAAGGAAGTAATAGAAGCTTCAATAGTAACCTAAAGGCTACAAATTATGGTACAATAATTCAGAATATAAAACACAAGGAAGCCCAGGTCTTGGGCGTAATTTCTGATAAGTTTGTGCTGATACGCATAATTTTGAATCTGACACTACAAAATCGAAATTTCAATAAAACCGCCGTGTATTGGCTGCAGCGCTTGGATCGCCGGATTGATTCAATTACAGTTTCAATGAATCCCAGTTAACCGGATTGCAAGCGTCGCACTCACTCTAATTAACTACAGGCTTTTATTACGAAATATTCATTTGAAGCCTTTTTAAATCGTTTAATGTTGACGAATATTTTTATCTATTTCTTATCGTAATGTAATTGTGAATTGCTTTTTAAATAATTACAAATGGTATACATGTTCTTATGAAGTGTACAAAATACCCCAGAAGTAGACAAAATCCCCCTTAGCTATGTTGTACTTACAATTTTGTGCGATGTTTTGATATAAGTATTTGGAATGCGAACTCTGCCCTAAGCCACTGCTTCTGTAACATTGTGACATAAATTTTGTTCAGAAACACTTTTAAATTTCAATACGATGGCATTCACCGAATTCTAACAACATTTCTAATCGCACGTGACCCAAAAACTTGGTACAAGTGGACTCGAAACATTTTAAAATTCAGCGCGAGCGGTTATGTTAACAACAATAATGTAGGAAGGAATTCGAAGCAAATTTTATAGTTCTTTCTTTAAGAAAACATGTTTGAAAACATTTATTTCAGTTTAACAAAAACATTTTGCAACAATGGCAAATGCTTCATTCTCACGTTTAATTTAATGTAATGTGAATTGGACAAGATTAGATCTTTTTAAAGTATTCAAGCTTCCTAGTTCTCTATGGCTGTAGATTTAGTTGAGTTTTTGTTGCTAAGTATACTTTTATAGTTTTGATGCCTTTTACAAATAAATTATCCGACTTCATCCAAATCTATACATACTTATAATTAATTTGTAGCCCGTCGCTGTCTGTACGTAGAAGATATATGAGAAAAACTACTACGCAATATAACCCAAAACAATTATTGCTAGAATTTTTGTCTGTTTATAAATTTGTGTGCGCTAATCTCAGAAACGGGAAAATAGATTCGGGTGCGGTTTTCACAATTGCAATTTGGTAAGATTTATGAAGGTGGCAGGGGGCCGATCTTTGTGGCGATCAATGGGGGAGGCCTACGTCCAGCAGTGGACAGATATCGGCTGAAACGAACGAACGAAGCTTTACTTTTAAGTATTTATTTTATCATAATCGAGTCACAAACAAAAAAATAAATGAATTTTGTTAATCTGTCGTCTCGATATAAATGCTATAAAATAAATGTTCATTTCAATTGACTGGCAATTTAGTTGACAATATATTATGATGGTGATTGAAAGTTTATTGCCCATTACCCAGTTGCTACTAACCTAACCTAACCTAAAATATCGTGAAATCATTTAAGTGTAAGCACTGCGTTACAGAAAGTAGCTGTTACTTACCAGGGAGCACCGTGCCCCTCCGCTTACATTCGTTCGCTCGAATAACACAATGTAACACGCGTTGTGTCCAACTAACGCCCAGCCTATGCTGAACCCAGTTTGAAATGACTGGTGCTAAACAATGGAAAAAGCAAAATATATAAAGTAGTCAATTTCCATTAATAACATACAGTTTTCTTTTTACTAAATATTACAATAATGTAATCATGAATACCGAAGCAATTTAATCTTCATTCTACCAATATTATTAGATTATGCTTCAATAATACGGCTTATAAAATATTTATTCGAAGACAAAAGGTATACAAGTAAAATTTCCAATGAAGTATTGAATAATAAGAAAGCGAAACTAGTGACATTGTGAACCATTTCCAATGAATTTAATATAAAGTCTAGACGCGGGTAAGTTGACTTTAATATTCTTGATTGTACAATAGCCTACATTTAAATGTCTACCGAAATATAGACACATAAAAATTTATTGTATTTTTGAGCATTCGCTAAATTTCTGCGCCTCAATCGACTTCAATCCATAGAGTTTACAAAAAAACAACTTGTAATTTTTGTTACGTACTATTTTAGGATAGCAACATTAGGTGCGTTAGAATCATGTGTTAAATGCAGTAATATTGTAGTATGTAAGTATATATGTATAAATACATTTCGGGCCTGTCACCGCAAGTCCTCTCCGTGGGTACTGACCGTTACGTGCTTGGCTGTTGACGAAGTCGTCGGTGATACCGGCTTTTCATCCTCTTAATTTCAGAAAAAACTAGAAGTACTATTCTCGGCTTACAAAAGCGTCACCATGTGAATCACCAGGAGGTTCATGAAATACCTGTAATACAAATTCTTAGAAATTAATCGTAAGAAATAAATGACAATGATTCAAAAGTTTTCTCAAAAGAAAGTCGAGGCCGAAAACTTTGCCTAAAAAGGTAATTTTCACGTCGGTTTAATCCAAAGTAAGTTAACGCTTCGATTACAAAGTGTTGTTTGAAGCCAGTTTAATGACGAGTAATGTCTCTCTGTTGAAAGATATAATGTTGAAAAAATTGCACTGGTTATCGAATCTTTTGTAACAGACAAAGCGTCTTCATTCTGTTACCCTCCTGCTCCGTCTAAACGTTCTGGTCGATGCTTTAGTAGGCAGATTATAAAAGTATAGAACAACTTGAGTTACAATGAATGGATAACATGTAGAAATATATTTTACTAGTAACCCGCCCCGGTTTCGCCCGGGTACCACTAATCATTTAGATCCGATCGTTACCAAACACAGGAATGTGCCAATCTGACAATCCTTGTAAATTTCATCGAAATCGGTCCAGCCGTTTCGGAGCCTATAGGTTTATAGGGAACATACATACTTCTCTTTTTATATTTTTTTTTCATAAAAGTATCCTAAGTTACTTCTAATACCTCCAAGAATATGTGTACAAGGTTTCATGATGATCGGTTGAGTAGTTTTCGCGTGAAAGCGTAACAAACAAACTTACATTCACATTTATAATATTAGTAGGTATTAGTAGGGAACATCTATAACGAATCAAAACAATTTACAATAGCGATGCAAAAGTGTACAGTGAGAAACTTAAAAAAAACTTTTGAGAATTCTTTAGACAATCTCACAAATCGCGTACCCGTGTCTAAAATATTTCGACTACGATTTCTAGCACAGAGATATCTAACCTGCCAAAGATTAAGTTTTGTAGGCGGATTAAACAGAACATTCAAAATAAATACGCTCCTAATTATACTTAAACCATGGCCTAATGGATTCAACATCGTCAGACAGATTTGCGGTGTAGACAATTTGCCTGCAGTCTGACCTTGTTTGTCTGTGGCGACCGCGAGGAATCAGACGGACAATTTACCGACTGCACGAGTTCATACTGTGGAACAGGTTATTGGTTTTCTAATCCATACCAGGAGTTGTCTTGGTATTCGAATATTTTTAATTTAAGTTTAATAACGCTTATTCATTTTGTCCGATAATAATTTACAACAACCATCGCGGCAACGCCGGCATCGCGTGCAACACTCTCTTCTCTAACTGCTGTCGCATGAACCTCGGAGCGAGGAAGTATGTTGCTATACAAACCTACTACTATAGTTAGTAGTAAAACGTTAGTTCAAAATTCAATTCACACACACACACACACAAGAGCGTGAAAAATTTTTAATGTCAAATAATCGACTATCAGTGTAAGTAATTTCATCTATTCAGTCTTACTTCAGACTCAGCTTATGGTGGCATCATGCATCATTCAAACGCGCGTTAGTTCATCACGCACCTGCGTGTTAGTCTCTAGGTGCTGAATGATGAAGAGGCTGTATCTTAGAGTTAGTTGACTAACTTGCTGTTGCCATTTACTCATATTTATACATTTCAATTGTATTATCAGTTTTAAAAAATCGACAAGCTAATCGTATTAGTTCTTCATTCGTTGTTTTATTTTCTTTAAATTAAACACTTAGGTTTCAATTAGTTTTTTGTTAGTTTTAGTAGTTGTTAGTTATATATAAAAAGGCGATGTGTGTATGTATGTTCTCTTCAGGCTCTGAAACGGATGGACCGATTACGATGACATTTACAGGGAATGTTCAGATTGGCCTAGCGTCTGTTCCTGTGAACTTTGTTAGCGATCGGATCAACATAATCAATAGTACCCGGGCGAAGCCGGGGCGGATCACTAGTCTTCTATACAAGAACGAGTCTATTTTTAATAGACTCAAATTTTTTCTTATGTCTAAGCACCTGTTGACAGGCAGGCGCTTTACTTTGTGTAATTTAATTCATCACCACTGCTCCAAAAACGGTGAAGGAAAACATCGTGAGGAAACCGGCATGTTCTTAGAACGACCAAATTCGAAGACATGTGACATCCACCAACCCGCACTGGGCCAGCGTCGTGGATTACGGCTCATTCCCTCTCTCGGAGAGGAAGCCTGTGTCCCTGCAGTGCGAAACATTAAAAAAGGCTGATTTATTATATTATTTATTAAGCACCTTTTGACGCTTCGTCTAGCCGCAAAGGTAACCGCAATCGCCAGCAAGGTAGATTACCTCACTATGTCGTTTTATGTCTGCTAGTCCCTTGTACACGGCCATGTAGGAACAAAGTATTTTAAATTATTCAGCAGCGTATAGTTGTTATTCTATTAGCTTTTGACGAACGAAGTTTGGAGACAATGTGATTTTGATACGAAGTTTTAAACACATTGGATTAATATATTGACACGGAGTGGTCTGGTACCTGCCATCTGAACTTTCCAGACTGTTTGGTTATACATGCAAAACTGTTACCAAGTTATTCACTATTTACCTACATAATATAGGTACTGGGTTCCATCACACACACTCATACACTCCACTGTCTGGTTTTCATTGTTATAAAACTATTGTTAATTTTGTAATAATGAAATGACGCTCTCAGAGGCGAACACTAAGATTACCAAAATGAACATTTGCATGTTTAGGGTTGGAACAATTATTTAAATTGTAACGGAAGTCGGCACTTAAAATAGTCGGATGTTTATTGTGGAGTCGGCGATACGAGGCGATACGAGGTGATACGAGGCGATACGAGTCCGACGCCCGTATAGATGATATCGCAAACGAACGCCGTCAGACGCGGCGTTTCCTAACAGATAAACATCGCCTGATATGTTTACGATATACATTAAACTGTGTATCCTATCAGTATTTCTTGTTTTGTTACAGCATATTCCATTCACCTTATCCCTATATTCACACTATACGATACTCATAAGAATTAAAAGAGAAATAATAGTAATAATTACTACGCTAACAAAATACACTGAACCTGCAGCAGGAATCTAAAACAAGACCTTTTTTTAATAGTACTAGGTGGCAAATGAGCAAGCGGTTCACCCGATGTCAAGTGATCGCTACCCATAGGGATCTGCAACTAACTAATGAGTTGCGGGTGCGTTGCCCACCTTTAATGGACAGAGGAGGGGACAAACAGAAAATGGTTATTTCCAATTCCTAAACATCCCCTCCACCCTCAAGTTTTCTTCCCCTTCCCACCCTTTCCTTATAAGAAAAGGGTGGGAAGGGGAAGAGAATTAGAATTAGGCCTCCGGCCTTATGACGTGCCGGACAACAAACCCAACCACAACTATCTCTGAGAACCAAGATGTGATAAAAAAAATCTAATCTTGGATTCCACGCACTTTTATTTTCCTACCAATCAGCACTGTCTAATGTTAGGCAATACGTATTCAATTTATGCAACAAAGGCACATGTAACGTGTATGTATTAAGGCCAGAATTCGTTGTACGTTATAATACAAACGGTTGATTCAATAACTTGCTGAGCTAAAGTTTAGTACGCCCTCACAGCTCGGCGCAAGCTGTAATGCGAGCTGCCAGCAAGCTGCAGGCGCTCGTAAAAGCATAATAAGATTATCGCAGCAGCAAAGCGCTGCGCAGACCCGCTATAACGTAACTTATTCCGCTGACCGTTCGCAATGACCTCACAAGATATATATTAAGTTTGTATATTTTTCCAAATTCGTCCTCAAGTAAGAGCTAGTGAGTAAACTAAAAATATATATATATAAAATAAAATTTACAAGAGGGCGAGATGTTATTTCCCATTTTTTTAATAAGTTTTGTGGCTGGCGTAAATAGATTACAACCCCATTTCATCTAGCCATGTCTATGTAAAATAGCGTAATAACCTTCCCTATCCCGCTGCATATACGAATCGAGTTAACAATGGAGGTAATAAAATGTTCATAAGCAAATAGCTATTTTATTAAAGGTGTGTCGGCGGTGGAGCAAGCGGAGCGGGAAGCGCACTTATGTCACGTGATAATATTTTATAGCACGCGCCCGCATAAATCTTTTTACGCGTTTACACTGCATAATACGAGATAGAACCGTGTCTTCATGAGTCCTAACTAATATTATAAATGCGAATGTGAGTTTGTTTGTTAGTTGTTTCATATGTCAAATACTCAACCGATCATCATGAAGTTTTGGATACACTAGCTGGCTCGGCAACCTTCTCTCCGCCGTATAATTAATAGATGTTTTACTATTTTAATGGCTTACACGTAAAAGATAAATATATGCTGTCGAAGGCTTTTCTGTAGGATTATTTACGGTACACATTTCCATTGTGCATTATATACGTGGAACTCTAACGATTTTTGCAGCGCACTCCAGAATAGGTCGCATATAGTGTAATTTTGTCCTCCTTATTTGACACTTATCGTTGTATGTTGATAAATTCACACAATATCTTTATATATTATAGCCTATATGTTATTCTGATGTATAAGCTATATTATTGTAAAGTTTCATTGAAATCCATTAATTAGTTTTTGCGTGAAAGAGTAACAAACATTCATACTTACAAACTTTCGCATTTATAATATTAGTAGGACATTTTTAAGAGTATAGAAAATGACACACTTCTTATCCTAAACTAAAAAAACCTTCCAAAGGCATAGAAAAATATAACTCACTGTCGGTTGTCATAGTAAGTCACAATAACAACTTCTTGTCATCTTGTTAGTGTCATGTCATCATAGATTACCATGGCAACCGATAATAATTCTTGACTTTAATACCATACGCTAAAAAAATCTAACGAGGAAAATAAGAAACGGTAACGCTTGCTTGGGAAGTTGCGGACAAACTATAATTTGACCTGAAGGAGACTTGAATGTGACAGTCCATTACTGTGCACTGAACACTTAAAGTGCTTCAATTTCAATTTAAAAACAATATTAAAAAATGGAAACCAATCTTCCGAGGTGAAAGTAAGTTCTGCTAATTGTTCTAATGTGTCCACACGTAGCAATCAAAGTTGGCAACTGTGTGCATAGTTAAGAATATTTAATAGGAATTCAGCAATCGGGCTGCTGAAAATGACGGGCCGGTTGGCGTGGTTTGTAAGATACTTGCTTTTCACACCGCAGGTCGTGGGTTCGATTCCCACCCAGAACAGACATTTGTGTGCATGAACATGTCTGTTTGTCCAGAGTCTGGGTGTAATTTATCTATTTAAGTATGTATTTACAAAAGAAAAGTAGTATATGTAGTAAATCAGTTATCTGGTTGCCATAGCACAAGCTCTGCTTAGATCAGATGGCCGTGTGTGAATGTGTCCTAGGATATTAAAAAAAAATCTAACACTGCCAATCTATGTAAATTATTGTATTGTATTAAAACGTAATAGTCACTCAGTATTTCGCCTCTCCCGTGACGTTTGAATATATTTACTGAACTTACTACACGTCTGTGTGTCCCGATGATATTGTAATAAAATTTTCTATCATGTCATATTTTATTGACGATATAAAAGTTGTTACCAATTTGTCAGGTGCGTGCAGACGAGATACCTGTTATGTGATATGTGTGGGAGTATCAATTTAGACTATGGAGCTTTTATTACTTATTTTCCTTGCGGCCTTTTTTCGTAAATCCCTACCAATATTATAAATGCGAAAGTAACTCTGTCTGTTACGCTTTCATGCCTCAACTACTAAACGGATTTAAATTGGGTACAGACATAATTTAGACTGTGAGGTAGGATTTATAATTGTATGTAAAAAATTAAAATTCCTGCCCAATGTCACTATTCCACGCGGACGGAGTCGCGGGCACATCTAGTATTCAATATTTTTTATTTTATTTTAGGGAAATTATCGACTACAATATAGGATACAATAGGTAACAGAGTAAATAACAAAAAATTCACTTACAAATTTCTCTTAAAATCTCAAATTAATATTAAAGTAAGCGCAGCACATACGATACAATTATATTATAGTTTATAATTATAAGCTACTAGTAATACTTGACATTAATTAACACAATGATATATACGTATTTTCGGTTCCTAATAAGTTACAGTGAGTTGCCAAATGATACGCCTAGTACTAATAATAAGTGATTCTGAGCTAAGATTCTATTCTAAGGGAATAATAATAAAACGTGATCAGAAAACAAAAAGAAGCACCGCTTCATAATTAATAGAAAATAACAAATAACATGGAGTAGGTACCATAAGTATGGTTTCTGTATTGAGAGAAGTAATCAAGACTGTGAAGCGCAAGTTATTGTTAGGTAGTATTATCAATTGTTCTTATAGGTTAGGCAGGTATTTGTCAAAGAAGCAATTGGCAAGTAGCCTTTTCACCACTGCGAGACTGTTATGGAATAAGTCAAGGTCAACGTTGCCTTCTCCAGCTATTTCATTAAACAATCTACATGCACGTTGATTAAATGAATTCTGACGATAATTTGTCTTGGCTTTTGAAATATATAATAAGGGACTAATACGGAATGTTCTATATCTAATTCAATATACCTGTTCATTTTACAGGATTTATTCTGACAAAATTCATTTAAATTTACCAGTGACGTGAAGACAGTACAGGTATTTATTTCGATAACCTCTGTTACACTGGTTAATTAGCTATCTCATTGAACAGAAAATTTACAAAGAGTAAAAGAATATAACAGAACATAATAGACCGTAGCAGCATTCTAGTGATACGCTATGTGCTATCAATGCTGTAACCTGCATGGATCGTTTATTTTTAAAGTGATTCTTCAAATGTCTAAACTTTTACAATATAAATAATAAAATGGCGTATAGGTTAATAAGATAGAAATATTAATCTATATTCATTTTGATTATTTAGATTTGTTTTAGATAAGTTTACATAAAATAATTGTCGCTCACATTTCCGGTTTGCCGGAAATGTATGAGTACGGTACTGAAACGTAAAGTTGCGTAGCTGACTTTAGACAGCAAGAGTCTTTATAAGCACTTGTCAAAGGAGACTCAGTTTGTACTCCTGTCAACGATCGTGACAACACCTCTTGAGGCCCCAGCCTTGACCGATTGTTATAAAGAGTTGTATATAGTGTGTGCAGTGGAAATATTAGGCTACAACCTGTGTGAGATATCATAATTGTGATTATAATCATGTGTATTGCTGTGAGAATCCGGAGGGTAAGCGCACAACGGATTTCCGTTCTCACCCCGTGAACTCCAAGTAGGCTCTCGATATATCTCAATGTTTTTGCATCTTTCATTTTTCAGACTTCTTACCCGTAAACTAAAATGTTAGAAGTTAGCTAGTTAGAAGTCAAATAAAATAAATAAATAGTGTTAATTGAACTGATTTAACATGAAAAAATGGTAAAGGCGTAAATTTCTCAGAATTTATGTCAGTAATTCACTTAAAGATACTTCAGTTAAGTAAATTCTATTCAATCAGCGAAGCGTTCTTTGCGAGTTTTCCATTTAATCAACCCGGATTTTCTTCGTGCGTTAATTTATTATCTTGATAAATAATTTAGATATCAAAGATTCGCCCACGCCGTACCTGGCAATTATTGGGGTCATCCATTGAAGGGCCTCGTTGTCACGTTTTATTTTGTTAAATATAAAATAAGTAACAAAACTAAAAACCTTTTTTTCCTGTCTATTCCTTCCATTAAAGGTAGGCAATGTATCTGCAACACATTTGCTTGTTGCGGATGTCTATGGGTCTCCCCCGCGGTTATTCCATCGCGGTGAGCGGGTGCATGGGGGTGCCATTGCTGTCGGCGGAACCATGAGATATCTCGGTCTCGTCCTCACAGCCGATGGGGGTTCGGTGAGCATTTTCGGATACTGGCACCAAAGCTGGTGAAGTATGCGGGAATGCTCACCAGGCTGCTCCCCAACTGCGGGGGGGCAAGCGGTGCGTGCCGCCGCCTGGACGACGGTGTGGTGCGCTGTAAGGTGCTCTACGGAGCGCCCATATGGGCGACGAGGCCCCTGAGCAGGGAGAATATGGTCCTGCTGCGACGTGCGCAGCGGACCATGGCTCAGAGGGCCTCCAGGGCATACCGCACCGTGTCGTACGAGGCGGCGTGCCTTATCTCCGGAAGCCTCCCCTGGGACCTCGAAATCGGGGTTCTAGCGGAGGTTTACCGGAGAATAGCCCTGATGCGGCAAAGAGGCGAAGAACCCCTCCCGGAAGAGATTGTACGCTGGAGGAGAGAAGGTCGCGACGATCTCTTCCGGCGATGGGAGGAGAGATTGATGGACGCCTCGGTAAGCAAACGGCTTGTCGAGGCCGTCCGCCCCATCCTGCGCCAGTGGGTGGAGGCGAGGCACCGGGAGCCGACTTACTTCCTGACGCAGCTTCTCACAGGGCACGGCTGTTTTGGCCGTTACCTATGCGTGGTTGTGGGAATTGAGTCGGAACCCGGATGCCACCATTGTGCGACCGGCGACGTGGATACGGCCGAGCACACGCTCGCCGTGTGCACGGGCTGGGACGCCCAACGTACCACGCTCACTGGCGTGATTGGGCGAGATTTGTCGCTGCCGGCCGTCATACGATCGATGGTCGGCAGCGAACGGAGCTGGGCCGCCGTCGCCTCGTTTGCACACGAGGTGATGGCGGCCAAAAGAGAGGCCCTGCAGGAACGCGAACGCGCCAGCGAAACTTTGCCTCCCCGCAGGGCCCCAACTAGGGGCCGCCGGCGTGCAAGATACGCCGCGGCCCTACAGCCGTAGCGCGACGGGTCGGGGGATCTGTTGACGACGTGGCGGATGCCCCCCTTCGTGTGTTCCGAGGGGGGCAGCATCTTAGGGCGATGGGGGGGCTTGATATCTGACCCCTCCCTACACATGTCGAGCCCCTACCAAGGGGCCCCCCCTAGCCGGGCCGTGGATAAACTTACATACATAGATGCCTAGGCTTGGTCGGGCGAAGGAGAACACCGCGGGGTTTAGTGGGTAGTCCGGCCCTGCCGGGAGTCCCACACGAAGTCGTCCCTGCTGCCCCCGTAGCACGGACGGCGAAGTGCGTAAATGTATTCCCAGCGTAAAAAAAATGTCTATGAGTGAAATGAAAGAAATGAGTATTGAGAAGATATTTCATTTGGAGTGGCGATTGAACGATTAAAGTACAATTTTATATATCTTTTAGGTTTACTTGATATTATGATTCAGGAGTTTTTTTAATATTTTTTGTTAATTTGGTTAATGTGCGCATTATATAGAAGTCTGTAATTCTGCGAATCTGTCAAAAGTTTAAATCAACGATCATTCAAATGATGAGAAATCTGATAGATGTTGGTATACGTCAAGATGTGTGCAGTAAGCCGCGTCACTCCGTCTGCGACGGATTTGTGCTGATGTGGGCGGCGCTCTGAGCGACAGCTTGTCACCGAGATATTTGTTCGATATATTTTCACCGTTTGCATACTTCACACAGATTTCACCAATATATTTACCGTATCCCTGTAGTTTCAGGAGAAATCTTTGCTATTTTTTAGATAGAAATTGGTGACCGATTTTTATTGATGATATTTCGATGATCAATATATATAATAATACAATCAAACCCTTGCAGACCCTAAAATGATTAAAACTATAACTCGATCCATTTTTAAGTAACTAGTGACCCGCCCCGGCTTCGCCCGGGTACCACTAATTATGTTGATCCGATCGCTACCAAACACAGGAATGTGCCAATCTGGACAATCCCTGTAAATTGCATCGAAATCAGTCCTGCCGTTTCGGTGTCCATAGGTCTATAGGAAACATACATTCTTCGCTTTTTATATAGTATTTTATTTTCATAAAAAGTATCCCATGTTACTTCTAATACCTCCAAGAATATGTGTACAAAGTTTCATGGTGATCGGTTGCGTAGTTTATGCGTGAAAGAGTAGCATACAAACTTACATTCACGTTTATAATTATAATATTAGTAGGGATTTCCCATATTTTCTGACAAGTCTGTCATAATAATACACTTGAAATATTATCGAAGTGAGATTTTACCATTTCAATATTATACTAACTTAAACAGTTCTGACCATAGATATAGAAATTATCTATGAAAAATGTTAGGTATATACAAATATCATTTATATCTGTAACGCAATAATTAATATGTCAATTATAATTAAATAAATGCTTTCAAATTTAATTAGTTTATTAAAGCTTGTTTCTATATGCTCGTGGCATGTTCGCTCTGCAGACATCCACGACACAGAACGTGAGTAAGCAACAATCGTTTGACACGGCTCGTAAGCAGAGATTAATGTAGTTTTGTACTTACTGGCTCCCGTCGAGTTTAGCTCCCTTATTGAACTTGTTTTTAGACCTTAGCGCGGTGCCGTAGACATATATTATATACTGTATATTGTACAAAATACTAAGGCATAGACGCCATGTGTGGTACATCGTAAAAGTGAATTAATTAATGATAAAAGCTTGGAATAAAGTTGCTTTATTGTGGCATCTTTACTGAGTAATGGTTACACTTTGTGGATCGTTACATTATCTACACATGCTTTCATATTTCACATATTTTATCTTTATATATTAATTTAATACACAGTATCTTACGTAGATAAAATCAGATGAAGATAAAAATAGTTATTGTAGGTGAAAATATGTGAATACACGTTCCGATATTAATATTTTATGTAATATTTAAATGGAATCCATCAATATTCAAGCCGTTATATGGATTAAGCCGCTTCCCAAACAGAAGCTCGTAATTGCGAGAAGTTTTAATAGGATCCGACGAGGCCGGCTCGGCAAGGCGATTGCCTCGTGCTAACTCACTGGACGAGATTTCAAAGAACTAGTTTTTAGTGTTTTATAAAAAAAAACAATAAAAACTTCTAAAAGCGTCTGATTTAAGGATTTCGGTTTCGAATTGTACTACTAGTTAGGAAATTTTGTTTTTCTGAAACTTCTGTACGAAATAAATCACAGATAAATTAATGCAAGTGATTTTATTAAACCAATTTTATTCATTTAAAATGAATACAGAATGGAAACATTTAATATTCTCACAGGTTGTAATCAGACCTCCTTGGTATTGTTCAATAGGGTATACAAAGTACGGTCTGAATATCGAATTGAAAATTGGCCTTTGTAGAGACAGTAAGTATAACTATATCGAAAGCAAAATGTTCAAATGAAATTTTATTTGGACAAGTTAAAACGTTTTATTTTAACTCCTAACTGCACTCGAATGGCTTGCAAATTGATTTTTGATTCCTAATTACATCGTTTAGAAGAAACAAAACTGTTAATCTGTCTGCGAAGTCTGGCCAGCCGGCCATTACTAACAGGTTTCTAAAGTGATGTTTATGGTATTACAAAATCCTTATTAAATTACTAGACTTAATAATAATAAATCAGCCTTTTCTAGAATGTTCCCCACTGCAGGGACACAGGCCTCCTCTCCGAGAGGGGGAATGAGCCGTACTCCCCCACGCTGGCCCAATTGGTTGTTGGATGTAACATGTCTTCGAATTTGGTGGTTCTAAGAACATGCCAATTTTGTCACGATGTTTTCCTTCACCGATTTTGGAGCAGTAATGATGAATAAATTACACAAAGCCTGCCTGCCTGGGTTCGAGCCCGCAACCACGTAAGTTACCCTGACCCGCTGAGCCACCACTGCTCCGTACCAGAATTATTTTCGACGAAAACTTTGATTTAGAATTTATAGGTTTAAATATTTATGTAAAAATCAAATACTGAAAATACATAAATCAATTTTAATCAGTTGGTTTGTCTTTGTATCTCTAGCTTCCTGTGGTTAGGTCGACAGGAAACTTGAACAGGGAGCGTCGAAACAGTACTACTGCGGACCAAAAATTAATTTCGTTATCTCTGCCAATTCAACTGACCGCGGGCTGTCTCAACTAATCAATGGTATATATATTACGTAATACGAGCAAGTTCTTTCATCCATACATTACGATCCCCGTTGATTCAATTACCTGGATTGAATGAGTCGCTACTAACGATATTAGTTGGACGCGTGAAGCCCGCTGCACAGTGTGCTTTTATGTGGGCACGTGGGTATTATGTACTGCGCCAATTCAATCTTTGTTCATAAGTCCTCAATTAAATTTTGTATTAATACTTATATTTGTAAGTCGCTAAACAAAGTATGCTAATGTGATTTTTCTGACTGGCCATTTGTAGCTCTTCTTAAATTTATATTTTAACGCCTTAACTGATCGTATGTGTATTGTAACAACCATATTAGATGTAGATTCATAAGAAGGGCCTAAGCACAATTCTTAAATGTAAGAAATAATTAGTGAGCTAAAATGGTACACGAGTATTACTTTCAGCAGTTCTTCAAACGCGATGGATTCGGAATTCGTTTTTGGTATTGTAACCAAAAACAAACAAAATCAACACGTCTGTTAGAATGTCGGTCCGTCACGTACAAATTTAATTTGGTAATTTAATTTTCTCTAACGATTGTTGCGAATATAATTTTATTTGACTAAATATAAAAAGTGTATATCAAATGAGAACAGGTTGTTGCTGTGCTCGTTATAAATGTGAGGCCGACCAAGTATTTCATTGTTAAATTGGCAATTAAGACTGTAATATACAGTATGTAGTTTCAGGAACATGCCTTATCACTGTTGCTGGGAACATTCAGTGCAATAACTCTGTTGTTAATGTTGGCTTACAGTGTCGCATCGCAATCTGTTGTAGCCCCGGTATACAAGCACCGATGTGGGTAACATATTACTAATTGTGTAGTCGACGTGTCATCGATTTCACGTGACAAATCTAATATCATAAACATTTTACCATAGATTTATTTACTTCCAGATACAATACAACATTCAAAAGTGAAGCTGGATTGTTGGCAAGTTTACCAGCGTAACGGCGTTACCCCAAAAATGGGGAGTATGCTTAACATTATAAAATATTACTTTGGAGTTTTAGAAATAATATTTAAACGGTGTCTATAATAAACTATTGTAAGTAAATAAAAATGTTTTGGTGAACTACATCAAATAAAACCAGTGAAATCATACAAATCTCCAAATAGTGATATTTACCTACAAATAATGACTCGGGGCCACAAGCCTCCTGTCAAAACATATCTCACAGAAAAGGATTGTGAGCCCAATCTGAAAAATTAAAGACAATCTTCCGACAATTTCGCAAAAAGGTTTCCTGCAGAATCAGATCCCGCCCTGATCCCTTTATACTCGAGAAATATATTTTCACTATATTTACTCTCTGTATGAATACCATCTGAAAGGAGTGCGCGCCATTTATTGGATATAATAATGAATTAGAGGCTCTCAGATAATGACTACACAGAGCACAGACTATACAATAATACAGGATTCATGTCCAAGCGATTGGAGCAAACATGGATGGATTGAGAATCCCTTTTTAAGAGGAACAGTGGTGGATCAGCGGTTTAGGCCCCGACTTACGTACTGTAGGTTGCGGGTTCGAACCCAGGCCTTAAAAGTAAACAAAGGTGTGATTTATTTCATTACCACTGCTCCAAAAACGGTGAAGGAAAACATCGTGAGGAAACCGGCATGTTCTTAGAACCACCAAATTCTAAGACATGTGACATCCGACAACCCGCACTGAGCCAGCGTGGTGCGTTACGGCTCATTCCCACTCTCGGAGAGGAGGCCTGTGTCCCTGCAGTGGGGAACATTCTAGAAAAGGCTGATTTATTATTATTATTATATATATATATATTTAGCGTTTCTTGGCAAATATTTAAACAGTTATTTATAATAATTCTGCAATATGATAATAAATAAAAGTGTAATACTAAATATATTTGTGCAGCTAACCGAATGCTTTTCGCTCTATATAAGCTGTATAATAGCATGTGTCGTGCTATTACTATAAACTTGAAACTAGTTCGAACAAGCTTAGCGCTATAAAATTTTATTTCCCACGAGCTGCAGAATTTAGCGCGTTAAAGGAATGCAAGCAGAAGGTACAAACAGCGCGGAGTGGTAGCCACTTCCTCCTTATGTCCGCACTTTAATATATACATAACACTTACGTCGTCGTCGTACTTTGTGTTGACCTCAAATGAAGTGGGAAATTGGCAGTATGTGTTGTTGTAGGTACGTACAAGAACTCAAACAAAGCGCTTGCTTGCAGAGCTTGGTCTTCTAAACATCAATGACATTTTCATAAATTTTAAGATTTGTCTTATTGTATGACGACATACGACATTATTTATTATAACAAAAGCTTCGAACCGATAACCTAACGTTAAATGTATGAAGCTGTCTTCGTACAGTTTAGTTGGGATTACAGGCGAGACGAAATATCTGCCGCATAAGCAAATATATTTTATTCTCTGGTCTGGTTTTATGTATGTTATGTCATTGATTGATGGGCCGATTGGCGTGGTTAGGAACTAGCTTTACGCCGCAGGTCGTGGGTTTGATTCCCAACCAGGTCCTGAGTCTGGGTGTAATCATATATTTCAGTATGTATTTACAAAACAAAAGTATATGTAGTATATCAGTTGGTTGTCATAGCACAAGCTCTGCTTAGTTTGGCATCAGATGGCCGTGTGTGAATATGTCCTAGGATATTATTGATGCCGTATCATTTGACAGTGGTTGCCTGCAACAACAGCATCTGTTGCACGAATGGGTCGGCTCTTCCCTTTCCCATTTTTTCCTACAAAGGATAGGATGGGAAGAGGATGAGGATTAGACGGGGGAGAGGAGGAATAGGAAGGGGGAGTATCCTTTTGCCTGTCTGTTCCTTCCTACGTCCGTAAAGAGCGGAAAACACATCTGCGACTGGTTTGCTTGTTGCGGATGGCTTTGGGTCTGCTTCGCTTGACGTTGGGTTCCTTTTTCGTATTCTAAATTTTTGTCTGTTTGTAACTTTAAGTCTGGAAAGGTTTACTTTAATTGTTAATAGCTGGCAACTTAATATTAAACTATTAATAAAAAGTGGCCTTTGATATACGTCGACCTGTTGTAAAATTATGAATGAATTCCCTTCCGGAGTAATTGCGCAATTTGCCTACGTACTCTCATGTAAATGGCTAATAACATTAATTAATTGCTGTACTTTGTTATCTAAATGTAAGTTAATGCCTGAGTAAAAGTCAAGTGATCACGTAAATAATTATAATTACAAGGCCTCTTCTTTATCCATCTGTGCGTTATTAACGTAACGAATAACGTTATAATTGTGATATCATCTTAACAGCCGGAGACATTAAAATTAATTAATTTGTTCACAGTAACTTTGTGTGTTCACAGTGCTATTAAGGAAATACGCGAGGCCAAGTATTCGTGAGCGTAGTATACAGGTACAATATTTATCCTGAGGTATATATTACGGATATACCTCTACTTGAAAAAGTAAACAAAATAAGTGATACAACATTATACTAGAAATTTTGTATTAAAAGTAAATTAGATTACATATATAGTACTAACCGCCCCGGATTCGCACGCACTAAAAAATCGGGTATAAAACGTCGTTCGTCGGTTTAAAAGATCGTTTTAGTAGCATCGAAATCTATCCTAGACAAACATCGTGACACGATTTTTTAATGAGATAGTCGATAGCACTCTGAGATAACACACTTTTCTAACAGTGAAATAATTTGAGATTACCCCCGACAACCTCACAAACCTTACCTCTTTATAATATTAGTATACAGTAAATTTAATATAAATATAATAAATCTGCCTTTTTTAGAATGTGTGAGCCGTAATCCACCATGCTGGCCCAGTGCGGGTTTTTGGATGTCACATGTCTTCGAATTCTGTGGTTCTAAGAACATGCCGATTTCCTCACGATGTTTTCCTTCACCGTTTTTGGAGCAGTGGTTATGAAATAAATTACCCAAAGTAATGTGCCTGCTTGTGTTCGAACTCGCGACCTACAGTAATATATCGGGGCCTAGACCACTGAGCCACCACTGCTCAAATAAAGTAATAGTAAATTAAATACAAAAGTGTAATATATCATAAAACCTACATAATATAACATAATATAATATACTAGTGACCCGCTCCGGCTTCGCACGGGTACCTCTTATTATGTTGATCGCTACCAAACACAGGAACACCTGCTGTGAAAATCTGAACTATCCCTGTAAATTTCATCGAAATCGGCCCAGTCGTTTCGGAGTCTATGGGCAACATACATAAATCGCTTTTTTCATACTATTTTTTTTTATAAAAGTATCCTATGTTACTTCTAATACCTACAAGAATATGTGTACAAAGTTTCATGATGATCGGTTGAGTAGTTTTCGCGTGAAAGCGTAACAAACAAACTTACATTCACATTTATAATATTAGTAGGGATATGTATAATATAATATACTATGTTGGCAACTTAATAAACTCTGTCTGTACTTTGTAGTCTCGCTCACAGAGATTGCAATATTATCCCACACATTTAATATGGCTCAAGTGAGCAACTTCCGGGAAGCCTTAACTTGTAAACTTAACGATATGCGAGCAATATGCAAAGTCCAGCTGTTTAATATCACGAGGTAGAGAGAAATTAAACGAGAGACACTATTGGTAGCTGCCGATGAGTTGAAATATAAAAAAATAGTCCTTGTGACGTAGATACCATTAAGTGATCCCTCGAGCTTGGTTTATCTTAAATTACGGTGTAATAGATAACGTTTTATTTAATACCTTCATGTATAACAAAATGGATTTAATAATAACCTAGTATCATGTAAAATTGTCGCAATAAACATTTCAATATTACAATAAACATTTCAATATTACGCTGAAACAGAAACTAAATAGTTGAAATGAGTTATTAAATTCTGTTTCAGTTAGATGCAGTAATGTCTGTCCGTGAATTTAAACGTACGTCAACAAAATACACGAGTTATATTCAGTTAACATTCTAAATGTCCCAGCTCGGAGAAAAGCACATTGCATTCAGTATATATTACCATACACATCAGCCGACCATTGTGATGTGTGCGCACAAAAACTTTATGCCAGCGCTAAAACAATACATTTGCGGGATCTCGCTGCGTACACATGAACTTTTATAAACTTTAAAATTTAATATGTTATGTATTTAACGTGTTTTAATATTTTTTTGGAATAAATAGCTAATAATAATAAATTTGTGGAATGGTCTGTCCTCGGCGGTATTTCCAAACCAGTATGACTTAGGGTCCTTCAAGAAGCGAGCCTATCTTTTTCTTAAAGGCCGGCAACGCATCTACAGTTCCTCTGGTGTTGCGGGTGTCCATGGGCGTCGTTGATCACCTCGGTGTTCCCGCCGCTCGCTTGCTCCCTTCTCTTATAAAAAAAATAAGCTGTGTAACGTCTTTAACCGAAATGGAATAGGCAGACTCAGAATGGTACAGTGGTATTATAACAAATTACTAATGTCAAAAAACTGTTGGGGGGAGATTCGTTAGACGCAATCCTATTTTTATGACGGTGTTATGTTGCGGCTATCATTTATTCAATAAATTCGATGTTAAGATCGTATTACACGTATGAATTAGGTAACATTAATAAATATCTATCAAGTTTTTTTATCTTGACCACTGAACATTGCCCGAGTTTATCACAATATTGATACAGAATGAAGAAAAAGGTACATACATTACGCAACCAGAACACTAATGGCCGCTACACACGACAGTGATATATCGCAGCGGTTCGAGTCGATCGGACATGCCTATAGGATCAACACGGCAACGGTGCGACGATTTTCTTTTGTTCATGTTTCAATTTTAAGGAATGCTTAAACAAAAAAAATAACTTAGCTTATGGTGTCACGATAGCTTCTAAAAGAAAGTATTATAATAAGTATTATTTTAATATTCACTCAAAGGGATTGGTATAATTATCTAATGAACGAGAAAATGCACTTAAACCTTTTATCGCGATCACGAGACATGCAATGAGCGTTCTCGAGTTACCTGCAAAAATATTTAGCTACAGCTCACGCTGGTATGAATGTTAGTCAAACTTACTTCCTTCTCATACCCAGCTCGTATACATGTTCGATAAAACTGCGCGACTGCACCGACAAATGTTCTCGTGTGGAGCGGCCTTAACTTTGTTATGCCGTCAGTAAATTAATGATGGGCGCTTTCTGAATAGAATGATAAGCCTACGAGGAAAGCTTGCCCATTTGACGTCAGAGGATCTATTCCTAATTTGAAATGGTAACGAATGAAAGCTATTAATAACCCGAGCATTGAGAGCATCGGTCGGATTTTTGGAATGAAATTCCGAATGGAATTGTAAATTTGATACTCTAATGGGAACTTTTCGTACATTGTCCGTACATTGTACAAGTCCTTAAAGGCATTTCTATATCTAATATTTTTTCTATATATAATATCTAGAGTTTAAACGCTTAAAAAGTCCAGTTAACTCATTTTGCTTAAAATTTCGCGAAGATTCCTAATGTGAGGGGGTTTTATAGTGATTGTAATCTATACTAATAAATAAGATTGAAGTGTCTGTATGTAATAATCAAAATAACATTTCCATACTCAATACACATGATGTATGTATGTACATACGGTACTTATAACGAAAATACATTTTTAAAATTTTTGTCTGTCTGTTTATTCCGAGTAATCTCCGAAACGACTGAACCGATTCGAATGGGACTTTTACTGGAAGGTAGCTAAGATTGTCGGGATTCAAATAGGCTAATTTAATTTAAGGAAAATATTTAGGGTTCCGCGCAAAAAGTGAAAAACTCTCTAAATTGTTCTCTCGAGGTTATTTTCAAGCGGACGAAGTCGCAGGAAACCGCTAGTCTGTGATAAAATAATATTTATTGGAATTGGAAAAAAAAATTTCACTAGAAAGTAACAACAAAAGCGATTTAACTTCAACAAAGATATGGTTTATGGCAATATATTACGCAAAAATTGACTACAAATTTTGGAGAATCATTTATTTCAGTATAAGGCTTGTAAGAGACTGGATTCTTCCCACGATTAGCCTTTTTGAACTCCCGATATTTCGGCACAGTTGCATGCGCCATGGTCACGGGCTGAATTTATTCCAGGCTATGCGATTTTTTTCTTCATGTGAGAAGGGGGCAAACGAGCAATCACCTGATGTATAGTGAGCGCTGCCCATAGACATTCGCAACAAGCTAATGTGTTGCAGATGTTGTAATGGACTGAGGAGGGCATAGACAGGAAAATGGATATTCCCTTTTCCCCTTTAATCCCCTCCCCGTCCAATCCTATCTGTATCTATGCGGTCTGTATCGCAACGTATGTAGTATTAAATTAAAAAGTATGTGCTAGTAGTTTTAACCGACGTGGTTGCTTTGATATACCTTAAAATGAAAAATCAAAGAATGGAACATAATGTAGTTTAGTCATTGCAATTATTGTTCTACTTCTTAAGTGCACGATCGTTTATAAATCTAATTTTAAATCGAAATAAACGCAGATGTACTTATTAGTGAATATTGCAACGTTAACCTGACTATAGAACTCAGAGGTAGGCATGTGGGACACACTTGACTGATCTGTGCCAAAGATTAAAAAAGCTTCCTGTGCACTTTCAGTATAAAACTAACTACTAAGTAACTCAAAGACTAATAAATGCTTTGCTTTTTCATCTTTCTATAAATTTGGGACTAAAGTGACTTGATTTTCATTTGCATTGCATGAAAACAAACTGTCTTAATATCCAAGAAAGACAAAACAAATCATTTTGAAGCAAATTAACATGTGCTAAGGAAAACACATATTTAACAGTGCCCACAATAACATCTGTTGCACTGCAGGGCCCACTTGAGTAGTACCATCACCACACCTAATACCACGACCTCACAGAAGTGAGTCGTGAAGTAGAACTGATGAGTAAGGTGCCTAATTCTAGTCCTCTTCTCTTTTATATCTTTAGGATGGGATGGGAGAGGGAAATAGATTTGACAGGTGAGGGGATGTCCTTTTTTCTTTTCACGATCTCATTAGGCTGTTGCAGATGCCCATAGGGATCGGTCACTGAACGTGGAGAACCACTACCTTGTTCCATAAAGGAATCTAATCTTCAAAAACAAGAATATTTTGGTGTCAATAATTTGAATACAGATGTTTGTGTCAAAGAAATGTCTGTCAAATCTCACTATCAATACGTGACAGGAATTTGTTATGGTTTCATTTATTTGCGTTACTTTTCTCACCCGTAAATAATAATATTTTTACAAAGAGCAAAATAAACGTAGGGCTTATACGTGTGAACTTGTAAATTCTAGCCTTTTAAGATGTAATGGCAAATTATATTTTTTACAATTACAATAAAGAAAATTATGAAGAAGAAAAGCCGAAACCTTCCAAAACGAAATAACATAAAGCAGACTTAATTTAATCGGGGAAATAAAAATGTCTAATAAAATGTCCTGAGTGCGGAAGAATTTGTCATATAATTTAATAAAGCTCAAGGGAGGATCAAATTATATTATTGCGCCACTTTTTAAATACAGTAGACAGTACAGTACGAAAAGGTACATTTAATATTAATAAAAAAAATTGAAAAACGAAACGAGACTTTGTTTCACAGCAAGATGTGATTTTTGTAAGCAAAGGTTTTTACGTTAGAATTTGTAAATTCCCAAATATTTTCGAAAAATATTTTTTTCTCATATTGCGTTATAGCTATCCATGTTACAAAAATTTACTTCACTTTATCTCATCATTTCCACAAAATTACGCTATTTAATACGAAAAGTTTAAAAAGTGTAATGGCCATCTTGTATGGCAAATGACGTTCGTTTAGACGTAACAAGGTATAGTTAGTTTGTAAGAGAATGAGATGTATACACCATGGAGCTGGTAAACAGAGAAAGAGAAACTGAGCGACAACTTTGTTATCGACGGAGGTAGGAAATAACGAAAGAGAAAGGGAGAAAGAGAGAGAGATAAATTTAAGCACTTAAAGAAACCTTTTAGTAAATATAGAAATTGCTGGATTCAATATATAATAAAAGATAATATAAGAAAGATATAGAAGAGTGGGGAAATGAGAGGGAGAGAGACGCAGAGAGAAAAGTAGAGAGCGGAGAGTAAGGAGAGAGAGAGACACACGGAGACAAATAAACCGAGAAAGAAGAAGATGAACTGAAGTGCTTAAAGTAACGTTTTAGTAAATATACAAATTGCTTCAATAAAAATAAACGTTATGCTTTTTCGCTTCATAAAAACCAATTTCTCTGGTTAAACAGCGGCTCTGTAGCGAGCCGCTGTTTAACCAAGGCAATTTGGTGCTCGAATGGATCGGCTGTTCCGGTGAAATACCACGAACTAACGGAAGACAGGCGTTAAGTAGAAGTATTTCTGCGTTACATCTGATCATTGAGGTGCTGAAGGCAAATCCAAGTCTATCCTATCATTTTCCAATGGGAAAGGGGAAAGGATTCCATGGGGCAGGGAATGGAGAGAGAAAGGAATCTGTCCATTAAAGGAAGGCAACACATCTCGAACACAATAGTTTGTTGCAGTTGACAATAGGCAGCGGTCACTTATCGGCTTAACAGCTTACTCGTTCGCCTCCTTTTTCTATATAAAAAGTCTAGTATGAAATCCAAATCCGCTTATAAAGTTTCAAATAATGTCGTATTTTAAAGTAAATAGAGCCATTGTGCGGGAAGAGAACGGAAAGTACAAAATGTATTGTGTCTATGTGTGGGACTTCCCCGTGCGATTCGGCCGCGTTGTTTGAGACGATAAAATTTTATTTTTCTTAAACTTTGTACATTCACCGGAGCGAATGAGGACAAACAGTAATAGTGGATAGAGTTGCCTTCGAATGCAACTAAATTCTAATTTGTTCAGAAACTAACTACAGGGTGTTGGCAATTTTCGCTTGATTTAATTATTATTTTCTGTTTTTTTTAAAATCTTTTCTATTGAATATGGTAACGCAAGTCATTTATAATATATTGAATTATTTATTCGGAAATTTACTAACACATTACTTTGTTAACAATTAAGTTCAACCAAACCCGCCGACAGTCTGAAAACTTTTAGGTGAATTTTGGTAACGCGCCCACATATTATACAACCCATTGCATGAACTCCGTATGAAGCTCCGTAAGTCTGGAAACTTATATTAGCTCTTTAATAAATATGTTATGTCTTTTAAATTAATATACCAAGAGACATTGAGCAGTAAGCTTAGGTGTTCGGATACAAATGACAGTTTATAGAATTTTATGTTTATCATACAATCACAATTGCCGAATGTTGCTAGAATCAACAGAAAATTAATTTAATAGTGTATTTTAACCGGCCCTTTTTCGACGCCTTAAATATAGACATTGGTAGATATTGGATTTTATGTCGCCCACGCGGCTTAGCAAGCACTTTTAATTCAATTTCGTTACGTGATTTGATGAATACAAAATATATATCAACATTATAAAATACGTGTTCAAAATTAGATAAATACGTAACCTCGTCTTGTCTCCTGTGTCTCGTACAATATCTCGATACAATGGGAATCAATATAAGAAAGATCAGACTTCTATTAATGAAAAAGCGATTACATATTGTCAATGCGTATTGATTATTGACATGAACGACCGCTATTCGTCCAGACAGGTAACGCTCTGAGGTAGCTCAAGAAGCAATATGATATTCATGTTTTATTTTTAGTTTATATGATATTATATTTTTCGGTTCAATTACTTGATATAGTACTTAGCGAGAGACTATTTAGTTACAAATGGCTCACACATACTTTTATTAATACATTTTAAATACATAACCTAACCTATGGTTGTAGATAAACGACAGTGTTGTGCTCAGTAACTCCACCTAGTCGGTAACGGAGACATTATCTTGTATGTAATACCATTACTGAACGACACAAAAACTAGTGTCTACATATAACATGCTTGTGAGATGTGATTTGCGATTCAGACAAAACTTACTTCATGGTTTGGAGTATTGAAATATTACAGTAATTAAAAAAAAAACAAATAAAATGTTATTTATAGACTAAATGATAACAGTGTGCTAAGCTCAGGGTGAGTGCCTTTGGCGACCGGGGAGTTTTAGAACCACCACCAAGTCGCACTGGGTCACATCCGATGGAACTCAACTAAAATCAACAATCGAGGTCAAGCGCTCGACTCAATGTCGGACTTACTCGACTTCGAAATCGTGGCGCCCACAGAGCCTACGCACTACCCCCACATAGTGGATCACACACCGGATGTTCTTGATATTGCTATCGTTAAAAATATCAACCTTACCCTGCGTGATGTCGAAGTAATTCACGAGCTTCACTCGGATCACCGACCAGTTATACTACGGCTAGGGTCTTCTGCACCAGCCTCGCCCCAAACAAAGACTATCGTGGACTGGCACAAACTTAGTGCTAAGCTACAAAATATTAACTCTCCGCAATTAGATTCCATTCCCGATCAAATAATTAATACACAAGAATCTCTCACAAGTCATATCCAAACTACCATCGAGGACTGCTCGAGGCAGGTCCCAGAGATGGATAACCATCGCTGGGAGCTGCCTCCGGACGCCAGTGACTTGCTGAGACGTAAGAATGCGGCCACCCGAGCTTACGATATGTATCCCACCGAATCGCACCGCAAGCGGCTACGTAAACTACAGCGTGAATCGAAAGCACGCATAGCCGCCCTCAGGAACGAAAGGTGGGACTCAACCCTTAATAGTATAAAGCCACTCAAAGGCGACACGTATTCCATGATGCCGCCGCTCTCACGTCCAAACATGACGCCAGCCATGCTGGATGAAGAGAAAGCAGAATGTCTGGCTGTCAGCCTCGAAGCCAGTAGCTTACCGGTCGACCCTGTTCACCTCCGAATGGTGGACGGCGAGGTCGATCGGCGAAAACAAGAACCACTTCGCGACTCCGTTCCCCCGGTAACATGCGATGAAGTCGAGAAGGTAATTAAAAACTTACGTCCACGGAAATCTCCCGGTTCAGACGGTATCATCAATAGGGTAACCAAACTCCTTCCTGCTGCTATTATACAGCTATTAGTGCTAATCTACAACGCGGCAATGACCGAAGGTGTCTTTCCCAGCGAGTGGAAAGATGCTGAGGTTATAGGGTTCCTCAAACCATCGAAGCCGGCCACTAACCCCACGTCTTATCGTCCCATCAGTCTTCTCAAAACGTTTGGGAAGATCTATGAACGTCTGATTTTAGCCCGCCTTCGCGTCTTTATGGACACTAAAAGGCTCCCAATCCCCGAACAATTCGGCTTTCGCGCCAAACATTCGTGTACCAATCAAGTGCATCGCATCACGGAGCACATTCTCTCCAAACGCCAACGCGGCTATAACACTGGAGCCCTCTTTCTCGACGTGGTGAAGGCGTTCGATAAAGTCTGGCACAACGGCCTCATATACAAGTTATACGAGTACGGAATGCCCGACCGTCTCGTATGCATAATACGATACTTTTTAAGCAATCGAACGTTCCGCTACCGCGTTGAGGGAGTGTGTTCTCAAGCGCATCCCGTTCGAGCCGGGCTGCCTCAAGGTTCAGTGTTAGGCCCAGTCCTCTTCACCCTCTACACCAACGACATACCGCGCATACGCGGTGTAGAGCTAGCCCTGTTCGCTGATGACACCTGCATTTTCTCGTCAGGTCGTCAGCCTGACGCTATATGTCGACGCCTCCAGACCGCAGCCAAAACCCTCGGTGACTGGTTCCGGAAATGGAGGATCGAAATAAACCCAACAAAAAGCGCGGCCCTTTTCTTTTCGCGAATCAAGGAGGCATATCTCCCATCCATCAAACTCATGGACAGCCCAATTCCCTGGGAAATAAAGTCAAATATTTAGGTGTCATCCTTGACCATAAACTTAACTTCGCCGCTCACGTGACCCGGGTCAGGAACCGGGCGGCTTTCGTACTAGGCCGCCTAACTCCGTTAATAAACAAAAAGAGCAAAATGTCCCTCCGAAACAAGGTGACGCTCTATAAAGCTGTAGTACGTCCCGTTATGACGTATGCTAGTCCGGTATTCGCGCGTGACCATCGAAGACCTAGGCACGTCCTGGACTTCCCTGACGACGAGACATCTATCGCTATAGCGAAGAATAAACAACTTCGCAAACAATTTCGACCACACCGTCCTCGACGGCGAGGACGGCCAACATACTCCCCCGTTAATGATAGAAGCGTTGCTGGAGTTTCTTCCGCCACTTCTTCTCCCAGCGCTAACGCTTTCCGAAGTGGTAGTAATATTAGTCAGATAATAGCTACCGATCGAGCCGAGGCTCGGCCCTCTCGCGCTCCCTCGAATCGGAAAGCTAAACGCGTATTGAGTGACAGCCCAAGCCGAGGTCCCCTCTCGGGGTGCCTTGAGTCCAGTCACTCCATGGAGCGTCCGCCGAAGCGACCTAAGAGCTCGGTGGCCTCCCAATCCGGTAATACTAGTAAGGTCGGTCGGCCCGAGCCAAGGCTCGCCCTACGGAGGGAGCCCTCGAGCTAAGTTACTCTTAAAGAGGCTTAGGCTAGGCGCCCTCTGCGCCCTGCCACCTCGAGCCCGGTGTAGCTGTAAATGCCTCCTCAAGGCAAACAGCGAACTTTCAGTCAAAAAAAAAATCGCACTGGGTCAGCGTGGTGTATTACAGCCCCTTCCTTCTCCCAGCGTCCCAGCAGCGGTAAAACGTACTAAAAAAGCAGATTTTTTATTTATTATACGAATAAGTTGCAGCAAAAATGGATTGTCTGTTAAGTTACAAATAAAATAGAAAATTACTCAAAAAAAATTTATGACAAGAAATGACAAATACCGTTATTCAATATGGTAGAACTATTACAATGGGTGTTACTTTATGAGCACACATCACCCTGAAGTCTGAAGGTTATATTTGATATTATATAAGTCGGAATAACTTAAACTTTAAGTAAAGTAGATAATGCGGCGAAGTTTTACTTCTAAGTATTATTAAAAGACATTTACTTTTTGTTGGTTTCACTGACCCCTAGCGCGATATTTTATTGCAGTTTTAATGTTCATAAATTCACACGTGACTCAACTAAAATACGTACTTTACGGCGTCGTAAATTAAATCAGAAAAATAAATGATCTCAACAAGGTTAGTGCGTTTTTTTACTAGAACGTATTCTTAAAAACCTTTTTATATCTGCAATCGTTAAACTAATCGTGTTCAATTTATTACATACTCTATTATGCTGACTCTTTGCAACTCATCCTTAAGCCCAACCAAGCATAGCATCGGTACACGTACACGTGTGCGTACGAGAGACGTGGCATCGGACTGCAAAATGAATCTTATATAGTAGGTGTTAAGTGTCGTAATGTCTATAATAAAAGATAGTGGACTGTATTGAAATTTGAGGTTATAATTTGTTACAGTTAATGATAAAGTGAACGGAGACATAGGTGACGAGCGACGGACAACGCGCTGGCTGCCGCAGAGCTCGCGCGATACTGATGTGTCGACACCATGCGTCTTGTTTCCAACCTAGCTAGTGGAATCCTATGCCAGTTAAATACTAATCATGACATACTTTTCGGGATGTATTCATGTAATGTAAATATTTCGAAACAAATAGGGGCGTTTTAATCTTTCCATTAAGACTTTCTCAATAAAAGCTCCATTTACTAATTGTTACTCAGCTTGATATTAGTCATAGTACTTGAAGCGGCCGTCACATTCGGACAGAACAGTACACGAAGGAGACGTCGTGTAATGGACTATCTAGAGGCTTATCTTAAGCGATAGTCAATAGTCCGTACATTCATTTGGCCAAATTCAAACAAGACGTCGTTATTGTCATATTTTCTTAAGTTTATTTTATCATAATTTATATATTTATACAATTTCAGAAAGAAGATTCTAGAATAAGGGATTTGTTTTGTTGAAATGAATTAATGTCTTGTGACCGGTGTGTGAGAACCACGCGGCGCCATAACGGGGTTAATTTAGACTCATCTAGTGAATGATCGAATTGGTCGTAATGGGCTCATAACAGCTGGAAACTGGGGGTCAATCAATACATGAGACACGTTTCACTAAGCTGGTAAATTCGCCAACACAGCGCTCTTTAACCAAAAAGATACCCATGGCAATGTCTGACAGTGATTTAAGAAAGAGTCCTGTATTGGTACTAATTAATTATCACTATTACGGTCTATTGAAATAAAATTATTATGTTAAAAATGAATGAAGACACGGGTTCTATTAATTACGTACTGATGTTACGCACGCCATGTTAATTCTCATGTATCACGTAGAATATCAAATTTTATTATCCAATCATATGTAACGCATGCCCCGACATAATCCCAACATCAGCTTGTTTTGCATTCAAATATTAATGAGTCGCACATTTATTCGTAATTACACACGCAATTGTTGTATGTCTGTCTGTATCAAAATTTATTTAATATCAAATACAAGTTAGGTTACAAAAGTCTATATATTTCATGAACGGCAGAGTCACGCAGTGGCGTCAGCTGTTGCTTGAATGTGCCAGCTCCACAGGGAAAGTACCACATTCTTACAGAGAACTAACCTATAAGGCCTGACCTATTATTAAACCTAATTCTGGTCCTCTTCCCCTTCCCTTGCTTTGATAATAAGAAAGGGCTGGGGAGGGGAAGAGGACTTGACCGTGGAAAAGATTAATAGGAAAGGGAAACAACCATTTTTTGTTTATTCTTCTGTCCATTAAAGGTAGGCAAGCAAGTCTGCAAGTCTTGTGCTTCTGGGTAGCGATCACTTGAAATCAAGTGAACCACGTGCTCGTTTGCCACCTTCTACTTTAAACGTATTCAATTAAACTTTTTACGGCTCACATCATCAAGGTTCCATCTCACGCATAGCTTGAGGAAACTTAAAGTAAATTACTGAACTTATATTCTCGCGCCGCCGAATCTTTAAGGTCGTTAATTTTCGGAGGCGTCTGGCGCAGCTCACGTGCGATATTTTAATTATCTTAAATCTTATCACGTGGTGTCTTCTCTGGTGATCAAAGGATCATTTTATAAATCGAGTTCACAGAGCGTAGCTCTACGAAGATATTTCATTAGAATTTGATAGGGACAGTGTTGGTTGGATTTTACTTATAAATTAACTTTGGGGGATGGTTGAAAATTGAGTGAAGTGAATTAGTCGATTTGACTGAGGGGTCATTATGACCCCCGACCGGTTTCCCGCTTTGTCGTGGCGGTGGGGCTCAGTAACCGTGGGTAGAGTGCCACAGTGAAGCCAAAAAGCCGGTCCGTGAGGGAGGACCGGCCAGAGACGGCCGCTCGGGGTGGGCTCATTGGAGCCCACCTTCGAGCGCTGGGAGGCTGTGGGGACTCGTCCCCGCGGTGAAAGTGAGTCGCGGAGAGAGAGGAGTGTTGGTAATGCGGTGTGCCACTTGCCCTGCCCTCCGCGACTCAGCGGGATGGCACCGCACCTGCGAGGGGAGGGGCAGCCTTTCCCTTGCAGTTGCATTTCGCGTAATCACGGCGGTGACGCTGGGACCGTGGGCCTCTGTCTTTTTCAAGACGGAGGCCGTGAGGAGTAAACCTCTATAAAAATCTCAAGGCAGCGCCAGCGGGGGAGGGCGGGGACTCCCAAACCTGCATTGCACGGTGTTGTCATCAAGGAGCGCCCCAGATCATCCACCCTCTTAATGGCGCAGAGATGGGCCCCATCCCGGGGCGGCCAGTCGGCGTTGTGGTGTCACGTGCTAGTCATGGTCCCGTGGCACCCACACAATGGTCATGAGGGAACCCGTGTGGTTTTTAGTCGGTAGACCTCGGTGGGAGAGCCCCATAGAACAGGGCACGTTACCCTGAAAAGGGGACGTGCATAACGCGCATTTTCCACACCCACAAAAAAAGGGGAAGCATCATGACCTTACCGATGCAGTAGAAGTATTTCGAAAGCCGGCCAGCTCCCTTTTCCTTCCTAACAAAAAACATATACACATAAACTATGACACAGTTGGACATATAAGGAATTTTTTTATATAAATACTTCTAGAGTTACACGTTACGACATGAATATATAAATTGTTTCAATAGTGTGTAATGAAACTTTACAATTTTCGCTTTTTCTGGCATGTGTTTAGAAGTGGTTATTCTTAAACCGTATTTATATGTTCCGAAGTTCTGAAAAACTTGGTATGAAAACGTCGGCGATAACATTTCAAGGAATTTATGATAGGAACAGAACGAGCGCACGGACAGACAGACGCCCGCTGCGAAGTTTTCACAGTATATCTTTCGCTTAAGACTCAGACCTCTCGAGTCATAAAAGTGTCGTAACAGCACTTTGTTAGTGAACTTGAGTTCACTCAAAATGTAACTTGACAAACTTACCTTGTGCTGAACCCAATCGAGTTAAAAATCAACTTTGAGATTTTCACACTTTCTAAGCTTTCTCTTAAGATATAATAAAATAACACAGACAGGACAAGCTGCAAATAAAGTTGGTGTTATTAAGTAAAATATTTCCTAAGTTGTCGCTAAGTGTAAGTACTTCGGTGGACCTTAAGTTTAAAAAAATACGAACGGAAGCTTTCAACCGCAGTCATCCCATTTACAGAATTACCACTTATCAGAGTAAAATAAAACGTCTAACAGTTGTGTGTAATGTCGTTATTTCAATATATTACTGTATTTCCGACAAAAATAAACTTATATCGAATGAAATAACAGAGAGTGAGTCAACTTAAGGTGCATGCATGTTTTTAAGTTAAGGTAAGTCAGTCAACTATAGGTTAAATATCTATAGATATACTCTGTACACTCTGAAACATCATACAACTGAGAAATACTGTTTATTTGTATTGAACGAAATAACCTTGGCATGCAACTGAATGCAGCGGCCGCGCGCTCCGGTCACGTTCCGCTTTTGTTGTTTATAAAGTGCCATTGCTTTGTGATGTACACAGGGGTCCTAGAATGTTAATGGAACTTAAATTTGATTGTAGAATCATTTATTTATTTGCAACAGTTGTGCAATCAGTAAAGGATCCACAAAGGACCACATGGATCTAACGCGTCTCGCTAACTGCTTACTCTTTACCCGTACATAAATGTAAAAATCAAGTCATTTCGATTCTAGAGGGAGACCTCTACTGCACGTAATTAATTCTAGCACTAAATGTTCTAATTTTTAACGTAATTTATGCGTATTTTGGTTTGATAGCCTTACAATATGTCTCCAATATTAAGGGCAAAAGCTTTTGCACACTCAGATTGTGGCGTGTGTTGTAGTGAACGCCATGGGTGTTCCCAAGCTCCGGCCGTCATCCGTCAACGGAGAAGGTGTTCCCGTCCGATTACGAATTAAATGCCCGAGAGAACAGTATCTTACATCGGAGGGAATTGAACATGAGCTCATTTATTTTACGAGAAGGAATAAACGACACTTAAGTTAATTTGTCCCCGTAGAGTGCTCAATTTTGTTTGAAAAATGGTTGTATTGATTTATACACGTAAGGTTAATCAGTGGTAAAGTCCGTAACAACAACATCTGCTTGCACGACTTGGCCGGCTCGACCGGTGAAATACCACGACCACACAGAAAACAGGCGTGAAGTAGAAGTAAGTAAGTACTACTAAGTAACTATAGTTTTATGGTGAGACACATCACTACACATTTGATCACAACGTGAAGACAAATCATAGGGAAAACCAGATTTTCTTAATCTATCATTACATAATTTTGTATAATTAAGCTTCTGTTCCTTATTTCTATCACCCCATAAGATAAAATTACTTTTATTTTTAGGTAAAGGTACTCTCCTGTTTACGACATTGATATCGCATTGTATTTCAATGGGGAAATGGTCTGACCAATATACTTTAATGTCCAGCACTGTGCGCCACGCCGCCTGTGTCACAAGGCAATGGTCGAGCCTACGACTAGAACCATGAGCCTCACTCACATATGTATACGTGTCACTCGATCTAATCTTGTCTAATCGTGGTAAGAATCCCGTCTCTTCGGAGTCCTTACACTAAAACTTAGTCACATTCTAAAGATATGTAAATATTACATGAACGGTTTACTTGAATCCAACGTAACGTTTATAAAATGTCAGAGTCTGCGCTTAACAGGCGTCGCGGTTACGAGGTGTACGACCCACACAACATATACATTTTCGCTAGCTTAGCTACATATATTGGTGTATATTAAAAAGCACAATGGGTACTTGTAAACATTTATCAAGCTATGTAATAACCAATTATTTAATTTGTCAATTATACTATACCATAACTACACTCAGCAAACCGACAAACATACAAGGAACATTACATAAACACACACACGCGCGCACACATAAATACTTTCATGATTTCCCTTCGCATATTTATAAAAAGATAATGTATTTTCCTATGGTGTATTGCGACCAGACAGGTCATTAGATGCCCAAAAATATATTAGGGAAAAGAGGGTGACTGAAAACCAGCTGGACACAGCATCTTGTTCTCGTGTCAGCAACAGCTGAGCCAGTCCCCTTTTGCCATCATTTTAATAACACGCATAAGTAACATTATTTATTTATGTTATGTTGGATTTCTATGCAACAAATAAGTTATTTATTTATCTATTTATTCATTTATTCGTTCATTAATTTATTCGTTTATAAACTTTTAACCTGAGTAAAGCCGTTTTTATACAAAGTTTATTAATAATGTCTCTCTATAGTTTTAATAATTCTCTTTGTTTATTATTTTGTTCATTAATTCATTCATTAATTCATCCATATAATTATTTTCAAGTTCATTATTTTTTTATTCATTTATTCCATTCTATTATTTATTTATTTATTACAATCCTATTAGGATGATTCTGCCGTTAACGTATTTTTGATTATCCTGCTCTACTAGTATTGCATTAGAAGAGAAAATTAACTTTGGACATATTGTTATAATATGATGGCAACACCTTTATTTGTTTTTTATTATATTGATTTAAAATTGTCAAATGAAATAAGTATGCTAACATGGCGTTGCATGTCTATTTATTCAATTTAACATGAACTAATATTTTAGTAGAGAAAAAATATTTGCCTTTGTATAGCAATAGTAGATATTTTTCTTACTAACATATAGTAAGTATTGTATTACACAGATAATTACAAAGAAAGCCTTACAGTATTCAAAATTGGGCAATTAAGCGATTCCGAGATTACATTTGAGCGGTGAGCTTGCGGGATAATTTACTTATTAATTAAGGAAATTGAATTCAGTAAACGATATTTCCTTTGAAGAATTTTTTAAAACAAGTAACAAAACGATGTTTTCACATTATTTTTATGTGTTTCATATGACATGAGAGATTAAAACGGTCTCAAAAATTTGTGTGTACACCTGACATGACGTCAGATGAATCGGCCTAATTAGGTTGACTAATACCTCCGGTTATACGTGATATTAGATACTTTTTCCACATAGGTAGAGTATACGTATTACTTATTTAGGAACTACTGTCCTCGGTAAATAAATCATAAGTAATATAAAAAAAATCTGTTTATGTGTTAAATGTAAAAAGTAAATATGTCTGTGTTAAAGCTTAACTTTTTTAAAAGCATAGATTCTTAAAGTTAAAGCTTTAAACAATGGTAGAGCCTGCACAACGACATCTGTTGCAGGAATGAGCAGGAACAAGCTGAAAAATACCACGACCTAACAAAAGACTGGCGTAACGAGTAATTGATACTTCTGCGTTTCGTCTGATGAGTGAGGTGCTGGAGGAGGGGTGTCCTCTTCCTCTTCCCATCGTTTCCTACAAATGTTCCTACACGAGAAGGAAATATCAATTTTTCTGTCTATCTCCTCTTTCGTCCATTAAAGGCAACACATTTGCAACTCATTTGCTTGTAGCGGATGCCTATAAGTAGGAGTCACTTTCCATCTGATGAACCGTTCGTTTGCCAACTTCTTCAAAGGAAATGTTGAAAATCTTAGCAAAGTAAAATATACAAGTGGTGAGACTGGGCAAATATAATTTTGTCTGTATGTATAATATTTGTCCATCTTGTACGATGTTGATTTTACGAGAATGGAAACGCATTTAATTGTATGTTATGATCAGTTTGAGGATCAAACAAAGTGTTATGATTTTTTGGATAATCTTAAATTATTTTTGGAATACACTTCACCACAGCGCTTCCTTCGTATATACATGAGCATGCAGAAGTTAGTTAACAGTGGTAGAGCCCTCAACAACTTCTGTTGCATGAATAGGCCGGTGAAATATCACGACCTCACAGAAGACAAACAGTAGAATTATTTCTGCGTTTCGTTTTATAATTTACGTTTTCTACTAGAAAATGGGAGGAGATTATACGGGGAGGGGAGGAAAAAGGAAGGCCTTTTTCTGTTTATTTATTAGCTAAAGATAGGCAACGCATCTGCAACTTATTACCCTATGTAGATGCTTATGGGTAACGGTCACTTGGTATCAAGTGAACCAACTCTCTGAAAACGTAAAGATTTCATAAAGATAAACCAACATAATGCGAAATAATATCTAAAACAGCCATTACGTATTTAAGTAATGCTTATGAAGAATAAATATCAGCTTTCAATGCAATCAGTGGCCCGTAAATATAAAGATATTATATTGAACAGTAAATATCAGCCCTTCGGAGTGCCTTTGAAACGTTTCATGTTTTAATACCAATAACGAACGTTCGCAATTTATTATTTCGGTTATTTAGTAAGTCGCAGAGCTCTAATGGCTCACTGCCGGTACTATTTGGTGTATTCCGTGTAAGTAAGTCCGGCTTAATATATCCAATTTAATCGCTTTCTATATCGCTTCTTGTTTTATTTCTACGTTTACTGGTAGGTACTAAGCTGTTACAATGTTTCCCACTGCAGGGACACAGGCCTCCTCTCCGAGAGAGGGAATGAGCCGTAATCCACCACGCTGGCCCAGTACGGGTTGGTGGATGTCACATGTCTTGGAATTTGATGGTTCTAAGAACATGCCGGTTTCCTCACGATGTTTCCCTTCACCTTGGAGCAGTGGTGATGAAATAAATTGCACAAAGTAAAGCGGCTGCCTGAGTTCGACTCTGCAACCTACAGTACGTAAGTCGGGGCCTAAACCGCTGAGCCACCACTGCTCTACTAATCTGTATACACCAAAAGATAATAATAGAAACCGTTGTTATAGTAATAGTAAGCGTTATTATCTGTGACCTTCTTTAATAGGTCGTGTCCTTTTCACATGCCTTTATCCATCCTAATAATTTTTTCGTTAGAGCTTTTAGTAACAAATAAGCCTATTGATATAATTTCAATCGTTTGTTTTGCCAAAACTTCAACTCACACATCTAACAATCTCAGTTTGCAGTGGGAATGTTGGTGGACTTTCTCACTAATTCTTAACTTAGTTACATCATCTATTTTTTTTTAATTTATTTATTTAATGGCTCGTCAACAATTGTACATTAACTATGAGCAAATCACAATAACACATGATACATGGTTGACAATGCACAATTACTTATAGACGAACACAACATGCCATAAACATAGTACAATTTAGTAATTAATTTAGTAAGCATAGTCTATATGCACCTACTTATAGAAACTATTTGCAAATATCGGTCGATCCATACGACTTGACGGTCTGACGAAACTTATTTATTGAATCGAAAAAAATAACTGAAAAATTTCCGATTGCATTAAGTTGCCTGGACATTCTATACACAGGAGAGTTGCGACCCATAACAGTTTTACGAAAAGGACATGAGAACAGGTCATTTATTTTCTTACGAGGATATCTTGAAGGAACTTTCAATTTAAACTCTGTCGGAGTTATTTGGGGGCAGTCGCTTAAATTGTTTATTATTTTATAAGCAAACATTAAGTCTAGATAATTACGCCGCGTGGCCAACGACTGCAAGTTGAATTTAACTAATCTTTCCTTGTAGGATTTTACATTCTTAGAGGTCCCTAATGAAAATTCTACATGCCATAGAAACCTTTTTTGAATCCTTTCTAGTCTCAAGCTGTGAACCGCATAATGTGGACGCCATACCGAGGAACAGTATTCTAAAATGCTTCGTACTAAAAATATATAAGTAACTATTTTAGCTTTAGGGTTTCGAAACTTTCTAATATTTCGAATGACCCAAGGTTTTGTTAGCCTGTTTTACTGCTGCGTCTACGTGAGGAATAAAAGTAAGCTTACTGTCCAAAAGAACACCCAAATCTTTAATTACATCAACCTCTTGTACGATTATCCCGTTTATTTTGTATATAGTATGAATAATATTTTTTGTACGAGTGAATTTTATGTGAAAACATTTTTTAGAGTTCATGTTCATTCCATTCGTCTGACACCAACGATCTAAGCTGTTTAAATCAGACTGCAGGTCTTGAGCATCTTGTACAGACTCGAAATTATTATTTATATCTATTCTTTTATATATTATTTGTTTTTAGTGTATTATTTCGCTTTGAGTAACAGATAGACTGTAAAATCAGTTTTATTTAATCTTACGGTAGAGGCAATACTCACAAATTACCCTTATTAAATGTAAATCCATTTATGTTGAATCCGATCAGCTGAACTCAGCCAATTTGTATTCAGGTACTTTATCTTCTGGATTGTATGAATTTAAGCGAATTAGTAGAGCTCCGATGATTTGCTTAATAAACGGTATATAAGTTAGAGAAAATATATACCAATGAGTATGGCGCATCACGAATTCCTATGAAACGTTAAAACGGTCAAATTTTTATTTCAAAAAGGTTTCTTCTTTATGCTTCATCTAAGTTCACCTCTTAGATGAAGCTTTTAGGCGCACTTAAATTAGAAATTGCTAGACTTCTAGAGACGAATAAGCCATTAGCTGCTGATGTATTGACAATATATAGTAAAAAACCGTTTAGTTGTTTTATTTTATTTACGTTAACAACAAGATTTGTGTAAACGCAACGAGCGCCGGATTCAAGAGTCCATTTTTTCTAACAAAGTATTAGTAATAACAATGTTGTGTGGTTGTATCCAAAGGGAGCAATTATAAGATCCAGATTTATCTAATTACATCACGATGTTTGCCTAACGAGCGTCGTTTCATGTAAATTTTACTGAATTATGCGACATTTCACAACATTAATTCGTTTTATGTTTTATTTTTGTTTTACAATTGCCCTTAGTTAATCAAAGATACTAATGTGTGCGTCAGATGGTGGATGCGTAACCTTGGTCTGACGGTTCTTGTTCACTTCTTGTCATTATAGCGCCTTGGTGTTCTCATTCCTTCTGTTAATCTACATTATATTTATTGTTCGATTTGAGCAAACTAGATGGCGCCACCGTGACTTTAAATCGCGATGTCGTGTTTCACGGGCAATTGTATAAAGGGATCGAGTAAGTTTAAATAAAGTGAGTTTTACCAATCGACAGTGGAGTTTTATTTTAAAAGAGTGAGTCAGAATTACAGTATAGTGCAGTGTGAGTGGACATCTGGTGCCGAAACCCGGGAAGTATTATTTAGAGGACTTAGAAAAATCGTGAGTAAAGTGAACTATCTGTGAAAATATTCTAAGTGTTTATAAAGACTTGTAAATTTGAATGACTTGTAAAATTTAATTCCTGTGAATGTGAACAACTAACTTTCGTTTAAAGACTTGTAAATTTTCATGTGAATTCTAATTGCGTGTTCAAAAAAAAGACTTTAGTTATTTCGTGTTGTGATTTTTATGAGAGACCTAAATTTGCTTCAACTGTGAACAATTGTGGCCGGACTTTGTTGCTGACAGTGACAATATTTGTTCGAAAAAAAAATATTGATTTGATACACTTTGGACAAAATTTATTTTACAAAAGATGGATTCGCGTTATTTAAAACAAGAAGATCAATTAGAGCATTTACAAAAAGCTTTTCGGAACTATAAAAAATCACCCAAGGAAAGACTAACACAGTCATATATTGAGGCTAGACTTGAACATTTGGAGAGATTATTCACAAGTTTTGCTGAAGAACATTCGCAGATAGTGTCCGAGGTGTCACCCGAAGACAAAAAGGACCTACCGTATTTCAAGCAAGATATGTTTGAAAAATTTGAAGAAATATATTTCGATTATAAGGTCAGACTGAAAGACGACTTAAAGCGAGTTCTCCCATCTACATCTAGAAATACAAGTGCACAAGCAGGCTTAACAGCGCCGTGTGAAGTTAGACTGCCCAGAATCAACTTACCTTCATTTTCTGGCAGTTACGACGAGTGGCAAGTTTTTTTTGACATGTTTGTTTCCTTAATACATGAAAATGGAAACTTAAGTCCTGTTCAAAATCTTCATTACCTTAAAAGCAGTCTATCAGGAGAACCTGCAAGTCTTCTCAAAAATTTATCTACTACAGAAGATAACTACGCAGAAGCGTGGAAATTATTGACAAAGAGATATAACAACTTGCGATACAACACTAACGAAATCATGAAGAAACTTTTTGGTCAAAGAAATATAGTCGCCGATTCAGCAGCCGGTTTAAAGCAACTGTTAGATACTACCACCACATGCCTTAAATCCCTTAAAAATTCAGGCATAAACGTTGAGAATTGGGACTTAATCATAAATTTTATCATTGTATCTAAGCTCGATCAGGAATCCCGCAAGCAATGGGAAGTACATGTGAGCCAGTCTGCCTCTGAAACCTTGCCCACATGGACAGACCTCTCAAAGTTTATAGAAACACGCTTCCGGACCCTAGAAATGATAAATCCAGCAAAGCAAGTAATTAAATCAAAAGTTTTACATTCTGCGGTACATAAAAACGTAACAACTAATACCAATACAACAAGTAACGCCTGCACTATGTGTTCTGGACCTCACATGTTATATCAGTGCAAACAATTCAGTAAACAGTCTCCGAAAGAGAGAAGTGAGTTCGTGCAATCACAGAGACTGTGCTTTAATTGTTTGGCTTTAAATCACCCCGTCAAGTTTTGCCGACAATCAACTTGCTGTCGACGCTGTGGAAAGAGACATCACTCGTTGTTGCACATTGACAGAGAGCAAGAAACTAAATTAAATGACTCTAAAGAGAATATTGAGTTAACCACTGAGAAAGAGAAGGTGATCTCGGTTCATTGTGCACAGGAGATACAAAAGGATGTATTTTTGGCTACAGCCGTGGTCAATATACGAGCAAGCAGTGGCTATAGGCAAGTCGTACGCGCGCTAATTGATCAAGGTTCTGAGGCTTCGTTTGTGAATGAAGCGACTGTCCAAGCCTTGGGCCTTAAGCGTACGCCTGTAAATGGTCTTATATCTGGAGTAGGTGATGGGAAGACACGAGCAGAGAGTATGGTGTCATTTACACTGGAATCACGTAACAATTCATTCTCAACACCAGTTAACGCCTTTGTTTTGAGTACGTTGACATCATTTTTACCCAACAATGCAACTTTAATCACGGACTGGCCAGATATCGAGAATCTATCACTGGCTGATCCACAATTTGGAGAACCAAGAAGGGTAGATATTATCTTAGGCGTTGACATTCTTAGTGAAATCATTCTAGAGGGCTTAAAGAAGCATCCATCCGAGTGTGGCCCGATTGCACAAAATACGCAGTTGGGCTGGATACTATCAGGCCGAGTTGAGAAAACCCATCAAGCAAACCCTAGAATTATCAATCTTCATTTGAAAGTGAAGGAAGATCAACTTTTGACTAAATTCTGGGAGATAGAGAGAGGACCTGAGAGTATAGAGAGAAAGATGACGAAAGAAGAGCAAAGGTGTGAAGATTTTTTTGAAAAGACTACAGCTAGAGACGATGAAGGACGCTATATAGTAAGATTGCCATTTAAAGAAGAGGATCCAGAGTGTTTAAAGGGTAAATCAAAAGACATTGCGATACGAAGATTAAAACTACTAGAGAAGAAATTGATAAAGAATCCAACCTTGTATAAAGCATACAAAGAAGTCTTAGATGATTACCTTAATCAAGGTCATATGAAAGTGTCTGATTCAGATAGCGACCACAGAGCAATATATCTGCCACACCATGCAGTAGTGAGAGAAGATAAAGAAACGACAAAAGTGAGGTGTGTTTTCGACGCTTCGTGCAAGGGGTCTAACAACATTTCTCTGAATGATTGCCTCTTAGTAGGCCCAAAGCTTCAACAAGATCTCAGGCATATTTTGATGAGATGGCGACTCAGTCAGTACTGTATTGTGGCTGATATTGTACAAATGTACCGACAGATTCGTGTACATGATGACGATACTGACTGTCAAAGAATTTTGTGGCGTTCCGATCCAAGTAAACAAATTGAATGTTACAAACTTGTAAGGTTAACGTTTGGTACATCATGTGCCCCATATTTGGCTGTTAAATGCCTACAACAACTGGCACTAGACGAGCAATTAAAATATCCAAAGGCCGCTAAGATAACATTACAAGATTTCTATATGGACGATGTACTAACGGGCGCCGAAACTGTAGAGGAAGCAATCGAGATCTATGAACAATTAAACAAACTAATGAACGCTGGAGGGTTTCAGTTACAAAAATGGTGTACAAGCAGCGAACAATTACTCAGACATATCAAAGCAGACACGCAACGTTCAGACCAGTCGTTCGTTTTTAAAGAAAATAATATGGTTAAAGTATTGGGCATTTCTTGGAATAAAACTACTGACAATTTTGAATATATCCATCATTTACCCGAATTAGAGTCGCCCATCACAAAAAGAAGAGTATTATCAGATATAGCAAGATTGTACGACCCATTGGGATGGATTGCACCTGTTATAATCACTGCTAAAATTTTCATGCAGAAATTATGGAAATCAGGATTGTCTTGGGATGACAACCTCTCACCTGACTTGCTGAAAGAGTGGACTGAGTTTCGAAGTGATCTGTTTAACGTGAAGGGCATAATAATCTCAAGATGGCTTCAAGTAAAACGTGACGATTCTATACAGTTGCATGTGTTCTCGGACGCATCACAATCCGCATATGCCGCCACTGTTTATATTAAGATTCGAGATGAGAAGGGATGCGTTCGAGTACATTTGGTTACAGCAAGGACTAGAGTAGCACCTGTAGAAAAGGAGATTTCTATACCTAGAATGGAGCTATGTGCAGCACTTTTAGGTGCTCAATTGATATTGGAAGTATCTCAAGTTTTGAATATTTCTAAGGAAAATTTATACGCATGGTCTGATTCCACTGTAGTGTTAGCGTGGCTTCGAGGAGAACCAAGTCGCTGGACCACATTTGTGAGCAATAGAGTGTCTGATATATTGACTATACTAGACCGCGATCAGTGGAATCACGTCAATACAAAACAAAATCCAGCCGACTGCGCGTCCAGAGGATTATCAGCTGAAAAATTAAAAGGTTATAAGTTATGGTGGCATGGTCCTGAATGGTTGACGGATACTGACAGTTTTGAAGTCCGCGATCAGGTCTTCACGACTAATGAAGAACAGAGACCCGTTAAGACTTTGACAGCTGTAATACAATTGAACGAAGAATTTATATGGATGAGATTTTCCAGGTTACAAAATCTATTGCGAGTATTATCATACTGTAGAAGAGTGTCATTATGGAAAAAACCTAAGGAAGAGAGAAGGCTTACAGAAAATATTACGCCGAAAGAGATGGATGAGATTTTGACAATTTGTGTGAGAGGTACTCAGAATTTATATTTCAAAGAAGATATCAAACAATTAAGGTCTAACGGATCAGTGTCTAAATCTAGCAGGCTTCATATGCTTTGCCCCATTTTTGATGAAAATGGTGTGCTAAGAGTCAGTGGTCGCATCGAACAATCTCAAGCATGTTTTGACAAGAAACATTCTATGATATTGCCTGGAGCAAGTCATCTCACAAAATTAATTATTTTAGACGCACACTTAAAAACTTTGCATGGAGGTCCATTGGCAATGCTTAATTATTTGAGATCAAAATTTTGGATATTAAGAGCTAGAGATTACGTCAAGAAATGTTATAGAGATTGCGTAACTTGCGTAAGACATTCGGGACGAAAAAGAAACACGTTCATGGGTCAACTGCCATCAGTTAGAGTTAAGCCGGAGAGAGCATTCAAATCGTCTGGTGTGGATTTTACTGGTTTTATTAAGATTAGATTTTCGCCAGGACGCGGTTCAAGGGCCTATAAAGGGTACATTTGTATTTTCATCTGCATGGTTACCCGTGCAATCCATTTAGAAGCAGTTTCCAATTTAACTTCAGATGGTTTCATTGCTGCTTTCCGAAGATTCGTGTCCAGACGAGGACACTGTAAGGACCTATACAGTGATAACGCCACAAATTTTGTCGGTGCCGATAAGGAGTTAAAAGAAATGTTTAACAGAGCCGCTTCAGAATTTCCCAAGGCGATCAGTGCGTTATTGGCTAATGAAGGTACTACGTGGCATTATATACCCCCCCAATCTCCCAACTTTGGTGGACTTTGGGAGGCTGGCGTCCGATCTACTAAAAGTCATCTAAAAAGGATCTTAGGTAATAGCACTCTTACATACGAAGAGCTTGCTACTGTATTGACGCAGATAGAGGCCTGCCTCAATTCGCGGCCATTATGCCAATTGAGTGATAGCCCAGAAGATCCATTGCCGCTTACTCCTGGACATTTTCTTGTCGGAGAGCCGTTGATTACTATTCCGGATCAAGATTACTCCAATACGAACATCACGGGTCTTCAACGATGGAAGCTTATTCAGAAGATGCTGAATGATTTTTGGAGGAGATGGTCTGATGAGTATTTGGTGACGTTAAATCAGAGATTCAAATGGACTACGAAAAAAAATGAGCCTGAAATTGATGACGTTGTGATCATTCAAGATCAGAACCTTCCTCCAGCCAAATGGTTACTAGGCAAAATCATAGCAAAGCATACAGGAAAGGATGATATCACTCGTGTTGTAACTATTAAAACCAAAATAGGTAATATGAAGCGAGCCTGCAACAAACTGTGTTTCTTACCATCTCATCAAATGTAATATTTAATATGTCATTTTCAATACATTGTATTCATTTCATTGCATTACATTAATAGTTTTGTATATCACGGTGGGCGGTCATCTTATTTCAGTATTACAACGAATTTAATGTAAGAACAAGTTCTTGGTGGGCGGAATGTTCGATTTGAGCAAACTAGATGGCGCCACCGTGACTTTAAATCGCGATGTCGTGTTTCACGGGCAATTGTATAAAGGGATCGAGTAAGTTTAAATAAAGTGAGTTTTACCAATCGACAGTGGAGTTTTATTTTAAAAGAGTGAGTCAGAATTATAGTATAGTGCAGTGTGAGTGGACGTCAATAGAAGAAAGATACTTAAATATTAATGAATATTATAACACAATCAACATTCACACGAGGCACCAACAGATGTTGCTGGTAACCCAGAGCGACTCACTACCAAATATCACTAATTTCAAGTGGTTTTCACCCGCCGCCGATAGATGAGAATGGCGTTGATTTAGATCGCGCTAAAGGAATGTCGTCGAAGAAACATGACCCCGGAGCGGTGTGATCTTCAATTTGTCCCAATCCGGTAATAATAATAAAGTAACGGCCCGAGCCGAGGTTCCCTCTACGGAGGGAGCCCTCTAGCTTAGTTACTCATAAAGAGGCTTAGGCTAGGCGCCCCCTGCGCCCTGCCGCCTCGTGCCCGGTGCAGCTGTAAGTGCCTCTCCAAGGCTAACACAGCGGCGATCAGTAGGGAGACTCCCTGAAGAGGAAATTAAGAAATTTGTTATTGTAGTAATTGGCGATTATGTACTTCATAGATCTTTTGTTACTTGTTAAGGTATTTGAGTTTAGGTATTTTGTACTCCTTGTATTTTTGGTATGCATAGGTTTTTCTCTATTTAATTTGTAATTTAGATGCTATTTATTTGTTATCTGCGTACGCCTACAAACCACGTAAGTGGTTTGGCGGGAAAGTCTAATGTAACTATATAGTAAATTTTTTGAAATAAAGATTTTTAAAAAGACAATAATATTGTGATATATTAAGTTCTCTGTTCCCAAAGGAAATGAATAGAGTCTATTCATAACTTCAATGTCTATTGATTAATTTAAGAATTCAAAGAAGAAAAGATGAAAGAGAAATTGACAATTTTCCGAGATGTACGCTTCCGCGCCGTGCTTCTGAGTCCAGGTGCGACTACATAAATCAGCACTTCAAATCTCAACGACCTAAAGAAGGCGCGCGACTTGAATGCCGAAAAATCTATTTGTCGCATTGGACTCTTTTACAAGCAATGCCGATTGCTAGTATTTCGTTTCGATTCGTTTCAAAATTAAATAACTAAGCCTAAGGGTACTTCAGAATGTCAAAAGAAAAACTACCTAAAACAATTCTAAAAGTTTTTGTTGACTTGTAACCTATAGAGATTAAAATATAGATAAAATAAATTAATGTGCACTCACGGCCGTAACTAGAAGGGTAAGCAGATACCGGATTTACATTAGGCGCGATCCTGGCACACCTCTCTCGCTTCTTCTACATCCATACATCTACACATACAAGCTCGTCAGTTACGGGTACTCCTTATATCGCCCTTCTTTAGTATGTCACTAATCTGGTCGATATAAGTTCTCCTTGGACGTCCTGCCAACGCGTCACTTTTGCAACATAAATTTGTTTCGTAACTCTCTCTTCATTCATCTTTTCAACATGCCCGAACCACCGAAGCATACCTTTCTCAATTCTAGTCACAACATCCACTTTTAAGCCACCCTTTTCTCTTATAAAATGAAGATCATGTTTAATATGGCGGGAAGCTTAAGCTTTCGTATTTATTTTTAAACGTTTGGGTAAAAAACAGTTATATTCGATATTATCTAAATATGAACTAGTTTAAATGTAACTTGCACAACAAGGTTAACCAAGCGTAAAGAATTTACATTCACTTGGAGGTACACGAACAATACGTCCAACGTAATGCCACATAAAACCGTGCAGCACATCGCAGACCTGAAGCTGGAACTTTACTAGCTCATCAACCTCGTGTCAGCTTTCCTTTTGTCACGATATTTCACTTTATGTTAGGATTGCGCTCGTGTTAGTAACTGGGGCACCGATCAAAGTTATTTCAAGCCTCCAATTTCGTCCTTTGTGTCCTATTACGAGGGTGTATTCCTTTGTTATTCTTATATTAATTTAAAAAGGAATTTATATCAATTTTATGAATATTGTAGCTACGATTTCTGTCAGCAAAAAGCAACGCTTCCATAATTATTGTATCATGATGTGATTGCATGTAAATATGCAAAAATGCAGCGTTATTAATATTAACTTCTACTTTAACAGTTGATTTAAAATGTGTATTATTTAGATTATGGCTTATAGCTCTTTCTTAGTCGTGAATAAAAATGACGAAATCATTATTAAGTAATATTGTTTAATGAAATATTTTATGGGTAGAAGATTGAGCGCGGGCGGCGACTTCTGCCCCAGGGGATGTATTATCGACTGCATGCTCCGTAAACCCTGTCCCAAGAAATTAACTGCCGCGTTGTGCGCTTAGCAACATACGTCGTTGTGTTAAAACATTCCCAGCTGGTTATCACAAAGATGTAATACAATCTTACATGATTTCTGTTGTAACACGAGCACAGAATACTAATTAAATTCTCTCTTTTTAAACAAAATTAATTTACAAAACGAAACCGTTGTGTCGATCGTTGGGAGTGCCTTTACAACTGTAATTCAATGGATTTGTGACAAATCAAGCCCAATTTGTAGTACAAGAGCCTTTCTTCGAGCGAGGTATTGTTGTACACAAGCGTTGCGTTACAAACGGACCGGCAGTGGCTCGCTGCCGGATTAGTACCGAGCCAGTGACCACAATCGATTCAGAAGTTTTTATACTTTTAATTAAATGATTCGGATAGTTAAAGGGGAAAACGCAGAAGTCTTGGTGCTTTTAAAAAAAACTACACCCACTGATGGATGTCACATGTCTTCGAATTTGGTGGTTCTAAGAACATGCCGGTTTCCTCACGATGTTTTCCTTCACCGTTTTTGGAGCAGTGGTGACGAAATAAATTACACAAAGTAAAGCGTTGCCTAGGTTCGAACCCGCAACCTGCAGTACGTAAGTCGGGGCCTAAACCGCCGAGCCACCACTATTCCTTTACTATATTAATGATACTTAATTATTTGCACGACATTTAACAAGGTGGGTACACATAGATGGGAAATATAAAACAGTTGGTTGCCCATTTATAACCAAGCAGTAAATTTTTTACGATTATTTTACTTTTGAGAAGGAAGAATGGTTTCCATTAATGTCTTTATAATTTATATTTCTATAACTTCAACATAACCCTGCGGCCTCTTTACTGAGCGCGTCAAACGTACGCACAAAGGCCTCACTCCGTCACCGGACGAGTGTGACCGCAATTTTAATTCAAAGCAAATATTAATTAAAGGCCCCGCGGTAGAATGTAATTTGTCATGTTTATAACTCTACAACTCTTTCGGGACCGAATATTTCATGATGGGAGTGATATAACGCATGGATAGGAAACACAGAAGACAGGCGTGAACTAGAAGTATGCTATATTACAAGGGGTACCGGTCCCATTTCTGTCTTCTTTCGCTGCGTATTACCCCTCATATTCCCATCCTCTCCTATCAAGGATGGCATGGAATGGAGAAAAGGATTGGGTTTGCGAAAAAAGAAAATGAGTTTTAAGCACGTTTAATCTTAACGTCTAATCTATGTCAGAAGTACAATTCCTATTGGTATTATTGTGTAAATTTGCAATGCCCTGTTGGATCATATTGCAGGAATGGTTGAAGCGAGCTTCGCGTCTCGATTGGGCGAGGCATGTCTGTGGAGCACAAGGCCTTCGTGTTTCAAATAATTCTAAGGAACGGACTTGTTTCAAACGAACGATAGTGATGCCAGAAATCTAGCATTTCGTACATTGTAAATTTTATGTGATAAATAATTAAATAAGTAGATAATAAAAGTAAAACAAAAACCATTTTTACACGTTTTTAGAATTAAAAATACTTACAGGAATAAAGTAACACCACAAACATTCAGTGGTCGACTCGTGCGCTGCTTTGTAATCTGAAAACACAATTCGATATTCAATTAATAACGTTTTCAGTCAATAATGATACGTGACAAAAATAGAACACGAGTGGAATCGATAAGTTCATAAATATATTCGTGTCCTTAAAACGTCGTCTTAACCCCCACCCCCCATCCCCTAGCTGTCAACTTCAGGCTGGTATTGTGTTTGCTCCCTGTTAGTCCCCACTTCCCACCACTTCACACTGACAATGTTCTACAAATTTGAATGTCAGTCGCAGCGATCGTTTCTGTGACCTCATTACAAGTTTTTCCACTCAATTTCGGCTCCAATATCTTATATTGACATTGTGTTGGCCACGCAACAAACTAGCACCTAATAAGTGGGTCATTACTTTCGAAAAAGCTACCAAAAACTCACAACTCTCAACTCAAATACAGTATGCTCAGACATGTCTGAAAATCATAATCAGAAATATGGTTTTAATTTTAACTTCATCCTGTATTATTTGAGACAATTGACACGATTTGCGAGCTGTCGTACAAATCGATATAATTAGCTGTCTAGGCAGGATGCCGCAGAAGCGATTACTAAATAGTTTTAAAAAAATTACTGTAAGGAGTATCTTGTACTACATTACTATAGGTACATTACATTATTTAATCGGCCGCACAATATCTAAAATTTAAGCCATCCATCATGTCAACGTAATATGGTTGACAACCTTGTGATAAATGCAACATTTAACAATTTCGCATTTCGCATTTTTTTTACCGATTCGAACATTGATTTTCCCATGTTGTCTAGTTCAATATAAAAAGCGTAGTAGTGTACAGAGTAACAGTACGATCATGATTGTAATACTACTGTTACATTAACAGGCAAAACACTGAAACGTCACATTTGGGCCCGCTGTGACAATTTGTTTTAAAGTAAAACTAAGCTGCGTCGTTTGTGCCTAAAACAAAATGTGTTTTAATATCATTTATTTTTATTATACGTGTTGGCGATTGCCTTATCTAAGAGTTATGGTCTAGGAGAGCAAGGCTCACGCTTATCCTTATCCATAATCACTAATTCGGGAATAGCATTCGTGGCTCAGTGGTTTAGACAACGACTTACGTACTATAGGTCGCGGGTTCGAACCTGGCAGGCCCTCTACTTTGTGTAATTTATTTCATCGCTACTGCTCTAAAAGCATCGTGAGGAAACTGGCATGTTTTGGAATCACAAAACTCGAAGGCATATGGTGTTATTCATCAACCTGCACCGGCCCATCGTGGTGGATTACGGCTCCTTCCCGCTCCCGGAGATGAGGCCTTTGTCCCTGCAGTGGGGAAACAAAAAGGCCGATTTTTTAAATTTAAATTCGGGTCTAGATAATCGAATAAACAATCAGTTTCCAGCGATGTTCACATTCAGATACCTAAATCAATTCTAGTGCATGTCGGCGTGCGTCGTTTTGTTTTTGGTTGGCGCACGGCGAGGTGCATGTGGAATCGCTTTTCCTTTTGCGAACGCCGCGCCCCGCGTCTGGTCACGTCTCACATCTATCTCAACATTGCTTTTTACATCCTTAAAAAGATTTTCACGTGTACACCTACACTCTATCTATTTCTTCAAACAGGAAATATGCGGTAGAAGATCTAAAACTGCTTCAGTAAGTACCTAAATCTAAACCCATAAAATATTTTTTTAACACGTATGTGTTTCGCAAAAGTTTACGCGCGTTCAACTTTTGTTTCTTTTTTAAAATCCAGTTATCCATCTTGTTAACCTGAAGACTCGGAGTATTGTAGTCGTGATAACTGGCTGGAAGTACTCTCGATAACAGGGAACGTGTTGCCTGTCAAGCTGTGATTAATGACGTCATCAAATAGCGCTTTTGAATGCATAATCTATGCCGCCAGCTACGCCATTTAATAACATAACAAAACATAAATACGTATCAGTTTCCAGATTAGTATCATAAGAGTAAATACTAGGTGGCAAACGAGCAAGCGGTTCACCTGATGTCAAGTGATCGCTACCCATAGATATCTGCAACTAATTAATGAGTTGCAGATGCGTTGCCCACTTTTAATGGACAGAGAAGGGGACAAACAGAAAACGGTTATTTTCAATTCCTATACGTCCCCTCCACCGTCAACTTTTCTTCCCCTTCCCATCCTTTACTATAAGAAAAGGGTGGGAAGGGGGAGAGAACTAGAATTGGGCCTCCGGCACCTCACTCATCAGACGAAACGCAGAATACTCTACTTCGCGCCTGTCGTGTGTGATGTCGTGGTATTTAATATTAGTAAATCTATGAAAGAAATGACTATTGTTTCTTTCTATTACAATTTTTGTGTTTGGATATGATATAGGCAAAGATTTGCTCTTTAGTCTTTGAAGGTCTTGCGCGCAAAATATCACGTAGCACGAAAATTTCACGCGGCTCATGAGCGTAACGAGTTCAGCGGGTCGCTGCGATTAATAAAACTGTCACGTTGTATACGTGACGAAGGAAGAAAAATCCTAGAAGCTTTTTAAATAATTGGGAATGCTAGAAGAGACATATTTAATTAAATATGTTTTTTATGTGAATTTGAACTGTTGGTGTTATTGTAAATATATATAGTAACATAATAGTAGAATATTTTAGATTATTACAAAATTAGCAAATGATTTTTCGATTAGATTTTCCAAGTTCCAAGTTTCTGTAGCCCAAAACGTCTTGACATAATTCAATCGAAAAATCAAAGAGAAATATTGTATGTAGAGTGAATGTTTAAAAAATCTTGGACTATAATAACTACCCGCGCGAAGCGGTATTCTGTGTAGCTAAGACCGAAAAACGGAGTGGAGCCTGCAGCGGCAGGAATTAACAGTTGCAGAGTCCGCAACAACATCTGTTGGGCCGGCTCGACCGGTGAAATACCACGAAAACAGGCGTTTATTAGAAGTATTCTGCGTTTCGTCTGATGAGGTGCCGGAGTCCTAATTTCAGTCCTCTTCACCTTCCCACCCATTCCTCATAAGGATAGGATGGGAACAGGAAAAGGATTGGACACGGAGGGGGTTAAGGGGAAAGGAATTATCCTTTTTCCTGTCTATGCCCTCCTCAGTCCAATAAAGGTAGACAACGCATTTGTAACATAATTTACTCGTTGTGGATGTCTATGGGTAGTGCTCACTTGACATCGGGTGATCCGCTTGCTTGTTTGCCGCCTTATTCCATTAAAAATCTATTGTGTATTATTAGTACATGAAATGTGGCAACTCTGTTTAAATTCTTTAACTATATAAATAATAAAACAATGTAAAATGTGCCTTTACATTTTTGAATGTTAAATTTTAGTGTTATTATTTTTTTTAATAATGAAATGTATAATTGTAAATTAGTATTACTCCGGGTGATCTACAGAAGAGATAAGACTTTTGTTTACGCAAGAATACGACGTGTACAAATGGCGCCACCATCGTTATCTTCTCCACCGAGTGTTACAAAGATATATGTGTATCTGATAAAAGAGCGCAACACCTTACTTACAACTTACTTTCTCTCTAAGCACATAAGTTACGACCTCGCCGGGAACGTCCGTCTGCGGCATGCTTCAGTCCACTAGAGGATTATATTTTGAAAAATCCCTTTTAAGAATTAACAATGAATAGGATGCTTTATTATATTTTTAAGCAAACTTTGTCAAAATATCCATAACTACCCACCTATAATACTTTCACTATAATCATTTCAAAAACTATAAATAGAACATTTTATCGCCTATGTTCATCAGGGATGATGTAGGATTCTAACAGTGAAAGAATTTTTCAAATCGGTTCAGTAGTTTCAGAGTCTATTCAATGCAAACAAACAAACAATCAAATCTTTCCTCTTTATAGTATTAGTATGGATAGTTTGAATGTCAACCGGTGATAGTCTAGCTTACCAACATTGAAAGAATTTTTCAAATCGGTTCAGTAGTTTCAGAGTCTATTCAATGCAAACAAACAAACAATCAAATCTTTCCTCTTTATAGTATTATTATGGATAGTTTGAATGTCAACCGGTGATAGTCTAGCTTACCAACATTGAAAGAATTTTTCAAATCGGTTCAGTAGTTTCAGAGTCTATTCAATGCAAACAAACAAACAATCAAATCTTTCCTCTTTATAGTATTAGTATGGATAGTTTGAATGTCAACCGGTGATAGTCTAGCTTACCAACATTGAAAGAATTTTTCAAATCGGTTCAGTAGTTTCAGAGTCTATTCAATGCAAACAAACAAACAATCAAATCTTTCCTCTTTATAGTATTATTATGGATAGTTTGAATGTCAACCGGTGATAGTCTAGCTTACCAACATTGAAAGAATTTTTCAAATCGGTTCAGTAGTTTCAGAGTCTATTCAATGCAAACAAACAAACAATCAAATCTTTCCTCTTTATAGAATTATTATGGATAGTTTGAATGTCAACCGGTGATAGTCTAGCTCACCAACATTGAAAGAATTTTTCAAATCGGTTCAGTAGTTTCAGAGCCTATTCAATGCAAACAAACAAACACTCAAATCTTTCGTCTTTATTGTATTAGTATGGATAGTTTGAATGTCAACCGGTGATAGTCTAGCTTACCAACATTGAAAGAATTTTTCAAATCGGTTTAGTAGTTTCAGAGCCTATTCAATGCAAACAAACAAACACTCAAATCTTTCGTCTTTATTGTATTAGTATGGATAGTTTGAATGTCAACCGGTGATAGTCTAGCTTACCAACATTGAAAGAATTTTTCAAATCGGATCAGTAGTTTCAGAGCCTATTCAATGCAAACAAACAAACACTCAAATCTTTCGTCTTTATTGTATTATTATGGATAGTTTGAATGTCAACCGGTGATAGTCTAGCATACCAACATTGAAAGAATTTTTCAAATCGGATCAGTAGTTTCAGAGTCTATTCAATGCAAACAAACAAACAATCAAATCTTTCCTCTTTATTATATTAGTTTAGATAGAGGACGGAAAAAAAGTCTTCTACGTCACTGTATTGATTAAAGATTTTGACTCCTTATTTCGTGTAAAAACCGGGGTTATATTTTGTATAATGCTTTATAATTAACAAGATTATTGCTGCCGGCACAGGAACGGAACTCTAGTGGTCTAGGAAAGTGTAATGTATCACACAGTGTGATATCAACTATCAGAGCTATGTTAAATAATGAATCAATCGCCATTATAATCCTGTTCGTTAACTCGCTTCTGTAGTTCATTCCAATTATTGTCAACAAGGATATAATTGAACGGAGCGTCCAAGTCTGTGTTGCAATCGAGAGCAATCCCAACGCAATCACCCGCGGGATCTGTTCCAGATTTACCGATTTGCATGTTACAAATACATTTATTTATGAAAACTGTTTCATGTAACTTAATTTAGAACTGATACACGAGGCGTCGTTGTTTAGATGTATAACAAACTAAGTTTATTAGCATAGTATAAATAAAGTCTCTTCCCGCTGTCTGTCAGTCCTTATGTATGTTTAGATCTTAAAAACTATGCAACGGATTTTGATGCGGTTATTTTTTAATAGATAGAGTGATTCAATAGGACGGTCTGTATGTATAACACATGCATAATATAATAGAGAAAATTAGAAAATTAGTCTTTTAATAGTTAAAAGGGCCCGGTACACAAATCACTTCAATAAGCCGAATGGATTCGATTCGTGTCAGCTATACCGAGGGCCAATCTCTGTGAAAGGTTCGCCGGAAAGTTTTCCGTTTACTTGTCACGTGCAGCGCATACATCAACGCGGCCGTACGGTGCGACCTGCGTCACCGAAATATCGCGCCCGACCGCTACCACGCATTGATATTACATCAACTTCGTTACGAACATTACAATATCATTATGCTTGGATAGGAATATCTGTAATCATTGCCGAAGACAGTAAGGAGATTTAAAACATGTTGTCGGAATACTAACCAAACATATTTCATTACAAAGTGGACGTTGTTGAAGTCCAATTCTTTTTACATGTCTATATTGTATATTCTTATTGACAGGTAATCTTAATTCTACTGACTACCTATGGATGGATCTTTTTGACAATAATGCAGTCTGGTTATGATATAATATTTCCCATATCCCAAATAGAAGTGTTCAATTCTTAACCATCTTGAACTTGGTGAAGACGTCATTTCATTTTTGCTTGCTTAACCCAAGATATTGTCTCATCTTCATCCCTGCCCTTTTCCCACTCATTTAGTATCGACACAGAATGATTGTAGTCCATAACGTGGTTTTGGCTACTGGCTTTTGACTCTATCTCTCCCTCTTTGAGTGCCTTGCTCTGCAAACTTATTCCTATTATTTGCCAAGCAAAATAGATTTTCTACGCTGGCAATATTTTTGATGTTTCCCCTATTCTTTATTCCTTAAGTATGTTGGCCAAAATGCACCTTTGAACAGAATCGCATGTAAATGTAATGAAATGTTACATAAAATACCGGAGATAGACATTTTTTCCAATTCTGCTACTATATTTTATAAAAATTAGCCGTGGTTGTTTGCTATAATCCAGATTAATTTATATTTATGTTATGCACTATAGTTATTAACAAATGTAATGATAGTATTGTTCAAACACAGTCCTAACTACTCACTTAATACTTATTACGTTACTAATTAGTCACACAGTTTTGTTTTGTATCTTTTTGCCATCTTTGTTTTCTGTAAGTGTTGTGTTTGCCTGTAAAAGAAATATGTTATTACTTCCTAAAATTGAGTGTGTGTTATAAGTATCATTTCATATTTAGTTGGCAAGCCAAATAAAATAAATAAATAAAACGAATATTCATTTTGTTTAATACAAGAACCAGACCTACATATTTCCCCAACAGCCAGGCTAGTTACGTTACGACTTAAGTTTTAATTAATTGTGCCTATTATATTAGGCATATTAGATAGGCTCCAATGGCCGCTTTGTTTCCCTTAGCTTCAGAATATTTGTGAATGGTTTATGAAAGCAACTATTACCGTCCCTTCTAATTAATCCCCCCCCCCCCCATTGTAATATTTGTATTGTTAGATTTGAAAGGAAACAATTTCGTCCGTTACATTGATAGATAATTGGTGTTGTACAAAACGTCTATTGTATACATGCACAATATCCATGAGTTTTAGCAAATTAATGTACTTCATAATCAAAGGCGAAAGTAGCCAACCCTGGTATCATAATACTAATGTAATCATCACTAGCACATTGAGAAAGGTATGGTTCGGGCATGTTGAAAGGATGAATGAAGAGAGAGTAACGAAACAAATTTGTGTAGCGAAAGTGAGTGGCAGCGTTGCCAGGACGTCCAAGGAGAACTTATATCGATCAGATTAGTGGTTTACTAATAAAAGGACTAGCCCATAACCGATGAGCATGTATGCGTAGATGAATGTAGAAGAAGCGAGAGAGGTGTGCCAGGATCGCGCCAAATGGAAATCCATGATCTCTGCCTACTCCTCTTGGTTACGGGCGTGAGCGCTTATTTATTTATTTTATTCACTAGCACATGGATATTTAAAGAATAAATCATTTCTTGTGATATAACTATACTGAAAACATAGTAGTAGTACAGTCAATAAAAAACTCCACGGGTTTCGCTTTTCAAACAATTACTAAGAGTACATAACTTAATGATATACTACATAACTTAATGATTTGTAACCAGGCATGTGAGGCTTATTTTCTTCAGGGCATTTGTAAAACTGGTTCTATATATATCCTAATCAAATCATCCTTACTAGGCCACGGTATGACAGAGTGAGCAATGCTGGCCAAATGAAACAAGCACTAAACCTGTTGTCCATAAATTGAGCTCATTAGATATTTAAAAAATATATATTTATGTACCAACTCTATTATTTTGTCACATAGAGTGGTCTTTATGCCTTAAGGTATTCTCTTTTTTTTATTATAACAGGTAGCAAACGAGCAAGCGGTTCACCCGATGTCAGGTGATCGCTGCCCATAGACATCTGCAACTAGCCCAACTTTAATGGACAGAGGAGGGGACAAACAGAAAATGGTTATTTCCAATTCCTATACATCCCCTTCATCGTAAAGTTTTTTTCCCCTTCCCATCCCTACCTTATAAGACAAGGGTGGGAAGAGGGAGAGAACTAGAATTAGACCTCCGGCACCGAATCAGACGAAACGCAGAATACTCTACTGCACGCCTGTCTTCTATGAGGTCGTGGTATTTCACCGGTCGAGCCAGCTAAATCGTGCAACAGATGTTGTTGCGGACCCTACCACTGTTGAAGTCTAGCAGTCTCTTACAGTCTAGCAGTAGTATACAATATGGATAAAAGTATAATTGAAATAAATACTAAACTTTAAATAATAAGACGTTGTATTAAATAATAAGACGTTGTATTAAATAATAAGACGTTGTATTAAATAATGAGAGGTTGTATTAAATAATAAGACGTTGTATTAAATAATGAGACGTTGTATTAAATAATAAGACGTTGTATTAAATAATGAGACGTTGTATTAAATAATAAGACGTTGTATTAAATAATAAGACGTTGTATTAAATAATGAGACGTTGTATTAAATAATGAGACGTTGTATTAAATAATGAGACGTTGTATTAAATAATAAGACGTTGTATTAAATAATGAGACGTTGTATTAAATAATAAGACGTTGTATTAAATAATGAGACGTTGTATTAAATAATAAGACGTTGTATTAAATAATAAGACGTTGTATTAAATAATGAGACGTTGTATTAAATAATAAGACGTTTTAATTAATAATAAGACATTGTATTAAATAATGAGACGTTGTATTAAATAATAAGACGTTGTATTAAATAATGAGACGTTGTATTAAATAATAAGACGTTGTATTAAATAATGAGACGTTGTATTAAATAATAAGACGTTGTATTAAATAATAAGACGTTGTATTAAATAATGAGACGTTGTATTAAATAATAAGACGTTGTATTAAATAATGAGACCTTGTATTAAATAATAAGACGTTGTATTAAATAATGAGACGTTGTATTAAATAATAAGACGTTGTATTGAATACTTTTTACGATTTAAAATTGTTTCTTTGAAGATTCGTCTATTCTTAGCGTTTCAATTTCAACGAGACATTTATTCAGAGAATTTTCATCGAAAATGCGAGACTATCTTGCAGATTTTCCTCTAGGCCAAGATATAAAACGGTATTGCACAAATGTGAAATGTGATTTTCCATTCCATGCAAAAGATAAAACATTCAATATCATCTTGCGCTTCGTCACGTCTCACGTATATTCTTCAGAGCATTGTGTATTATCATTTATCTGATTACAGCATTAGCATTAAGATATAAAATTTTATAAGTTGAGGAAAATTAACAAGTCAAAGATATATAGGTAGGTTATTAACTTATCTATACTGATAAATAAAATTGAAGTGTCTGTATGTAATATCAAAATAACGTTTCTATACTCAATACGGTACTTATAACGAAAATAGAATTTTTAAAATTTTTGTCTGTCTGTTTATTCCGGGTAATCTACGAAACGACTGAACCAATTTGGATGGGACTTTAAGTGGAAGATAGCTAATATTGTCGAGATTCAAATAAAATAATTAGGGTTCCATGCGAAAAGTGGAAAACCCTCGAAATTTTGAAAAAACCTACGCAGCGACGCATCGAAAGCGCCGCCCGCTACCTGCAATGTCACAAAGGCTGCCTTAAGTAGTAAAATAACATAAACATTTTACTATTTGAAGTGTAAACCTCTTTAGCCACGTTAAACGACAGTAGGTCGGGGTAAATATTATAGGTTCGCGAGATCGACATGCGCAACATGCGTTAGCGACAGCGTCAGCAACATGCTTATTGAACTGAAAACATCTTTAACTGCGTTAGATCACTTTAGGCTTAGTAGGTGGTAATCTATAAATAAAATTAAATTGTTTGTTGTTATGTCAAAATATAATTTTGATACTGATGTTTTACGTTTTATTGTAAAAAATACAATACTTTTATTCTGCGAAGTGATTAATATGTTTTAATTTAATTCTACGCGGACGACGTCGCGGGAAACAGCTAGTTATTTTATAATTTCAAACACTAATTTTATCTTCTCAATGTTTTCGGTTATTTCGGACAAATGGTATTGATTTTATATGACAAATTCTTGTTATTTTCGTGACGTAGGTCGCATTCGTTTGATGCAACACGGAGCTCTTTACATTGCACCAATATTTCCGAGCGATCGGTTCATTTGTTATAAAAAAGCATTGCAATTGCAATTCATTAAAATATATTTTCTGCTGGCCGATACCAAGTTGAAAAGATCTTCTATGACACCAAGCGGTAGTGATATCAACTTTATAATAAATCAGTCATTCATTAATAAATAATAAAATAATACAGAGATTAGGGATTTCCATTTGTAACACCTTTTTGTGCATCCCTGTGTAGATTACGAGTTCTGCTATTGTAGACTTGTCAGATTTCTTTTACTAACCCTCTACAAAGCGAAAACTACTCAACCGATCATCATGAAACTTTGTACACATATTCTTGAAGGTATTAGAACTAACAAAGGATACTTTTTATGAAAAAAATAGTATATAAAAAGCGAAGTATGTATGTTCCTAATAGACCTATAGCCTCCGAAACTGCTGGACCGATTTCGATGATATTTACAGGGATTGTCCAGATTGGTACATTCCTGTGTTTGGTAGCGATCAGATCAACATAATTAGTGGTGGGTACCAGCACCCGGGTGGGCGAAGCCGGGGCAGGTCACTAGTAATATAATAAAAACATTTAACGCAAAATCAAACGAGAGGTCAGATAAAGAAAGCTGACGGGAGCAAACATTCGCCGGGGACGTGTTGACTCAGTCCCTCGATACCCGCACAGGCTTAATCGATGTGCAAACAATATCTTAATAAAATCGCAAACGATTTTACTAATATTGGTTCTTTAAATGAAATCAACTCATTAGTATACCATCAGTTGTATTTATTGCTAAATGGATTGCACTCGGTTTAATTCCATTCATTGAAGTACATGTAATAAATAAAATAAATATGCTTTCACGCCCATAAGTCAGAGGGGTAGGCAGAGATTATGGATTACCATTAGGCGCGATCCTCTCTCGCTTCTTCTACATCCATACATCTATGCATACATGCTCGTCGGTTACGGGTACTAGTTATATCGCCCTTCTTTAGTATGTCACTAATCTGTTCGATATAAGTTCTCTTTGGGCGTCCCCTACCACACATCCGATGGAACTCAACTAAAATCAACAATCGAGGTCAAGCGCTCGACTCAATGTCGGATTTACTCGACTTCGAAATCGTAGCGCCCACAGAGCCTACGCACTACCCCCACATAGTGGATCACACACCGGATGTTCTTGATATTGCTATCGTTAAAAATATCAACCTTACCCTGCGTGATGTCGAAGTAATTCACGAGCTTCACTCGGATCACCGACCAGTTATACTACGGCTAGGGTCTTCTGCACCAGCCTCGCCCCTAACGAAGACTATCGTGGACTGGCACAAACTTAGTGCTAAGCTACAAAACATTTACTCTCCGCAATTAGATTCCATTCCCGATCAAATAATTAATACACAAGATATGGGCGTCGCAATCGAATCTCTCACAAGTCATATCCAAACTACCATCGAGGACTGCTCGAGGCAGGTCCCAGAGATGGATAACCATCGCTGGGAGCTGCCTCCGGACGCCAGAGACTTGCTGAGACGTAAGAATGCGGCCACCCGAGCTTACGATATGTATCCCACCGAATCGCACCGCAAGCGGCTACGTAAACTACAGCGTGAATCGAAAGCACGCATAGCCGCCCTCAGGAATGAAAGGTGGGACTCAACCCTTAATAGTATAAAGCCATCCCATCTAGCCTTTTGGCGGCTTCCTAAATCACTCAAAGGCGACACGTATTCCACGATGCCACCGCTCTCACGTCCAAACATGACGCCAGCCATGCTGGATAAGGAGAAAGCAGAATGTCTGGCTGTCAGCCTCGAAGCCCAGTGCTCTCCCAGTAGCTTACCGGTCGACCCTGTTCACCTCCGAATGGTGGACGGCGAGGTCGATCGACGAAAACAAGAACCACTTCGCGACTCCGTTCCCCCGGTAACATGCGATGAAGTTGAGAAGGTAATTAAAAACTTACGTCCACGGAAATCTCCCGGTTCAGACGGTATCACCAATAGGGTAACCAAACTCCTTCCTGCTACTATTATACAGCTATTAGTGCTAATCTACAACGCGGCAATGACCGAAGGTGTCTTTCCCAGCGAGTGGAAAGATGCTGAGGTTATAGGGTTCCTGAAACCATCGAAGCCGGCCACTAACCCCACGTCTTATCGTCCCATCAGTCTTCTCAAAACGTTTGGGAAGATCTATGAACGTCTGATTTTAGCCCGCCTTCGCGCCTTTATGGACACTAAAAGGCTCCCAATCCCCGAACAATTCGGCTTTCGCGCCAAACATTCGTGTACCAATCAAGTGCATCGCATCACGGAGCACATTCTCTCCAAACGCCAACGCGGCTACAACACTGGAGCCCTCTTCCTCGACGTGGCGAAGGCGTTCGATAAAGTCTGGCACAACGGCCTCATATACAAGTTATACGAGTACGGAATGCCCGACCGTCTCGTATGCATAATACGAGACTTTTTAAGCAATCGAACGTTCCGCTACCGCGTCGAGGGAGTGTGTTCTCAAGCGCATCCCGTTCGAGCCGGGGTGCCTCAAGGTTCGGTGTTAGGCCCAGTCCTCTTCACCCTCTACACCGACATACCGCGCGTACGCGGTGTAGAGCTAGCCCTGTTCGCTGATGACACCTGCATTTTCTCGTCAGGTCGTCAGCCTGACGCTATATGTCGACGCCTCCAGACCGCAGCCAAAACCCTCGGTGACTGGTTCCGGAAATGGAGGATCGAAATAAACCCAACAAAAAGCGCGGCCCTTTTCTTTTCGCGAATCAAGGAGGCAAATCTCCCATCCATCAAACTCATGGACAGCCCAATTCCCTGGGAAGATAAAGTCAAATATTTAGGTGTCATCCTTGACCATAAACTTAACTTCGCCGCTCACGTGACCCGGGTCAGGTACCGGGCGGCTTTCGTACTAGGCCGCCTAACTCCGTTAATAAACAAAAAGAGCAAAATGTCCCTCCGAAACAAGGTGACGCTCTATAAAGCTGTAGTACGTCCCGTTATGACGTATGCTAGTCCGGTATTCGCGCACATTCCCCCGAAACAAATACACCGACTTCAGGTGATTCAGAACAGATTTTTGCGCAGGGCCACCGGGGCCCCTTGGTTCGTACGCAACATCGATCTACACGTTGACTTAGAGCTGCCTACCATAGCCCAACACCTGAAGTTGGCGTCGCGCCGCTATTTTGACTCCGTCGCCGATCACCCTAATTCCTTAGTTGTTGGTGCCGCCACCTATAAACCAATCGCACTAGGTAAGTTCCGGCGTGACCATCGAAGACCTAGGCACGTCCTGGACTTCCCTGACGACGAGACATCTATCGCTATAGCGAAGAATAAACAACTTCGCAAACAACTTCGACCACACCGTCCTCGCCGGCGAGGACAGCCAACATACTTCCCCGTTAATGATAGAAGCGTTGCTGGAGTTTCTTCCGCCACTTCTTCTCCCAGCGCTAACGCTTTCCGAAGTGGTAGTAATATTAGTCAGACAATAGCTACCGATCGAGCCGAGGCTCGGCCCTCTCGGGCACCCTCGAATCGGAAAGCTAAACGCGTATTGAGTGACAGCCCAAGCCGAGGTCCCCTCTCGGGGTCCCTTGAGCCCAGTCACTCCATGGAGCGTCCGCCGAAGCGACCTAAGAGCTCGGCGGCCTCCCAATCCGGTAATACTAGTAAGGTAACGGCCCGAGCCGAGGCTCCCCCTACGGAGGGAGCCCTCGAGCTAAGTTACTCTTAAAGAGGCTTAGGCTAGGCGCCCTCTGCGCCCTGCCGCCTCGAGCCCGGTGTAGCTGTAAATGCCTCCTCAAGGCAAACAGTGACCATTCAGTCAAAAAAAAAAAAAAGTCCCCTACCAATGCTGCCACTCACTTTTCCAACATGAATCTGTACAAGTATTTGTTGCATAAGTCGGGATGTATTTGTAGTTTCTGTCATTTGTCAAATAACATCGTATACAAAAAATGTATGAAAAAATGCATTTTCTTGATATATATTTATTTAGTTATTATGCTATGAGGGGCGGAGACAAGTCCAATGAGGAAAAAAAACTTTGCAACAATACAACAGCAATAATGGTTTCTCAGTAAGTTATGATGTTTGTTTCCAGATTGCTGTGCTGTCGTATTAATGCGTGTTATCACACTTGATTTCTTTGTCAATTTACAATACCCTTTAATCGCTCTGGTAACGTTATCTCGGAGCATTAGTGAAATAAATTAAACTTTCTGTACTATCTTAAATCGAATCATCGAATGTCATTAAAGTTTATTCGTACTTAACAACTTTGTGTGTCTTCGTGGCTCAGCGGTTTAGGCCCCTACTATACGTTGCGGGTTCGAACCCAGACAGGCCCTTTACTTTGTGTAAGTTATTTCATAATCACTGCTCAAAAACAGCGAAGGAAAACGTGAGGAACCCATCATGTCTTAGAACCACCAAATTCGAAGACATGTGACATCCACCAACCCGCACTGGGCCAGCGCGGTAGATTACTGCTCATTCCTTCTCTGGGAGAGGAGGCCTGTGTCCCTGCAGTGGGGAACATAAAAAAGGATGGTTTATTATTATTATTTATTAATTCTAAGATGAACTTTAAATTGATTTAAATATTATGTTAAGATCAAAAGAGATTTAACAGTTTAGATCTGGCAATATTAGTTTCCAAGACAATATAACATAATATAAGGCATAAGGACTGCTGCTAGAACTGAAAACAGACGCGACAACAGTTCTAAAATAAATAATTTCAACAAAAATACACCCTAGGGTCTTTGCGATAAAATTCAAAATTGAATACAAGAAAAATACACGAAAAAAAATTCTTCAAAACTGTTCTTAATTCAAATAAGCATATCCCTGACCCGTGTTTGTAACAAATATTGGGCATGTTGGCCACGTGAAGCTATAACATTTTTTCCGTAACAAATATTGTCTAACGCGGTTAAAGTAGTTTTTGATTCAAAAAACTAACTCCCGCTGGGTGGACAGGTTCACAACATAAATAACTTTCCACTCAGGTTATTGCTTCTGTAAAAAAAACAATTTTTTTATGTGAGATGGTGGCAAACGAGCAAGCGGATCACCTGATGTAAAGTGAGCGCTGCCCATAGACATCTGCAACAAGCAAATGTGTTGCAGATGCGTTGCCTACCTTTAATGGACAGAGAAGGGTGTAGACAGGAAGAAGGATATGTCCTTTTCCCCATTATCCCCTTCCCTGTCCAATCCTATTCCCTTTCTTATGAAGAACGGGTGGGAAGGGGAAGAGGACTGAAATTACGCCTCCGGCGCCTTACCCATCACACGAAAAGCAGAGTACTTCTACTTCACGCCTGTTTTCTGCGAGGTCGTGGTATTTCACCGGTCGAGCCGGACAATTCGTGCAACAGATGTTGTTGCGGAATCTGCCACTGTTAGTAACGTACTGTTAACGTTAACACGTTTAAATTATCTTTCGCTACCAATAACATGTATGATTACCATAAGAAAGAATTAAAAATGCTGTCCAAACATTTATAATTACAATTATTCGTGGTTCGAGTAATTATATTGATAAATGTAACAATAAATCGGCTGCTAATACCGAGCGACTGAACTGCCTTTGTCTTGTATCGGATAAGGTTTCCGAGGCGCGTAACAAATGAGAGCTGGTAGGGCCGCATTAGTAACAAATGAGCGGACGAGCCACCGGCACAGCCTTTTGTTCCTGCCAGCTCTGGTCGGCCACGTGACCGATCCCGACGTCAAACAACGAACGTATTACATTTATTATTATCGACATTTTAGATGCAACCTCAGACTTTTTTTATTTTAAGATACTTAACAATATATTCTTTTAAAGTATACTGTGGCATGTTTAAGCTATGGCCAATGTTTGTGTACTATCCATACCACTGAACCATGAGATAGGAGATAAGACAAAAAAATTACTGCTAATCGGTTTCTAAGTATCAACTTCAGCGGCATGTACACGATGTACTATGTAATTGACTTATGTACATTGGATGTTCAGAACTAGTCACAACGTTTTGGACGTTTCCCATGTATCAACACAATAAATACATATATTTTACCTGTGCCTATGTTATTGTTATCATAACGGTTTACATTAAGTCAGTTATCTATGACTGAGGATGTTGTGATGGGAGGTCGACCCGCGTGCTTAAAGCTTCAGTGGATACTGATCCAGTCCTCGAAATGTTTTATTAATGTAAATTTATAACTGAATTTATTACGCTATTATCTAGCGTTTATTTTTTATTCATAGTGATTTTTTAATCCCAAAAATAATTTAAAAAAAATGCGTTCGGTTAAGATCGGTCTCCTGTCAGCCTTATCCAGATTCTGTTGTGTTCAAGAGCTGTTTGTGTCATCTAGATCCTAGTAATGAACGTATTAAACTTTAAGCGTTATGCACAAATATTATATACTATATAAATAATATATAAATTTATTTAAGTCTCGTAATATTTGAAAAAGGCAAGATTTTATTTTCAACAGGTTTGAATTTTAACAGTGGTAGAGCCCGCAACAACAACATCTGTTGCCGAATGGGCCGGCTCGACCGGTGAAATACCACGACCTCACAGAAAACAGGCGTGAAGTAGAAATACTCTGCGTTTCGTCTGATGAGTGAGGTCCCGGTGGCCTAATTTGAGTCCTCCTCCCTTTCCCACCCTTTTCTTGTAAGGATGGGATGGGAACAGGAAGAGGATTGGACAGGGAGGGGGTTGACGGGAAAAGGGAAATATCCTTTTTTCTGTCTATACCCTCCTCGGTCCATTAAAGGTAGGCAACGCATCTGCGACATAATTTCTTGTTGCGGATGTCTATGGGTAGCGTACACTTATGTGATCCGCTTGCTCGTTTGCCACCTTATTCCATAAAAAAAAAAAAAAAAAAAAAATAGACAATCCTTTCAAAAGGTTATCCAGATTACAGACTAATTGGTAACCTCCTCCTTTTCAATGTCGGTTAAAATATAACTGTTATTTTTAAAGGAAATTCGATGTTAAATTAGAAGCGCCCGCAAAGAGCGTATTCTGCGAAGTGCGCCCGCAATATTCCGCTCGGCGGGCATCGCGGCCGCAAGCTGCACAGATTTGTACTCGTGTGTACTTCAATTCCACTTTAGAACGGAAGCTACGGGTCATGGTATAACTCAATAATTTAAATAAAATAACTAACGTACACTTAATAAAGTGTACGTTAGTTATTTTATTAAATTGTTAATATAACATCGTTCTAGACTTATTGAAGTCAAAGGAATAAAATCCTGACCTATAATTTGACAACATATAAATGAACTACATAAAATTACACGTTTTGCTGCGAGCCTGCCTGCTAATATTTGTTCCTTCTACGAAATATACAGTAAGCTAAGTGTGCGTTAGTCACAGTCGGTTCTGCATCAATATGTACGTTGCGATTGGTTCATTTGTTACACCGCCGTAGCGCTCTACGCCGTAGCGATCAGACGTAGAGCGATGTCGCTGTAAAGGGCTCCCGAGACAATCGAACGGTTTGATACAAGCACGCATATTTAGTTGATCGTCTCGGGGCCCCTCTAGATATAATTGAATAGATAACTACATAACAATACCACTTAATCCCAATCGGGACCCCACAAAGAAGGTTTCAAAGAGATTCTAAGCTGGCGCGGTGCACACAGTGCTTTGTGTATTTTGTGCTTTAGATTGTACTTGTATCAATTTTTATACCAGGGCACCGACAACTGGTCACAGAACAGCGTTACAATAAATAAGACGACCGCTCAATGCAGGGCCAAAATGTATATGTATATTCTAGTGACACACTGGCCACAACCACTGATAATGTTGATCCAATTGTTACCAAACACAGGAATGTGCCCATCTGTTATAAACTATTTTTTTTTCATAAAAAGTATCCTATGTTACTAGTAATATCTCCAAGATTATGTGTACAAAGTTTCATGATATTCGGTTGCGTAGTTTTCACGAGAAAGCGTAACAAACAAACTTACATGCACATTTATAATATTAGTAGGGTTATACAGCGGTCACTTAATATCAGGTGACCCGCTTGCTCGTTTGGCAGCTTCTTCTTTAAAAAAAATAGTACTGAACTTAAGGAACCCTTACACATTTTAAACCTATTAGTTTTTTTTTAAATATCTTTATATTCTATGCAAAGTAGTGAAGTCGTACCTTCATTCTTATCGAAGGCGACATTGAAATTGAAAAAAGAATGAGTAAATATTTTTTTTAGTCCCCAGAAATGTTAAGAGAATCCGGATAAAAGGTCCCGAGTTAAATTGAAGGAGCCGTCACGACCCAGAATCGTTAGACGAGCAAATATCTTAAGTGTTCAGCAAACATTGTCTAGACGTTCATCTCGTCTTAAAATGCAAATACTATGTCGCTGTGTCAAAAATATATTTTCATTAAATTAATACGTTCATATCAAGTGGATGCTTGGATTTCGCGTATGAATAAACACTTGGCAAAGTGTTCGGCGAATTTGCTTTGTGAAGTATTTTACCAAAAAATTAATACGTGCTCACGCCTGTAGCCCAAAGGGGTTTGCTGAAATTACGGATTTTAATTAAGCGCCCATGAAACACCTCTCTCGCTGCATCTACAAACATACATGCTCGTCGATTACGGGTACTTCTTGTATTTCCATTCTATAAATCACTCATCTGATCGTAAGTTCTCCTGGGACGTCGCCTTTGTTACTTATATATCTATTGTACTATACGTACAATACACAACAATTATGCTGTAAGTACAAGAAGTCTATTTACTAAGTCATTTACATTAATTTTCAATAATGATGAAAACAATTTCGAAATTTTAATTAAATTCTATTTATTTATTTTAATATCATAGGACATATTCACACACGGCCATCTGATGCCAAACTAAGCAGAGCTTGTGCAATGGCAACCAGATAACTGATACACTACATATGCTACTTTTCTTTTGTAAATACATATTAAAATAGATAATTACACCCAGACTCAGAACAAACAGACATGTTCATGCACACAAATGTCTGTCCTGGGTGGGAGAACCCACGACCTGTGGCGTGAAAAGCAAGTATCGTACATATTAAATATATCAATCATTCTTCTTCAACCGATCCTATTTCCATTTGAGGTCGAACCTAGGTCTCCTCCAACGGCAACGGTACAGGGTTGGGTCCAATTTTCTCTTAGCTCCCCCCTCCCTCTCTCCCTCCCTCCCTCTCTCTTACTCCCTCTCCCTCCCTCTCTCTCCCTCGCTCTCGCTCCCTCTCCCTCTCTCTTTCCTCGGCTCCTAGCAAGATAATACCTTCATCCATCTTAATCAGGGTCTACCACGGCGTTTTGTTCCTGATTCTGGTTGCAGTACTGTCTTAGTTTGGTGCCAGCTATCCAGCCGTATAGGAAGCGCATGTCTGTGAGCTGCTCTTGGGTTATCAGGGTGGGGGAGTGGGGGGTGTTGTAGCCTTTGTTGCTGATGTTGTTTTTGACTTTTAACGTCAGTCCTCAATGACTGCCAATGGTTTTTATCTTTTTAAGCCTATGAAGCATCAGAATGTTGACACTGTGAACTATAAAGTGGCCTGCCTTGCACAAGCAATTAGCTCGGACTGTCCATTTTGATTCATTTAGTAATCAGTCGGCGCCGCGCCGCGCTCGTAGCAGCGCCGACTGATGTAATTACTGAATAATTGAATGTGAAATATTACTTTCAAGCCTATTGTTAATGTATCGAAAATTCGTGTATATTTTTTCCATGTTTCAATTGCCCGATTGTCTTCAATAATAATATAAATGGTTGGTTTGATAATGTTGAAAATGTGATATTAAATGACCACCTCAACTCATAGACGGGTGCCTACACCAAGCTCATAATTTGCAATTGCAAAAAAACGTATGAGGAGATTGCTTTTCCCAAAAGTATATAACCATGGTTTAATAGCCATTTCTTTTTTCTTTCTATCCCCTCCCCTGTATCCTCTTCGCCTTCCCATCCTATTCATATTAGAAAAGATGGATGGATTGATATTACATCTTAGAGTCCAATATTAATTCGTAACATACATTTTATTTAAAGTAATTATAGAGTAAGATGAGATACAGTTAGTATCACATTTATCAAGAGAACAAAGTGCATCATTACGTAAAATAAAAAATAACATTTGTACTGTGAGCTTAATAAATCTAATTTGCATAATGAAATGCATCTGTATAGATAAAGTGAAGCTCCGATACGTTTATGCGAGCCATAACGTTGAACGCCGAGCGAGCAGTCGTAAAGCGCCGCATCTGACTACAACAGCTGCCAAATTTATTTGTATTACGAAAAATTAGATCCGAGACAAGAGTCTTTTTGCATTTTAACACAATTCATGCTAACAATGAACTCGGGGTAAAAAGAACTTTTGTAAAAACTATTTGTATTCACACATCTTCATTCATTTTTCTGACACTTGACACTATTTACGTCAGTACATAGGAGATTTGTGGTCCGTGCATATGAATAGTTCCAACATCCCTACTTAATATTATAAATGTGAATATAAGTTTGTTTGTTACGCTTTCACGCGAAAACTACTCAACCGATCATCATGAAACTTTGTACACATATTCTTGGAGGTACTAGAAGTAACACAGGATACTTTTTATGAAAAAAAAGTATATAAAAAGCGAAGTATGTATGTTTCCCATAGATCTATAGACTCCGAAACGGCTGGACCGATTTCGATGAAATTTACAGAGATTGTCCAGATTGGCACATTCCTGTGTTTGGTAGCGATCGGATCAACATAATTAGTGGTACCCGGGCGAAGCTGGGGCGGGTCACTAGTTTAAAATAAATGCTTTGTATTTATTTAGATGTGTGACGTGTCTAACGTTTAATCAGTTTCGGAAAAATGTTTTGATATTAAATATGTCAGTAACAAGCCGATGTGCCTTAAAATCATCAACTTTCAAGTTATTAAAGAATATTCCGGAGCTGAAATAACAGAGTAATTAACTCGGTGACATTAATTCGTCATCTCGTTAATTTAACTGTGCAGATGGCGCATAAATCCTCATTACGTCTTCGACCTACAACTGATTGACGTCTCATTTCTGTTACGGAACAACAATAAGAGAGAGCGAGCTGACAAGTGACATTAACACAACCTAATTGATACAAATATATAATGAGACGTAAAGTAATGGATTCGAATGTATCCATTACGTAGCTTGTTTAATTTCTTGACACAAAGTTTGATGCTATTACATTTATTTATTTCATTGAGAAACAGTTTGTTTAAATCACAATCAATTAATTATGTCTTTTCTAGAATGTTCCCCACTGCAGGGACACAGGCCTTCTTTCCGAGAAAGAGAATGAGCCGTAATCCCCCACGCTGGCCCAGTGCGGGTTGGTGGATGTCACATGTCTTCGAATTTAGTGGTTCTAAGAACATGCCGGTTTCCTCACGATGTTTTCCTTCACCGTTTTTGGAGCAGTGATGATGAAATAAATAACACAAAGTAAAGCGCCTGGGTTCGAACTCAACTTGAGTACGGTGTTAATATTATTGGGCTGTCTGTTGACATGAAAGCGGTCAATTAAATTGATGTACGCAAAGTTAAATGTCCAATAAGGAGGCAATTTATTAGCTTAGAATGATTTTTGGGCACATTTTGCTCGTCGACAACCATTATTAATGCCGTCATAATCGACATCTGTCAAACAGAATGATGTTGTATTGATATTTCGTTGATTTCAATATTAAAGAGACGAGACACCTTTACATTAATTAAAATTGACATTTATTTCAATTCCAGCCTCGTAAATAAGCAAATTGTTACGGGTGAATATCACCTAAATATTTTATTTTTCACTTCTTAGAAAGCCATCTACATCTATACTGATAAATAAAATTGAAGTGTCTGTATGTAATATAAAAACAACGTTTCCATACTCAATACACATGATGTATCGTATATACATCATGTGTATTGAGTATATATTTATATCATATATATATCATACGTATGTACTTATAACGAAAATACAATTTTAAAATTTTGTGTATGTCTGTCTGCTTATTCCAGGTAAAATATAGCATATACAGCAACAATCGGCAGTTCAATGTAACACACGTTAAGGTATCATTTAATTTAGGAACAATAAAACTTCTTCAATTATTAACAATGAAAAAAAAACAATTGGATGTTTTTTTAACTCATTGAATAACAAGAGTATACTTTCGTGAAGTGTTTAACAGTTAAAGTTATAGCCCAGTTTTTTATGGAAATAACTGCTATTGTAAGAAATTTATGGCTCAAGGCAACAGACTTCTCGATTGTTAAACGATTCCCTCTTTCTTTTATGTAATCTAAATATTTGGAGTTAAAATTTGACAAACATATTCCAAGTTGTATGTTTTCATCTATACTGATAAATAAAATTGAAGTGTCTGTATGTAATATCAAAATAACATTTCCATACTCATACACATGATGTATACGGTACTTATAACGAAAATACAATTTTAAAATTTTTTGTCTGTCTGTCTGTTTAATCCGGGTAATCTCCGAAACAACTGAACCGATTCGGATAGGATTTTTACTTGAAGATAGCTAATATTGTCGAGATTCAAATAGGCTTATTTAATTTAGGCAAAATATTAAGGGTTCCGCGCAAAAAGTGGAAAACCATCGAAATTGTTTTCTAGAATTTATTTCCACGCGGACGAAGTCGCAGGAAACAGCTAGTATAAAATAAATATAGTACTCTAATGCAATATATAACGTAAGATTTTGTAAGAGTAGGTACTTGAAGGGCGGATATGTATAAGTCTTCGCAGTAGGTAGACCAGACCAGTACATCTTTGTGGCGATTGCGATATCTGTAGGCTGAGTCGACGACAATTAATCAATTAACACTATATTAAAATAACTTTTACTAACTTAAAACTTTAATTCACAACAATGTTAAGACAGTAGAGATTGCCTTGCGACGGTTTTTGAGGCTTGGTTATTTTTTGTCTTTATAATTTGATTTTTCAATCGAATCCCTACTAATATTATAAATGTGAATGTAAGTTTGTTTGTTACGCTTTCACGCGAAAACTACTCAACCGGTCATCATGAAACTTTGTACACATATTCTTGGAGGTATTAGAAGTAACATAGGATTCTTTTTATAAAAATATGTGCCCTATAGAAAATTACAGGGATTGTCCATATTGGCACATTCCTGTGTTTGGTAGCGATCGGATCAACATAATTTTTTTTTTTTTTTTATGGAATAAGGTGGCAAACGAGCAAGCGGATCACATAAGTGTACGCTACCCATAGACATCCGCAACAAGAAATTATGTTGCAGATGTGTTGCCTACCTTTAATGGACCGAGGAGGGTATAGGCAGAAAAAAGGATATTTCCCTTTTCCCGTCAACCCCCTCCCTGTCCAATCCTCTTCCTGTTCCCATCCCATCCTTACAAGAAAAGGGTGGGAAAGGGAGGAGGACTCAAATTAGGCCGCCGGGACCTCACTCATCAGACGAAACGCAGAGTATTTCTACTTCACGCCTGTTTTCTGTGAGGTCGTGGTATTTCACCGGTCGAGCCGGCCCATTCGGCAACAGATGTTGTTGTTGCGGGCTCTACCACTGTAGTGTAATTAGTGGTACCCGGGCGAAGCCGGGGCGGGTCACTAGTATGTTATACACAAGTCATAAATATGACTTATAATTTAAGAGAAAGAAATAATTTAAAAAGGTTTAAATCACACCCACTATCTTTTATTTACTATTGAATCCCATAGAAATGTATCTGTCAGATGACAAACATACGGACAACATGACAGAGCGTGGCTCTCTGACAGGTAGACATATCAAGTTGACGCAAACGTTTCCTTCCTAGTTCAGGCTTTTACACATATTGCTTTTCATGGAAAATGTTTGGTGCGTGTCTATTTTTACGCGTCATATTTGTAGACCCACAATGTGTATTACAATATTAATCGTTCAAACCTATTGCCGAGTGCATATATTAGACATGGAGTCTATCTAATCGCGGTGTGCAAGTGTTACATGATGGAACATCCTTTTTTAAAGCTTTTTACCGTTTACGGTATTGTAACTGGATCTTGGCAATAAGGAGTAGATTGCTTAATTACAAAAAGGTAGCAGGAAGGATTTTTGACGGGCTTTGTAGAAGAAAGGAAAATTAAGCGTCGTTGTTGCTAAAATTAGTACAATAGTATATTTTCCCCTCACCATCCTTTGATAACAAAGAAAGAATAAGAAGGGGAATGTTATTTGTGGAATGAGACGGGGGCAAGCGAGCAGCGGGGCGCCTAAAGCTAAGTGATCACCGCCGCCCACGAATGCATGCAACATCAAGTCTTTAAAGAAGGAGTACCATCGCTTCTTCAAGAGTGCAAAGTCGTATTGGCTTGATAATACCGCTGGCGACGGATCATTCAACAAGGCGGCTGTGCGAGGCAGGAAATTACGAGAGAAACCGTACTGTAGTTGAATCCAACCATCAAGATGGTAAGGATTGTTCTGAGCTTTATTAAATATACCTTTTCTTTCACTAAATGTAGGCTCATTAGCATATTGCAGATCTCGCTCTTGTTCATGTTGAGTAATAATATTGAGCAAAAACATGTTTCTATCTGTTTGGCACTCCATGTATTACAGAAAATAATATAAGTTAATATAAAGAAGGGATCTGGGAATGAATGCACGACAAGTCTGTCGTCTACTTTGTGTCCAAGTTCATATTTATGTCCACGCGACGCGCGACGTACGAGGCGCCAATACGTAGGCCGCCCGCCGAGTCCAGCCTTGAGTTGACTCGGTTTGTTATATAGACCCCTACTACAATCCTTAGAAAATTATTATTAATAGAAGTAAATTTACGTAGTTTATTTGCACAGACAAATAGTACAGCGCCCAAATAAGTTATAAAATAAAAATATTTGCATTTCTTGATTTCGATCATCGATTCGTGATGTATTCTTATAATCGTCGGAGGTTGGTTATCGCAAGACCATCGCGCCATTTTTGATAGGCTTTTTATATAGTAGAAGGTGGCAAACGAGCCCGCGGTTCACCTGATATCAAGTGATCGCTGCCCATAAGCATCCGCTACAAGAGTTACAGACGCGTTGCCTACCTTTAACTGACAGAGGAAAGGATAAACAGAAAATGTGCTCGTCCCCTTCCCATCCTTTCCTTCGTGCAACAGATGTGTTGTTGCGGGCTCTACCACTGTTAAAAGGATGATTTAATATAGAAAGGAATCTTCTAGTGTGCACGCTATACATACGTTTTAGATAACAATTTGTTGACCATAACCAATTTACTTGTGATTCTTAATTAAACGTATCATTACATCGAATTTAAAGGGCAATTATTTACTCGGGTCATCAGTAGACATGCTCACGTATTCATAGTATTAGCATATCCAAAGTAGATAAACGTCTAGACATTGCGGAGCGCTGATTTCTCATACCTAAAGATGCTGGAAGTCCCGATACAATCACGTATAATTATTGTAAGCTGCATTAAATACCAATCATCTGATATAAAATTAACATGTAAAGTTTCTATTCATTCAAAAGATAATAAGATTTGATTCCTTTGTTTTTTTTTGTGACTGATATATCACTGTTTGTCTAGGCATCTACAGCTACACCGAGCTCGAGGCGGCAGGGCGCAGAGGGCGCCTAGCCTAAGCCTCTTTAAGAGTAACTTAGCTCGAGGGCTCCCTCTGTAGAGGGAGCCTAGCCTGGGACGCCGCCGAGCTCTTAGGTCGCTACGATGGGTCCTTTGATTTCAGAATTCCATATTAATATAATTCTGCGTTCGTGCGTATGTTTGTGTGATGTGTGAGCTGCGTACGTATATATTACATTATTATCATCAAGAGACAGACAGACGGGCAGAACGTCTAATTTTGACGTGTGAATATATTTTGTATGGAACAGCATAGGTTCATAAATTTTTGTGCGAGATATTAATTTCCAATTGTTGTTTATAACAAGGTACTCTCGTAACTCTATTCGCAATATACTTTGTAATACTTCAAGTTAGTAAGAGAAGTTCATTTTCTTGGCGTCTCTTATTGCACTGTCATAAAAATGTCCTGACAAGGTTTGGTTTCATGCATACAAATGCTTTTTATTATGCACATGAGATAAAACTACAAAAAATTTAAAATACAGTCGCATACACATACGCGTCTTCACACTATATTTTTACTTTTCTGTAGTTTTATATACTACGTTTAATTTTGAACCTTATTTACATGAGGTTAATTTTGACTCCTTTTCCCACGTTTAAGACGTGACCTATCAGATTCAAAGCAGTTCTGAATTTTCTTCCTAGGGATTTAAGTTCTTGGTGCCTAAGCTTATCGATCAACATGGCTGGCAAGGTCAACGCTCTACTGGCAACGGCTGTAGCTAGCAGGATTGTATCAGACAAAGATGACCCGCTTTAAATATTCTAATAGAAAATTGAATAATAATTACCCAGGTTGATAAACCTTTATATTGGTGTTGCCTTACAACCTTTAAAAAAAAACAAGGAATAATCTAAAACTCAGGATGTCTTCCAAGCATATACAATAGTCAAGCGACAAATCCGGTTGGAGTCACTTGAGGTATGGAACGGGCGCTACAGGGACGGGGAAACTGCCTCAAAGAACAAGGTCTTCTTCTCGGACGTCAAGGCAAACGCCATTCTGAGGAAGATAGAACCGGATCCAACTAACGCAGATATTTACCGGACATGGAGGGTGCTCTCCCTATTTAAGCAGGTTTCGTTGCAAGGAGAGCCCTTCATGTATCTGCGATCCTGGGGAACAGGAGTCCGTGCTGCACATAATCACAGAGTGCCCGGTATTTGATGCGAAGAGAGCCGCTGAAATACAGATTAAAGATAGAATAAACATGGAAAATTTAATCAGGAATAAAGATACAAGATAGACATTTTTTAAATATTGCAAAGAGTCGGCCTTCGCGGTGATTAAGAGAAATAAGGTGTCGTGAAAAAGCATATATAGCCGACACTTGCGTCACACAGACTAGTTGGGAATAGTACTTGCCTTGTCACGTTGTACAATTTATCATTCATTGGTATTAGTTTTTTGACAACACATACCTTCAATATGCTTGACAGTGACGTATAACCTACATCCGTAACTTATTCGAGAAAGAAGTAATCACGAATTGCCCCTTTACGTTAGCAAAATTACGAAAAATAACCAATAACCGGAGGTAATAAAAGCTTTAAGTTTGGCAACCTTATGCTTGCGCGAGACATCAACGCATTTCTGTTCCTTGGATTACGAGATAAAAAAAACACCTGCCTTATTTTTTTTTGGCAAAGCAACATAGCAGATCACTTGATTTTAAGTGACTGCTAGCCACAGACATCCGCAACAAGCAAATGTGTTGCAGATGCGTTGCCTACTTTAATAGACAGAGGAGGGCATAGACAGGCAAAAGGATATTTCCTTTTCCCCGCCAACCTCCACCACATCCAATCAATCCTCTTCCCGTTCCCATCCTATCCGTATAAGGAAAGGGTGGGAAGGGGAAGAGGATTGTAATTAGGCCTCATGCACCTCACTCATCAGACGAAACGCAGAATATTTACTTACTACTTCACGTCTTTTTTCTGTGAGGTCAATTATTAACAAGTTAGGTAAGCGCATAATGTCACTGGGACTTCTGTGGAAAATGTGGCGATGTTTTAAAAAGTTAATTTACGTTATTATATAACTTTTGTCCTCGTTTCATGGAAGAAGATTTTTCTAGAGAAAAAAATGTTGTTTCGTTTATTCATATCAACACCATCATTTTAATTAAGCGCCGTGATTGTTACTGTGTCGCAGCTTGTCTAGACATGTAATTATTCTAATTCAGGGTTCTGCGAAATCATAAAAACAGTGGACCTACCAGCATATACAATATTAATAAAATTGTTCAAGTTCCATTTACAAAATCATGGCGGTCAACTTTAAAATACGAAGAACCAAACCTAAAGTATTTCATTACAGATTAAAAAACACATTCAAAGTTTGGGCGAAATAACACAAAGAACCCGATGGATGACCAACTTACGGTCTGTTAGTCAGAGCTTTGAACCATACTCTAATAATGTCAACGATTGACAACGAACAAAAACTTTGAATTTAAACTTGAATACATCTATTCATTGCTTACTAGCCGAGAAATTACATAAAAAACCTTAACATACCATCGTGAACTTTCTTTTCGTTAGTTACGGATAGTACTCCTAGGTTGTTGTGTTAGTACAGGACATGCGGTACACTGCGAAAAAACGATTATATTACATAAATCATCAGTGTATTTAACAATGGTAGAGCCCGCAACAACATCTGTTGCACGAATGGGCCGGCTCGACAGGTGAAATACCACGACCTCACAGAAAACAGGCGTGATGTAGATTATTCTGCGTTTCGTCGGTGGAGTAAGATGCCGGAGGCCTAATTCTAGTTCTCTCCCCCTTCTCACCCTGTTCTAATAAGGAAAGGGAAGAAAATTTTACAGTGGGGTGGATGTATAGGTTAAAATCATTCTGTTTGTGCCCTCCTCTGTCCATTAAAGGTGGGCAACGCATCTGCAACTCATTAGTTAGTTGCAGATGTCTATGGGTAGCGGTCACTTGACATCGCGTGACCCGCTAGCTCGTGTGCCTCCTCGAACTATAAAATAAATGAACATTCACACAAGTTATTTTCCTCGATATAAAATCATAGTTCCATCTATAACTTGTATAATTGTGCCAATTGGCATCGGATGTGTAAACAATGTAATTAAAACCAAAGTTATATATAATAAATGGTTATTGGTGTATAAAGTTGTTAATAGAAGATTCAACGAGATAAGGTTGCGTAATCGACAGCGTATAATTAAATATTGAATGATTATGTACTCCTTTTATGTACTGTAAGAATGTTGCACACGTACTATATCTAAAAAACTCCTACCAAATTCCGAACGTATAGCCTTATTCAGGGCTTTTAAGGAAGTGTTCATTTTTCAGATTAAGTTAATATGTCATATAACAAAGGAGCTAGTGCCGTTATGATAAACGTGAATGGTGAAATAATTATTAAATAGAAGAAATACATATGTATAGAAATAGAGTGAGCTGACATGTCAATATATACATCTACGCTTACATGCTCGTCGGTTACGGGTACTCCTTATATCGCCCTTCTTTAGTATGTCACTAATCTGGTCGATATAAGTTCTGCTTGGACGTCCCCTACCAACGCTGCCACTCACTTTTGCAACATAAATTTGTTTCGTTACTCTCTCTTCATTCATCTTTTCAACATGCCCGAACCACCGAAGCATACCTTTCTCAATTCTAGTCACAACATCCACTTTTAAGCCACACTCCTCTCTTATAACGCTATTTTTAATCCTATCATTTCATGTCACGCCCAACATATCTCTTAAGGATCTCAACGGCATTAACTCTACTAGCATGCTTTTTCCGCCAAACCCAGCTCTCACTTCCATACATTAATGAAGGGACTAGTACAGCATTGTGTATTGCCAGGCGAGCCTTCGTAGACACATTCTGACTCCTCACTACTGTACCTATAGCCCCATTCATTTTATTTCCCGCATTCACTCGTCGTTCAACATCTTTAACTTTGTACGAGTTCTTACACATTTATAAAGCTGCAGTTAGAACGGTTTCTATATGACGAATTGCGTCATAAAATTTGAGTATAATTCCGTAATGAGGAAAAGCTTTCAAAATTGAAGTAATAAAACTTTACAAAATCTTAATGCAGAATATTATTGCTCGAATTAATTCAACAGTAACATCTGTCATGAAGCAGTTACCATGTAATTGTACCATCATAAATATTCGGTTACTTCACCAATCTCAAGTAGGAATTAAAAGCCTAATTAATTTTATAATTGGGTTTAAATGTAACCGCTCCACGGGGATATCGTGAGTAATATTCTAATCTTACAGAAGTTATCGCTGAAATAGTAAAAAGAACAAAGCCATTTGTAATGATAATTTAATACGACGTCTTCAAATCGTTATTTGAAATGAAATCACCGGAACAACGACCCGATTCCGTTCCGAACGATTGTCTAAAAACGTCTTCAAAGCTTTAACGATTGTGTGACGTAACGTGTGCGTTCTAATGGTATCAATTTCATCGGTTAAACGGACTTTAACATGAAAATATTTATCATGAAGTAAAGTTCATTCCTATTTTACTAACATCATTTGTAACAACAAGGTTTTCCTTGGAAAGGAATAGTGTATTAGTATCCTTAGAAGGCTTTTGTATTGAAGTATCCACGCACTGAGCGGTTGCGGAGACGCGGGAAGCGGCTTGTCGTTGATAGCGAGTTGACTACCGCATCCGCAAAGTGCGTATGCCCACACTGACAGCCGTATTGAAGCTGCGGAATACGTTGTCTTTTTAAGAGTCCGTTTCGTTTGGAAATGGAACGAGACAGATGTGTGAAGCTCGTACGGCTTGGATTAGAATTTGTAAATCAAATCTTATTATTTGTGTCACCCACGGCCACCTTTTGGTAATGTATATGCTATTCTTTTTAACTCTAAGGATGCGTGAATGCTTATTATTTACGCATCCTTAGAGTTAAAGACGTAACGACCCAATCGTTAGCAAATTTCAAAGTATGTACGCAACAAATAAATACAAATCGGAGGCAATCGTTAGTTCCGCCTGGACGGAGTTCTGAGTTAACAAGAAAGATAAAACGGTGGAGAGACAATCTACGTCTGAATACTTTCATATTTTTTACAAGACGTAACTATTACTGTGGGTTTCCACTGCCGAAAACACACAAAACATAATGTCACGTCAGTTTTTTCGGAAAGAATAATAGAGACATACCTTGAATACAAGTTGATACGGCAGTGGAAGCCCACAGTTACTTCGTTTATAAACCATCCTTCATTATCTGTTACTAAAATGAGCGCATACTACATGTTACTTATCGGCATAGCGGTTGACAAATATATTTACTTGCAATGTACAGTATAACATTTTTTTAATAAAAGAAAACCCGAAAACAGAAACATAATGTACGAACACATGAATTGTACGTACACTTTCTGAACAAAGGGTAAATAAAAGCCCAACTCTTTTCGTATCTCTACAATCTTTTGTCTTTTACCGTTATGTTCCCTGTTTCTTTTTGTAATTTGTCATTCTCATTTTGAAAAAGAGAAATAATTACTAGTTTCTCCACGGCAGTAAATGAATGACCCTCCCTAGCTTAACGTTTGGAATTAGTTTGCATTGACTTTGGAATGCAAACATTTCATACAAAGATTACTTACTGTGAGGTTTGCCTTTGTTTGTGCATGCTGTGTACATATCTGGCATTAATTTTAGCTACCGCATGCCAACTCTCATATGCTATATTATTGTTAATCAGATTTGATTTGTTTCGATTAAGTTTACTATATTATATACATATACTTCCTTTATCCCTCTTATATCTTTTATATATAGAAAACGGACATATATATATATTTCACTTTTTACCCAAATCTAGACACTTTAGAGCGATTGAAAATGTATTTTCCGATAGCATGATAATATGTTCCGATAATATGATAAAACTCTACAGTGGAAGAGTCCGCAACAACTATATCTGTTGCACAAATTGGCCGGCTCGACCGGTGAAACACTTCGACTTCACAGAAAACAGGCGTGAAGTAGAAGTACTCTGCGTTTCGTCCGATGAGTGAGGTGCCGGAGGCCTAATGTAAGTCCTCTTTCCCTGCCCAACCATTCCTCATAAGGTTAGAATGGGAACGGGAAGAAGATTGGAAAGGGAAAGAGAAATAAAATGTTTCCTGTCTATGCCCTTCCCTGTCCATTAAAGGTAGGCAACGCTGCTACACATTTGCTTGTTGCGGATGTCTATGGGTAGCGGTCACTTAACATCAGGTGATCCGCTTGCTCGCTTGCCACCTTCTTACAAAAATAAATATACTAATCTTGATCGAAGCAGTACATAATAATACTGGTATTTTATGTTGCCAGATAATCGTTTAAGACCCATGAATAATCGTTATGTACTTACGAAACTTTCGTTACAATCAGAAAAAAAAGTATATGGAATAACGGAAGTAAAATCAAATTTAAAATTGCATAATACATTTTATCACAATAAATACACGTGATCGCGGTTACGTGGTCGGTGGATAGTATGTACGTATTAATACGTAATCCGATGCAGGGTACATTATCAGTGGACAAGGCTGACCGCATAATCCGCCGCTCATTGCTAGGTTGCGCACTGATCGTGTCATTGCCTAAAGCTATTTGAATTTATCCCGTTCATATAACAGATACAAATATATTAAATATATTGTGATGTTATTATTCGTACCAAATAAATAACTAAATCCTCACTGTACGGACACAGAACGGTACAATGAGTGTTCATGCATTAGCCAAGCATAGTGATTTAAGGCAGTTTTAACTTGTCTGTTTGGAGACCAAGTTTAAAGTGTGTACCGCTCTCATCGACAATGTCTGCACTCCTAATGTTTAGTTTTTCAAACTGAACGAATAAATTCAAGTAATGCGTTTCTAAGTAATTTATTGGCGAACTTTGAATGCGTTATATCGTCATGAATCACACATTATATAGTCATAGTTTAAAAACACCGATAAAACTCTAAAGAAATAAGAAAAACTCGTATTAAGAAGAAAAATCTCTATTTTCTCTTTAAAACTCCATCTATAGGTATCTTTAATAACTAAAATAACGGTAAGAATTTATTATTATTTATTTATTTATTAGCTTCCTTAAATATTTCATATTTCTGATATCTTAATGCAAAACTTTGTATGTATGTTTGTTACTCTTTCACACAAAAACTAATGAATGGATTTTGATGAAACTATACAATATTATAGCTTATACATCAGAATAACACACAGGCTATAATTTTTAAAGCTATCGTCTGAATTGTCCAAGATATAACGATAAGTGTCAAGTAAGGATGAAAGATATGAGTAAGTATAAGTTGACCTCAGGTCTACATGAACAATCAAATTAAATAGGGATCAGCTAAGGAAATGCGTCGGTAAAATTAAATTGCACGTCGGGTGGAACTGCGGGGCAAAGCTAGTAACTTGATAAATCAACCGTTAGGGTAAAACGATGTAATAAAGTTTATGCATATGTATTTATGTCCTTTATTGCACACTTTACTCGCGTCTGCTGACAGATTGAATTTAGTATGTCTTTTGTTGTATGACGTTATGATGTGGTACGGGAGCCGAAGCGGGGGTTTCCGTACATCTTCGAGCGCAACAGATTTACATATAGACCTGGGACCCTGTTACACCATGAATCAGTTATCAGCAGCAGTCATCCGTTATATTTGTAAAAAGTCGATTAACGGACATACTCGAGCGCGTCCGATTAAGATAGGGGGGTTATTTATATGTTAGTAAGTGTTCATTTCAATAAATCGGACGATTCGAGCGCAGGGATCAAAAACTTATTCAATTTTCAATTACGTCACCTGGACATCCTCGTGGGTGGTCAATTTTATATTTTACTTTAAAGAAAATAGTTCGAGAATAACGTGATAAGAGAATCGCAAGCGATTCCAAATAGCCGAAGTAACAAAAATCGTAAGAAAAGGACGTTCGACGATTTACAAGTTCATCATCTTGAGTATATAATGCAATTTAATGTTATATCAGCAGACAAATGCTCATGGATTGCCCCACACCCACCGTCGGCATCCCAGTCACATACCCAGAGTAGCTTTGGAATGAATGCCCCGAGGGACAAAATACGTGGCGGCAATCAACGGGGGCGGCATCTGGGTACTCATGGACCGGAATTAAACGCGTAGCCCAGGACAGAGCGCGATCCCTTCATGCCCGGACCACCGAAGTATACCTTTCTCAATTCTAGTCACAACATCCACTTTTAAGCCACACTTTTCCCTTATAACGCTATGTCTAATCCTGTCATTCAACGTCATTCCTAACATACTTCTCAAGGATCGCATCTCAACGGCATTTTTAGTTTATTTAATAACCAAACAGCTGTTGTAAGCGTACAGAGCTCGAAAGATATATAGACACAGTCAAGTTCCCACCGCAACGAATGAAAGTTTTGTTGATGCATTGCGTAAGGCCGGGCCGCACGGTACTTAGCCTCCAATAGTTTAATGACATCGATTTCCGCTAAAAGCGCCTCACAGCAATAGTTTCAGGGCTAAGATTTAATAAGCTGAACTTAATAATGAGGTTGTGTAAGGCGGCTGTTCCTGACATTCAAATTTGTTGTAACTTTGAAGTTAGGACTAGGGATAAACAGGTAGTAAATTCTATGGAACCCTGAAGTTGACACTGACACGGGAATGACACGGGCGGGCTTGCGGGGTACGCTAAATCAAGTCGCCTCATTCTTTAGTCTTCTAAGTTTATCGTACAATATAAAAACAGGATTAGACACCTGTCCAGTTTAGTTTACAAGTTATAAGCCGTAATTTCTCAAATATATGATAGTTTGTTTAAGGCAACATAAAATAAAAATATTGTACCACCCACTTGGATTAAGTGTAATCCAATGAACAATATGTTCCGGGGCAGTAGTATGATGTATCGGGCCGCGCCACCTGATGACGTCATCAATCAAAAGGCGCTGCCGGAAAGCGTGTCCGTCACTATATACAATATAATATTAGCTTGGTGCTTTCTCGTATTGTTTTCTTGTTTTATCTAAGCCCGCCTATCCAGCTACTAATGTATAGAGCTGGCTGGGTGGCGAATTTATTCATAGCTATAATTAATCAATTTGCCTGATATTTGTAATAAAAACTTTACTTACACACACACACTTGTAGTATTGTACTAATACGTGTTATTTATACCACAATCTTATAATTCTGCCACTTGGAGTGCACTTTAAAACCACTCACGTACATAGATATGTTAAGTAAATTGTTGCAATCAATCCAAACAATTGCTCTAGAAATTTCGTTTTCAGACAATTTATTCCTGCCCACATAATATGACTAATTTACATACGTACCTGAGTTTTTGAATAATCTTTTTCGTAAACTTCAAGATGGGGATGTATGTACATCCTAAGAGTCCGAGCCAACTTGAAGCAGGAACAGCGGCTGAGCTCTCGCTAGCTATTAAAACAATATTTAACTTCATAATTCATTCCGGCATCTGACAATTTTTCCGCATCTCCCAGCGCCGTCTCCGCCTCTTCATTCAGTTAGTAATACGTGTGCCCATCAGCTCTGCTACAAGCGGTGACATCTATATTACGCTCGGAACAAAATCCTGTTTTGTGATATCGTCCCTAACTTATTGTGTTTGTGAACGCTTCGAATTTACGATTGAGTGAACTTTTCGTAATACGGAATCCAAAAGAAACAATAATTCGTTTAATTCTATCTCGCACGTACAATTTACATTAACCGAACGATCAGTGATGGTTCATAGCTGCATGATAAGAGCATTTTTGCAAGAGCAAGCCTTTCCCAGCATGTGTAACCTCGCGATATCTCTTTTATTTATTTATAACGGAAACGTAGATTACTTCACTTCACGCTTGTCTCCTATGAAGTCGTGGTATTCCGCTGGTCAGCCAATAGTGCAGACACTTTCAAGTGATATAAAACATAAAGTTACATTTTATTAAAGCGATTCTGCAATATCGAGTATATAGCGTGGTGTGTGTGTGGCCTTTTGTTGGAGAGTAAATAATACAAAATAGTTATACGACAAATGTATTCATAATTTTTGTTATTGCCTAGAATAAATATAACTAGCTTTTTTTAAACTACCAATTTATTTTATATAAAAATTTTAGATTGAAAGTCGAAAGCTAATTTCGTGTTTATTTGATCTGAATTCATGACAACAGAGTAATGTCAACATTTTACCGAGAGCCCGATTGTTTACTCGTTGAAATGTATAAATAAACTTCAAAATATCTAGACACAATGTATCACATATTTGTTTTTTATTATAAATGTCTGTGCAAAAAGTTTAACACATTTCGTCATTTTTCTTATGGATGTAGGCGGCAAACGAGCGGGCACTACCCATAGTCATCCGCAACTAGCAAATGTTGCACTTGCCTACATTTAATGGACACAGCAGGGATAGACATGACTAAGACTATTTCTTTTTCTCCAGTAACCCCCTCCCAATCCAATCCTCTTCCCGTTCCCCCCTATCCTTAAAAGAGTAGGGTTGGCCTCCGGCACCTCACTCTTCAGACGAAACGCAGAGTACTTCTACTTCACGCCTGTTTTCTGTGAGGTCGTGGTATTTCATCGGTAGAGCCGGCCGATTCGTGCAACAGATGTTGTTGCGGGCTCTACCACTGTGACTCATGCTAAAAGGATGAATGAAGAGAGAGTAACTAACCATATTTACGTTGCGGCAGGAGTGGCAGCGTCAGTACGTCTGCTGGGAACTTATCGATCAGATTAGTGACATACAGGATTGATTATCGAATGTTATGATACGAAAGGGAAACCTACATTTCCATTTCCGTCCGTTAAAGGTAGGCAGCAACGCACCTGCGATTCATATACTTGTTGCGATTGTCTTTGGGTAGCGGTCACTTAAAGCCCATCTCACATTAAAATAAATAAAAACTAAAGAAGGGTGATATTTTCTATGAAACGGCTTTACTCACGTTCGCGTTTTTCTCGGTGTATTTTGTACCGACAAGTTTCGGACCTGTCGGAGGTCCTTCTTCAGGGTGAGCGGTATTAATTCGCGGTCGCGGCCCGCCTCGCACTGCGCGCCTGTGCTCGCAACGCGCGACTTGACAGGGCGGGGGGTGCGGGGGCGCCAACGATGACGACGAGCTCGACACTGATGGGTTATAGGATGTGATGTTGTTCGGGGCACAAAATGCACTAACAACGTCGACCACGTAATCTTCGGCATTGTCGCTGTTTTCCCGCTTCGCGTTCGACAGTACGGGTTCCCATGTAGGCGGCAGGGACCATCCCTTATCTCTATTAAAATTAGGACGACGGCCGATTTCTATCGCTTCAAGAAACTTGCGAGACACAAAGTTCTTTTCGCGGGCCAATACTTTCACCTTGTCGAACCTAATATAATGTGAGGCGTCGGAGTTAAGGGCATGCTCTGCTACCGCCGAGGTGTTGGAGGTTGCGAGCACAGGCGCGCAGTGCGAGGCGGGCCGCGACCGCGAATTAATACCGCTCACCCTGAAGAAGGACCTCCGACAGGTCCGAAACTTGTCGGTACAAAATACACCGAGAAAAACGCGAACGTGAGTAAAGCCGTTTCATAGAAAGTTTATTGATAATGTCTCACGATAGTTTTAATAATTTTAAGGGTGATATTGTTACAATTATAATGCGTCCCTATCGCCAGAGTATCATCGAAGTTAATTGGTTTCCTATACACTGACGGCCATAACACAGAGGGAGGGACGAGATATCCACTACGCACATTTTCTATGTGTTATTTATACTAGCAGGCCCGGATATTGATGACAATCGTATGTAGCCCCGTTCCGTAGTTTTTGAGATTTGCATTTAGACAGACAGACGCGGACTTTTATTATAATTATAGATTAAATGTACGCTACCCATTCTCGATGTAGTCAATGGATCAAACCCATAACTCAGGAACATATTCTCGTCATCCCTTATTTTAATAAGTGTTTATATATATATGAAACAAATTGCCAAAGCATACAATTATTACTCATTAAAGTATATCTTACAATAACAAATCCGAATGAAGAAATTACTGGACGTAAATATTTGTTGTACAAATAATAAACAATTTGCTACAATTTGTACAATCTTGCCCCGAGCCCCGGCGACCTTCGTCTGGATACAATCAATAAATGATGATTAAATTGTCTCTTGATTAAACACTCCATTCCGCGTCTAAATTAATTTTAATTGATTTCGTCTTTTCAAATAAGAAAGTTCAACGTTTTAATGTAATATAATTCCCGAGTGAAATTCAATCGGGAATCCGGTATTATCGGTATTATTGGCGGGAAGTTACTTGTTACTAATTTTATTTCACCTTATAACTGTTGCTGTTGCCCACATTAGAATTAATTAATTTTTAACACCGCCATCTATCGTGACCAATGAACAGTCGAAGTCAAACCGTTGTTTCATTAACACTAACAATGGCGACGAGATAATTCGATTTGTTTCCGCGTGTACATATAAGTATTACTAATTAAAAATTATTTCTTGTAATAATTGTGAATAAACAACATTACCGACAAAATACAAGTGGCAACATTAGTGACTGTTGTAGGCGCGTTACGAGCTAATGTGTGACCTGTGTCCGCCGAACACGCCGGAGTCTAAAACATTCAGTGAACTGGTCGGACTTATTTTACATGAAAATTTAAGATCGATACGGGAAGTAAAATCTCTGTAATTTCAAAAAAAGGTTACGGTAGATATTTTTCAAAGATACACTTACAACAAAAACAATTTTGTCTCAAGCCCCCGCCGTGTATGGGACGTCATCGAGACTCGGCTACATTGTAGTTAACATAAGTTGTGGTAATCAAAAAGTAGCATTGAATTTACCGCCACTTATCGTATAGTCGTACTTGGATCAATCGTTTAAAATTAAATATCGCATAATGTCACAATTTAACCGAAGATGATTCGATGGCGATCTCTTTACGTAAAGAGTTTCCCCAGGTTTGCTGAAGTTTAGGTAAATTTAAGTTTAAATAGTAAAAGCGCGCCCGATCCCTTTAGCTTTGCGGAAGTCCATCGAAGAACTCGAACATTTGCAGCGGGATGACGTCATTTAAGTCGAGCGATCAGATTATGGTACGCCTATTGTACCAGTAATTAAGCCTAATGGCAGTCGATTGTGCGGTGTTTATAAGATAACAATAAATCCACTATTATAAGACTATCATTATCCGCCGCCGCGTATCGAGGCCCTCTCATAAATTCCTAATAATAATAGTTATTTTTATCAAAATAAACTTAACTATTACCTTCAAAGAAAAGGTTCCGACTAAGCTACAAGTTCGGAAGTTGTGTAAGAGAATAACAACAGGCTATTTTGCTATCAACTTCCTAAACGAAATGTTTCGTAAGAAATTTTCCGAATCTCGAAAATTATATGTTACCGACCGATTGTGAAATACGTCATTTTATAATCGGGCTAGACATATTGTAAACTGTCAGGAAATAGTGAACTGAACGAAACGCAGCATACTCTACTCGGTCCAGCCGTCCCATTCGTGCATCCACAAAATATCACTTTACAATTTGACGGTTTGTGTTCGACAGTTTATATATACCCGTACTGATTATAAACTGACGATCGGCCGTTGAAATATTAAATGTACATTGTATCTAAATTTTATTATATTGTATTTGTCTGTAGCTTAATAGGTGCTAAAATTAAATAAATGATTAATTGAAATCAGATTAATTCCTAACTAGGATCTGGTTTCGCTCTGTGACGTCTTGTAGTCAGTAAATGGACATGGTGAAATAGAACCACGTTGTGGAAATACATGGTACGCATACTAACCTCTCCTTACTGCAACATTTAAGTTAGTGTGAAATAATTGTGTCGCGTTTATTTATATTTCTTAATTATTACTGTGTGATACGGTGGTTCGTATTACAAAATAATTGTCATCGGCTTAGAAAATCAACTTAAATTTAAGCGCTCTAAAGTCACAAATAATATACTGATAAATAAAATTGAAGTGTCTGTATATAATATCAAAATAACATTTCCATACTCAATACACATGATGCATATACGGTACTTATGACTAAAATAAAGTTTTTAAAATGTTTGTATGTCTGTCTGTCTGTCTGCTTATTCCGGGTAATCTCCGAAACGACTGAACCGATACGGATGGGACTTTTACTAGAAGATAGTTAATATTGTCAGGATTCAAATGGGCTAATTTAATCTAAGCAAAATATTTAGGGTACCGCGCAAAAAGTGAAAAACCCTCGAAATTGTTGTCTCGAATTTATTTCCACGTGGACGAAGTCGCAGGAAACAGCTAGTTAAAACTATAATTTAAGTGTTTATGGAATTCATAGCATGTTTAACTTGTTCTAAACTTTCGGGAACTTAGTGGCAATACACTTGAAAATTCCGCCATTCTACGGAATGCGGAATGCCAAGATAGTATTCTTTAAAACTTTACTACTGAGCTATTATGATTCATGACGAGTTTCCACGCGTCAAGAACCCAACTTTCTCCCTTCAAATTAACCGGTAAATGCTTCGTCACGAGCCACCCGATTTACTATTACGGATTGATTTTCATTCGATTGCTATGTTTGCTTACACCAATTTACTTAAAAGGAAACCTTACATTTTATTTTACTTAATATACCAACAAGCATTAAGCAGAAAGTTAATATTAAAGTATAAACTTAAGGGCTAATGGACGCGACGCGCAACATATCGGGGCTCCGGGGTGAGGCGTGTAATAACCCGAAACTTCCGGAAAGACACATTAATGCCACATTAAAACTAAAATATCTCGCAACTGTGACAGCGGCGGACGATTTGGCAGGAATTCTTTCATTTATGCCAAACCGTATTTTTAGCACTAAGTGAATTTTAAGTTAAGCTTCCGTATGCGAGCACATTTTCAACTCATTATGTTATTGTGTAAACAAATAATACGGATAGTTCCAGTATTAATTATTTTGTTAATAATATTGCTTGTGTATATACATTGTAGGGGTAGTGCCTGTTACAATCCTCCCCCCCCCCTCTACCTTAAAATCTTATTGTAAATGTACTACACCAATCAAACCATAACACAAAGACTGAGGGTTATTTAAGATGATGTAAGTACCAGTAAATGTATTCAATAAGCATTTAAATATTTCAAAATAATATTTGAGTGTTGAGGTCTCTTTTTAATGTTTCTTTTTTTGGCATCAGGTGACAGACGAGCAAGCGATTGACCTGATGTCAAGTGACTGCTACCCATAGGTAGGAACAAGCAAACGATTTTCAGATGCGTTGCCTACCTTTAATGGACAGATGCAGAGGAAATATGATGTAGTCTTAGCCTATTCATACGATCCTGGCCCAATATCCTTCCTAGCCTTATTAGGAATGGATGGGATATTGAAAATCGGGACCCGGCACCTCACTCATCCGACAAGATGCAAGCGGATACTTCCTCTTCACACCTCTCTTCTGTGAAGTCGTAGTATTTCACCGGAGCCAGTCCGTTCTTGCAACAGTTGTTGTTGTTGCGGATTCTATCACTGAATAATTTAAAATATATAACTAACGGTCCTGTTAAGTTAGAAGCCATGTTAAATCGATTTCATTTCTTTAATAAAAAAAGTTGATCGTCATGCGTCAAATGAAATTTGATCTGAATTGACATTGTGCTAATCAGCCTTTCAAAAGCGGGAGTAGATATGTGTAAGATGTAAATAGTAAAATGTTAACCTATGTAATCAAGGATTACATTTATTTGTTACCATTATCTCGTTTCGTTGAATAAACAGAGGATAAGAGTCATTGAGGTTAGGAAATGTAAAATTTATTGGTTTGAAAAGTATGTCTTTGCCTAGAATTGTTATTTTTATTGGCACGTAAAGCCTCAACATTACATTACATACACACTCGCTTTATAAAAGCCTGAAAGGTAAAGTACTTACCGCAAACATTGTTGAGGTAATTCGGTTTCCTTTAACATTTTATTTCAGCCAAGCGCCATGCAAAGAGACGTACATTCAAGTCGTCGATGTTATTTTGTTACCTTAATAGAAACTTATGTATTTAAAAAGTAAATCTTACGTGAATTAGCTATCACAAGGCTAGCTAAAGAATAAACAACTAAAGAAAGAACTAAACTAGAATCTGAAACCTGATGTTAAGTGAGCGCTGCCCATAGACATCCGCAACAGGCAAATGTGTTGCAGATGCGTTGCGTACCTTTAATGGACAAAGGAGGGCACAGACAGGAAAAAGGATATTTCCCTTTCCCCGCTAACCCCCTCCTCATCCAATCCTCTTCACTTTCCCATCCTATCCTTATGAGGGAAGGGTGGCAAGGGGAAGAGGACTGAAATTAGGCCTCAGGCACCTCACTCATCAGACGAAACGCAGAGTACTTCTACTTCACGCCTGTTCTGTGAGGTCGTGGTATTTCACCGGTCGAGCCGGCCCATTCATGCAACAAATGTTGTTGCGGGGTCTACCACTGTTTAACTACCATTTGTTATGCGTTTTCGAGTCTGGTATCGGATCCAATGCAATAGGATTACATTTTGTTATATTTGGGAAATAAATTCAGTGACAGGTGCATAGCAATCGCTGCCTTATTTCACCTACCTTTACATCTTCCCTTCTAATATGGTTAAAAACGGTATGTATAAAAGATAAAGAGATAAAGGGATAAAGTTATATCCGACCGCCGATTACACAGTTGAACCTATTCTCGTTACATCGTCATGTCGTCATCTAATAAATATGCAAATAACATAATCTACATCATGACATTTGACCCGAGGAAATGATTGGATATTGCATATTTAGATGCATGATCTCCCCGACCTTGCCACTTACACTTTGGTTATTTGTACATATTGTCCGAAAGCTTGGGTTGGATTTCTGACATTAGTGGTGGCAATACTATTTTTAAAGTTATATAAAAATTATTGGAAGGGTTTTCGTTAGATTGATATATGAAACTCGTTTTTACTTAATATTATTAATTCGAATAATCCTTCATAAGAAAATTAATTTGTTTTTATTTTCATTCTCGCTGCAAATGGCATTTTTTCATCGCTGCATGCCCCGTCTCTTGGGAAATCACTTCCGCAGCAGAAATATAAGCAATCTAACTAAACTTAATTAATTTATGTCTCCGACTTAATAAACACAACTCCATCTTATTTCAAAGTATTTATAGGAAGGCGCTATGAGAAGAACAATTTGTACTTTATTTATACAAGGCGTAGATAAAAACGTGTTTCTGTTGACGACAAAATCATGACGTAATGTTAATGAACGGGCAATAAATAGTTTCCATTGTCGAGAACAAGGTCGTTGATGTTTACGAGCAGAACTACTAGACAGTTTGAATGGTATCTTTTAAAAAAAGCACCCAGGTGTTGGACGCAAGGCGCTCGGACGTTAAATTCGTGACAACGTTTCCTATATTTTATGTTTTTCTCATGTCGCCACGCTCTCCCTCGCTTACTATCGTGGCTACTATCTCTCTCTCTCTCTCATGTCGCGCTCTCTCTCACACATATTCAGACACGCGGCACATCGATCGTGCATCGGTTACTCTCGGCTCAAGCGCAGCGCGTCCCAACCGTAACGCTACATTTCTAGCGAATGCCACCTACTTCCATCAATTTATAAGACGTTATCACTTCAGAAAATAAACCAATAAAACAGTAAAAATATGAATTAAATACTGAAGTAAAAATAGTTAATCAGTATAATTTTAATGCCCAAAGTTTATATTTCACCGTAGCGATAGCCTCGAGCAGATGGAGTCATGAGCAAATAAACCTACAGTCAGATGATCTGATGTCAAACATTTTCATAGCAAATGTTTGCGGGGTCGTTGCCTTCTTGGTCAAATCAATACCTAATTCGTATAATGTTGATCTTAAACCATCTCGGTTTCATTTTGCGAGCGCGCTAATATGTCCGATACGTTACAACATCTTTATATTTAATAAGTGACTACATATTAATTGAAACTAGACGAAAAGTCTACATTTCTTGCGTTTTCTTGTGATCCGCTGCGGCTTCGCTCGCGTGGCATCGGGTAGCGGGTTGCAGGATTACCCGCTAAAGCAATCTCCATGAGCCGTTTCGAAGTCTATAGGGAACATACATACACACGTAAATAAATAAATAAATGCTTGATTGTACACTCTTATAATCAATTTCAATAGAGCCTTGACTCCCAAACTAGGTTGTCTTGTATTTCAGGAGCCAACCCCTTCCCCTGTTTAATAGTTTTTTGTGCCAATAACCATAATTAAGTAACTAATGAAACATTAAAATCAAGAATTAACATGTACATATATACATCGCTTTTTATATAGGTATATAGTCTTGGATGAAATTATTACATATATAATATAAATTTTGTAAAAGCTTTAGGGCCTCCCTTAATGCCCGGGGGCAAGCCTCTTCACAAACAAGTACAATACTATTATACTAAAATGACGGAAGGACGTGGACGACGTGCAATCACCAACTAATTTGAGTCTTTCAAATTATTTTTATAGAATAACTTAAACGTGCCAATTATTAAATTACTTAATATTTCAATATCATGTACCTACGTCAGTCTAGTACTGGACTTAACAGATACTTGCTTACCCGGATTCAATGAACAGTGGTAGAGCCCGTAACAACAACATCTATTCTACGAATGGGCCGTTTCGATCGGTGAAATACCACGACCTCACAGAAGAGAGGCGTAAATTGGAAGTTCCCTGCGTTTCGTCCGATGAGTGAGGTGCCGGAGGCCTAATTTCAGTCCTCTTCCCTTTCCCATATCCCTAACATGGATAGAATGGGAAAGAGAAAAGGATTTGACGGGGATGGGATTGTTGGGGCAAAGGAAATGTTCTTTTCCCGTCTATTCCCTCCTATCTCCTATCAATAAGGGTGGGTAATGCATCTGCAACTTATTTGCTCGTTGCGGATGCCTATGGGGAGCGGTCTCTTAATGACCTGCTTGCTCCTTTGCTACTGAGTTCTATAAAAAAATAAACTCAGTTGAAATCGGGCCATGTTATCGTTTAGCTAGAGTTATAAACGCTATAGAAATCAGCTCACAAATGGCAGCGACCATCCATCATAGAGTGAGGTGTCTGCGTCGCGGCGAAGTCTTTGAACGCGGAAGATAAATGGTCGGTCTTGTTGTGACAAGTTCAATGAGCTCAAAACGTATCATCTATTATTAAATAGATGAGATTTAAGTGAATGGATCCTTTCATTATTTTTCGTTTCATTTAAAATAATAATACATGCATATACTCTTTATTCCTGCTTTGCTGACCGTAACCTGCAGCATTTTAATACAGGATATTCGCTGTAACGTTAGGCAGGACGTTTTTAAAATCTCAAACTGTCTCCAAACGTCGTCATCTATCTTAAGACATGTGAGTAAATAATTAATAGTTTTAATACCAACCTCATTATTGAGTGGGAAGATTGTTACCAATAGTTGGTTTGTATGCTATTGTGTTTGTGTTAAGAAATAGACCACCAGAACTATAAGTTCATTATCATAGTAGAGCGGTGGTGGCTCAGCGCTTTAGGCCCCGACTTACGTACTGTTGCGGGTTCGAACCCAGACAGGCGCTTTACTCTGTGTAGTTTATTTCATCACCACTGCTCCAAAAACGGTGAAGGAAAACATCGTGAGGAAACCGGCATGTTCTTAGAACCATCAAATTCCAAGACATGTGACATCCGCCAACCCGAACTGGGCCAGCGTGGTGGATTACGGCTCATTCCCTCACTCGGAGAGAGGAGGCCTGTGTCCCTGCAGTGGGGAACATTCTAGAAAAGGCCGATTTATTATTATTATCATTGCCATAGTGATATAACAATATGTTGTTGTAACGCTATTACTTCCTTGGTCTTGTGCAAACGTAAATGATTAAATTATTTGCGGCTTCCGGAACAGCGCCATATGTATTCGTCGTTGGCTTTGAATAATATAAACACGTATAATATCCGAAGCTCTTTGATCCCAACGAACTAATCCGAGGATAATGGATTTTGAATAGATGTAGCCTTACGAATTGGAAATGATTTGAAGAGTGTTTATAGAATCAACAACTGGCGTGTATAATCTATTTCTTATTTCCTGATAAATTACGCCTGTAAAACAAACGGACGTACCTTTACCTTGTTTCATAGCAAGATGCGATTGTTGTTAACAAACAAGCGTCATTTACCATACACATACATTACTTTTTATACTTTCATCGGAAATGTTGTAATTTTGTGTAAATCATTAGATAAAGTGAAGTGTAACATAGATTGTTAATGTTACAAGGTAATGTGAGAAAAAGTTGTTTTTCAAAAATATTTTACGAATTTTAACGTAAAAAAGTATGTTTACAAAAATCCCATCTTGCTTCGATACAAGGTATATTTTTTGCCATGTAGATTTTATACCATTAGCATATTTAGATTACTATTACAACAATTTTAAAAAACGTGGTTTTTGGGAAATAATTTTAATAGGTTATTATTTGAAGAATTATATCTATAAATTCAATAGGTGGGCGAAACTGGTAAAGATTGTGCTTTACGTATCCATAAAAATACGCGACAGTTCGTAGTAACAGAATATAAAGCATCCCAATTATTTATACGTAATCAATATTAAAGGAATAACCTCCCAAGCGGAATGTGTGTGAGTGGGGCGCTCACAGACGCGCTGAGTGTCGCTGTGACAAGGGCAGATCGTGTGGGCGGGCTATAACTCACCCCCGGTCGGGAAGCCGCGTAAGCATAACATCGTCTCGCGTGAAATGTGCCCGGAACCTTATAGTTCCGTAATAAATCTTTCTGTCGTAAATATTTTTTATGTCATTTGATATTTCCATTCTGACTTAATATTATAAATGCGAATATTAGATTGTTTGTTTGTGTTTACGCCTCTCAACGACTCAGCCTATCGCTATAAAATTTTGTACACACATTTCAACATTTTTTTTAGGAAGTTAACACAAATGTACATGGAGGAAAATAGAAATAAATACGTGCGCAGACACAGGCAAAAGCTAGTCATAAATAAGCCTTAGTAAAAGTTAATCTGTCGTCTACCTTAGCAAGGCATAGGCGAGTCAACTACTGCAGTTTACAGGGACCGTGTTAGTGCCAACGAGTTTCGTGACCGCAGTTTTTCTGCGGACGGGATGTAGAACGAATCACTTGGCTAGCTACTTCGCACAGACAGACACAAGTAATTGTGTGATAGATAATTATTAGGGAAAGAAGAATTAAGTATTTATTTATGTAGTAAGGATCCTTATACTTTACTTACTTACTATACTTATAAAAGCAAGTTCACAAGCGCAATACGATCGCAGGAATCCAAATAGTATTCGGCATAAGCCGGTATAAGGTTGATAGGTTTTTAAGAGGATTCTGTGTTATTAGTTAGTTGTGCAAAAAAAGAGGTACAACTATCATATTGATTTAATACTGCCCAGACGTATCAAGTAAAAAGAAACGGTATTAGGTTATCGTTAAAAAAAATGTAAAATAATTAACAAAACGTAATGGATATAAAGCAGTGATTAAATTTTAATGAAACAGTTTTCTTTGGTATAAAGTTTATTAGTTTTTGCTTCATTATTTAATGTAAAATTTTATGGTGAACACAGCTTACATCTTTTAATAAACAAGTATTAATAACTTATTAAAAAGTAACTTAAATTTAGGTACTAAGTCGCAAAATCATAACTTAAAGGTGCATAGAACATTCAAGATTAATTTAGGAAATCTATCAGTCCTCACATAAGCAATATACGTAAGATTTATTATATACTGGCTGTTTCCCGCGACTTCGTTCGCCTGGAATTAAATTAAAACATATTAATCACTTCGCAGGATAAAAGTATATGTGCATATGAGAGAGATGGTGAATCTCTACCTTAAATCGTCTAACGCAGTTAAAGATGATTTCACTTCAATAAGCATGTTGCTGACGCGGTCGCTAACGCATGTTGCGCATGTCGATCTCGCGAACCTATAATATTTACCCCTACCTACTATCGTTTAACGTTACACTTCAAATAGTAAAATGTTAAAGGCAGCCTTTTGACAAAAATTTCAAAAATTTTAAAGATTGCATTTTCGTTATAAGTACCGTATTGAGTATGGAAACGTTATTTTGATATTACATACAGACACTTCAATTTTATTTATCAGTACAGCAATATACGTATCAGTACAGATGTCATTTCATTCTACACATTACTCAAGAACTATAGGCACCGGAAATGAATAGGCGTTAATTTCTATCACTATTTTTATATATTAAATAATTATTATTACAATTCCGATACAAATATATTTATAGTAAAATAAAAAGTATACATAGATGTAGGCACCGCATCTCAATTTCTTTCCAGGGATAGAATGTAGATTAAATCTTTGGCAAACAACAAACCAAAAGACCATACAAAAGAAAAAAATTGTTACACACAATTTTGTTCTAATTTTATTTATAAGGGCGCGTATCCGAACGTGTTTTCCCTTGATCTCTGCTTAGATGTGAATAAGCTTCTTAGATCGCTCCGCTGAGCAGATCTCCAATACTAATATTGATGCGGGCCGCGTCCACCCGTCGCTACGCGGCCGACTACCTCAGGGTACAATCAAAGTAAACAATCATTACGTAGTCCATATGTTACACATAGTTGTTTTTGTGTGTTGTATCCTTTAAAGGAGTGGCTTTATGTTTTAGAAGCGACAAGTGCGCTGTATCACAATATATATAAGTTTTTCGCTTCCAGATTGCATTTTTTTTATTTTTAAGTTGATCTTTTAAAATGTCTTCCAATTTTTTAAGTTTGCCACTTTTAATTGTTCATCCGTGTTCTCATTTGATTCCAATACCGGGTTCTGCTTAGACAATCAGCAACCATGTTGTATTTTCCTGGAGAATATTTAATTTGGACATCGTATTGTGATAAGTAGCAAGTTGAATTTCCTAATTCTTCATCTGTTCGTGACTTTATGTTCATATTCTGCAAGTGCTTGTGGTCTGAGGCATTCCACTTATATAGCCTCCTTCCTTTTTTGAGCTTCATTTAATTTCTTTGAGAAGTTTGCTACTGGTTTTTCTTTATTGTTTTATTGTGGCTGTTTTAAACCGCTCCAACACCTATACTAGCATCTGTGTGTATATGAATAGGCAAGTTAGGATTATAAATAGGTAATACTGGTTGAGTAAATAATATTTGTTTCATCAAATGATTCTTGGCATGCTTCAGTCCAGTTGAACGTTTGTCCTTTTCTCAACAGCTTATGCCATGGCTCCAATTTTATGGCTTTATTTGGCACATATTTAGGATAAAAGTTTATCTTACCCAAAAAATTGTCTCACGTCTTTTGCGTTTTTGGAGTTGGAAAGTTTCTTATCGATATCATTGCTTCGGGCATGTTGAAAGGATGAATGAAGAGAGAATAAGAAAACAAATTATGTTGCGGCAGTGAGTGGCAGCGTTGGTAGGGGACGCCCTAGGAGAACTTATATCGATCAGATTAGGGCGAAATAAGGAGCACCCATAACCGAATGCGTAGAAGTATGAATGTGGAAGAAGCTAGAGGCGTGCCAGGGCCACGCCAAATGGAAATCCATGATCTCTGCCTACCCCTCTAGGTTACGGGCGTGAGCGCATATTTTATTTTTTTATTTTCGTTCAGAGGTCTAACTGAATCATTTTGTATTATGTGACCCAGGTATTTCACTAAGTTGGCTACGAATATGCATTTAGAGAATTTAAGTCTTAACCCTCACTTTTTATTGCTTGGAACAGCTGTGTTAAGTGTTGGATATATTCTGGGAACAATTTTGAGAATATATGGATGTCATTAATATAACATACTGTGAACTCCATCAGTTTGTTTCCTTATAATGTGACACATTATTCTCTGAAATATAGCAGGCGAAGTCTTTAATCCAAAAGTCAAGCAAGTCCTCTGGAAATGACCCTCATGACAAACGCAGTTTTGCGTCTGTAACGCGGAGAGGTATTGACCAAAATGCTGAAAAGTCCAATGTTGAGAAATATTTGCAATCTATATATTTTTATTATAATTATTTAGTTAATCAACACAATTGAATTCCAACGTTTACTGAAGAAACATTTTAATATTATATTGTACAAGATAACCATAATTTTTCCTGACATTTATCAATGACATTACTTTCTTCTTTATTATTTAATTGACTACTATACTCCTTACATAGTAGGATTTAAACAAGAAAAGGCCAGTAATAAGGAATCAACAGTAGAGTTTTTCTAGAAGATCGAATTTTGTTTGCTTAACTTTTGTTTTTTCAATCTGCATTATATTAATTATCATAAATTAAGTTTTTGTTTCACGTTTTTTGTCACCAGTCATAAATATGTTGTTTCATTTAATTTCAAATACATTTGCCGTCTTACAACGACCTTGAAGAATGAAGTTAAGTCTTATTTATTATTTAAAACTAAATGAAAGACCTGCCCTAAGTCGTGTAAGTGACATCGTCTTATTCATAATCCTTGGCAGAAGTTCTTAATACACTTCACCGTCTGCGAACTTGTCTTGAGTCTCGCTGACGACATTAATACGACTCTCAAATGGAAACTGATTTATTTACTGTACATTTCAATATCGTTATTGCCTTGTTGAGTCCTTCATTGTGAAGAAAACATGTTTTTCTTTCTATGACAAAATTTACGACATGTTTAATTTTAATAACTGGTAATATTACTCAAAAACTTGTCATGTAAAGAGGACTCCGAAAAGATTAAGTCTACTGAACTCGGATGTCGGTCAATATTATAAGGAATAAAAATGCTTCTAGGTGAATACGGTATACGTCTTATACATACAATACAACGTCTTATAAATCGGCATACCCTAGGCGGTATTCGGAAAAAAAAATTGACTCAATGTCCCGTTACCTGAATTCTCCGTTACCTATGACTCATCGCTCCGTTCGATCGGCTGGAAGGTATGACGCATCGTTTGATTGGCTAATATACACAAATTATAAGATATTAAATATTACATATGTAATTATCATTCGTGTATTTATTGTTATTCTGTAATACATTATTCCGTACCGAGTGCTCTTTGTTTTAGGATTCGTTGTCACGAATTTAACGTCCGAGCGCCTTGCGCCCAGACATCTGGTCTTTTTATATCTATACTAGGGATCTGTCCAGGCTTCGTCCGGTTAGTAATAATCCTGTTGATCCGATCGCTACCAAACTACACCCGGAATCACCCGCTGGGCCGATCTGAACGTATCCTGTAAATTTCATCGAAATTTGTCTAGCCGTTGCGGAATTTATAAGGAACATACATACACATATCGCCTTTTATGTATACATATATCACTCACTCTCCTCTTAATGCATCTTGTTGGAACACGAAATAACGCCACAGACAGCTAATCAATTTCTACGTTAATTATTTTAGTATTTCACTAATCACAAATATTCACAAAAATATTTGGCTGGCAGCGAACGTTTCGTGAGATCACTCTAGCCTGCACGTGATCACTCCACTAACTTACCGACGCGGCATTAGCACCTGACATGACAATGACAACCACAGACAAGTAATCTGCAGTGACATTGACGTCTGGATGTTTGACAACTGACAGGCTTAATGACATTGACATTAATGTTTCGCGAACTTAACAAGTGCTTTTGTTAAATATAGGTTACGCACTGCGACGTATTATATAAAAGCATATAGAGATATAGTTATATAAAAAGATATTTATTATACACAAAAAACAATAGGTTCGATAAAAAAGTTGGATTAGTTCTTAAAATAAACCATTGTAAATTACGTGAGATGAATTCATTTTGTGTTATCCCACCGCTCACTGAGTGAGCTAGCCAACACAATTTCTCTTCCGATTACGAAATTGCTACTATGAATTCTTCCGCATCTCGGAAGCAAGTTATCCCCAAAAGGGACACTAGCTTGATCATATATGAATAACTAATGACGCGCCCCGGCTTCACCCGGGTACCACTAATTATGTTGATCCGATCGCTACCCAACACAGGAATGTGCCAATCTGTACAATACCTGTAAATTTCATCGAAAATGGTCCAATCGTTTCGGATTCTATAGGGAACATACATACTTCGCTTTTTATATACTATTTGTTTATATAAAATTTGTTTACTTCTAGTACCTCCAAGAAAATGTTTACAAAGTTTCATGATGATCGGTTGAGTAGTTTCCGCGTGAAAGCGTAACAAACAAACTTACATTCGCATTTATAATATTAAATATGCATACCTTTACGTAAGTCATTCATCATTTACTATTTATATAATGTCATGTTATTACAGATAATTTTTGAATTTAAAAATAGATTGCGTATTTTATTTATCAACGATTGCAATTTTCCACACTCGTAATATATTTAACTACAAAATGATAGTTTAAGCTTTTCTGTGCAGCATTAAGTGCGCTTCACCGCTCTTGATACTTTCATCGCCGATATATTTCAACGAAAAATAAATGTATGCTCCATTTAATCGGGTTATCTCATTTGCGTTGCTGAAATAAGATTTTTTTCGGCTAACATCAACTGCAAACCTGGTTATAAAATTACTGAATCAAAAATACTATGCTACAATAATAAAAGCGAATTTTCAAAACGGTTTGTATGTAGCAAAGTAAAGTGAACCAAAACGCGGCGGAGATAACACGACCGGTACCTCAGGTGAAGGGACCTGACAAAGTGATGGAAAAGTTAGTTTGTAGGTTTCTGTTGTTGAGGGGGTTGTATTTACTCTGTATGTTGTATGGAGGCAAAGCAGGGAAAGTAATCGGAGGACAGTGGCAGCTGACAACTGAAGGCATTCCGCCCGTCTTCCCGCAGGCGATGTAATTGGGTCCCAACAATTACCGTGACCGGAAGCTACATCTTCTTTCTATCTTCTATCCATTCCCTGAACGATATAAAGGTTGATAATGCATCTAAAATCCCTCTAGTTTTTGCGGAAGTTTACGGTTCACTAACGTGATCTGCTAGTTCGGTTTTCACACGCGTCCTAAAAATACTTTCGAGATCCCCGAACGCGTTGCTTTAAAACCTAATTTAAATTTATATAAGCATTACACTTGATAAAAGTTTGGAGACAGCGGTGAACAAATTTAAATTTCATTGGTGTTCGTGTTACGAACTTTATGTTGGCACAATAGTGACGAGTGGAGGCGGGTCGCGGGTCGCTGTCCGGTGGAGTTTGGTCGGAATCCGATTCGTGATGCGCGTACACTGTAACATGATACTGTTCAAATAGACAATTGTTAACATTGTCACACAACAAATTAAATGCTTGTGTAGTTTGCATATTAGGGAATTTGTACAAAAAACTTTCAACACACACAAAGAAGTGGGTGGTCATGGTAGGTATGTATTTGTGAGGTCTCACATTTGTAATTCGCTTTGTATTGAATTTATCAATAGCTCAAAGGCGACATATTTATAATGCCCTTAATTACAACGTTATCAGAAAGTATATTGTATTTAATGTAAAACAAATGCCTACTGAAATTACTAGCATTATCTCAAGTGTTATAAAGCATAAAGATGGTTATTCATTAACTCACTGTTACGGATTTTCTTTGAAGAATTACCCGCCGGTTAATGTCTTACTTTGCACGTTTAAATCGTCTAATAACAAAGCAAACGCGTCGAGCGCTCGGGGTCATTGCACTTTTAAGGCTTCAGGTGCAATGCATCGACATATCAGCAAAAATATCGCGATTTACGTCTGTTTGGACTTTAAAAACGTATTGCTTCGGCATTAAACATTCTTTGTAGTATAGGCTATAAGTTATGTGCTTGCAAAACAACTTTAAACCGAACCTTTATCAATGCCAAAGTCTGCACTCGAAGCTCGCTTAAAATAAACAGAGAAAGGGAATAAATTTAGAAAAAGTTCGCCGTGCGCCTGAATAAGCTTAGTTACCAGTTTCCCAGCCGGGACATACATATATATACTATTTTAAAAACATATTCATCAAATAGGTAAGATTTTGTAAATAGCTTTCTCTGATACAATTCAGACGCTCCAACCAAAGGCGTCATTTTTAAATAAAAATTAATTGGTTTGTAAATCTTTGATTCGTATATGATAATTCATATATGGTTTAAAGATTAAATATAATTGCATTCAATGTTAACATCGGTGAAATTGTTGTGAATACAACGTATGGAGTTTACGTGCTCGTTGTGAAATCGACAATCGAACCTCGCTACTTAGAAACATAGACTTACTAGAATATAAAACTATGTAGATTAATTAAAATTAATAATTATTATTGTTGGATCAAACAGAACGTTGGTGTAATCCCCATTAGATTTAATTCTACACAGAAGACAATGTTAATTGAGTTTACAAACAAAACACAATCACCGGCGACAAAATTGTGCAAAACAGCGTCAGGTTTATATCAGAACGCGGCGGGGAGGCAGATGCCGCACTCCATCATCGTGATGAACAGCCCTCCCCGTTTTATTTATATGCCATAAATTGTAATAAATTGCTCCCTACTTGAATGTCACAATTGTCTTCAGTAGAATATGACAAATATACAAAAAAATCATTTCATAACCTGGGGTTTATTTGCATCCCGGAGTAAAGATTCTTTTTCCAATGCGCAGACCTTGTAAGATCATGTAAAAAAGCTATTTCTACCTATATTCTAGAAGCTGTTCATCCAATCATCAATTTTACATAATTTTTTAGACAATGATTGGAAGCTTTTATATATGATATCTTGGCCAATGATATATCATAGGGTAAGATCCGGCAATCAACTGTAACATGATTTTTGGTTCCCTTTCTCACATTAAATGTATGTAATCAAAGTAATACATTTATTACATAAATATGTAACCATTTATTACATCCAAGCTTTTATTATGATCACACTCGAAAACTTGAAACTACATGACATCCCGGCCCTCATAAATATAAATAACTAACTTACTCGCAGAGACAGAATAGTGTTGGTAGTGCCTTCTTACACATATACCTATACATAGATAGATATATAAATATCTGTTAGAAACTACTGGCTAATATGACAATAATAAAACATTCAACGTGTTTCGAAACACATCTCATAACATGTGTGGTTCGCGTTCGCAGTGCAGACAAATTTCAAAATTCTTGGTATTTCTGCCTTAACACAATATACGCATTAAACATGTTTTACAAGACTCTCGTCCTATCTGTGTTATTAAATTGATATTCTAATTATAATCAGCATTAATATTACATGTAATTAATAATAATATTAACGCTCTATCTTGTAGACCTTTGTGGCGATCTTTGTGAGAGGCCCACGCCCAGCAGTGGACGACTGGATGCTGAAAAGAAAAATAACTATCAAATTCAATCAGCACCAAGCATTGTCATAAACATATTGTCGTCTCAATTTTTCCAGAGAGAACGATAGAGAGAAAACTTGTATCGCGACACGTTTCGCCAGTGGAAACCCACGGTAACAAATACTCAAGGAACGAATTCGAATTTGTATTAAGGTAATGAACATGTATGTGAACAGCGCAATGTTAATGAGATGTTATAATGTACACATGTTTATTCTGAGCATCGTCCAATTGCTTCCCCTTCTTGCACACGCGAGCGCTATCAAAGGGCCCGCGCTAATTGCTAATTTCCTTTTTCTGTTATTGCCTCGTCTGCTTACGAAATTCTTTTGGTACCGAGTACTCGATTAATTCGAGGGTCGTGTGTCGGTAGTGTGGCCCGTTTCCATTTCGTCGGATCTTCGACTATTTCCTACTACACAGTTTATTTATTCATTTGAAATTCATTTTAATGAACAAAATAACATTTTTATAATTTTGTATTACTTTTATTGGCAATTAACTAGCAATTACCCGCGGCTTCGATCGCATTTGTTTCTTATTTTTTGTATTTTTGATTCCTCGTATAACTCGGTATTACAGGTAAATGTTAAAAAGTTGTCTTGGGTCCTCATGTAATGACAATACAATAACAAAATGTGATAAAAATGTTTTTGTCATGTTATACATTACCATGGCAACCGATATTAGGTTTTATTTTTCTATCCCACGGGAAGTAATTGTCGTGATAGTGTCATTCTTTGTGCCCCTGATAATGTGTGCGCTAAATTTCATGGTGATAGGAAGTTACTAATTTTTATTGATGCAACGAAAGATGCAATAAAAATGTTGTTCCTAAAATAGACGATTCAATCTTACGATGTACACAAAGCTTAAATGTTTCCAAACAAAACGACAAGAATACAGTTCTAATTGTATCCGATAGGTACATAAAGAGTAAATTAGACCTTTTCAAGTTAGCTCCGCATCGCTCGGTACTTACGACGCACCGTCAGGCTGCCATTAAACACAAATATTTACTCTCCGCTCGTATCTGTTGCTAATTCCCGGGTAGTTCTGTGCGCTGTAGTCTGAAGTGAAGGTAAACACTACCCCTAACTAAACAGGTTGTTTGTACTGAACACGCTTAGTTCTTCAAAATTCATCTGCACAGAGTTAGTATTTTAACATTGGTGGAGTGATCATAAGTTACATGGAATGACATTGGACACCACGCCGAAAATAAAATTTACTACAATTTTATTGACGAACCGATTGGCGTGTTTAGTAAGAGATTTGCTTTTCACGCCGCAAGTCGGTTCGATTCCCACCAAGGAAACATGTCTGTGTGTCCCGAGTCTGGGTGTAATTATATATTTAAGTATGTATTTACAGAAGAAAAGTAGTATATGTAGTTTATCAGTTATCTGGTTGCCATAGCACAAGCTCTGCTCATTCTGGGTACAGATGGCCGCGTGTGTATGCCCTGGAATATTATTATTATTACTTACGAGAACGTCATCTTTGTTACTCTATTTGCATTATTTTAAATACCTTATAAATGTACATGTGTAGGTGGGCTACACTTACATCACACATATTTTTCTTGTTACTAGTGTTACAAACCTTCCAAATGTGTATTTGAAGCTCTTTCTATGTGTACTCGCGTTTCAAATAAGAGTCTTGATTTTTTTTTTATAACAGAAGTTGGCAAACGAGCACGCGGTTCACCTGATATCAAGTGCATATGTTTTAACATTATGGACGGTCACTTGATATCAGGTGAACACCTGATATCAAGTGACCGTCCATAAGCATCCGGAACAAGAGTTGCAGATGCGTTGACTACCTTTAAAGGAGAGAGGATGGGATGAACAGAAAATGGTTAGGTTAGGTAACGTGGTTATATCCCTTTCCTATTCACCCCCTCCACCGTCAAGTCCTTTTCCCCTTCCCATCCTTTCCTTATTATCAAAGGATGGGAAGGGGAGGAGTATCAGAATTAGGTCTCAGGCACCTCACTCATCAGAGGAAACGCAGAATACTATACCTCACGCCTGTCTTCTGTGAGGTCGTGGTATTTCACCGGTTGAGCCAGGCAGTTCGTGCAACAGATGTTGTTGTTGCGGTTAACCACTGTTAATTTACTTTGGTATACCTTATATTTTTAGGAGACAATAAAGAGAACATTACAGACCCTTGATATTGCTCGCGACCAATCTATCCGATTCCGTAGCTGAAAAGCGAATGCCCGATTGTCATAATGATATTAAACAGAAGACATTTACTACGTCATTTAACACAGAGGTTTTATATTACTACCTCACTCCAAAGAGGATACAACAGTAATCGTTAACACTAGTGATTAATGAACCTGGCAGCCTTTAACATTGTTAGGAGAAAAAGAATTTAGTTTTTTCTTGTGCTTGTCTAGGCTAAGGCGCATGCCGCTCGTCATAGTGCGGACTCGATGAGTCTTTATTTAGCTGAGCAATAAACGGTGTTTACATATGAAACATTAAAATGTTTATTATTGATTAAAGACATTGGCGAATCTTGAAAATATGAAAAGCTTTGAATGAAGAATTATGTGTATATTTGTAATTTACTAGTGATGCACCCGGGCTTCGCCCGGGTGACCGTTTCGGAATCGATAGGGAACATATTATACATACATCGCATTTTACATACGCATATACCTATAAAAAACCAAAAATGTATTTGAAATCCCTTGAGAACCGTACATTTTCCCGGAATAAAAAGTAACCTTTGCGCTATTCCAGACTATAATCTATCTCTGTGCCATTTTATCCTGATCCGTTCGGCCATTTTTGCGTGGAAGAGTAACATACATACAAATTTTCGCATTTATGAGTATAGTATGTTATAATTTGGTTTGTTAACCACTTTTCTCGAAAGTCCAAAATATGACGACTCTTTGGACGACGGTACTAATCGAGATCATGATGTGAATTTCAATCTTTTTTTTTTGCTACCCTTATTCCGGTTCTTCATACCAATTCAATTAGCCTGACGTCTGGCGTTCACAGACACGCAGACAAACGGACGTAATCTGATAATAGTTGTTGTGACGTCCAGCCGCCACACATCCGCCGCTTCAATTTATTACTCAATTACTTCTTTTATATTACTGAAGAGCAATAAATATTCCCATGGATCCGGCCCATATAATTTAAAATTAAAGAAATTCATCTATACATATAATCTGATCTGTGTTTACGTAGGTTTATATAACTAGGCAAATATTATCACGAGTAAATTGACTATCGATTAGACCTTCTTAGAAAGTCAAGCTTGACATCCCGTGTTGCACTTTAATTACATCTGCCCCTACTAATATTATAAATGTAAATGTAAGTTTGTTTGTTACGCTTTCAAGCGATAACTACTCAACCGATCATCATGAAACTTTATACACATATTCTTGGAGGTATTAGAAGTAACATAGGATACTTTATAAGAAAAAAAAATTGTATATAAAAAGCGAAGTGTGTATGTTCCCTATAGACCTATAGACTCCGAAACGGCTGGACCGATTTCGATGAAAATTACAGGGATTGTCCAGATTGGAACATTCCTGTGTTTGGTAGCGATCGGATCAACATAATTAGTGGTACCCGGGCGAAGCCGGGGCGGTTCACTACTACAACATAATTGTTAAAATTGTTCGTAACGTAGCAGTTAAAGAACTTTAGTATTAGGCGGCATGTTACATCGATTCACCACCGTGGCAGCAGCCACGTACTCCCACAAGATGGATTCCACTGGATGAGAGGGAGTGGAAGAGAAAGAAATTAACTAGTTATTTTCTCTGTCCATTCCATTTAACTTTTTTAACGATATGTCATAAAAAACAGATTAATAGTCTACGGTGTACACGTTCACATTGTTAACTCGTCATCTATCATACCTACACGTTACTCCAGGTAACGTTACCTGCGTTACCTGGATTTGTACAGGTATTATCTGACATGGCGGGCCTCTTTGCCTATCTCACGGTATATGTATCAGTGACGCGGTGCGGACCACTGCGGCACTCGGTCCCGTGTAAAATACGGGACAGTGTTTTCAAACAAAATTAACTACTTATTGCTTGGGATAACCGTTTACTTGTGGCCGTCGAAACAAATATACACTAAAGTTATTTTATATATAGCGTTTTCGAGCACTGTCAACTATTTATTTCCGAGTTAGACCAAAATATTCAATGGAAAACAACAAAAAAATAAATCATTGTAAATGTTTAACGTGTTTTCGTAGAAAAACTAGTTTAATTTTCATACGTTTACAATAAAGTTTTTATTATAAAAACGGCTTTACTCACGCTCGAGTCGGGTCCTTCTTCAGGGTGAGCGGGATTATTTCGCGGTTAATTAAGAAAGTAAGCAAAATAAGGATATTGCCCTTATTATTTATAACAAAATGCACAATGTTATATAAATATATACATTACATGATTATCGCTTCTATTTATAGCATTTAACGGTATGAAAAAATCAATCCAACTGAGTAAAAACATTGAAAACTGTTTAAAAAGATTTAAGGCCAGGCAGTCCCACTCAGACTAACGGGCCATTTGTCCGCTTTGTCTGGGCTCGATGGCTGCCGAAAAATGCTTTATCTCAATCCGAATCAGAGCCGGCTGACACGTCGGCGTCAGCTCAGCAGACCACACCAGAGATAACTTTACATTTAAATTTTCTCGCAACTGCGCCAATCAACAAAAACCCTTTAATACTGAATTAGAAGGACTAACGTAATACTGAAGATTCTGGATGGAAATTAGAAATTAGCGATGAGCTAAATGTGTATTTATAAATAATAATAAATCAGCTTTTTCTAGAATGTTCCCCACTGCAGGGACACAGGCCTCCTCTTCGAGGGGGGGATGAGCCGTAACCCTCCAGGACTGTGATATTATGTGTTTGTATAAGTTGAGTAAAATAATTTTTCGATTTTAACAAGTGACCAAATCCCTAGACTGTGTAAAAAATAATAAATTAATTAGTTGTTCATTTCTGATGTTGGCACTGCTTTGTGTAGGGAAACGTTAGGTCACCTTAGTAATTAATCAGGGTATATTCTGAAAAGCCTTTTAATATAACATCAGTATTACGTTCATATTTTTTTATTGTACTAGGTGGCAAACGAGCAAGCGGTTCACCCGATGTCAAGTGATCTGCATCTGTGCATCTGCAACTAACTAATGAGTTGCAGATGCGTTGCCCACCTTTAATGGACAGAGGAACAAACAGTTCCCCCAAAGTTCTCTCCCCCTTCCCATCCTTTTCTTATAAGAAAACAATGGGAAGAGGGAGAGAACTAAAATTAGGCCTAAGGCACCTCACTCATCAGACGAAACGCAGAATACTCTACTTTACGCTTGTCTTCGGTGAGGTCGTGGTATTTCGTCGGTGGAGCGCACCCATTCGTGTAACAGATGTTGTTGTTGCGGGCTCTACCACTGTTAGATCATATTTTACTTAATTGTCGGTAAGACCTTCGTAGAGTTCCCGTAAGACGACAATGGAACCAAAAACAACAACAAGTGAGGTATTCGAGGGACTGTTGACGTTATGATGTGAAAAAAACCCAATTTGTTTTTGTGTTTACAAAATTCTAATATAGTATAACACATTAAAATAATATTATGTAAGGCTAGTAACTATATTTCTCTTACAGGGTTGTGGAAAACCTGCCCTTCAGGCAAAAGACTGCATTCTTTGACTCGGGAGAAACCCATCTCACGGGACCCGCTACAGAGTTACAAAGAAACAAATAAGATATAGTTACGTGATATAACTTCAAAAGAAATGCAATATCCAACGTCAGTCAATTTTATGTGGAACTTTCCTCTCACTAAACGTAAAAGTGCAGTTGAAATAGTTCGCAAGATGGTCTGAAGTATGAATTTCACTTCTTGGATAGTTTACTGCGGGGAGCACATAAGTGAATTCAAAGCGCTGCCGAACTCGTTTTACTATATAACTAGCGGTTGCCCGCGGCGTCGCACGTAATCCATTTTTATTTTGCACGCTTGAAGTTGTAAAATGCATCCGAGCATATTAACTTCGAATTATATAATATCAAAAGGTTATTATTGTCAAAAAATTAGATATTACCATGGCAACCGATATTGTTAATGAATGAATTAAGAAAGTCATGATAAAACATGTTCTTCCATTACTTCTCGTACTTGTGCAGATAGAAATTGTTAATTGCTTGCCATACTAGGGTGGCAATGTACGCAATAAAATCTAAATGACACATCTCCAAATATGGACTGATGTAAATGTAAATTTATAGGCTCTAGATAGCACATTTCTTACGTTCTTTCTGTCGAGATGCCTGAACAACGATGTTCATTGTATTCCATAACTCCTTTTAACTGATAAAATCCCTGCAATATAAACTTGCGAAGCAAGGCTTCAGATATGGCCAAAGCCTTGCTTCGCAAAATATTATCGTGCCTTGTTAAGTCCGTAAACGTTATAATATCCCTCGAATTGTATCACAACTTGTTGTGGAAATAGTATAATTGCCGATGACGCGATAAAATGTCACTGGGCGTAGCGAGATCACGTGAATGTATCAGCCGTATCATCTCGCTTTGCGGCCGTTATCGCATTACGCCGCGTGCTCGCCGCGTTCCCTCCCCGCTATTGTTTACATAACGTAAGCTACATTAAATATTTAACTGTCCCATTTGTTTGGATATTAATCTGCACAGATTGAACTATCTTGACGATGTCTGAATTTAAAATAGACTGGTTGACAAATTTCATTGCTGGTGATTTGAATTACAGATCTTCGTTCACTTTACAATTTTGTTGTGTTATTTATGTCAAGTTGCTTAACCGCTTTCATTTGTATACGCAAAAAGGGTTACAATCATTCGGTTTTTAGTTCTTTGTTGGCAGGTAAATGTCCCTTAAACGTGTAATCGGCAAGTCATTTGATATTCCTATTCCCGTGTTAATGGGCTAGCTAATGCGGAAATAGAACTCTCGCCGCTGACTCCATCACATTGCACGAAAAAAAAAATCCAGAGCGTTGTACTGATTTACTAAGATAGTCGTGTTAACATTGACTAAGCTGATATAAAATGTCCGAAACAAATTTCTAATGATGATAAACTAGACCATTCCGCACAGTCTAGTCCACTAGATTATATGCTGCATCTATTCGAAGGCAGAATAAAATATTTTTACCTATGTTCATGGCATAGGCTGCAAATCAACGCAGGAGACCTATCCAGGTGGCCCGTGATCTGGTCAAATGGATGAGGGCGGAAGATCGATCTTTGTGGCGATCAATGGGGAGGACTACGCCCAGCGGTGGGAGACTGTAGACCGAAAAGAGGAACATAGATTTGTATGGAGTAGTTTAAAAAAACTTTATTGAAATATTTAAATCTTATTGCGTCCCCTTTTCAGCAATTTTAATGGATGGATGTCATTGTCTTTATGAGTAATTATTATCTAAAATAAGCGGTTCTAGGAGAAAAGTACTGGGGAAAATGACTTACGTAAAATATTTGATTCCTAGACCAAGTTCTTAGATACATTATGGTGATTGTCGAATCTAAATTAGTAATTTTCCTTGTTTTTGCGTTAAATTTCTCTTCACATCTCATTACGCAAGCTAAGAAAAGGCGAAAAGGTTTCTGTTTGTACTCTAATATTTAGTATATTAGGCATCCAATGATAACATTTTAAAGATTTAGCACAAATGCAAAATGGAAGACGACTTGCAATATAAAAAAATGTTCTTGTCCCTTTCTCTTGTGACGCCTTTGTAATCAAACTAAATTAGTTCAAGATACTAAAAGGTAAATTGAAAAGTGTCGAGAAAATGTCTTCATTAAAGCTAGCTCCCGTGACGTCACAACATCTTCGTCTTCGTTTGTTTTCTTTCAGTTTAAATTGCTATCAGCTCAAACTGTAATAACATCAATAAATATCAAACGAAAAGCACTAAATAAGTACGTGTTCACATAAAAAGTAATGAAATCGTTGGTATTGTAAGACGCCGAAAAGTACATCTTATGAACAGGATTTATAAATACACTAGTGACCCGCCTCGGCTTCGCCCGGGTCCCACTTATTATGTTGATCCGATCGGTACCAAACACAGGAACACCCGCTGTGCCAATCTGGACAATCCCTGTAAATTTCATCGAAATCAGTCCAGCCGTTTCAGAGTCTATAGGGAGCATGCACACTTCGCTTTGCATATATATTTTTTCATAAAAAGTATCCTATGTTACTTCTTATACCTCCAAGTATATGTGTACAAAGTTTCATGATGATCGGTTGAGTAGTTTTCGCGTGAAAGCGTAACAAACAAACTTACATTCACATTTATAATATTATGGATGGATGGATGGATGGATGGATGGATGGGTGGGTGGATGGATGGACAAATAAAAACCTATTCTCAGACCTACCGAATGTATATGCAAAATTTCATTGAAACCGGTTAAGCCGTTTCGGAGGAGTATGGCAACTAACACTGACAGGGGAATTTTACATATATAGATTTCGAATAAATAATTAATTATACGTACAATAATATCTTAAGAAAGTTTTAATAAATTTACGTTTCGAATAATTTTGTCTGTAAGATCTTTAAAAATCAATCCAATGAATGTGTATTATGTAAAATGAGTGAGTTAAAGGAATCTGTTTCAGGGCGTGCGCATTTTTTATTGTTACGATGTTAGTGTAATAGTATAATAATAATAATTAGGGTAATCTTTATTGCATAAATATTAACACTTTTAATAATAATGAATTAAAACAATAACACTTGAATATGCGCTCACGTTCGTAACCCAGAGGTAGGCAGAGATTATGGATTTCCATTTGGCGGGATCCTGGCGCGATCTCGCTTCTTCTACATTCATACATCTACGCATACATGCTCGTCGGTTATGGGTGCTCCTTACATCGCCCTTCTTAGGAAGTCACAAATCTGATTGATATAAGTTCTTCTAGGGCGCCCCCTATCAACACTACCACTCACTTTTGCAACATAAATTTGCATATTTATTTTATAATATTTAAATGTCGCAAATATGACGCAATAAGTTCCAAGCGATTCCACTGCGGAAGACGGGTTAATACGATAATGACTTGTGCAATTTTTTTTATTGACTTGCAAACTAATTAGCTGGCTTATATTTCAGTAGCAACTACAACTACATTGGCACATTAACGTGACGGCATTCGCAATGTTGTCAGATATTTTAGTTTTATTGTGCCGTTAACGTCTGATGGCGGATGTTGAGCTGTTAATCGGTCCCCGCGGACTCGTTGGCGACTGTGTCGCATGTTGCCAATTAAATTTATTACATACAATAAAGTCACATTAAATCTAACAAATTATAAAACTGGAGAACTTTGACAGAATGTTAAAGGACTGCGTTTAGGATTTTCAAAGATCCAGTTGTAGCCGATCAGCTTAAGTTAGCTTTGCGTGTCTGTCTGTAGACGACGGTCGTCAGTGGTACTTCTTAATCGTTAACGGGATCGTGTAGGAGTGCTATTCTTAAACAATAATAAAGCAATTAAATTAATGCAAATTATTATTGCAAAACAGCAAATTCACTATCTGAAACTTGCACTGTACACGTAAATATTTTTAGACGATTTTCCTTCAGTGCAGACATTTTACATAAAAATAATCAATTGTATCCTCTTTAGGATTAAAAGTGTCGATTTAATCCGATGAAACCGTCTACAAAGTTTTAATTGTATGTACAAAAGAAAAATGTAATTGTATGAAAATTTGAGACGCACTAAGCTCACTATATTGTTCCTCAGATCACAATTTGTTTTACATTAAACAATCGTAGAGAAAAAATACAATGAACTAGTTTATTGCAGATCTTCAGCTACACTCTCTGTATAAAGTAAAAACCTCAGAGAAAATACAGTAAAGATACTGTACGTAACAATAAAAAAACTGTTTATGACTTGACTCAGTAACTTTTTATTCATTCAATTTTGATGATTCATCGGAAACTGGTTGTGTGTGTAAAAGCCCGCGTAATATAATTGAATTTGTGCCCACTTCAATGTATAGTGGACTAGCTGTGCTCGCGACTCCGTCCGCATGGAAGAGTCACTTTGGGCAGCTTGGTTGAATTTTAATGCTGATTACTTTGCTAATCAAAATTATACCTACATTAATGTGGTGGACCCCGCAACAACATCTGTTGCACGAATTGGCCGGCTCGACCGGTGAAATACCACGACCTCACAGAGAACAGGCGTGAAGTAGGAGTACTGTGCGTTTCGTCTGATGAGCCAGGTGCCGGAAGCCTAATTTCAGTCCTCTTCCCCTTCCCATCCTTTTCCTCACAAGGATAGGATGGGAATAGGAAGAGGATTGGACGGGGCGGGGGTTAACGGGGAAAGGAAATTTCCTTTTTCCTGTCTATGCCCTCATCTGTCCATTAAAGGTAGGCAATGCATGTGCAACACATTTGCTTGTTGCGGATGTTTCTTACTTAAGATCATATCCGTTTCAAATTTCTGAATGACTCCGCAAATGTCACAGCCGACCTTCATTCCTCAAATTTATGAAACAATCGCATACATATTTCCATACAAAATTTCATTCCCTTTTTTATTTGGCCCCCTTAAGGGTATGACTATTTGTTTATATCTAATCAAAAGCCCAAAAATAAGTTTCAACTACTCGGTACTAGTTTCAAAAATGACGAACCTTCTATACAAACTTTCATCCCCTATTTTAACCCCTTAGAACAATTTCTCCGCATTAAAAATGTGTAATCGTGTGTAAATCGGTTTAGTAGTTTAGGCGTGAAAGCGTAACAAACAGACAGACTATTACTTACGCATTTATAATATAAGTAGGGATAGGGAAGCAGGGCAGAGCATTGCCGCTGCCTTTGAGAATGAAATATGCTAGGCGTGACTCTGAATTATAGCCTTAGACATAGCGTTGTAACAGAATAAAAAAAAACTACTGCACTAGTGACCCGACTTAGCCACTTATTACGTTGATCCGATCGCTACCAAACGCAGGAATGTGCCAATCTGGACAATCCCTGTAAATTTCATCGAAATCGGTCCAGCCGTTTCGGAGTCTATAGGTCTATAGGGAACATACATGCTTCGCTTTTTATATACAATTTTTTTTCATGAAAAAGAAGTAACATACGATACTTTTAGTACCTCCAAGAATATGTGTACAAAGTTTCATGATGATCGGTTGAGTAGTTTTCGCGTGAAAGCGTAACAAACAAACTTACATTCGCATTTATAATATTAGTAGTGATGTAATAAATCAGAGGATTGTTCAATTAATCCTAGTTGCCCCGTATAAAATTATCATTAAGTATTGAGTAAATTGCATTGCACTAGCTGGGATTAGATCTCATCTTTATATGGCCTATATACAGCTCTACACTACAATCATAGAATCTACAAGTATAGACCGGTAACTGTTGATGATTATTATTAAAGTTACCATCTTAACTTGTCATAAAGTCGAATGAGTACAGAAGAAAATAACCAAGGAAACATAACATAGCACTCGAGATTTGCATGTATACGACCGAAGGAAAGCATACATACAAATACCTATTACCCAGTAACATTAACACAAAACCTTGAACTATATTTTGGTTGCTATAAATATAGTACCGTTTAAGTACCTATTTTATAGTTTCTAGAATAACTATACTAATATTATAAATGCGAAAGTTTGTATATATGTTTGTTACCCATTCACGCAAAAACGGATGAACGGATCTGGATGAAATTTTGCACAGAGATAGATTATAGTCTGGAATAGCGAATAGACTTTTTATCACGGAATAATGTACGGTTACCGTGGAATACGTTTTTGTACAGGTGCATATCAACGTATATAAAAGACGATGTGTGTTGTATGTTCCCTATAGACTTAAAAACGGCCACCCGAACGAAGCCGGGGCAGACTAGTAATTTAAATAAGTATAAAAGTATTTGAATTTTGATTGTGAAATACTTTGGTTTGAACAATGTACACAATTACAGAACAATGACTGATTCGAAGATTGAATTGTCACATTGAACGCTGTCTGTTTCTATCAAGGCATAGTGCGCCTTGTTTAGGGAACAAAAGCCAACCATGAATTATTTATTACGTACGGAGAGATGATTCAATATAACATCTAGATTATTGCGGTGCCTCGGAAATCAATTACGTAGTATGTGGCTAATACCATAGAGCTGTTTAGATCTCTACTGTCTAAATTTATTTTTTATTAATAATAAATTAATTTAAATATAAAACGATAATATCGTGAACAAAACCATCTTGATTTGTTCTCATCACGACCAAACAACATCGGGCAGCGGGAGTCGCGCCTAATGAAGCCTCCACTTGGGTTCCGTCTAATTAATGACCTAAATGAGAAATTCTTTACCGCATAGTGAGCCGCGCGTGAAACTTCCGTGTTGTGTACTGCATTGTGTATCAAAAGAGAACCAAAAAAGTTATGTACTGTGACTCTTGTTAACTTGAAATATACTTACATTATTTATTTAACTTACTGATGAGTGTTCAGATAATGTCTCACCATCAGACTCCTAATCGTACAGCTATTGAAAACCGTAATTAGTAATTTAACTGCTAAAAGTTAAAGTTAAATCTGTAAGAACGTAAGTTTATTTTGTACCTAAGAGACAAACGAGCAGTGGTCCGCTTGTAAACATTCGCAACACCAGAGGTAACCTACTTTACTACCCGAATATATGCACCATACCGCATTGGATATACCGCGCACGAAAGTTGTTCCGCTACCTTACATACTTCGTGGTCCGGTTGCCTCCATTTTGATTGAATCATTTTTAGCCTCTCATCATTTAAGATTCTCATAACAACTATTTAAAATCAAATCATGATATAATCTTCTATAGCTACTCTTATAGAACCATGTAGTCAATTATCCTGGGGATTACGACTTCAGACCTTCGCAGCTGACCTTTCCAACCAGTATAATGGTATTCATACACTTGGGCTTACCGAAACTAGAGTCAAAGTAATAGACACGAAGTCCACGATGCAAATAACATTGCTGGCCTGGTTCCGTCCCTTTCCGGACACGTCGGCCATGATTTATGTTTACTGAATGTACCTAAAGAAAGACCTCCTAGTGTCGCCTGATCGTGTGAACGAGTAGTACGGTCTCTCCATGACACGTAGAGTCATTGTGATAAGACTGTGAGTTGTAGTTGAGAATATTCACTGGTGTTCCTCCGAGCATGCTTCAACTCTTTTTTAGTAATCAAATGTAAGTAAATAAGCCTGGTGGGGGGGGGGGTGAATAAATAATATACAGAACTCAATAGTAGATTACCAATATAATTGTTCAAACATTATGACATTCCATGATTATTTACACGATATGTACATTTTTACAACAATATCTTTGTTAATGGTATACATACGGTAAACTTATGTACTACGATAAAAATCTAACTACATTAATAAATTCATCGTTACAACCCTAGGCCGAAACTGCGCTCGTTAAAGTTGTCCCCGAGTTACAATAATTCACATTTCCCACTCCGGTTCACGTCATTTAATATATTAACAGAAACATTTATAACTTTACAACTAGCTGAGAGAAGTTCATCGACCTCGCGAGGTTCCAAAGGGTGCGGGACAGGGCTCGTGTCGCGCAGCCGTTGGAAACGATTCATCTGTACAGTCTTTAAAATTCTAATCGATGGATACGATCAAAGTGTCCTCCTCGAGCACGGCGCTCGAGGGCTCGCGGCGACGGCGAGAGGCCTGCACTCAGAGCCGCGAGTGTGAGATGCCGTTGTGAGCTATCAGCGGAGTGAGGGCCGCGGGCCGCGCCTCCAGCGGCATCGCCTCGCTGACCGCCACGGAGCGCGACGTCACGGCCGTGGACGCCTCGGACCGGGAGCCGCCGGCACCGCCGCCCGGCGCCGTCAGCCCTCTCGTCTCCGCCGCAGCCCGTGCCTGCGCTCGAGCAGTTCCACCTCCCTTCTTTCTCGGTATTACACTGTTTTCCACATGCAACGTGGCGTTAACATCTTTACCAGCAGCACAGGAGCAAGCCTTCAAGAAGCTCTTCTTGAAGTTATCAGATAAAAAGGCGTACAGGATTGGATTCATGGCCGAGTTGCTGTAGCTGAAGCAGGCCGCTACTAAGAAGACCGTGATCGTGATCCTGCTGGCGCACTCCGTGGGGGGTGAGTAGATGAGAGCGACCTGAAACGCCCAGTACGGCAGCCAGCAGAGCACGTACACGGCTATTACAGTTAAAACCAATTTCGTGACTTTCCTGTGCGAGCGTTTCTTCTCTTTTGACTTATTTTTGGGGCCGACAGTTTTCAGCTTGCGGATGACCAGGCAATAGAAGACGAATATCAAAGTGAGTGGAGCGGCGAAGCCCAGAGCAAAGGAGTAGAGGGTGAAAGAAGCTTGACCTTTATTGAATTGCTGCTCCGGCCACACTATGTTGCACGACAGGCCGTTATCGGTCTGTATGAGCGTCGTGTACATGAAGATGGGCGTCATGACCAGAGCGGACGCCGTCCACGCGGCGGCGGACACGACCCGCGAGACGAAGGGCGTACGCAGGCGAGGCGCGGCGATAGGGTGGCACACAGCGATGTACCGGTCCGCGCTCATGATGCACAGAAAAATGCTGCTAGTGAACTGATTTATCCCCGTCGATATCATGTACGCCTTGCACATGAATCGTCCAAACGGCCAGGACCGAACCGACATCGTAATTATAAGAAAGGGTATTCCGATCAAGAAGCATTCGTCGGCGATCGCCAGGTTGACGATGTACATGTTGGTGACCGTCTGCATCTTGGAGTAACGTAGCACCACGTAAATAACCAAGGTATTTCCCAGCAGGCCCACCACACAGACGAGAGCGTACAATATCTGTGTTACGACGTAGACGACGGGCAGATTGATGTTTGGGCAGTTTTCGTAGGTACCATTCAGCGTCGTATTCTCGTCGAAGGAGTAATTGCTGTGACCGTACATCTCCACTTCTTCGATCTCCATGTTTGTGATGTCTTATTCCTTGTTGTTCTAGTGTTTGTTTTAATAAATGTTACCTGCAAAGAAATAAATCATATAATTTAATACTGAACATAGTGCATTATATCATTAGAAAAACATAACATTGCATAAGTTATAACGATTGGCATAAGGGGTCTGGAAAAGAAAGCGAACTACCATTTTTCTGATGTAATTTCTAATGTACATTATATTCGCAATGAGGTTAATATAATCTATTTTAATCTGTTAGATGTGTGAAACATAAACAGTGGTAGAGCCGGGCCGGCTTGACCGGTGAAATACCACGACCTCACAGAAAACAGGCGTGAAGTATTGATATTCCATGCTTCTTTCGTTTATGTAAGGTGCCAGAGGCACGATGTCAATCCTCTTCTTCGTCCTATCTTATAATTTGTAGCAAAGGTTTGCTACTAGGATGGGAAAGAGAAGAGGATTGTACAGGGGAAGAAGATCAATAGGAGATGGTTATATGCGTTTTCCTGTTTACCAACTCATTTGCTTTTTGGGCATCCCTATGGGTAGCGGTCACTTAACATTAGAACTGAATGAACTGAACTGCTTGCTCGCTTGCCATATTCTTCCAGCAGGTGCTCATTCTTCAGCTCACACAGGTATTATTTAATATTGTGGTACTTCAGAAGTCAAGCCCGCTCGTTCATGCGATAGTTTCTGGTGCTCTGTGGCCCTGTAACTGTTGAATTGTTAAGATATGAGAGAAATCGAACTGCTGCAATACCTGATCACTCCTACTAACATATCTATATACAAAAGACGTAAATAAGAAATATACGGAATCAACAGAGCGTATTTGCTATGACGGACCATTAATAACGAATCCAGTAACGTATTTTTTTTCGTCCTTACAAGAAACCTCTATATTATTCTTTTTGTATATTAAACATAATTGTGCTTACATTGTACGTCGTAGTCCTTATGATCAGCGTTCACAATCTTCATAGAAGTTGGCGAGGGGCCATCTGAAACAATACAATTAACATTATTTACCAACAATTTTATTGCAATACTATGTAGCGATGCCTAATTCTATGCATATTTAATTGGTATTTCTTAATTGTGCCTTGAAACTTGTGTTAAGACAATAATATACATTCAAAAAGATTACAATATTGAAATGTATTAGTAACGTCATTAAAATATCTAAGTAGTTATCCGCGCTATTGTAAGCTATGTTATCCGCGCATTGTAAGCTATGCTATCCGCGCTATTGTAAGCTATGTTATCCGCGCTATTGTATGCTATGTTATCCGCGCTATTGTAAGCTATTTTATCCGCGCATTGTAAGCTATGTTATCCGTGCTATTGTAAGCTATGTTATCCGCGCTATTGTAAGCTATGTGTATCCAACAGCTTCAGTAATTGATATAAATTTACGTCGATGATTTAAACACCGACGTAAGATCACACAAACATCTCATCTCACAAACGCTTCGTTGTTTTAACAGAAATATAACATGAATTTGTTGAAATATTTATGAAATGTTTACAAGAATTGTGCTATTGTTATTTAGGTTTTGTTTTTAAATAAGATATTCAAAATGTATGTGTGTGTACAGACTTGGTTTCTAAGTACTAAACTGTTAAATCGATCGGATCGATTACGTTTATTATTGGATAACCCTACACCACATTTAATTACAACTTGCAACAATTAGTATTTACAATTATATTTAGTACTAGTTTTTATAAGACAAGGTGGCAACCGTGCAAACATGACTAGACAAACGTGTAAACGAGCCGATATTAAGTGACCCCTACCCATAGGTATCTGCATCAAGCTATCATAAGAGTTGCAGATGAGTTGCCTACATTTAATGGACAGAGGAGGGAAGAAATAGAAAAAATGATATTTCTTTTACTATTTCTCTCCTCACCCGTAAGTCACCCGTAAGGGGAGGAGGATTTACCTCCTCCCCTTACCACCCTTTCCTTATAAGAAAGGGGTAGAAATGGGAAGAGAATTAGGCTTCCGGCAGCTCATCAAACGAAACTCTGAATACTTCTTTATCGCGCCTGATTTCTGTGAGGTCGTGGTATTTCTCCGGCCCAGCCGAGCCATTCGTGCAACAGATGTTGTGAGCTCTACCACTGTTTAACCTATACCAATGTGTTGAATATTATATAAAGAATATTTTATTATTCACAACAATTAATAAAATACATGTATGGAATCTATACTGATAAATAAAATTGAAGTATCTGTATGTGATATCAAAATAACATTTCCATACTCAATACACATGATGTATATACGGTACTTATAACGAAAATACAATTTTAAAATTTTTGTCTGTCTGTCTGTTTGTTCCGGGTAATCTCCCAAACGACTGAACCGATTCGCATGGGACTTTTACTGGAAGATAGCTAATATTGTCGAGATTCAAATAGGCTAATTTATTTTAAAATATTCAGGGTTCCGCGCAAAAAGTGAAAAACCCTCGAAATTGTTTTCTCGAATTGATTTCGACGCGGACGAAGTCGCAGGAACACCTAGTTATTAATAAATAATAATAGAATCTCTGTCGTGGCACTAGTTTGTATGTTGCCGGTAAACGTAATAGCGAACGAATCTCGAAGCTCTTTTGTTTACGTTACAATGATTGGTGGCCGTGGAAAATAGAACATTGTTTGGGCGCTTCCCCCGCAGCCCGCTCGGCCGCTGTTATGACGGGTACATATATAGCCGCGCCATCATCAGCGCGCAGCCCGTTTGTTATATGCCGGGTCAATTGCAGCTCGCTGACAAATGATCAGTCATCACGCTATTTTATTCCACAACTGACTAACGACTTCTTGCCAAAATTATTACGACTTCAAAATAATCACATACGAACCCTAAATGATTTACGTTGTTTTAATGCGATTCGGGTAGGCAGAGAGTAGGCTCTATAACATCTAACTTACTCATAATTTTTGAGAGATATAAAAAAATGATTAATCTATAAATTATTTATCTATTCGAAATTAGAATAATTGAACCTATATTAAGCCTTAAGGTAACACATCCAATTTACTAATTAAACACTAAAGGCCTTACTAGAGACACTACAACTAGACCCTTTAGTCGACCTATAATTATTACAGTGTCCTCGTATAGTAGTAGTCATTACTAGTTATCCGAATGGTGTGTCTCCGATGTGGTAATAAATTAAAGCGGTACTACATTTCTATTTGACAGAAACCGACCACGTTGTTGAGTACTCGACCCCGGCACTTGCGCGCGGTCTGAAGCGGCCGCGGGGGGAGCGACGGTGTGCGACAGTTGTTGCCTAGTCGCGTTCACACTCTATCGACGACAACTTTTTAGTTATTTAAGAGGACGAATTCAACCGTTGATTTTTAATAATAAGGAATACAGTACCTTATTGATACGCTGAAAGTCTTGAACTTATTTCTAGAATGTTCATTTTCGGTACAAGTTCCCTTTCAGAACAAATATTGCAATATTCTTGCATGAGTAAAAACTAAACATCTCCTTTTTTTACAAATAGCAGCCAATATAAATATATTACCGTAATTCATAAAGGTTTTGAAAGTAAACATTGTACACTGAAAGTATCTTGCCTCGTTAAATATCGTTTTAATATTAAATTTACGGATGTAAATACACTCTTTGTTAGGCGGAAAAAATCCACAAAACAGTTACTTTATCGTGATCAGTGTAAATTTACAAAGGTCTATAATGGATTTAACTTGCTGACTGTACCCTTAATATAACAAAGAAGCTTTGTATAGCATTATAAACATTATTACAAGATGGTTTTTAAACGCCTTAGCTTTTAAACACGGATGGAGGGAAGCTGCGAGAAAAATTGTTTAGGCATCAGGGCTATATGTGCGTTGTGGCAGATTTTGTTAATAGATTATTCGGTTTATATTTTTTATGTATTATAACGATCGTAATATCTCATTTATTCTATTTTATTTGACTCAGTCACCTTGTTTAATTTGCTTATTTATTATCTTTAAAAAATGAGCTATTATTCCGTGGCTACATATTGATTTGTTTTCTATTGGTGCGTATTTTTGATTGAAAAAAAATATTATTTAAAAGGCGGGCAGTGAGAACTCGTGTGAGTTACTAGCCTCTATAAATCCTTCTTCTTGCGTATCCGCTGACAGATGATGTTTTACATCGCGCCCGTAAGTTAAATTGGCCATACTTTATTAACAGGTATCATAGCGACAAGCTGAAAAAAAATTTAAATAATGAGCTAAGCACTTCCGTGTTACCAATTCTTTTTACACTATAATTTTATTTCATATGTTTATAATTAAATTATTTGTATTTAGTGCTTTTCAAACACACATTAAAGGGAGATATCACCGTTGAAAATAAACGCGTTTAGTTCGATCTAAACTCGTTTTACACGTTTAACGAAGCTTAGAGCTCCAAATTGCATTTCACAATCATAAACTAAACACAGTTATACTCCTAACTGAGTTTAAATTCCGATCGGTCAATTTTTGGCGTTTAGCTTTGTAAACGCGTTTTCAATTTGACAGCTACATATGTGAGTTTTGACGTTGACAAACGGTATAACGTGACATCTGCGCTTAGATTGAAGGCGTTGTTTATGCTTTACGTCACTAAACTTCGTTTTCGTAAACGCGATCGAATTGTAGCCGGCGAAATCCGTTTAACGAAAACCAAGATTAGAATCGTACTATAAACTCGGTTAAGCGTAGTTAGGATGCAAATGGTAAAATAGTAGTACCACTAAAACTAGCATGTATTCTATGTAGAATAATTATAAGCTTAACAACAGTTTCCACTAAATCACGGCCGAGAACAAGATACTTGATTCAATTTGTAATGGACACAAGCCACATTTACTCCTTGTATATAAAAAAAAACTTTGTATTTTTTTCACTAGATTAGTAAATTATCAATTCTGTCTGTACACTCATTTAAGGTAAACAATAGGCTGTGAGCCACTTGCTTGTCGAAATATCTTTAGTGAAATTAAATGGATGGTCTGGCCATCTGATGTTAGTGGCCTCCACCGTAGCGTCCGTGCGACTAAAATTTATCCGATTACAAAATATTTTTAGTATTTTGCGAATTGCATAGAGCTTAGCAAACTTTCACACATTCAAGGTCAATATTTAATTACTAATCTTTGCCATGATTCCTCCTTACAGATCGGATTCTCGATGTAAACAAATACACAATCGTAGCAACAGACAAATTATTTTCATTGGAATGAAATTCAATAAATTGTTTAAAAAACACGGATTTCTGTTATTTTGTTATTGGTATGTTACGAACCATTTCAATCTCTCTGAAATATCATATATTTTTTTAATAATGCATAGTTTCACCTATTTAACTTTAGTGTCGGATGTGTCTACGTCGCAAGCCGAACGTGTGGACGTAACTTCCACTTTCATGAAATAAAACTTCCGGCTGAAACAGAATAAAGGAAAATGACACTTCTATAGTTATATTACGTTGTTTTTGTCGGGGGCCGCGTGGCTTGCAGAGGCCGTTGACCCCTCGAGCACGGGTCTTCGAGAATTTAATACATAAATATTTTCTAAAAAAGGGAATCTCATCTACTCTTAACATTTTTTTTCTTGATAAATCTCTTCTTCACCCTTCTTTTATACGGACATGGCGTGAAATGGACAAAACTGGTTTTGGGAGACTCGAGCCTGAAGCAGTATTCCTGCAAGTAATATTACTTTTTAACTCCAACCTGGGCTTACTTTCCAAATGATGACAATTGGATGTCGCTTGTTATATCCGCGCCTAAATACGAGTAATCTCTGATACAGATACAGCGAGAAAAGTGTTTTTGGTATAAATGCGGAAACTTGGTGTTAAATTAGTCAAGGTTTTGTCGCCCCCGATCTGTGATATTATCGAATAAATATAGTTTCATCTTAAGTCAGTCAAGTTCGGCCGTTATTTTGTGCTTGGTGCGGGGCATCCCCGGATCTATCGTCTGTACAGCAAAATTAATTTCCGTTAATCTCTAGTTATTACGACCTCGCTCATCGTTTTAATATTTTATCTGCAGACCCGTGTCACAGCTATCTCTGCCTCACCAACACTTTTTGCGTATTTAAATGTGCCAACCCTTTAAATTTACATTTTACCTTTTGTGACTTAAATTGCTATATGTTTTTTTTAAATATCTTTTTTTGTACTATTAATGCAGTAAATGTATGTGGAATTAAAATATACATGCTCACACATATACATCTTTTGTTGGAACGAATATTAAACGATGGTATATCAAGCCAACGCCTGCTCGATTTGAACACATGTAGGGCGCCACAAATGACACTGATTCATTTTTCTGTCCGCGTGAACATCTCTTACTATCCGTTTATTAATTCAATTGTGATTTATACAGTCTTATTCCAGTGTAATTTGTTTGAAAGCATATATTTTTCATTACACAGAATGTAAAAGCATTTTATAGCGATGTATTGCGGCAATAAAGGCGCTTGCACAGCGGCCGCGCCCCGTGCGATCGTTTAGCTGCCCTGCCGCCGCACACACCTAGAATACCAACTTCTAATAACTACACCAATTAAATTTTCTTCAATGTGCTTTTACCGGTGTCAAAGTTTCTAATCTATCTATCTATCTATAACATTATAAATGTGAATGTAAGTTTGTTTGTTACCCTTTCACGCGAAAATTACTCAACCGATCACCATGAAACCTTGTACACATATTCTTGGAGGTATTAGAAGTAACATACATACTTTTTATGAAAAAAAATATATAAAAAGCGAGGTATGTATGTTCCCTATAGACTCTGAAACGGCTGGACCGATTTCGATGAAATTTACAGTAATTGTCCAGATTGGCGCAGCGGGTGTTCCTGTGTTTGGTAGCGATCGGATCAACATAATAAGTGGTACCGTTGCATTAAACGTAACATTTTATTAGTATCTTATCGCTTTAACAAATTAACTAAGACATGTCGCAGCCCTTTAATTTGTTACTTCTAAAACGTGAACAAAGCTACTTTACATAAAAAAAGAAAAAATATAATTGTTCAGATAATAAATTAATCGAAAAATGATCATGATATAAAATTGAATGTACACAAGCAACGAAAACTATTACGAGCTTATGACATGATCCTAGCGGTGTTGGCATGCCGCCAAAAATAATGTTACGAGTTAAAATTACATGTCTTGTCCCGTGTTCCTAACACGTAAAATTTATTCCTATTTTAAACGAATCAAATATTATCATAACACGCGTTTGGCCAACTATTGTAAATCAAGAGGAGGAGGAGGTCTAGTTTCAGTCCTCTTCCCCTTCCCACCCTTTCTTCATAAGGATATGATGGGAACAGCAAAAATATTGGATGGAAAGGGGATTAACGGGGAAAAGGAAATATCCTTTTTCCTGTCTATGACCTCCTCTGTCCGTTAAAGGTAGGTAACGCAACTGCAACACATTTGCTTGTTGCGGATGTCTATGGGTAGCGCTCACTTAACACCAGGTGATCCGCTTGCTCGTTTGCCACCTTATACCATAAAAAAAACAATTTAAAGAGTCGTTGCAACCGCTAAGGTGGACAATTAAAATAATTTGTAGTTAGTCTTCATTATTAAATCTATATATATATAAATAAATATATAAAATGCGAAGTATGTATGTTCCCTATAAACCTATAGACTCCGAAACGACTGGACCGATTTCGATGAAATTTACAGGGAGTGTCCAGATTGGCACATTCCTGTGTTTGGTAGCGATCGGGTCAACATGATTAGTGGTACTCGGGCGAAGCGGGGCGGGTCACTAGTGTATTTATAGGGAACTATTAAACGGTCACTTTCTTTAAATTGGTAGATCTAGATCGTTGTTTATAAACTCGTTATTGGGTTTTTATAGTACGTCACCGCATACGCAAGATACTGTAATTACTTAAGTTTAACTAATTAATAAAGTTCTTTATATGCGAAATTTTATTTTGTTTATCGAACAACATTGAAATAACACAAAAATAAAGTAAGATTAAGGACATTTTGCAAATATGACAGCGACGGCCACAACAATTACACGGAATCACCTCAACGCGCCCGCAGCGCCGCAGCTTTAATAATAAATTGTGTTGTTTATGCACCACCCATACTGTAACTCCATTCGCGCAGTTGCCACTGCACCAAGCTCAATGTTCTCACACAAAGTATTCGAACACATCCATACAAATTATAAAGCAACTTAAAACAACATAGTACAACCTTAATTTTTATTAAATACAATTGAATAATGAAATATTTATTTCACAAATCTATCACGAAAAACACGAATTACTACGTCTGATAATTCTTATAATACTGCATACAATAATTGTTCTTGTGAATAAAAGAAATTACGTGACTTATTGTAACTGTCATTATTTAATTCCAGTAAATTACGTGACTTATTGTAACTGTCATTATTTAATTACCAGTAAATTACGTGACTTACTTGACCAGTAAATCTGTATTTGTGTATGCGATGAAAATATTTGCGGCTTCACAAGTACTTGGAAATTCTGCGTAAATATTTAACTCGAACTTCGCGAAAGTATTTGTTTCCTTAATAAAACACAGTTATATTTAGACCTCAGGCCCTTAGGTCATCGATCGCCGGCAGGTTATTGTAAAGCTAGAGATAAGACTAGATTTAAAATGTCTTACTGCTTCCTCTAACAACTCTTAACGGCTTAATGTTACACACTGCGTCAATACCCGATTTTAACAACAGTAACAGGATTTAAAGCAACTACTTGTGAGCACGAGCCAGGTGAGGCTAAATTTAAGAAATTAGAATGCAGTTTTTGCAGACTTATAAGCATTTTATCGTAAGATCACTTATCGAATAATCTACCCGATGTCCACTTCTGAACAGCGATCGGTGACGTAAGAGCGAACGAAATTCCAAAGAGCGCGCGCGTCAACGAATCTTTGAGAGAAGTTGATTTATTCTAGGCTTTCGGCTTTCGGCCGACGCAAGTCGCTGCTTCGCAAATTACCAAACATCTATTCCAGTTGCTGAAAATAAACTGAAAAGTATTTCAAGCTTTGGAATTAAGGCATGAGTTCGTTTAATAAATTATTGCCTTATAATGTATTATCGATGTTAATACATAAATATTTATATTATAATTTGAATGGATTTTAAGAAATCTGTTCATGCTGAGGCATGTTGGCGTAAGCCGCCATTGTTACAAAAAGTATATGAACTTCATTAAAAAGTTAGTGACAACTTAAATGTTGTACGAGGTTTACGACTGACCGCGAGCCCGCTCACCGGACTCACGCTGTGTGCGGCTTGCAAACCAAACTCGACGATTCTCAACTCAAAATGATATCGTGGATCTTTATTTAGTCCAGCCGATATACAAATACTAATTACGGCTATCCTGTTTCTCTGTAGCCATCGATTCTTTGCGCTACAAAGTATAGGAAGAATGATAAATGGTAGAAGGCACTTAAAATGGATTTCTGACTGAGTTAATGAAATATACAAATACTAGTCACCCGCCCCGGCTTCGCCCGGGTACTACTAATTATGTTGATCCGATCGCTATCAAACACAGGAACATCCGCTGTGCCAATCTGAACAATCCTAGTAAATTGCATCGAAATCTGTCCAGCCGTTTCGGAGTCTATAGATCTATAGGGAAGTATCGAATGTCACTTCTAGTACCTCCAATAATATGTGTACAAGGTTTCATGATGATGGGTTTAGTAGTTTTCACGTGAAAGCGTAACAAACCAACTTACATTCACATTTATAATATTGGTAAGCATGTCTATATGATACAATTGATTAGAAGAATATTAAATCCACAATTATGAATCGGCCCTTATCACACAATAAGGGAGAAGATCAAGGGCGGCCACAGGAGATAAAATACTAAAACAATATAACAATGAGGGATCTGTCTGTCTAGAAAATAGCTACGGGCAGCTAAGGTCGATGTGGAACTCCGTTCTTCTCTTGAAGCGTAGGCGTCGCATCCCAACAATGACGTTGCCTATCCACAAACAGACAAACAACTGTGTCCGTTAGTTATTCTGTTTTAACTCAACATAATCTATAAATTCGTTAGCGGCCGCCCGTGGACACAGATTGATTATTGTGGAAGCGCTAAAGTGGAGCGCATTATCACGCGACGATGTACTGGTGGCAGCAACGTTTTAAAATAATAACCACGCTCGGGGAACCTTAAATAACCAGAACTCACGGTTGAATAAACTCTACATGGAAGTTTCTAGGTTGAGTCTAATATTCAAGATTGCAGGATTTAAAGTTACGTATTGATGTTGAATTGTCTTGCTAAAGATTGCAGATTGCATTGTTCACAGATAACATAATTAAATATTTTTGCATAATTTATCTGGAATGGCATTACGGATGGTTACAATGGTAGAGGAAAACAGAAGAAAGTATGGATTGTGTGAAAGATATGTGAATGGAGGGTGTGAACTCAGATATGACGGCTGAAAGAGGGTTATACTGAGGGAACATACTGTGCCCACCCCAGATAGATGGGAAAAGTGCAGGAAGATGATGATCTACCTACTACTGCATTATGGTATATTAAACTTAAATTGCTAGTAAAAACCAATAATAATAGACAGATCAAAATAAGAAATACATTGATAAAAAAATATATCCTACGGGAACCGTACATTTTCCGGGATAAAAAGTAACCTATGTGCTATTCCAGACTATAATCTATCTCTGTGCCAAATTTCAACCGCATCCGTTCAGCTAGTTTTGCTTGAAATAATAACAAACATCCATACATACGAACTTTCGCTTCTATAATATTAGTATCGATAGATTATGATTCTTTGGATACATCAGGTTAGTGACATAATATACAAAAATATCAGGTATACCCGTATCCGACGAAGATGTATGCGTAGATGTTTGGACATAGAAGAAGCGAGAGAGGTGTGCCAGGATCTGTACCAAGACTCCTACCCCTCTGGGTTACGGGTGTGAGTGTATATAGACACTATGACTGTGTCTCAAAATATTGGAAACACGCGAACAAATAGTTTATTTAGCTTTAAACCACTGGGGATTTCCTTCATTCAGCTCACGTCTAATGTAGTCTTTTGTAGGGTGAAATGTATTGCAACGTATAGGCGAAGTTGTCTCGAGTGTCGCGGATGGGTCATCGCTCGGCGCCGCGGGCAACAACCCCGTACAAGCCTCCGCTACGCCGTAGACTTGCACAAACAAACAATAAACCGGCATTTGTTTGCACAACCCTGTGGATTCTTCTCCGAAGTTTGTCATGTATATAAGTTGATTGTAACTGTTTGTGGAATAGACAGCTATTTTGAAAAATACTTAAATGGAATCTGTATGATTTTAGTAACCGCATACAGAAATGAGCTGGTGCCGACCAATTTTTTTACGTTGGTTAGGTTCGAGATGATAGCTTCTATGCAAAGTGAGAGAGAGTAGACCCAGGTCAGTTAAAAAGGGTAATGAAGTAAGCGTAAAACTCATGGTTGAATTTAAAAATATATATTAGAAGGAATAGTCCAAAACCGAATTGACAAAAATCAGCTGTTCTAAAGTACATGGTACGAAGCTGTACGGTCAGCCATGGCGGCCGCAAATCAAAATTTCGGCATCACTCGTCACTCGCCGCATGGAACATCGGGATCGCTTGGGTTAGCGTTTGCGTTGGCTTATTGTGAGACATAGATATTAAACACTCGGTCGCAAAGTAGCAGTAAAATATATTTAAAGCAAACAATCGAGTCAAACATTCATAACAGCACTTCTCAGCGACAAAAGATTTTAATGTATTATTCATTGCGCGCTCAACATTGTGCGCGATGCCGCTGCGTCAGCGCGCTACATTGAATCCTTTGTACCGCCTTTTATCCGTCATACATCTCTCACTGACGGGCCTCCACGTCTATTTCCAGTTCACGCTTCATACCCGCGTGTATCGTATACGGTCTTCACGTTTTCAAAATTTACACTCTTAACAATTCAATGTAATCTGAAAAAAATAAAAAGTAAGGTCACAAAATTAAAGACTCTTTATGAACTTGGACAAAAATAAATCTATAGAATAAAGCAAATACAAATACACCCAATAATACTGTTACTTGTATAGCAACAGGCACCAGACACGCGCTCCCCGTGCCACTCTACCACATTGTTTTATAATAAACGCAATTAAATGATAAACGTGTGAGCATTAAGTTTGCTTGCAGAGCACACAGAACGCATTGTCTAAGAAATTCTCGGATTAAATTAGAACAACAGCGGAGAGTTCCACGCCATGGTACACACGGGTACACACTTGTAGTAATACTGTTCAAACAGACGACATACGATGTGAAACTGCCTTTATTACGCTTTCGGTTGTCTCACTAATGAGAGTAGTAAGACGGTGTTTTCTTTTGCCCACCACTGTGACTACTGTTTGTTAATGTTGTGCAAAGTCACATAAATGCCCTCAATCAAATCATATTTACAATACAACCTGCCATTTGTAACAAAAAGATGCCCACTGAATTCCTCGCAGTTGTTGCAAAGACAACTTGCGAGAACAGTCCAAATGTAAGAATTCACAAGAGCTGGGATTTAGGTAATTCAAGTCAATGGGTAGCCACCACACCATCCGTCATGGGGAATCGTCAAAATTGAAAAAAATTAAACTCAGTATGCCATCAAAATATGCTTCCTGAGGTTACATAAAAGTGTTTCCAGTATTTTCTTTGTCATTTTGAAATGCCGTTCTTAATACATTGTCCTTTAAAACTTTTTTAATTTTTTCAGATTGTAATCACTTAATAAGATATTTTTGAGAAATTTTATAAAGAAATCGTACAATAATATTGTTTACGAGGTAAAATAACCTCATTTCAACAATTACTAGCTCTTAAAAGTAATTTACGAGTGAGTCGCATCGTTTCGTATTCACGAAATTCTTAAATAAACCTTGCGAGTGTAATGTTTTCGGAAAACGGATCGACCTGACCGTCATTCCGGCCGAGTTTTTACAATTAGTATGAAGTTGATGTCACCTCGGATACTACATTAACCCAGCGGGTCGTAACGCCCGCTTGATGGTCGCGCCTGCCCGCTTGCGCGCGTCATGCCGACCACTGACAAACAAACAGCTCAGAAGACAAATTTACGCCGACGATCAACTTTAAACGTCTTCGTCAAGAATTGTATATCTCACTGACATTGACTTAGTTAAATAAACGGTTGTAAGAGTTTTTATTTTAGAGTCGAGGAGTGTGAGAGTAGTTCACCAGCGGCTGACATTGTATCTGAATACATTCTTATTCGATTCACTTTTTCTAACTGATGCGTTAAAGTGTTATAACATGGCACGTCAAACTAATTTATCGCTACTGCATTGAAGTAAAAGCATCGAATATTTTTGTATTAAATTAAGTCGATGTTGTTGAAGCTGTCCCAGTCGTCTTATTTATAAAGCAATTTTGGCTAAATAAAATGTCTAGCGTCGACTATAATTTCAGCAATAAAATCTTAAATGAACAAACATAATGAAAGATTAACACAATACATACATATTCTGCTTACTCATGTCAATGTTTCCACAATTATTTAAATTACGTATATGTCTGCGGACGCGACCGACTCTGTTCTTAAATCTTATGGACAAGAACTCACACAGCGATTTTTACCAGCGCACGCCGCGGTTGCGAGCCTTCGGTCTTATTTCTACACTCTTGAGAGTTCTGTTTGCGGCCGCCGCAGTTACGGTTTTACCCGTAAACTTGGCGGGAGTTTATCACAACACGGGTGCTATGAATGTTTAATGGAGTTTGCCCGTTAACCAACCACAAAGCGCACGGGTGATGTTCGTCGATGCTGTGTGTTATCCCTACCCGCTCGTACTCCCACCGCCGATGCGGAGCTGCAAACAATCGCACAAGTTGTGGGCCTAAACACATCGTGAGAATGTGTTCAATTTATTTCATACATACATATCTGCACTCGACAGAAGCCGCGGGCGCGGATGAAAATCGCCCCGTGAGTTCTTAGCTGTATGGTGTTGGGATCAGTTATTTAATGGACCAAGATGTATTTTACCTTCTAAAATCTTAATAAATGTAAATATGCTTGGCATTGCGTTCAAAAAGATTACAGTTCGATAAACATGGGCTTAATTCTTAATTGTCTGTCCGTCGCCATTCGTCTTTCTCGTTGACAACGTGATTCATCAAGTTCACAAAACTTTTGTGACATTATTGTGGGCTGATAATTTCTGCGTTTTCGTGTTATAAATTACTTTGGCAGTGCGCTACTCTTACATTTTGTTTTTCATTTTAAATTAGAGCTCATTAAATACGACGTGCATTTTATTTATGGCGACTTTATTTTGCTCAGCTGCGTCTTTTTTTAATAACGATTTTATAAAATTTTCACGAAAGCACCCGAACAGGTCGGATTGAAATAAAATCGTTATTAAAAAAGACGCAGCTAAGGAAAATAGATGCGTCGCCGGCCTTTGAGAAAGAGATAGACTCGCTTCTTCAATTATGACGTCAGTACCTTCAAGAGAAGATTGAATAGACTGTTCCACCTCATCACTACTAACATCAGGTGGGATTGTGGTCAAGCGGTAGATCATTCATTACACGAAAATAGATTTCTCAACTCTAAAACATGAGAAAGTAATAGGAAAATACACAAGATGGAGGAAATCATAAGAGTCTTTTGAAGTTGCACTAATCAAACGCTGTTTCAACAATAAGCCGGAGTAATGAAGCTATCGCTTCGGAAGTCCTGATAAACTTTTTCGTTTGTTCCCGCCATTTTCTACTGAGCGTAAATTAAATGTCAAATAGGCTCGTCCCGTCCAAGACACGAGAATCCGGTTTTTGTAATGTTTATTTAGTTAATTTCTTTGCCGGGATATTATTTTGTAATTTTTTCCCGGGTGCGGGTGCTTTTATCTTGTTTTCTTTCACAAGGTACCATTAAAACTTTCTTTGCAATATTTCAATCATAGTTGAGAATTTTGGAAGTTCGGAACTTAGAGTTCTACTCATTTGAAACAGTGTGTTACATATGGCATCCCCATGACATATGGCAACTCTCGGCACACACACGATACGGCATTAAAGCAAGATGGTGAAGCATATTAAAGTGTTTTATTTTATCGTAACAGACATCATCTCCAATACATAACAACAGGCGAGCATGGTGTTTGCTCACCGCGGTCGCCGTCTAGCGCTTGCAGCCCGTGCCCGTGACATTTTGTGCAGTGTGTAAATAATACAAGTATCGAACGTTTGTTATCTTCACAAAAGCTAACATTGCTGAACAATATCTTTTAGAACGTAACTTGGTCCAGATACGAAACCATGGACTTGATTTTCGGTTTAAATTAAGCTTTAAACACTTTTTCGAGCCGGTGTAGCTGGCAGATGTCTTCAAGCAAACTCACAGATGTCTTCAAGCAAACTCACAGATGTCTTCAAGCAAACTCACAGATGTCTTCAAGCAAACTCACAGATGTCTTCAAGCAAACTCACAGATGTCTTCAAGTAATCTCACAGATGTCTTCAAGCAAACTCACAGATGTCTTCAAGCAAACTCACAGATGTCTTCAAGCAAACTCACAGATGTCTTCAAGCAAACTCACAGATATCTTCAAGCAAACTCACAGATGTCTTCAAGCAAACTCACAGATGTCTTCAAGCAAACTCACAGATGTCTTCAAGCAAACTCACAGATATCTTCAAGCAAACTCACAGATGTCTTCAAGCAAACTCACAGATGTCTTCAAGCAAATAGGTTGGAATAAAATAGGTTTTATTTTGTATGCAGTATACCTAAGAATGTTTGTTTGTTTAATTCTTGGTACACGCACACCTTGCTCCATGCCATAAGGAAGTCGACCTTAATGAACTGTGAAACATACTCCGGCGCCGCACCGTGTTCCCTTAACTGCCGCCATTACTATGATTTATTGTCTCAAATGTTTCTTACGAAATTTTTCCTCCAAATTTAGCCACAAAATAAAAATGTGTAACACGACATTGGATATAAGTATTGGTATCACGAGTAGTTTTAGTTTAGCTGGATTATAAGTTACTAAACCATAACTTCCCCGTAGCCCACTTGTATAATATACCCTGGATCCCAGGCCAATTCTAGCGAGGTCACTGTTAACACGGGAGACACCGTGAAGACTGTTGACTATTTGTATAGTACTATTCGGTTTTGAATTTAAGACCTACAAGACAGTGTCTTGTTGACCTATGGGGGATGAAGAGTTGAAGTAGTAACCGGCTTGCATAATAAAGTAAATACATTTCTCAATTCAAATATGTACGAGGCGTTTTTTGCCAAGTCAATTAATCTCGATGAGACGGGCTGCGCGGCGCGGCCGCATACATACAACATTAATTCAACTAAGATTCCCTCGCAACTAAAATTGCTAAGATGTAACAAATAAGCCGCTGGAACTTGGCAGCGACCCAAGCTCTAAACGCATATTTCCGTAATTACGTATCATTGCAAAGTTTTCGAGCTCCGACTCTTGTCTGTTTTAAGTCACTAATCTTTACAAAATGGTTTGATTGTAGGCTTACATGTTTTTCTACTTATTGTGCACAGTTAAGTGGCTGAGTAAATCACTCGGGAGCTTACAGTATTCGGTTAAAATCTATGCGGATTTATTTTTACAATCCAGTTATACAGTCTACTGTCAATTGTTCAATCAATTGTTAATTCAATCTAAATATCAATCAGTTTCTGGTTTTTGTATTCTTGGCGTGCAAAGAACTAGTTGTATAAATATCCTAATAGGACATAAATATATTAAGTAAATGAAGGAAAAATGCGAAAGGCGTTATTAAACGCCGAGAATATTAATTCTCAATATAAAAGTATGACTTAAAACTATAGCACATGTATAATTTTATATGTACAATGCTCTCGAAGCTGCTATGTTGACACGATCATACTTTACAATTTATTATTTATATTTATTTCACATCTACTTTATAAATTTTGTTTTTGTGTACAAGCTAATAACAAAAAATGCTCCACTAATAGAGGGAATGAATACTCGAAAACTTACGAGTAGTATTTCTATGAATATTACCCTAGTAAAAATAATATTTACAAATAGTTTCGCAGAAGTAATCGCAGTAGACAAGCTCGAACTCCTCGCAAAGGACTATCTCTGCTTATCAATATGGGATAAGGTGGTAAACGAGCCAACGGGATACGCACACGTATTGCAAATGTAAGGCATGTAGGAAACCGGAGCAAGGTTATTGGTTGTAAGAAACCAAGTATGATATATATGTACAGACACAATTTGCTCCGGATTGAATTAGCTGGAGAAAGGTAACACACAGGATTCTGTGTTAAAAAACCTACGAAGCGAATGTCTTAGCCGCCATAAAACGGTAGTACAACTGGCAATATTCAATTCCGATTTAACGACTTGAATTTCTATGGGAATTGCTAATAACGTTGGTCCGAAAAAAATCGTGTAAAATGGGAACAAATATTAATGATTTTACGAAAAAAAACAGTATATTTGGATTTAAATGAATCACAATTGCTAAAATTTTGCGAAGCGCGGATACATAATCTTTTTTTCCTTATTATTTCATGAATTTATCACGTTCGTGCAGTGGCACCGACGTGCGGACCGAAACAAGGAAAGTGTGGACTTAATTAAACGTCAACAGAAATACGACGCCGCCGATACCGATTTCAATTCTTTCATCTCTAACAAAATCTTGAAACAAAATATATTAATATTTTCTTTGTGTGGCCCATTTTTTTTTGCTAGTGACCCGCCCCGGCTTCGTCCGGGTACTACTAATTATGTTGATCCGATCGCTACCAAACACTGGAATGTGCCAATATGGACAATCCCTGTAAATTTCATCGAAATCGGTCCAGCCGTTTCGGAGTCTATACGTCTATAGGGAACATACATACTTCGCTTTTTATATATTATTTTTTCATAAAAAGTATCCTATGTTACTTCTAGTACCTCCAAGAATATGTGTACAAAGTTTCATGATGATCGGTTGAGTAGTTTTCGCGTGAAAGCGTAACAAACAAACTTACATTCACATTTATAACATTAGTATAGATTAGGTAAGCTTTTTAAATTAATTATCATTTATTATTGGTTCTCTCAGTCTAAAATCAGTGTTACAAGGTCACCGAGTATTTGTACAACACGTATCTAGTTCCACAAATAATGATTGGCATCGAAACTATGCAAATCCGTCTTCATACTTGAGTCGAAGGTGGAACCCAAAATAAAGCGATAGACGAGATATCAGCGTAGCAGGCGCACCAGCATTGCACACAGCCAGTGGATAAATAGTCTACACAATGTAGATATTGCACTTATTAAAAAAACTAATTATTACAAGAAAACACACTTGACATGGTAGTATTTCATTTAAAGTCTAACACATACATACATTCTGTTGAAATTAAATCACGAAATCATTTTATTGTACCATTCTTACATATATTAACACACATTAGTTAGCACACGCACACAACTGGAAAACACTGTAATTCCTTAGCACGGGCTACTATGTAGCCTATTCAGGAAGCAGTGTAATGGGAACGTAATTTTTGTGATGGGAACTCAGTGCAGGTAGAATTTCTCTCTTATCTCTATCTATCTTATCTAATCTCTTTAATCATAAATCTGTAAATTTACTTGAAATAATCTATGTAATTCATCTAACTATAAAGTTGCCATTTTTGTAATTTGTTGTAATTTGTACCAGTTTTTATACAAAACTTAAATAACATAGCGAATTACAAAAATCTCAAAACAATTTTAATATAATATTTAACAGTGTAAACATCAGTGCGTGTTTAATTTCTTCATTTTCCATGACGCAGTCCGAAGTAGGTATCGTTGACTGTGTGCTTTTCAATGTTTACAACCACATCGTATCAAGCTACAACATTGTATTATAAATCTATACACGATAAATTAACCCATTCATACAACAAGCGATAACAACGGAATCGTATCGTAATGTTACAATATTCAATTAAGGTGTGGGCTCAGTGCGCGGGGCGGCAGGCGGGCGGCAGGCTGGCGGCGGGCCGGCGGCGCGCGGCTTATCGCACCACGCCGCGATACGCTAAGCCCTCTCCAGCCACACGCGTGTAATTAACAGACACGTATCTTATCGGGCGTCCGCTGGAACTCTGTCCACACGTCTGCTATTACTCTGAACACAATGTTCCAACTACTCAACTTCAACATTTCCCATTCAGTCTTTTTCGAGCAGTTTCTCTATCTAACCTACACAGCCTACAAGGTCAGCAATACACCAAGAGCTTCTTTAGTGTGTTGGGCGCACATCCATGCTGGTAGAGGTCATTTTATCCGCCACACTCTGCTCCTTTACGTGTACCATTCTTAATTTGATTGAAAAAGAGACAGTTGACGAATGGTATATTATTTTGTCGTTGATTCTTAGTAGTGGAAAGTCGTCTATGACACTAGGAGAGATTAGATTACGCGCTCACTCACAAGGAAGCTTTCGTTTTCAACCAATTTAGTTATTACCTAAACTAACAGCCTACAGTAGCTTTAGAGCAATCAGTTTATATATATTATTACAAGCCTTGATTTTCTTTATAAAAACGAAACTAGTAAAAATTATTATGGCTAATGTTGCAGACTTAAAACAATAGCTCGAGGGAATAGGTCCTTCACTCCATGTGCTATGTATCGCTGTTAGGATGGGACATTAAGCTCACCTGCGCAGGGTCGACGGCTCGGCTCTAGCGTGGTTATCGAACTGTCTACTTGCATTTATCTTACGCTGGCACTTTGAAAAATCTCACAACTGCCGGTTATTTATTTTACCATATCTTGATAAAGACTTGTTGAGTTGGATTAGACCCAGTGATAGAATTAATAAAACTGGCAAATAAAATTGACATTGCTTTGGTGTAAGTGGCGTCTAAGACTAGAATTTACATGAAACCGATTAATGACAGATAAAGTACAGGCATATTGTAGAGGGCAAAAAAGTAGCAGATCCCCTGATAAGTGATCACAATGGCTCGAAATGTTCCACAAAACCAGAGTTGCCGGATTTTAAGAAATATTCTCTCCTATCTACTACTGAAATTGCAATGTTATAGCGAGCTGCTATGAGATGACTGAAACGTAAGAGCAAAGGATGTGCTACTTGCATTAAATATTACTGTTTGCATACGAAATAAAGAAACTGTTCAAATTAAACACTCACTTACGCCTAATAATCACTTTAATAGCACACACTGGTAATAACACAAGAACTTTTCATTAACAATTCGATCCAAGACTATATCATTATCCGTAAAATTTTAGACAGCGTGTTTTGATTATTTGCACTTTTGGTACAACGCCATCTAGTATACAATAAATGAAAAGTAACAACAATATGACATACATATAAAGTAACACTTAAACAGAAACAAAAATATACAAGTGTTTACCATTACCTTTGTTTGCTCTGCATAAACATCTCCAATCAATAGCAGTTCATAATTATTTCTGAAAGCTTTAGTGTCTTGTTTACAAGCAACATTTTCAAAGCTTCACTCGTTCAACTTCACTTGCGTTATTTCTAAGTAAAGTATTCCACGGTTTTGTTGTCACAAAAGTATGAAAGTGCCTTAGATACGCTTGTAAGCATTTATTGACATATACTTAAATTTTGTATCCACGTGGAACAATTGTGTACCATTTAATATCGCTCTGAGTAAACAGATTCATCACAGTTACGATATTCAAAGAGGTATAAGGTAATACCAACATAAACCTCGTTCCGTACCTCGTACCTCGTCAAGTCTGCATAATTCAACGGCAAACGATTGAACATTCATGAATACACCAATTCATATATTTCTATTGTTATCGATACATTTCTCTGTTTACACATCGATATTTTATTTCTTAACAATCGGAATATGATTCCATGTTCATCGCATTGCAACCAAGTCTACTTTTGATAAATATTTTGGTAGTTAGATATCTGTGCTGCGTTGAATATGGAGTTTTCACTAATTTTGTTCTGATACATGAATAAAGTGGGTTTTGTGATACGAAATTGTTATCAAAAGCACGTTACAATATCCCTACTAATATTATAAATGTGAATGTAAGTTTGTTTGTTACTCTTTCACGCGAAAACTCCTCAACCGATCATCATGAAAAACTTTGTAAGCATATTCTTGGAGGTATTAGAAGTAACATAGGATACTTTTTATGATCCAACAATTAATACAGCTAATGAAGTAACATGAATTAATTCTCTAGCGGAATGGAATTTCACAATTTCTAATTTATATTATAAACGTAGGTCGCCCAACATACAAACTCGAGATCTCAATCTAATCTCTCTTACATCCCAAACAAGAGATGGTGTCATTAATTTTCGTATTGTCTCTTTAGTACCGCAATCGTTCGACCGCGTTCTTTCTATTATTTGGATAACAGATATTTTATTTTGAATTAAAAGCACACCCTATATAATGAGTAGACATACTTTTAATTACCTTTCCACTACAGGACCGAGTATAAATCCGGATTAGGACCGAGTAGAAATACTAGTCCCGAATATTGTCCTCCTCCGTCCTCACCGAAATAAACGTCACAAGTCCGTCACGAGTTGGATATACGACGCGTTCTTTCTAATCCCCAGACAAGCCAATTAACAAGATAATTAGGTAACGCAGAAGTCGCATTAGCATTAGCTCGTTTAAAACTTTATAAAGTATAAGTGAACGCAGGCCGTAGACGTCGGACAAGTGTAAACGGTTGTAACCTATAAAAGGATCAGATAAAGGTGTCGCGACATTGTCCCGTCGTAAAACGAACGAGCCCAGCGCGTTTTACGGTCACTTATTACACACTCTAATTACTCCAGGCCGATGTACTAATTAAAACAACAAAAAAACAAAGAATATACGTTTAATTGTGTTGTTACGTACTATTGTGACTAAATTTTTCGGTTCTTCTAATAGTATACATTCTAAGAACTATTCAGAAAACCGACTCTCAATTCCGAGGCTCATTCGTGCGTCGATATTTCTCATTTCGTTGAAGTTTCACAAAGCTTTGTCGTGCGGCTCGTGGACATTTTAATTTCACTCACGTTTTATTATTTTGAACAGAGATAAGCGAATAAGAATTGTGTTCAACCAATTTATTTTATAAATACTAAAGCCTTAACTGAAAAGATACTATTTAGACCGACTGATTTTTTACAGTGTTATTTGTATTGACATTATGAAACATTTAAGTTATCGAGTTTGTTTAATGGAATAAGGTGGCAAACGAGCAAGCGAATCACCTGATGTTAAGTGAGTGCTACCCATAGACATCCGCAACAAGCAAATGTGTTGCAGATGCGTTGCCCACCTTTAATAGACAGAGGAGGGCATAGACAGGTAAAATGATATTTCCTTTTTCCCTGTTAATCACCTCCCTGTCCAATCCTTTTCCCGTTCCCATCCTATCCTTATGAGGAAAGGGTGGGAAAGAAAGAGGGCTGAAATTAGGCCTCCGGCACCTCACTCATCAGACGAAACGCAGAGTACTCCTACTTCACGCCAGTTTCCTGAGAAGTCGTGGTATTTCACCGGTCGAGCCGGCCCATTCATGCATCGGATGTTGTTGCGGGCTCTACCAATGTTAAATTATTTTTTTATACCTAGAATTATTTTGTTAATGTCCATATATTAAACAGTAAATGCCAATTTGCCAAAAAAAGAGCAACTACAAATCATCATTTCATAATCAATGTGTTTTTGGGCGGAGAAGCTGTAACTGATGATGGTGTTCTCATTGGAAGCCGTCTGTGTGTCGACGACGCGATCAATCTTCAACCCCGCGATATAAATAGGTGAACAGAAGTGAAAACAATTGGAAACGGCGCAAGCTGACTAACGCAAACAAACTGTACATGAAATAGATTCAGTATGGACAAAGGAGCATTGTAATTTTTGATTTCTTTCTTCATTCTTGCAGTATACTTTTCAAATGGTATTTAGTTAGTGAATTATTATTATTGTTTAACTTTTTTAGCGTTACAATGAATTATACGTGAAGATTCTAACCTCTACGCTCTGCTCGCTTCACCACAACGCATTGTTTACTTTGTAAACTTTCGCATAGCTTTGGTAAGCTTTTACGAAGTTGGTCCGCATTACATACATATATTATGTTTCTTTTTGTCCTTTCTATTGGCTTAGTAAGTGCAATATGTATGAATATATATATGAAATTTTAATAGTGCTTTATCCGGAACCTTATTTCATTTACGATTTTATTTTTCGACAATCACGCATAACCGTCCGGACCATAGTACATAGTACATATGTATGCGGTTGATAATTTATGGTGAGTCTATATCGGGAAGTTACGATGAATTTGCCTTATTTTATCCCCCCGATTGTTTAAATTTTATTTCTCTCCCTGCATTAGGAATTATGCCCTCTATGTTCCCTATTGCAAATCAGACGATTAGTGATCCCAATACCTGTACTTATCATATGTGTTCTTTTGTGAGGATGTATGAATGTATACAATGGAACGTTACGAGTTGTGTTGCGTAAGCTGAGATTCCCGAGTGTTCATGGCATTGATGTTTTGACATAAATGTGTTTCTAAGCACGCTTTAATATTTATTTTTTGTGTATCAGGGGGATTTTGAAAAGTAACATCATGGCTTAACTTAACTAAGTTATCTTCTTTGGTGCCTTGTTAAATACTCTAATTGATGTTGGTCCCATTCGTTAAGATGAAGGCAATATTATTGGCACTACCAAACGGCCATACGCCTTCAACTATCTCACAATGTAATCACTCGTTCGCTAAATGACGTGACACTTTTTCGTATTGATAAATACTTGTTGAAACAAGCCGCGCCCTCGCCGAGGGACGTGGTGGTAATGCCGCGTATTAACAAAATCGTTGAATTGCAAATGATTGCTACAAAATATATATTTTAGGCAATACCATGGACAAACTTTAAGCTGCAACAAACAGGAACTAGAGCTAAGACATTATAAAATACCTCCCATAGATTTCGAGTTAAAGTCAATGAGTATTGAGATAATAGAGGTGACAACGTAGCAGACTTGCTCGTGTCTTTATTCAACGTAGTTCGCTGGCCGCAGGGACCATTTGCCGTTCACCAGTTGAGCTATTTATTATTTATTGCCTCGCGAAAATTTATTAATTGAAACATTTCGTTGAGAGATCTTAGTAAACGAGATGCTGTTTCATATATTCTTAATACATTTGGTATCTTTAATAAAAACGAGGGGGGGGGTGGCTCAGAAACGATTACAGATATAACGAAATCCTGTTGACGTTTCGGATTTGATTTAATAAATGTACAAGAAAACAATTGATATGTCGTAAGACCGGCTACATTTATTTAACGGTAGATAGTACTGCTATAGAATGAATATTACGAATGAAGATCTCGATCGAGTTCTGCACGTCGAGTTTAACGTTTTAGATATTTGTCAGAGGACGCTAGTAGCGCCAGATGGCATTAGTGCGCCGACATAAAAATAAACTATACTAGTAGGTATTTGTCCAAGATAAATATAATGTGACAAAATCACCATAGCGAATATTATATTATAAAGAATAAATCATGACGAAATATGTCGTTCCTGTAGCGCATCCACAGATTCTAATTACGAAGACGATTACAGCGGGCGTCGGAGAGGGGCGCGGGCGCGGGTCACGCGAGAGTTCGTCGCTCGCAGAGCATACTGTGACCACCGGTGCTTTGTGTATTCATTAAACAAAATGAATATTCACGTGCACTATTCATTTGAGCTCGCTCTATGAAGTTCGATAACACTTAGCAAAATTGTTACTTGCTAAGTTAAAACAATACCGCTTCTCGGAAAGTACTTGTCACTGGTTTCACTCATTCCTTATGAATAGAGAACAAACAGTCATAACCGAAGATAGCTACGGTGTAAAGAGATGCTCCTCCGCACGGTCTATTCATCGGGGGGTACCTCAAGGTTCTTTATTAAGCCCAATTCTGTTTACTATTTTCACAGCTGATTTACCTATGCAGATAAAATCCTGCAAGTACCATCAATACGCAGATGATACGCAACTATATTACTCTTTCGATAGCAAATATACACGCGAAGCTATCGCCAAAATTAATGATGACTTGAGGAACGTCTATGCCTGGTCCCAAAATAATTCTCTAGTTCTAAATCCTTCTAAGTCTCAAATTATATTATTTGGGACTAAGAAACAGATAAAAAATGCGGTAGACTCGGATGTGAAAGTAGTCATTAATGATGTAGCGGTAGAACGAGTAACCTGTGCGCGTAATTTGGGTCTGATGATGGACGAGGAACAGAAATATGGCGAACATGTAAGCAACAAAATTAAATCAGCTTTCTTCAAGCTCAAAATGCTTTACAAGATCAGGCCATACATTAAAGAAGAATTACGTACACTTCTTTGCGAGTCCCTCGTCCTTTCTCAGTTCAACTACTGCAGCACAATCTACGGTCCGCGAATAAATATTAAAACAGAACGAGCTATACAAAGAGTACAAAATGCAACTATTCGATTCTGCTTCAACGTGCCTAAAAGAGAGTGCATTACCCCATATTTGAACAGAAAAGGCATACTTAACATGAAAGCAAGAAGGGAGCTTCACTATGCCTGCAGTGTTCAGAGGGTAATTTGGAGTAGGAATCCAGAGTACTTGTTCGAAAAACTTGTATGGAAAAAAGATTTACCGCACACAAGCCGCAAAGCTATGTGGAATCTGTTGAAGATACCAAAGCACAAGTCAGCACGGTATGGAGGATGTTTCAAGTTTGCTGCAGCGAGGATATGGAATGACCTTCCTCCCCCTCTCAGGGAGAAAGTGAGCACTTACTATTTCAAATGCAAATATAAATCAGCATTGCAGAGGCGGCAACTTGCTGCAGGAAGCGTGAAACATGCATACTGGCGATATGTAAACCTAAAAGATTTTTTCAATTGATAACAATAGTTTATTAGTTAATAGGAATCAAATACTACCAACCTACCAACATAAATGTGACACCCGTAATTCCACACATTAATAAATATAAGGTACAATTTGCACAACACGCACACAACAAACGCACATACATATACACAGACACACACACACACTCACCCACACATGCATACACACACATGCATACACACACACAAACGCGCGCGCACACAAACGCCTGCAAGAGCCTATTGTCTAATGTTATTACCAAAATCTTCTTATTTTTGCTATATATATATATATCTGTTGTAATTCTAATCTTTAAGTTTTTTTGTTGTTAACAAGAACTTTATGTGATTTCAAGTTTAACACTAATGGTGACTATGGCGACCCCTCGGACTTCTTGATTCCCGCAACATCTAAGGGAAGGGGGTGGCTGAAAACCAGCGTGACACGGGATCGTCATTCCGTGTGGACAAAGCTGAATCACCCCCTATTGCCATAATTTGTAACAGTGTAATTTTACTTTTTTCGATGTAAATCTGTTTTCGATGGCAATAAATCACTTATTTATTTATTTATAAAAAAGTACTATCTGTAAAGCATAAACAGTCTGAAAAATTAATTATTGGATTCTATTGTAATAGAGTTTTTTACTACTGGACGTTAAGAAAGGTAAACATATTGCCTTCTATTTTATATTAACTAGGACCATTAAACAATGAATTCATTTCAGAGGTTTTCCTTGCCCTGGTCAAGTAAATATTTCCATGTAGGTCTACTTTGGACTTTTTGTTTCCAGCAAGCGCTTTGGAACTCTGTTATCATCCGTTCTCACGACATGCGATTCAGCCCATCGAAGCCGACCAATTTTTATGGCCTTGATACTGTTTGGCTCATTATATTTATAACTCATGGTTGTATCGAATCCTCCATTGTTTAATCTCGAAAGCTCTAATTGAGGCACATAGGAGCAATCAATTACAAAATCCTCGGCGTCGCGCCCGAACCCAAGATTACATTCGGATACGCATTAGCTAGCGTCGCCAACACATGCGGAGTGCGGTGCGGCCGGGACCCGGCCGACTGAGATCATTTCACTTTAATTACTATATTGAATTGAAGATTTCGTATTGAAACATCTTGAACACATCGTGTCTGATTTATATTGTTCCGTATTATCTTCTAGCAACGCGTTGAGTGCACTGGTTGCTGAAAGTTGGGAGATTGGGTAGTTCTATGCCTGTATAGTGAAGGCAATTTGGGAATGCTATAATAAAATTAATTCTTTCCTTCCAATTTAAATTACCCTAACGGTTTGCCTGAATGTAGGATAGGAGTGATAGGAGTACACTATCGCTCAGTAAAATCTATGTATCAAGAATATTCAATTAAGATATACTAAATTATATAAATACTTTAGTTTCTGGACTGAATCAAAACAAAGATGAAAAAGCAATTAAATCATTTCGGTTTATTTTGCAGTTTTAAATGTGACGTGTTGTCTTTTATGGTTAAATGTCAGTTACCTGTCAGAGGAAGTTAGGTAAAAATGTAAATAAGTCTGGGTAGTCTAATCTTTAGTCTTTGTTTTCAGGGTTGCGTTTTAATAATGATAACTGTATATTTCATAAAAAATATTTATTTTCGGATCATGCTACGGTTTTCAAATGTTACCGATAGACTGTTTACGTTGGTTTTAGGGTTTTGGGGGTATTTTCGTAAAGTACACAAAAACGTATCAAATTTTCATTACAATTTCCAGTACATTTTACCGGAAAAGATGTTTCGACCTCCATTCATCCAATTTCCAATGGCACAAGGAGATATTGACGACCTTTGATAACCAGCTCTTCCGCTGTCACACTGACGTCAACGACGCACGGCTGTCTCACAAGAAGCGAGTGTTAGGCGACCTTGCGGTATGTTACATTTTCTTTGTTTTTCTTGCTGTTCTATTTATAGCTAAGAAACACAACTAAGAATCATATGATAATGGAATTATTCGATTTAATATAAAGTTCTAGAAGGCGGTACCACCAGGCACTGGGGGCGCTATACAAGACTATATAAGGGGCTTTCTTCCCCAATACCAAAAAATACACTAGATAAGAGGCCTCATTCCGGTTTAAGAGGGGATGTAAGGGAAACATACTGTTTTCTGCTCATCCTCTGTCCACTAGGCAATGCATATGCAACACATTACCTTTATGCAGATTTATGGGTAGTGTTTACTTAATATTAGATGAACCGGTTGCTCATTGGCTACCTTTTTCAATAAAATAAAAAACTGTACATTGACGTCGACTAACTTTATACGAGTTAAAAACTTTGGCCACGGTCAGAAATACATTCGTCACGTTCTTGTGTACGAATAGAAGAAAAAAGCAATAAATAATACAAACAAAACCAAATAAATATAATTTGGACATGTGACCGAATAAATTTTAGTCAGAAATAACGTAATTCAGCAGCCGTGTAGCAGGCAGCGGGAAGCTGTAATCCGTCGGAGCGCGCCCAATTAGAGGCGGCCGCGGTGGCGCCGGCGGTAAACTGCCCGATTTGGCTTCAGGCAAATTTGCTCCCCTAACCTACTTTTTATCATTCACCGCAGACAATGCTTAAACATATGAAACATTCAGTCAGCGGAGGAATCATTTATACGAGGTGCACGAGAAGAGCGTACTGCATAAGTTGCGAAGTTCTCTAGTCATGCAATTGAACTTAAAGCTTTCGCAGAGTACGTGCAATAATATGATTATTTGGCGTTTATGAAACGTCGACACAATTTCGACATTTATTTTCCTGGCGTTAAAGAAAAACTGTATTATTTATAATTCTCCCCGCGCACTGCACATTATACTTCCGGCACAGCATAATGCTGATCTGCTAACCTATAATAATAATAAATTGGCCTTTCCTAGAATGTTACCCACGGCAGGGACAGAGGCCTCCTCTCCGAGAGAGGGAATAAGCCGCAATCCACCAAGCTGGCCCAGTGCGGGTTGGTGGATGTCACATGTCTTCTAATTTGGTGGTTCTAAGTCATGCCGATTTACTCACGATGTTTTCCTTCACCGTTTTTGGAGCAGTGGTGATGAAATAAATTACATAAACTACGTAAGTCGGGGCCTAAACCGCTGAGCCACCACTGCTCCACACATCAACACATTATACTTAAACTAAGGAGGATAAAAAACTTTCCGAGAGTATTTAAATTAATGTAAAGCATCCTAATGCACCAACAACAATCAGAAATCTATAGATGAGTTGCCAGTCCTACTTGTGTAGAAAAAGAGAGAGAGAGGCAGACAAACAAAAGAAGTGCAGAAGTAGACCGATATCCTAGAGACATGTACCAAGTGTGCCGGTGTTTTGTATGCGAGTTCCACTGTTACGTCAGTGTCACGTCGGTGTTACGTTGGTGTAGTAGCTATTTAAATTAAATTTTAAAAGATTGATTTAGTAAAACATTTCAGGCTCATTGTCTAAAATTTATTTTACCAAACTTCGAGATTGTAAAATAGTATTCGGAAGACTTTTTCTCTTTGATTTTGTTTACCCTATTAGATTTAAAAGGATGGCGAAATGAAGATACAGGCAAATTACTAACAGCTTTCAAATTGCCGGCAGGGGCAGGGCAGTTTTTATTCTCGTCCATAAAAAGACGTTTGCCAAGTACACTACAATATTCTCACACTGTTATTAATTTATTATATCGTATTAGAACAATTAAATAAACGCGTTAATAATGGACATAATTTTTTGAGTCCTTATATTCCTCTTCACATCACTATCGGTACAAAAGTGATAATTTATAAATTCACATTTGCGCGTGTTTCCGCAACCGGCGTGAAATTCATCCGCTGATAAGGTGTTATCAGCGGTTGGTTAAATTCTGCTCCAAACCAAACAGACTAAATAACGCTTTGATTATCAATGTAGCATTTAGCCGCCGAGGCCTTGCGGTAATCTTTATTAAGAGATCGAGTTAGGTTCCATCTAGTAATGTCCTGAAACCATGAAGCTGAAAATGGCATATGTGACATCGAAAATAAGATGTACGCACTGACATTTTTAGTTTAATATACCGGACACCCGACTATTTTGGTTTTAAATAATAATTATTATAAGATGATCAAACTTCCGTGACTAAGTTACATTTTAAAATAAGTTAATGTAACTTAAGCTGTACTTAAGTAGGTAAAACTTTAAGTTACATGCATGCAACAAGTATACAAGCAGTTTGTTGTAGTTTCTTATGTTACAATTATGGGACTGATTAGATATCACCCGGAGTAATTATTAATTCAATTATAATATCAATTCAATTCTATTGAGTAACAAAATTTAATTACCTAATTTATGTATGAATATATATAATTTCAGATTTGTTTGCACATTTCCACACAGTCTGTAAATTAAATTCGAATATTAGAAAATAATAAAAAGAATATTATAAAACGTGTTATTAATTTTTATAAATTTAGAATGATAATACAATAACTTACATGTGTTTATTCAAAATGCAGCGAAAATGAAGTAAAATAGCTGATAATCACTCGATATAATTATATTACAAAATCACGAGAATTGAAACAGAAATCCAGTCCCGAAGTCAATACGTTATATGCGAATAAAGTTTATCGTAGGGCCCGAGCGAGGACACGTGCTGCCGTGGCGAGCGCGGCGCGCGAACTGACTCGTAACGCTGATAACTCGCAGACCCTACCCTCGTAGCGCGCGCGTAGCAGCGTAGCGCGCCTACGAAGTGTGCCGCAGTGATAACCTGATCATTGCCGAGAAATGACAGTTATACTTTTTTATATAACACGATGTTTTCTTTATTAATTCTGTTCAATGTGTACTCCTTAAGATACTTGTTGGAATACCTACAAATTGGCTTGAAGACCTTATGTAAGCATATAGGACAAAAAAAACAGTTTTTTCCATTCTTTACTGGATTGCATAGTATAAAACTAAAAGGCGCTTGGATTACGATACACGAGAAACAATGAAATGCACAATATACAAATAAACTCTATGTGTGATCGCCACAAGAACTACTTTTATTTTCGTTCTGTATATTCGGTAGGTTGCGGTGGAAGTCTGGACCGTACGTTAACATTTATATTGCGATCGGGATATTGTAAACTGGCGACAATATTCGGGTAAGGAGGCGTCTGGTCTCTATTTAAAATATTTATTATTTAGTACAATCCATATTTCATTCACGTAATTCAATCATATTCTTTAATCACGCTAACCCAGTTGTTATGTTCAGTGTTATTTCGATTTCGTAAAATCTTCATCGCGTAAGAGGACACCTCTGGAAACAAGCGCGTCGCTTCTCAATTCGATTTCGAGTCTGAATAATTCTCATTGTATTATTTTAACGGACTCTTTACGGTTTATTTTCCCGAGCGACGAACGTTTTCGAAATAACTAAGTGTTGACTGTTCGAATTTCAACTTCGGAGTGACATTAGTTGAGCTAATTTTATTAGAAAACTTGAGCTGGCTGAACATTCAATACCTTAACTTGAGTTTGTTTCGGCAGAACGAGCAGGCTAGTAAAATAAATATCATCAAGGTGTCGTCATTAAATGTCTCCGGGACGTTAAAGGACTCCAGATCGAATAATTAAATAATAAAATAATATGACGTAAGAAAGATGCGATGTTTGGACCTAAACGGTAACCTTCTACCATTGGGGCACATTATAACTTCCACTCCTCTTCCTCTTCCCGCCCTTCCTGATACGTATGGGAACGGGAAGAGGATTGGGCGAGGAAAGGAAAATATCCTTTTTCCTGTCTATGCCCTCCATTAAAGTTAGGCAACGCATCTGCAACACATTTGCTTGTTGCGGATGTCTACAGGTAGCGCTCACTTTACATCAGGTGATCCGCTTGCTCGTTTGCCACCTTCTCACATAAAGAAAAAGATTGAATAGAAGAAGAGTTGCGAAATTGAATGACATTATAGTACACATAAAGCGATGTTAAGAGAGTAACCACGCACAGTACAAGTTTTAATTTAAAAACGTAATGTGACTTTATTTGTTTCCGTTATGTTTAAGATGTATTATTTATTATTATTTAATTGTATTAATATTATTTAATTGTTATGATTTAACTGTGGAAGAATGTGCAGTAATTTTGCAGGTATCTAACTGGTGGACAGTAAGCAATCGATCAGTACAGCGAGGCGCGTAGCGAGGGCGGGCGGCGATCGTCGATCATGTCCGCCGACAGGTGACGTCATACCGGCCGCTCGTGTTTGCCAATATGTTGAAAACTAACAATGAAACGTACACATTCTATTGGATATAGGTTCTCGCTACCACCAATAAATATTTATCCGTCGAGCGTCCGTAACGTCCCCAGCCGACACCGGAGCTAACGAACACGCTCGTAATGGCGGGTGATGAAATTCAGATATGCGTTTATCCGCTCTTGTTGTAGGCAAATCAACAAAGACTGACACTTTAATTACACTGTATGACATCCGACTTATATTAGCTCACTAGCTGTGCCCCGCGGTTTCACCTGCCCTGCAATATTACTTAAACGAAATTATATTACCTACTTAATACCACCATGCCCTTTTTCCGGATATGTGAGGTGGACATTGTATGGCCGCAGCACAGTTTAACAATCATATATAGTATTGTTTAAGCCAGCCTGCCAAACGCCAACCCTCCTCGGGAATAATAAGCTGCTACTAACCTAACAAAATAATACATACATTATTTTGTAAAATCGTCTACACACATGTAAATATTGCGTTACTAAATATAGTTGCTACCATTACCAGGGAGAACATACAGACAAACAGACAAAAACCTAATAATCATTGTTTTGGGTTTTGTTGAGTTTATAAAGGCCCCCAATAATAGTTTTTCTCAATTTTCGTCCATGTAAAGACAGCGATCAGTTACATTTTTGTTATATGTATAGATTAGACATATTTTTTCGTAATTATCGTATATCGCAATGTAAACATTTAAGTATAAGGGCCATTTATAGTTGCGGTTATTTTATCAATATCTGTTTTAATTGCCATATAAAAATCAATTTATTTGTCTCAGTCGAAAACAATGATTGTAAAAATTTATGCTTCACTTTATTTCAAACGATTTCGGCAGGAACGGAAGGGTTGGAACTCATTGATTTCTACCAATCCCTGCTAATATTATAAATGTGAATGTAAGTTTGTTTGTTACGCTTTCACGCGAAAACTACTCAACTGATCATCATGAAACTTTGTACACATATTCTTGGAGGTACTAGAAGTAACATAGGATACATTTTATGAAAAAAAATAGTACATAAAAAGCGAAGTATGTATGTTCCCTCTATACTCTGAAACGGGTGGACCGATTTCGATGAAATTTACAGGGATTGTCCAGATTGGCACATTCCTGTGTTTGGTAGCGATTGGATCAACATAATTTGTGGTACCTGGGCAAAGCCGGGGCGGGTCGCTAGCGTTATTAAGTATTATTAATTCTAATTGTTCGCGTTCAATTTACATATAACAAGATTATTAATTAATTTATACCGCAAATTCCTGAGTCTAACGATATCCATTGTCTTGCCGTAGAAAGGAGCACTATATAACAATTTCGCTTTGATAAGAACAAAACCTAATCTATATATTCTGTAACAATTGTAGACATACAAGTTAATTAATATGGTTAAGCCGTTATGATTACTTGATTATGGTAATACAGGATAACTACGATTGCGTCTCTTTAGTAACAATAATTGTGATACAATATTAAACTTTTTTTTTACAAGACAAATAATTATAAATTACCCTGTGTATAAGACATACTGCTATAACATAACAGCGTAGTAAGTCGCGTATGCGTTTTAATTAATGTTTCCTAAGAAAAAAGCGGTTATAATGAGATATATAGATAGATATATGTCATCGCGGACTTTTATTTAGCTTATTTAAAGGACTGCAATTATTTCATATATCATTTTAATTTAAGTTCTATAGTTTAGCCTACGTAAGCCAAGAAAGTTAAACGTAACTTTATAATAATAAATCGGCCTTTTTCTTGAATGTTCCCCGCTGCAGGGACACAGGCCTCCTCTCCGAGAGAGGGAATGAGCCGTAATCCGCCACGCTGGCCCAGTGCGGGTTGGTGGATGTCACATGTCTTCGAATTTAGTGGTTCTAAGACCATGCCGGTTTCCTCACGATGTTTTCCTTCACCGTTTTTGGAGCAGTGGTGATGAATTAAATTACACAAAGTAAAGCGCCTTCCTGCGTTCGACCCCGCAACCTACAGTACGTAAGTTGAGGCCTAAACCGCTGACCCACCACTGCTCTTGTCAACTTTGTCATATTACACATTATTAAGAATAACTCAAAAACTACCGGTCGGGTCTTGACTAAAATAAATGGGACCAATCGGGAAGCACCAGCTCTCTAACAAAAAAAGAATCATTGAAATCGGTTCACCAGGAGCGGAGTTCTGAGGGAACATACATAAAGAAAACATACAGACGAATTGATAACATCCTCCTTTTTGAAGTGAGTTAAAAACAAGACTCGATGATCCCTGATATTTGTACAGGTTTAATAATGTTATAAATAAATTCTAATAAAATATTAAAAAACAAATGAGTAGGTTATTTGATAAATAAACTTCAAATAACCTCATTTTGCAAAAGGATTTCGCGCCAAATTTGTTTCAGCCACATCTGAAATAAACGAGGTCACGGCGATTATCACTGTAGACAAATGTCGGTGGATCAGGTAAATTAGCTGCAACTGCAGCTCATCGTACAAGGTAAGATCCAAGGAAAACGAAGTGTAGGCCGAAGAAGAATATCCTGGCTCAAAAACCTACGCCAGTGGTTCGTAAAGAGCACCTGTTCGCTTTTTAGAGCCACGGTGTCAAGAGTGCAAGTTGCCCTAATGATCGCCGAACTTCGAAAGAAGATGGCACTTTAAGAAGAAGAAGGTAAATTAGAATACAAATAGTATTTCTAATTTACTGTTATTACGAACAGATAATAGAATATTAATTCCACGGATCCGAACGAGATTTCTTGATCTGTTGCATAAATAATTTCCAAACTGTTGGCTTGTCAATTCGATCAAAGCGAATGCATTCCTGATTAAAATCAATTTTCCAGAAGGTTTATTCCGATCGCGCTCCAAGGCGTCGCGGACCGTCGAGAACTGCTAATATCGGTTGAAATTTAGCTTTACTATTTAATTATTTGTGACCAGTCTGTTTCATTTTAACATTGACCTTACAGAATATGTGCTCAATAACATTGTTAATGAAATGTGTTTAATAAATCAACAATTTTAAACAAAGATATTTGCTTATCCAATCAAGTCTGTGTTATTGTTTGCGTTACACATAGCATACATTGTTAAATACTTGAATAATCCGTCGCTCTGTCGAGTTGACAGAAGGTACAAAGCTTATCAGGGGCAGGCAGGGGTAGTTAGGTGTCGGCACGCACGGGGGCAGGTGAGGTCGACGGCCGTCGCTCATCAGATGACCACAGACACTTGACAAACTACACACGCTCGGTGCACCTGTACCACCACTGCTGCGCGAATGGAAAACATATAAACATCTCATTCGTCGGGGACCGCATCGTTGTGTTGCGTTGGTTATATAAAAACATTTCGGAAGAAAATTATGTATCGTACTATCATTTACGTATGAACACTTATACGCATACAATTATTATTATAATACTAGTGACCCGCCCCGACGTCGCACGGATACCACTAATTATGTTGACTCGATCGCTATCAAACATAGGAATGTGCCAATCTGTAAATTCCATTGAAATCGGTTCAGCCGTTTCGGAGTCTATAGGTCTATAAGGAACGTACATACTTCGCTTTTTATATGCTATTTTTTTCATAAAAAGTATCCAATGTTACTTCTAATACCTCCAAGAATATGTGTACAAAGTTTCATGATGATCGGTTGAGTAGTTTTCGCGTGAAAGCGTAACAAACAAACTTACGTTCACATTTATAATATTACAGATAGATAAAAACCTATTCTCAGACCTACCGAATGGATATGCAAAATTTCATTGAAATCGGTTAATCCGTTTCGGAGGAGTATGGCAACTAACACCGTGACAGGGGAATTTTATATATATAGATTAATAATACCCCCCTGAGCTACGCACTAAATATTATTCAAACATTCAAAGGGAATATTTGAAATATCTAAAATAATTGCGTTATCTCCGAAGCTCGGGTCGAACATTTTTAATTAAGTCCTGAAATATTTAAGGGGTCGAACTTTAGGGTTTTGGGATTTTCAACAAAGGTTATATCCGTATGTTGTCTATTTATTTTTGTTGTAGATAGTTGCAGCTGCGTCTGCTTAACGTAGGAAACAGATAGGGTATGGTTAGGTTCGAGGCCATTAGGAGAGCAGTGCTCACTTCTCTCCCCGCTTTATCGGTTAATCCGGCCGTACCTCTTCAAAGCACAGCGGGAGCTAGAATCCCAGGGCTTGGTGAATGATTTGACCGGAATTCTATCTTCGATAACTTCTTCCATAAAAAATCCCAACTGTATAGCTCGTAAGGCTATATTTATGTTGCTTGATACCATTGTTACCGTCTATAACAAATAGTTTATGTCGGCTTCAGAAATATCACGATTTACATTGATAAAGTTTCAATGCTCCCGTATTTTATCCGTCACTCTTTACTGAATAGTTGTCACGTGTCACAAAAAATATTAAGTAAATAGATTAATTAATTTATACCGTATTCGGTTAGAAGGAAAACAAACTGAACGTAACTTGAGGTCAAACGATCACCGCCGACTAAGTTACTACAAAAGTTGCGTCGCCGGCCTTTAAGGAAGGAGTTACAGGCCATGCTACACTCTTGAAGCAGCGTTTATCGTACAGGTTTATAAATCGAGATGGAGTCAGACAATTTCACAATATAGCGCGAAATAGGAATTTATTGCGGTATCCAAATCAACAAGAGGTCATAGTTGAAATTTGGCTAAAAGGCTTTATTTGGCAAATACCGATTAACCTACTAATATCATAAATGCGAAAGTTTGTATGTATGGATGTTTGTTACTCTTTCACGCAAAAACTACTGAATGGATTTTAATGAAACTCTACAATAACATGGCTTATACATCAGAATAACATATAGGCTGTAATTTATAAACATATTGTGTGAATTGGCCAAATATAACGATAAGTGTCAAGTAAGGAGGAAAAAAACCGCCATATGCGAGCTATTCTGGTGAGCGCTGCAAAAACCGTTAGAGTTACACGTGTACAATGTATAATGGAAATGTTTACCTTAAATTGTCCTGTGATGGGAAAATCGTTGATTAAATTAAATAGCACGGTGAAACCGCAGGGCACAGCTAGTTTTCATCATTTTATCAAGGTTGCCACTGAAAATCAGCCCTGTGTTGAGGGTTTTGACTTCCGGCACAGCTGATCTGCTAACCTATAATAATAATAAATCAAGCTTTTCTAGAATGTTCCCCACTGCAGGGACACATACCTCTCTGAGATAGGGAATGAGCCGTAATCCACTACGCTGGCCCAGTGCGGGTTGGTGGATGTCACATGTCTTCGAATTTTTTTCCGGTTACTAAATATATTTTCTTTCTTTTATATGAATAAATATTACCTCATATGAGGCAGTATATTCGGATAACACCGCCCTAATTTGTCTACACAAGTGTACCAAATATTATATTATTAACTTTGAGTAATTGGTCGTGTTCACGTCCTTCCTTCTCCGCCTTATTTAATCTGGAGACGGAGTGACTACGTCGCCCCCGTGTGTTGGTAATAAAAATGTGTTGTACATCGTAACAAACGAAATAATTTCGGCAAAAAAAATCCTTTGTGTGCCGCTTCAGAAAAACTAGTTAGTTTATTTAATGAAACTTTATTAAGCTCAGGGAATCCTATTTAATTTTATCTATGTTATTTGTAATTGAATAATGTTCTGCCCGAACCTAGACATTTATACACAAGTTTTCTGATTGCATTTTTAAATAATTGCAGAGATACTTTGAAGCGAAGTAGCCCCTGTTGCTGGAGCAAGCTTCTTCGAGAATATACCACACATAAGCATGAAATATAGATTTTTATACTCAAGGCTTTTGTGTGAAGAGATATTTACCACAGAACCTTCTTTTGTCACTACCATAGAGAAGGGCAGAAAGTCATCTGCAATGCCATTGATGGGAAGGGATTTTATGACAAAGTTTGATAACTTATTTGTTAAGTAACTAAGTAATAAGTTTAAATAGCTTCTTTAAATAGATATTAGATTAGAAAATTAATTAATACAAAAAAGGTAATCATAAAAATGCTCTTCAAAAATTGTAGTCTTTGCGTTGGAATTTATAAAGAAAAAAATATTAGGGCGCTAATTAATTCGGTCCTTTGAAGCGACAAGATCTCCGATGTCGTTCGTTTTAATTGCAAAATAACTTCTGCTGATGGCTCCATTATTGTACAACATTAATTACAAAATCCTGTTCCAGTTGAGATTATTAATTCATGTTCAATATTGCGACAATTTTAACTGAAAACTCTTATATAATAATAATAATAATAATATATCAGCATTTTCTAGAATGTTCCCCACTGCAGGGAACAGGCCTCCTCTCCGAGAGAGGGAATGAGCCGTAATCTGGTGGATTACGGCTCATTCCCTGCTGGCTCAGGACAAGACTTGCCACTTCTCAAAAGGGTGAAAATAACAACACATTTTGACGTGACAACGTCTTATAAATTAATGGATAATAGATGGCATTCACTAGAAATGTAGCGTCACGGTCGGGTCGCGCTGCGCTTGAGCCGAGTGTAACCGATGCACGATCGATGTGCAACGTATCTGAATGTGTGAGCGAGAGCGCGACATAAGAGACAGAGATAGTAGCGCCGATAGATAGTGCTCATTGTTTTAGGAAACGTTGTCACGAATTGTACGTGCGAGCGCCTTGCGCCCAGACACCTGGGTTTTTTTTTCGGTTTCAAGTTATTTCTTGCTTTTATATTAAGACACAGATAAAAACTTCTCGCTTTTAGACAATTTCTTCATCGTCGTCAACACATCTACTATTAAGTTTACCTGCTTCCTTAGTACATTCAGTCGTTCTTTTAACGTGTCTAAGAGTTTTGATATTTTTTTTAATATTACGTTATAGGTAAATATATCCATGGTTAAATTATAGCGGAAGGTTTTGCGCAAGTTCATTAAACTCTTAGCGTCCTCGTATTCCAAAACCCAACAAAAGACATACACTTAAGGTCGAATTAAACCATAATACGGACTCGTGAGTCCTAATCAAACTAAATTTACCCTACGCAAATGAAAGCCCAATTGAGCATATATATGCCAGAACTCCAGTAGCAGAATAATGATGTAATATTAATTAAATTATATGAAATCTCGTTCAAAAATTAGTTACTTTAAACAGGATTGCAATCTGAATGTGTAGCAAATGTATAGCATAAACCAGCCCACATTTCATCGAAGTTTCGATACCTGAAAGTGTTTTATCGTATGTTCGCCAAACATGTCACTGCAAGTCGCTACCAGGACCTGATTTTCAGTTTACTAGATAATAAAAATATATCTTACACGCGAAGAGCTCGTCATAAAGTGAACCAACGATCACAATAAGTTATACGCCCCTTCGTATAAAGTAGTATGTTTATTAGGTAATATTATTTTTATAGATTTTCATAAGCCATATTGACTACGGCAGAGCGCGCAAATATAATAAAATTTGCACAAACGGACAAACCGCCCCGCGTCTCAGTTACATGTTAACATAGCCGTGCTCATTACGATAAAACAATAGTAAATTAAAGAAAAATTGGACATTAGACAGAAAGACAGAATATTTTCTGGTAATAGTTTTAAATAGTTCAGATATGGTGTATGTGGGTCACGCGTGCCACTTATCCTCTCCGGGGACTTTCCCGCGGCTATTCATCTTGCGTCGCGTTAAGCTTACGAAAAACCATCAGCGGACTTGTGATATTTTTCCTTCAATCCTCGCAATATGTTATATTGTAACCAGTTTAGTGGCGGCGCACATAATTCGCAAAAATATAAAATCTCGCATTTATCAAAAAACATGATTCTAGTAAACTGTCATAAAAGGTAATTGGTCACTATAATTTTCAACTGTCACGAAGCAATAATAGAGGGCAACTGTAAGGCAGTGGCAGAACTAAAAAGAGCCGGCGCAAGTGAACCAAGGAGTAGAGGACCAGGAGTTTTAGCTTATTGTCGTAATATACGTACATTCCAAATCGTACCATTATTATAGCTAAAAGCCTATTTATAGTACACACATATATCAAACAAATTTATGTAGCGAAAGTGAGTGGTAGTGTTGGTAGGGGACGGTCTAGGAGAACAGTCACAGTGGTAGAGCCCGCAATAACAACATCTTTTGCACGAATGGGCCGGCTCGACCGGTGAAATACCACGACGTCACAGAAGACAGGCGTGAAGTAGAAGTATTCTGCGTTTCGTCTGATGAGTGACGTGCCGGAGGCCTAATTGTAGTCCTCTTCCCCCTCCTACCCTTTTCTAATAAGGAAGGGGTGGGAAGAGGAAGAGTATTTGACGGATGAGAAGGGGATGGCCAGGGAATGGAATTATCCTTTTTTCTGTTTGTCCCCTCTTTCGTCCATGAAGGTAGGCAACGCATCTGCAACTCATTAGCTTGTTGCGGATGCCTATGGGTAGCGGTACTTATTTCCAGGGGCCGCGTGCTCGTTTGCCACTTTGTAATATAAAAAAAAAAAAAAAAAAAAAAAAAAAAAAACTTAAATCGATCAGATATAAAAGGCGATATAAGGAGCACCCATAACCGACGAGCATGTATGCGTAGATGAATGAATGTACAAGAAGCGAGAGAGGTGTGCCAGGATTTTACATATATTAGCATTATTCTTGAGATATTAACTTTCAGTATTTCGTCTTAGGACTTCTATAAATGAGTATGCAGTACTGCAGCTCGCTTAGTATTGTGCGGTGGTCAAACGGAGACGGCCGTATCATCGGCCTCATCGGAAGTGCCTCGTGTTCGTTACGGTCCGAAATATATTACAAACCTCAGACCAAAAGCGTGTTATTTTTAACAAAGCCTTCACCGCATCAAGTAGTATATTTGGTAATAAAGATAAGTAAGCCATTCTTCAAACGTGAACATCTCTCGCGAATTTTATTTCTTCCTTTTCGAGAGCACGTCAATGGCCTTTATTCGTTGATGCTTTCAATAAAATAGCAGTAAAACTGTCGGCCGTGAAAACTCTGACCCATATGTTTTATGAGACATTATGTCTTGTAGCTCTGACGCATGCTTTCTTTTTAATATGGTCCAGATAGTATTTCGTGATCCGGCGCATGCTCCGAGATAGCGTCTGTAACGCGTAATGTGGAAGGGTTATAGGCAGAAGACAGCTTTGTTATCCCGTCTAATATTACAAATGTGAATGTAAGTTTGTTTGTTACGCGAAAACTACTCAACCAATCATCATGAAACTTTGTACACATAATCTTGGAGGTTTTAGAAGTAACATAGGATACTTTTTATGAAAAAAAAAATACGAAAAATAAAAAAAATGTTTGTCAAAAAATCTAGCTACTTCAACTCCATAATCCTCATAATATTATAAATGTGAATGTGAGTTTGTTTGTTACGCTTTTACGCGAAAACTACTCGAATAGCTATGACTTTAAACCATTTGTAACATTGACTACATTACATATCTGTGCACACGTAATAAAAATAACTTTATAAGACTTTGTTAAAACGGTTTGGTAACAAAAATCTAGTTCAAAACTTATGTAAGCTGCTTAAAATATAGCGTTAGCATGTTCTATTGTTAGGAATTTAAAACTTTCACCAAGTAGAGATTGTATGTCGACTTAACTGTCATATGCGTGATAAAAAAAGGAGTAGCAGTGATAAAGCTTACGTCAGAGCTTTTATTGAAAGTGTTATCGAAGCATTTTATGAGTTATTTTTTATTCTCGGCTTTAAGGTTTTCATTGCTTGACATAAATTGTGTTATAAAGCTTAAGGGAGCACCAGCATACTATATGGACATCTTGTTGCTTGGTACGGCCCCGCGTTATATGTCCGCTACGAGTTGTTTAACATTTTCTTTAATATCTTATATAACAATGGCATCAGTGGAGGTCCACATTGAACAACGCGCCCTCTAGTAGGGCAATGTCCAGTTCACACTCCAACTACAATCTAACTTTTGTTCAATCAACAGCGAATTAACAAGTAAAGATTCGTTCCTAAACACACCCTCAGAACTAACTTACTTCACAAACTCACAGCCACACCCTCGTTTTCACTATCGTCTAAGGGAAAGTGAATACAGCCAACTGGAGTGCGGAGAAAGTGAAATACTAATTTAAGAGACAAGCTGAACCGAATATCTAACTTTGAACTTAACATTTCTCTCAACAAGTGTATCGCTTCCCGCGCGCCGTCGGCCATTAAAGTTTCAATAACAACTCTAGTTTTGTGTTATTATTGCTGTTGATAATGTAGGGTTAAGTTAATTAAGATGCTTAAGTATACAACTTATCCATAAATAAAAATACATTTATTTTACCCGAGTCCGTGGATCCGTCCGATTCGAATACAATTTCATTGACTTTCAATTAGTTAAATATAATTAGATACAGGAATGTCTCGGTCATGCCTACCTAGCCAGAAACCTGAGTAATCAAAGTAAAAGTAATCAAAGTAAAAGTAAGCAAAGTAAAAGTAATCAAAGTAAAAGTAATCAAAGTAAAAGTAAGCAAATTAAAAGTAAGCAAAGTAAAAGTAATCAACGTAAAAGTAATCAAAGTATAAGTAAGCAAAGTAAAAGTAATCAAAGTAAAAGTAAGCAAAGTAAAAGTAAGCAAAGTAAAAGTAATCAAAGTAAAAGTAAGCAAAGTAAAAGTAAGCAAAGTAAGATAATCAAAACTTCTTAGACCTTGCCTTCTGTAGAAAATTTGATTTATGATTATGTAGATTAGCGCAAGCCAAGCTACATTGGTGAAAAACATTATTGAGAAATCAAAGTTGCTATAAAAACTACATAAAATTGCGCCCGTGACTTAGCAATTGTTTCATATTATATTAAGTAAACAAGTAAGATATACTTTATGCTTTTCTTCCGACGTAATCTATTTATTTATCTCGCATTTCCAGACGACTCGCACGAGTAATGCGCCATTAAGCTCGATGTTTCATTTAATCCCTGAATTTTTTCAATAATTCACTAAGAACGCGCCATGAATTGTAAATTTCAGTAAAAAAACTAAATCGTAAATATAGTTTAATGTGACCGCCACACCATAAATAAGTATAAGGGCTTCGATACGTGCGACGTAAAACAATAAATATATCGCGTAATGGCCGGCGCAAAGCTTTAACGACTCTGCGTTCCGGCGACGGCTGCGCAAAGAACCCCTCTTTGAACAACATCTACCACGTACCCACGTTGATTTGGTTTCGTCATAAGTCACACTGAAATTGTAATTAAGCAATTTTTAAATTTTTTTTAATCTTCCCTTATATCTTCCGGCGTGTATACGTATCAGACCAATGTCACGTGACTAACATCTTACGACGCGACGTCATTAACAGACCGCCAGGTTCAATCCCGACCACCTGGATGGCTGGCATTCCTCAACAGTGCGGTTCTCGCGAAATTACCTGTCACGAACAGCCACGTTGTGGAATGGACTATCCTGGGCATTACTTCCAAACCAGTACGACTTAGGGTCCTTCAAGAAGCGAGCCTATCTCTTTCTAAAAGCCCGGTTTGCCTCCTTCTCTTAATACATCATGAAATATATGTCTTGTCTTATAAACAAAATACATAATTTATCCCCCAATTAGTTATTAAAACGTTGAAAGGATTAATGAAGAGAGAATAACAAAACAAATTAATGTTGCGGCAGTGAGTGGAAGCGTTGGCAGGGGACGTCCAAGGAGAACTTATATCGATCAGATTAGTGACTTACTAAAAAAGGGCGATATAAGGAGCACCCATAACCGACGAACATGCGTAGATGTATGAATGTGGAATAAGCGAAAAGGGTGTGCCAATAATAAATAATAATAAAACAGCCTTTTTTTACAATGTTCCCCACTGCAGGGACACAGGCCTCCTCTCCGAGAGATGGAATGGGCCGTAATCTACCACGCTGGCCCAGTGCGGGTTGGTGGATGGCACATGTCTTCGAATTTAGTGGTTCTAAGACCATGCCGGTTTCCTCACGATGTTTTCCTTCACCGTTTTTGGAGCAGTGGTGATGAAATAAATTACACAAAGAAAAGCGCCTGCCTGGGATTGAACCCTACAGTTCGTAAGTCGGAGCCTATACCGCAGAGCCACCACTGTTGGCAACGTGTACCAGGATCGCACCAGATGGAAAAGCATGACCTTGCATACTTTTTTATTAAAACCACGTAGAATAGAAATACTTAATAACATTTGTTGAAATGTTGTTTGCATTATATTTGCTTGTACCCTTAATTTATAATAAAATATAAAGCGTATCTAATTTAATTATTGTATCAAACAAGTTTGTTATCTCTGTCTACTTCCATTTTGATTATGTGCGTGAGCCTAAAGGATTAGATATTGGAAGCTCCCTCCACTGATCAATGTTCACCTGTCTAGACAAATCAACTCCTCCATTATTAACGCCTCGCGCCTTGTTGCTGTCGATTAAGTCAATAGTTGCCATATCAAATTGCAAAATAATTCAGAGTTACTCCACTTAATATATAGATAATAGATAAAATACATGACGTCCCCTGTGACCTTTTCATTCCGTCAATTGTTAGCTTAGCTCAATGCTCAGTGCGGTCATGACGTCTGAATCAACGGCATCTACTCATCCGGTGACTGACTAAGAAATATTAAATTCCTAACAACACTTTAATATTGATGTCAAGATTCCCTTGGTCCACATATTCTACGTCCTACTGAATAACCCATTCTACTTACTTACTTTAATAACATGAGCGATCCATCCTGGCTTCGCATGGAAAGTTTCTCCATACGCACTCTCATCTCCTACTTTAAAACTGAGTTAGTTTCTCCTTTCATGATCTTGTATTTTATTGTATTTGGAATATTTGTGTGTGAAAATATCAACAACAGAGCGAGTAAGCTATTTGTTTATCGTATAAACAATAAGCTTGTTTCACCGTGTTTCCACTAGAGCGCTCGTTTGATTTTGAAATGATATTGGAAAACAATAAAAGTTTATCTGTTCGTTCAGTTTGCCGGCGATACAGTACCTTTAGATAAGGAGATGCGCTACTCTCTAAATCGGCTCGAACAATGGGCTACGGCCTGCGCGAGGGAGCTCTGTTCAGATGTAATCTCTGGTATTGCTTTGACAAAGTTATTTACATAGAATAAAAACTCCAATAGTCTGTTAAGGGTGCGGACTGCGAAACATGCACAACATAGTCGTGGGTTCGAATCCGCCATTCGACATTCATCGTGAACCATTTCCAATCATGTATAAGCTCGGTTGGGAATGTTTAAAGGAAATATTAGGAAAATAATTAGATAATGTACTAATATTTTATATACATGCCCGACAAGGGTTTGGATAAGGCAGGCAACCCCACAATAAAATCGGGGCGCTGGTGTCTTCGCCGGTAAGAAAAGTATTTTTGTATTCTCGCGTCGTATCTTACTCGTACTCAACTGCTTTTCAAACGTGGAGATTTTAATACGAAAAACCTTTTTCATACTTTAATAGATATAATATGCAATTACCATTAGCCTTGTAACATTATTTTGTTCTAAAACAAACGAAAATCAATATTTAAAATCAAATGATTTTGCAGAAATCATAATACTAGTGTGGCGCACCCCACGCATGACTGCCCGATAACAATGTTTTCGTTCACGTTCCTATCACGTCTTTTCTGCCGCAGATACGGTAAGATTTCGAGCCTGGATCAAATAAAAATTAAATATCTTGTCGTGTAAATGACGAACTTATCCCGTCTGCCACAGACACAGTCTTTTAGCGTGTACAAACGCCACAAGTCACTGATGATATTAATATTGTCTGGCAACTTGTACTATTGTAAAATGAAAATCTAATTTAAAAAGCAATCTTAATAAAGTTAAAACAGTGAACTATTGGATAAAAAGTTGCAAAAACAATTCTTCTCCGAGATATTTCACATATTTTGATTACAAAAATTATAAGCACTGAAATGACCTCATAACAAAAAGCGCAAAAAATGTTTTTTTCAAAAGTCACATTGTTATTAAGTGGACTGTAATGTATATAAATATACAACGCGTACAATGAGATGTGAAGTGGCGTGCAGGCCGGTGGAGCGCGGCGGCTGAGCCGTCTGCTTTGCGGAATGCCAGCGTTAATCTTAACAAATATTTTCACAATACGCCATGATTCATTCGTCTCTAATAAAATTGACAGTAAAAATCGTAAAATAATAAAACAATTTGAGAAGCATAAATTATTTAAGATAAGTAAAGTGTTGGCATCTGTAATCGAAAGGAAATCATGAAATCGATGTCGCAATTAAATGGATTACTTCCAAGGATATTATTAAAAAGTGTTTTTGACATTCAACAAGCATAAATACAAAGCGATAGAACGTATTAGAATTTGTCTAAAATGTGTCTGACCTTGAATAGAAATATTAATTATAACGTGAGTTACTCCGGCTTCGCCCGGGTACCACTAATTATGTTGATCCGATCGCTACCAAACACAGGAATGTGCCAATCTGGACAATCCCTATAAATTTAATCGAAATCGGTCAAGTCGTTTCAGAGTCTATAGGTCTATAGGGAACAAACATACTTCGCTTTTTATATACCTTTTTTTTTTATAAAAAGTATCCTATCCTAATATGTGTACAAAGTTTCATGATGATCGGTTGAGTAGTATTTGCGTGAAAGCGTAACAAACAAACTTACATTCACATTTATAATATTTAGTAGGGATGAACCGTTCTATCCTTTCAACAGAATGTCAAGTTATCTTTATAGACGCGACTTGAAAGGTAAAGGTCGTTACGTGTCTTTTCACTATTAACCTTGCCTATTGAGTTGAAAAGTGTGATAGGATACATATATGTACTAGCTGATCCGGCAAACTTCGTTGCAACCCATAATTTATTTATTTGTTAAGTTATTAACATTTTAAATTGATACACGAGGTTACACCCTAGTCTATCCGTTAATTGAAGCCGATTGAGCACAGTGGGTGAAGCGAGGAGCGCATCGCAGGGGTGGTCGCATCAAGCGAGTCCCGTCACCAATGTGTGACCCGCGCCTTATTCTATTTTTGCGAGCGTTAGTATTTCTTTTGCGATAACTCCTAAGGTATTAATTTAAATTATATTATATAAAGAGTTGTCATAAGGCGTAAGAAGTGCATCAGGTAAGTGACGTATTTAAATTTATCAATACTGTGTCCGTCTAAATACCTTTATAATTACGGCATTACGTGGTGGGTGGTCCAAAACATATAAACCTTTCCCTTGAATCACTCTGTCTATTGATGAAATAAACCATTGGAATAACCGCTTTAAATTCATTGCATAGTTGGAAAGAGCCAAGCTCACAGACAGCGGAAAGCGATTATGTTTTAGTTATGTAAAGATATTTAGCAACCAACATCAAAGTGAGACATGGTATCTTTCTAGAACAAAAATAATTAATATTTAATGACTATTTACTTTACTGGCAACAATTTATATTTTAGTATCGCAGACCGGTTTGCTACTTAAAATATAGAACAAGAAAACCAATCTAAAGAAACGAAAAATGAATCTACTAAATAAGAGGACATCCAGTAAGCTTGCTTACGTAGCTGCTAAGAGAGCAGGCAAAGTAATATTACCTCGTAAGTCTACCGAACTTTGCTTTTTAGAGTTTAATAGAACGCAAGTCACAAACCTTTGTTTTTAAATTATAGAAACAGTGTGAAGTGTTGAATTCCGTCTCAGACGGTTTTAGTACTGACTCATTTTAATTAAATAATGTAATTATATAGAGAGGTCGGAGCGGTCTCGAGGTGTAATAGTCTAATGAACGACTGTTTATTTCCTTGTGTAAAAAACTATCTGCACTTAGCACAATGAAACTTACTTAGTGTTTTTCTTAATTAATTATGCATATACTAGGCATATATACATATGTTGTCCGGTTTGCCAGAAGTGTATGAGTACGGCACTGTAACGTAAAGTTGCGTAGTTGACTTTAGACAGCAAGAGTCTTTATGAGCACTTGTCAAAGGAAGTAGTCTTAGTTTGTACTCCTGTCAACAGTCGTGACAACACCTCTTGAAGCCCGAGCCTTGACTGATTGTTAATTAGTATATTGTGTAATGGAAACATTAAGCTACAACCAGTGAGATATATCATATATGAAGTGAGATTCGTAAGATTTTTGTAATTCATAATTGTGTTTATCGTAAGATTAAAAGAACTAAAACATCTAGTAAAAAGATTTCACTGTTGTCGCGGTGCGCCCATCATAGCTAGCGGTGAGTAGGTACTTTCATACAGCTCAATGGATCTGGATGAAATTTAGCACAAAGATACATCTGGAATAGCTTCACTTTACATTTTATCCCTGAAAATTTACAGTTCCCGTGGGATATATTCGATCTTGTGTTTTACATATGTATAGATGTATCTATATATAGATTGATACGTTGCGTATTGACGTGATATTTGCGGAGTCGTAAGATCCGAGAATGGTGAGAACTGCTTTTCTTCGGGATGGAGTAGCATATATATCCTACAGAGATCATTTATTGAATGGAATACAATCATATGATTAAATGTTCTAATATTACATACTCACATACCTATTACGGTAGTAAAGACAGGTTGATATAATTTTTTTATCCCTACTAATATTATAAATGTGAATGTAAGTTTGTTTGTTTCGCTTTCACGCGTAAACTACTCAACCGATCATCATGAAACTTTGTACACATATTCTTAGAGTTTCTAGAAGTAACATAGGATTGACTTTTTATGAGAAAAAAATAGTATATAAAAAGTCAAGTGAAGTAGTGGTAGGCGGGCGAAGCCGGGGCGGGTCACTAATAATATTATTAAAGAATATACTTAAAATATGCTCCTTAACAATTCAACCCATGATCACAAAGTTTTGCACACTCATTGTCAGATGTACAGAAAAGACCTTTTTTATCCCGGAAAATATACTGCCTGTCCAGCCACAACCAGAAGTGAGTTGTCGATAAATTAATCAGTCAATCGATTTACTTTCAGTCCGTGTGAACACGAACGAATGTGAGCCGGCGACCTCTTCAGTTCCAATTAAAAGTTTTCGCAATGAGGTCGAACGGACTCTGGATCGGCAACGAGCTTTAATCCTTCTATTACTTAATACTTATGTATGTCCCTTGTATTACGAAGTCGACACAATTTATACAAGTCGTGTCGCCTTCGTTATATAATGACTTCTTTTACTCTTCACATGTGGGGATTCGATTCACATATAATTTACAATATATCACCATCTCTTGGCCCTTTCCGTGCGATCAGCTTCAGAGGTTTCCATCCTCCACATCGATCTATCATCCGTCCTCACTCCCTTCTTAATACCTCCTCACCCTCTATACTCTAAAACTCTCCCTGTGATGCTTTTCCTTCCTCCTCGTTACATGCCCGTACATTGTAAAATTTGTGCTCCTTATTTTTTCTATTTCTTTGAAAGAATTTGAACTATTTTATTTTTTATGAATTCAATAGATAGAAAATTTTGATAACATTGAATTACTTATTGGTTTGTAATTCTTATAATTCGACTAAAGACGCAGGTATCCCTTATAACCTACGAACAGAATTGTGGCGGGATGTTGCAGCAACCGATCATTGAAATGCCGTCTGAGTAAAATGCAAACGACTAGAATTGCAACGCACTTTCAGTAGTTCAGGAATGTATTATCTAACTATCTAACTACGGCACATTATTTAACTACGACACTTTATTTAACTACAGAACTTTATCTAACTACGGCACTTTATCTAACTACGGCACTTTATCTAACTACGGCACTTTATTTAACTACAGAACTTTATCTAACTACGGCACTTTATCTAACTACGGCACTTTATCTAACTACGGCACTTTATCTAACTACGGCACTTTATTTAACTACAGAACTTTATCTAACTACGGCACTTTATCTAACTACGACACTTTATTTAACTACAGAACTTTATCTAACTACGGCACTTTATCTAACTACGGCACTTTATCTAACTACGGCACTTTATTTAACTACGGCACTTAATCTAACTAAGGCACTTTATCTATCTACGGCACTTTATTTAACTACGGCACTTTATCTAGCTACAGCACTTTATCTAACTACGGCACTTTATTTAACTACTGCACTTAATCTAACTAAGGCACTTTATCTAACTACGGCACTTTATTTAACTACGGCACTTAATCTAACTAAGGCACTTTATCTAACTACGGCACTTTATTTAACTACGGCACTTTATCTAGCTTCCGCACTTTATCTAACTACGGCACTTTATTTAACTACGGCACTTTATCTAGCTAAAGCACTTTATCTACCTACGGCTCACGGTAGTCACGTGTTAAACTAAATATAGATATTAATGTAGATCTCACAGGAACACGTGGTAAATTAGCTTTCCCGACATATTCCGAACACGATTTCCATTAATTTAAATTCGTATTAAATATCTCGCTCTACTTAATTCAGTAATTGGTCCCGGAGTCATATGACGCAGTGAAGAAATTAGACGCCAGTGAATTTTCTTTGAGGTTTGAAAGCGTGACCTTTGGAGTACAAATGTTTATTTTTCATTTAATAATAATAATAATATAATTATTTATATCAACAATAAAACTTCAAGTTCTCTGTCAAATAATCCCGGCGAAGATTCGCCGGAAAGCAGAACTTTCTTCAAATGACTTGGTCAGTGATTTTTTTCTTCAGTGAATAGATAATTAAATAAAACTATATGCTGGTTATAAATTTAGAGGGAACATTACATATTTTTCTACTATTCCTGGACTCTTAGTATTCCTTTACAAGTTTGTTTCTTTATTATAAATTTCGCCGACGCACGTCCGCGTTGGTATGCGCGGTTTTGTTAACCTTACCAACGCAAATGTGCCGCTAATGCCAAATAAAATGCCATGTCCTTTTTAAGTCTCATATTTGGTGGTATGTATGCTTTCAACTTACCACGCGGTTCTAGCGGTAAGAGAGGTTACTCAATATGAAGTCCACTCTTCAATACAGCCATAGAAAGATAACCACGTTTGGACTACCAAATCCGCAACGAGTCTACCTCAAGTTTTCTATAAATAATACTAAATTGTGATGTTAGTTTAATATATAAGCGTATTCCACCATACATTATTCACACAATATTTAATTGGAAAACGTACCAAGCGATGTAATTAATACATTACGTGTACAGCAGTGTTGTGAAGAAATACCGCGTCGCGAAGCCGGCGCGCGGCCGCAGGCGCTCCGGCTCTTTGATCTTAAACAAGTTTTACTCTGACGTGTGTCGAAACTATTTCATCTTTGTGTTCTAATTTAACACTCGAGCGTATCCAATTTGGCGCTCCGGAGGAGCTAAATATTTGTAACTCAGACACAGTGCCGGAATAATTTGTATTTAGATTGTTAATGAACAGTCTATTCCTAGGTCATCCACTCATTAGTGCCCTACTGGCCTTCTACAGTATGCGGTTCGTTCACTTCCTGCAGTTTTCATGAGGTCAAGGTTTTATTTATTATTTCCTAGATCAATGCTAGTTGACAAATAAGTGTATGAGAATTTACCCAGTGTTCTACAGAGTTATTTATGTATGTATGGAAAATTTTGAGTATAAATGAAAAAAAACTCCCTTATTACTGACTATGACATTTGACAAATCGCCTAGGTGTTGACATATCAGTTTATCATTCCGATTCGAGAGTGTTCCAGAGGGCGGAGCCTCGGCTCGATCGGTAGCTATTATCGGATTACGTTGAGCATACCTAATTTAATTGAAGCTGTAAAGTATAAACGTCAGTTGATGTAATCAGGTTTAAAGCATTAGTAATTACTTGTGTTTGTGTTTCGCATAGTAACAAGGCGGGCGGCTGTTGCGGCGCGGCACTGAGCACGGGTCGTGTTTCATTAGATGGCAGTTTACATTTTATGAGCAATGGAGCCGAACACGCAAACAGTAGACAACGAGATGAATAGTAAAAACTTGCGAATACTTAGCGAGATAGGTACCATTCCAGATACGTAATATCTCAACATGTTGACAAATTTTTATTTGGTACTAGCTGTTTCCCGCGACTTGTCCGCGTGGAATTAAATTAAAACATATTAATCACTTCGCAGGATAAAATATATAATTGTATTTTTACAATAAAACGTAAAACATATACATATATAACAACAGAATCAAAATTATATTTTGATATTACAACAAACAATTTAATTTAATTACCACCAACTGTACTTAAAGTGGTCTAACGCAGTTAAAGATGTTTTCAGTTCAATAAGCATGTTGCTGACACTGTCGCTAACGCATGTTGCGCATGTCGATCTCGCGAACCTATAATATTTACCCCGACCTACAGTCGTTTAACGTGGCTAAAGAGGTTTACACTTCAAATATTAAAATGCTTATGTTATTTTACTACTTAAGGCATTGCAAGTAGCGGGCGGCGCTTTCGATACGGCGCCGCGTAGGTTTTTTCACTATTTCGAGGGTTTTTTTTGCTCGGAACCCTAAATATTTTTCTTAAATTAAATTAGCCTATTTGAATCCCGACAATATTAGCTATCTTTCAGTAAAAGTCCCATCCGAATCGGTTCAGTCGTTTCGGAGATTTGTCGGAATAAACAGACAGAGACATGAAATTTTAAAAATTGTATTTTCGTTATAAGTACCGTATGTCCATCATGTGTATTGAGTATGGAAACGTTATTTTGATATTACATACAGACACTTCAATTTTATTTATCAGTATAGATTCCTAAGGTTCGTCAACATTCGAGTCTGTTTTCATGATTCAGTACCTACATTTGTGTACAAGGTAAATACTCGGCAGCTAACATTTTGAATGTGTCTTAGGCAATAATCTCAGGTGAAATATCTCCGACGGGGATAAAGAAAGCGAGGTGTTATTTGTTTACATTTAACTAACGCAACTGGGGAAAAAATATTCCTGTCGGCGACAAAAAGTGAAGAGCGAGGCGGCGACAGGCCAATAAATTATACTTGCCTATTTGCGAAAGCAATTTTTCACGTAATTGGTTTCGGGAGCGGTGTTTTTGAGGCGAAATTACTTGTAATTTATGAAGATACTTTGGGACAAAAACTTTTTCTCCCTTTTACCGCCTGTTAGTCTCACCGGCATCCATGATGAAGCTATTTTTGTTGTTAATACACAAAGAGAATTGGTTTTTATGTAAAAAGCGTTCACATTGTATAGTTTTATAAGCTGGTAACATTTTTCCAAGATCACCGATTGGTTGTTTCGCTCGACATCACAGACAAGATTGACCGCTGGCTGCGAGACTCATTTCAAATGAATTGTTTGTAGAAAATAAATACGTACTTTTGTTATAACAGGGAAAACGAGGATACGGCTAGGGTCACAAAATGTTGGTAAAACCTAGCAAAAAAAGGAAGGGAAAGTTAAGGAATGGAGACTCCACATGACCCTACACGAAGAAGTTCAAAATAACTCCACATCACGCCCGTATCCTTGACGTATTTACACAACGGATTGAGGATTGTTAGACGTTAAAATAATAATGAAAAGAACTAGCTGTGTACAGTAGAATTTTCTTCCTGGTAAATAAAAAAATCTGGAATATAAAGTCACCTGAAAGTGTACAAACAATTATAAAGAAATATCTTTCCACTTTGAGTGTTTTCCTCCAGACTGCATCGGAAAATGTTCCGAGTAAATATTAAAGTCGACGCCCGAGGCTGCAAGCTTTTAATTATTAATGGTTTGTTCTTAAAGAAATACATAAACACAGAGTTATTGGTAATTAAATAATTACAGGTCATATTTCCAAAGACAATATAAATTAAAAAATAACATACATAAAAAGCCTTTAAATAGGCTACAAAAACTAAAAAGCTTATAAATCTAGCAAGAAATTTAAATTATCAATTTAAAAATTCTTTGACACTATTGAAAGATGTAAGCCAATGTGACGTGGTCCGGCAGGCGATTGTAGACGGCGGACCCCCATGACCTGCGCTGTCTTCTCGGTCCTCACCAGTCAGTGCTCCGCCAGAACCACCTTCCTACTGCAGGAAGCGTAGCGCCACCTGGAAAATAACTCACGTATTTGCATACGGAATGCCCGTTCTCTGTCGGACGCTCGCGCCAGTAGCTTGGCACACTACTCGAGAAACGAGTGTACGGTCGCAAAGTAGCAGATGCGGACATCAGTGTAGACGACTCGACAGCCGGTTGAGCGCATAGCACGCTGCTCCTAGCTTGCGACAGAAAAAGAAGATAATGAAATAACCGCAAACTTAAAAATATTCTAAGACGGTCACTAATCACTCTTTAACAGATTACTTTATGTAATAGGAGAGCAGTTTTTGTATGTAGGTCGCGCGTTCGAACCTAGGCAGAAGCTTTACTTTGTGAAATTTATTTCATGAGCACTGCTCCAAGAACGGTAAAGGAAAACCGACCCGCACTGGGCCAGCGTGTTGGATTACGGCCCCTTCCCTCTCTCTGTGAGAAGGCCTGTGTAAAGAGAGAAAAAGAAAAGAAAAGGCCGCAGATGGGCTGTCATCAATGTAACCTTGTCTTGTCATGAATGACCTTCACTGTACGCGTTGAACGAGCGCTAATAAAAAACAAAGTCAGTACAAGTTTACGGTCTACTTTTGTGTACTTAATGGAAACGAAGAGTAACTTTGTGGCCCATAAAGTGCGCTCGGGGCCTATTATTAAATGCTTTATGTGCGTTTGAGTGCGTCCTTACGTATTTCTAAATCGATTGATCAAAATTTGGGAATGTACCAAGTTACACCAACACCGGATATGGGATAAACTCTAAAATCAACTATCTGTTTCCTTATGTTGTTACCCGATTTTTGAAAGATTGTATTTTTCTAATCTAATACGTTTTCTATGGAAAGATTTATTTTTTCATTTTTATAAGCAACTAGTAACCCGCCCCGGCTTCGCCCGGTGTGTTAATCCGATCGATAGCAAACACAGGAATGTGCCAATCTGACAATCCCCGTAAATTTCATCGAAATCGGTCCAGTCGTTTCAGAGTCTATAGGTCTATAGGGAACGTACATACTTCGCTTTCTATATACTATTTTTTTCATAAAAAGTATCCTAAGTTACTTCTAATACCTCCAAGAATATGTGTACAAAGTTTCATGATGATCGGTTGAGTAGTTTTCGCTTGAAAGCGTAACAAACAAACTTATATTCACATTTATAATATTATAGATAGATAGATAGACAGATAGATATCTGTGTAGGAACGCGAATCGCTATTCATACGCACTGAATGTCCGTCACCGGATTGACGAAAGGTCAAGGCACGGGGATTGAAAACATGTTTTTTACCAAATTTGCGAACGAATGATTAAAAATGTCTCACAACCTTATTTAACTTGCCAACCTCCGGGAATGAAAGGAAACACGTTAATAATTCATGAAGCGGGAAAATGTAGCGCCAATAACCTTCACTTTAATAAAAAACAAGGAGGAAGTTACTGATTTTAATGTTTTACATTCTACTAATGGCTAAAATAGAAAATTAGAAAAAATATTTTATTTAACAGTGGTAGAGCCCGCAACAGCAACATCTGTTGCCGAATTGGCCGGCTCGACCGGTGAAATACCACGACCTCACAGAACACAGGCGTGAAGTAGAAGTACTCTGCGTTTCGTCTGATGAGTGAGGTGTCGGACGCCTAATTACAGTCCTCTTCCCCTTCCCATCCTTTCCTCATAAGGATAGAAAGAAAGAAAGAAAAGAAAGAAAATATATTTATTTACCGAAAAAAAAATTATTCTAATAACATAATTATAAATAGTCTAGTATTCGGTAAATAAGGTTAGCAGCTCAGCATTATGCTGGGCTGGAAGTCAAGCCCCCAACACAGCGCTGATTTTCAGTGCTAAGGATAGGATGGGAGATGAAAGATGATTGGACGAGGAGGGGGTGAACGGGGAAAGGAAAATATCCTTTTTCCTGTCTATGCCCTTCTTTGTCCATTAAGGGTAGGCAACGCATCTGCAACACATTCCTCTGTTGCGGATGTCTATGGGTAGCGCTCACTTAACATCAGGTGATATGCTGGCTCGTTTGCCACCTTCTCACATAATATATATATATATATATATATATATATATATATATATATATATATATATATATGTATATATATATATACATATATACATATACATATATATATATGTACGTCGTTTCATGTTGATTTGACACAAAGGAATTATGAAGACGGATTTGCGACACCTTGCACGAATAAGGTTTCTTCCGCACTATGCGGCTAGCCGGGACACGGTAAGCCGGTGCGGCTAGCCGGGACACGATCAGCCGTTGCGGCTAGACTAATGCTGCGGTTTATTGGAACGACGCGCTGTCAATAGCGAGCAACCGCAAATAAAACAACACGACTATAAATACTTTAAGTAACCAAAAAGTAAAAAAGTTTTATTTAATTAACCAAAATTATTAATACATTTTCATTAAATGCTTTTCACTGCTTGTAGAATATTTTAATAGATTATTTTCGGTAAGAACGTATAGATAACGCACCGTTAACTCATAATACCATGAAGAAAGCTTTGCAGCATGAAGTGTGACTACGTAACGCCCAATTCTCATGAGTGAAAAAAAACACAAAGATAGAAATACTATGACCAACTTAAAATGAGTGCCATAGTAGCACCATCATATTATATAACGGTAACCGGATTGTTGGCTGGTAAAAATATCATCCAACTGGAAACTAACCAGTATTGAATTCAAATATTGTTTCTACTACGGCCTGTGGCAATATGTTCAAAGTCTCACATGAATGTCTTCTGCGAAGCATGCAGTGACCGCGCAAGCGAGCCTCGCCCCGCGCCGACCGCACCCGCCGCAATCACCAATATATCAAATTATTCGGCTGACCGGATACGGTTAACCTATAACAGTCAGATCCCAAAGTCGGTAATGCTGTTGATAAACTTGTCACGAATTGGTTATTTTTTCATTATAATGGTCAATGTGCTAAGGTTATACAACTGCTGAGGGTACAGTGTATTTCCCATCAAATGAAGGAAATGCCTCAATGACATGTCGGCGAAAATAACTAATAACTTGACTTCTTGGGAACATTTTGTCTGGTCAGTGGGCAGTCGCCCCAGAGATGTCAGTTCCAAACATTAGCAACTCGGTTAGCGAGAGGGAATGAATCAGTGGTAGAGCCCGCAACAACATCATCTGTTGCACGAATCAGCCGGCTCGACCGGTGAAATACTACGACCTCACAGAAGACAGGCGTGAAGTAGAGTATTCTGCGTTCCGTCTGATGAATGAGGTCCCTGAGACTTAATTCTCCCCCTTCCCACCATTTTCTTGTAAGGAAAGGACGTGAAGGGGAAGAGAACATGACGGTGGAGGGATGTATAGGAATTGGAAATAACCATTTTCTGTTTGTCCCCTCCTCTGTCCATTAAAGTTGGGCAACGCATCTGCAACTCATTAGTTAGTCGCAGATGTCTACGGGTAGCGATCACTTGACTTCGGGTGAACCGCTTGCTCGTTTGCCTCCTCGTACTATAAAAAAATGGATGTTTTTTTTCTTGTGCTTTTTATCTCATGATAAAAAGTTCTATTGTAATAAAACTGTCGTAAAAGAGCACTTTGTACTTTAGATAGCTTTTGTGAGCTTAATGGAGTTGATAACAAACCATAGGTCAGATAAGTCACGCCTTCTGCGCCTCCCTGCCCGGACGTTATCATGGTTCTTACCTGCAACCGATTATTATTCACTTCGAAATGTTTTAAAGTTACTGTTCTAAAGAGATTTGTCAGTGTATTTCAGAGTGAAATCAAACGAAATATATACGCTTTTTTTATATGATAAAGTGGCAAACGAGCAAGCGGCTCACCTGATGTTAAGTGAGCGCTGCCCATAGACATGCGCAACAAGCAAATGTGTTGGAGGTGCGTTGCCTACCTTTAATGGACAAAGGAGTGCATATACAGGAAAAAGGATATTTCGCTTTCCCCGCTAACCCTCTCCTTGTCCAATCCTCTTCCCCGTCCTATCCTTATGAGGAACAGGTGGGAAGGGGACTCACTCAACAGACGAAACGTACTCCTACTTGACGCTTGTTCTCTGTGAGGGCGTGGTATTTCACCGGTCGAGCCGGCCAATTCGGCAACAGATGTTGTTGTTGCGGGCTCTACCACTGTTACCGGATGCAAACCAAGACAAGTTGCCAGGGACGGGCTCATATGCCGCTCCCCGCAGGCGACCACTTTTACCGTCAGTATCTTTATAGGAACATAAATCTCCGTACAGTCTCCGGGGTCGTACAAATGAACTGCAGCGCGCCTCTCGCTGGCCTAATTAAATAACACTAGTTAGCTGCGCCGCGAGCTCCACAGGAAGCCACATTAAGTAATACCCACTTAAACGCTCCGCCAACCTACTAAAACAATAATTATATTGCATTGTGTATGCAGTTATAGAATTTATATCAATTCTGATGTACGTACACTGCAGTACGTATACCTACATTATACATATAGTGTTTTACAATCTATATTCAATGTGAACGCAGCTTAAGCTTCAATTGTTTTTTGAGGTTATATTTTCGTTTTGACATTTGCAATAATTTAAAACTTTATGCGCAGTCTACGCTACGTTTTAATTAAAGCTGTACGTCGATCCGTGTTATTATAACACGTAACACGCAGGAGCGACTTCGTAATAATCCAGAAATATTAACAAGTCGCTAAACAAATCTAATACTTCGTACGTTTTTGGTCACACATTCACCGTGTGAGATGTGTGCCATAGATTAATACGGAGGTTATAAAATATTAATGTATCATAATTAAACCTTAGTGATCAGTATAAGACATAGCAATGATTCGATTCATTCATTCAAATGCAATAATTCAATCAGATTATCCGAAGATTAACCTGGCGAATTTAAGCCAGGTTTCGTAATTTCTTTTTCGTATCCTTTGTATTTTTGACAATAGCGCCATCTATTAGGCCGTTACATAATTAGGAACAACTTTACGATAACTTGACATACAAGCTGCAAATTGATTTGATGTTAACACTTCTGTGCATATCGAAGGCAGTTTTTTAAGGCAAATCGAACTTAATACGGAAAATAAATTACTTATAGTTTAAAAAAAAAGCATAAAATAATTCTTAGCTGCGTTTAAAAAGAAAGGCATAAAAGAAAGACCTACTAAGTGGATAATTTTCGGTAATCGAAAAAATGATGTAATGATAGTAAGTTTTTGGCATAAATAAATGAATAAATATTTCGGGAATAATGACATTGATTTTGTCATCAGTAATTATGTTTTTTATTATTTTTTCACCTTTTATTAGCGCGAAAAGCGTGTTTTTTTACTGTTTTTTTTTACTACACTGTCAAAACTACATCAAGATTTATTTACTGCGATCTAAGTCAATTGGAATTCATTATATTAAATTTTTATTTATTTTTATATTTTAAAACTTCGCTTTGATATTGCAAGTCCAAAAAACGACATGAATACATTAGCATAACTTTATTAATAATTGAAGCAAAAAATACTTTGGGAAGTCAGCAGCCGTTAGTAGATTTTTTTAAATACATCTTTAGTACAAGATTTTTCTGATGGCCGCCTTTGAGACGCCTTTTTGTAAAAGAAATCCGTTGTGGATTATATTTTAGAGTACAAAGAAAATATTTTTGTTACATTTAATATTTTGCCATTTTGAATGTTTTCTTTTGGGGCCTTCGTTGGTACTAATAGAGGAGCCTAGATAAATCGCTTTGGATTTCATTTTCAAGTTAATTTAAGATAACTTAAGAAGCGTTAAGGAAACGCAACAACTACCGAACCTTCTAAAGTGAAATGACTGATGGCGGCTGTGTGGGAGACTATATGCCTAAAAAGAAATAATATTGATTTAAATTATTACAGACAAGCTTGCAGCCACGGCCCTGTTTTCGTTTCAAACTTTGTATACTTTTTTTTTTTAAACCTTTAACTTTACAGATCGGACACTTGAAGTTTTGATCCTACAATAATTTACTGTGTGAATTCAATTATATCTATGTAGAGTAACGTAACGTAACGTAACGCTGTCACGTGATTGTTTAGTCGACGTGAACAAACAGACAGAACACTATCTCAACGTAAGATATTAGTTGACCCTCGTCGACATACATACATTGCCACAATGTTTACCAGGGACGTAACTATGTACTAAACATAAGTATTTACATATATATCCACAACACCTCGATGCTTTCCTCCTCGTACCTAGAACCCTGGGGGCTGATCTGTCTCCAGCGATTTTTCCAAACAATACCAATATAAAATAAATATAATAAATTAACAGATTCGTATCTGTGTAGTGAAATAAGCGTACGCAAGTAAAAGCTGCAAAATGTTACAATAATATACTATATATACTTACGAACAAACGTTTATTGTGGTAACAGTAAATATGTGAAAATTGCACCTGAACCCAAAGAGAAAGTATACTAGTGCGGTCTTGTATTCGTACGCAGTATACATTTTAAGCACTGCAATGGTAATTTTTACCTACAAAAATTCTAAAAGAGTAAATCTACATACTAAAATACACCGAAGTATCAATGTGGTGGTGGCAGAGATAGAAAATCAATCTATTTTGATAATTCGTGATATTTGCCACGCATCACTATTTAAAGATAACTTTATCAAATGCTCAAAACGTAGAAGTCATTCCAAGACATACGCCATTAGCTACTCATGAATAAATAAATATATAAATATGCGCTCACGCCCGTAACCCAGACGGGTAGGCAGAGATCATGGATTTCCATTTGGCGCGATCCTGGAACACCTTTCTCGCTTCTTCTACATTCAGACAAGTCAGTGACGCGACTCGCCGCCACCCGTCACGCTCGGCGACATGTTTGCGGAAGCCACCCCGAATTCTTGTGAAGGAATGAGTGTGAAAAGTCGATTAAGTAAAAAAAATGCGAAAATGCCTTCTTTTTAACAATGAAATTAAACTACATCGTTTAACAAACGTCGCGCGACATTTATTCCTCGCTTGAAAATCGCTACAAGAATGCGTTGCACATTAAACGTTTCTCTGCCATTTTAAATTAACCAATAAGCTTTTGAGATAAATAGAACTTCAATCAGATTTTTTTTTAATGTGTAAGACGGGAATTCAGATATGACGGCTGATAGAGGGAATATGGGAGAGAACATACCGTGCCGGCCCCACATAGTGGTTGTTCTCTTGGGAATAAGGCAGGGAGATCATGAAATATATATGTAACGCGATGCTATTTCATTTGATCATTGATCGTTTGTAAATGTATTATTACATTCCGTCAAAAACTAAATGACATTTTTATTCCCGCCTCGACATGACGTCGGGTCAGCACAGCGCTTTGACAGATCACACGCTTAACACGCTACCGCGCTCGGGCGCTTCTATATTGAATGATCCCGACTAGCAAATTAAAACCTATTGTAATGAAATCGGTTTCTTCGAATCTTTTTATTTGAACGCTTTTATATTAGATTGTATCAATTGTTAGGAAACTGTATTGTTTTAGAATAAGAAATTAAATTGCTTTATTTACTAATCTAAGGAGGTCCCCTCGTCATTCACTCACCCCACATATCGTTCATACCTTATGCTCATGCCCATACCGTGGTAACAACGGCATTCTTTATTTATGAACCACTGGTGCTAATAAAACGGTAAAATATAAAGGCTTCCTCTAATATATCTATTGTTTTTTCGTGTTACTTGGATTGTTTATCTAACACTACTTTTATAGAAGACTACTGACCCGCCCCGGCTTCGCCCGCGTACCACTAATTATGTTAATCCGATCGCAACCAAACACGTGCCAGTCTAGACAATCCCTGTAAATTTCATCAAAATCGGTCCAGCCGCTTCGGAGTCAATAGGTCTGTAGGGAACATACGTACTTAGCTTTTTATATACTGTTTTTTTATAAAAAGTATCCTATGTTACTTCTGGTACCTCCAAGAATATGTGTACAAAGTTTCATGATGATCGGTTGAGTAGTTTTCGCGTGAAAGCGTAACAAACAAACTTACATTCACATTTATAATATTAAGCAGGGATGGTGGCAAACGAGCAAGCAGTTTACCTAATATAAAAAGCACTACACATAGACATCTGCAACAAACGAATCCCTATCAGTTAATGAACCCTTTCTTATTGCAAAAGGTTAATAAGGAGAAAGGGGACCAGAATTAGATCTCCGGCACCTCACTCATCAGGATAAAAAATTACTTAATTATAGGGTTGTTGTAAAAATCCAAAGTACGTATATCAGACGATTATCCCTAAGGCAAAGTAGGCACGTGCCTATACCGTGAGATAAGGGCGCGTAAGCTGGAATTGAGGCCGCCAAAATTCTTCGTCGTCAGGAGCGCCTCCAGGCACCTCAACAGTTCCTCCGGCTCTGACGTAAATTTATAAAAACACAGAACTAAAAGTCTTAAGAATGTTTCTGTAATAAAGATCATAATATATAAATACCGTTCGCAAAAACACATTAGATTGTTAATTCACATTCACGTCCGCCCGCCGCTAAATCCATCCGGATTTCATGAAATTTTAGAAACGCAATTGTGTCCTTTCTGGGAAGGGTGAGTGTAGCAGGCGCCGAACACGACGTAATAAAATAAAACTAACTAATGATCAATGGAACCGTACAAAGTTTTACTTGATAACATCGGCTTCACCTGCGACCGCAAGCTGCCGATTACTTCTAGGATCGCTATACTAGTGTTTTCCCCTGTATTCACCTGCCCGACATCGCCCAGGAGAACACACAGCTATCGTTTTAATTTACTAAATAGAACTTTCCGTTTTGTTATGATGTTAATAAAGTACATTCCTACATGAACATAAGTTACCATTATTTATGTGATGTGAATCAGCACTCGCTTTTAGTTTAATTAATTACTTTACTCTTCATTCAATAACATTACTCGCATTAAAACGATTTTATGATTATCTCTAAGAATTGAGGAATAAATCTTTCAATACCATATTTGCGTCTGACATAGAAGCATTAAACGCAATTCGATGTGTTACCAATTAAACTTTTCAGAGAATCTTGTTTAATGATGCTATACAATCGCGGCTTTGATTTGGGTATTGTTAGCAGGAATCTACTGGAAATTTCGATAATAATTAGAGATTCATTAAGGTTTCGTCTACTATTACGTTTAAATTATTATTAATTATCTCGTACGCTGTGTTAAGTAATTTATAACGTTTGCTTAATATACTATGTATACTGACAATCATTTAGTTTACATTTAGTTCATACAGAAGATAGATTTGTGATTGACTAATCAAACCCCGCAGCATGTGAGTCAAGGAACAATTTTGTGGCGAGACATAAATCTTAATACCACGATGCAAGTTAACAACTTCTCGACACAGCGTCATCTATGAAGTAAACAAGCTAAAAAAAACGTGAACAGTATTGAAAATGTTTTAATACTATTACAAATTATGGATTAAATACAACACAACTAATTATACCTCCCTAAGAACAAGTAATAGTAAATTTAAAACAAAATAAAACTTTAATATCATTCATCAAATTAGCAAGAAGAACAGAATCTACGAGAATGACAGCTTCAGGATTTCATAATAAAACGGACTTACATGTTCGCGAAAAACATTTGTGCCCCTTCAAAGTCAGTCGAGTAAAAACTGTCAGATATTGGGGAATTCAGTATTAAAGGTATTCCTAGATACAGGCGGGTAGGGGCCGTCCGGGATTGTTTATAGCCCTGCGGCGCTAACTGACCGCCGCACTGTCCCACATGCCACTCCTCTGTTAAATATTTTATGTTTACTTTTTGCGGTGCAATACGTTTTGAATCGCCTGCGGCTTCAGTAGCAAGACTTTTAAATAAAATTCCCTTACACATTAAATAATAAATTATGTACTTTTACAATATTATTTACATACAAAACAAAATCGTTTCCGCTGTCTGTTCATTGTAACAATGCGGTAATTGGCAAGGTTTTACGTTTAGCTATATGAACATCTATTGCACGAATGGGCCAGCTCGACCGGTGAAATACCACGACCTCACAGAAGACAGGCGTGAAGTAGAGTATTCTGTGTTTCCTTTGATGAGTGAGGTGCCGGAGACCTAATACTAGTTCTCTCCCTCTTCCCACCCTTTTCGTACAAGGAAAGGATGGGAAAGGAAAGAAAAGTTGACGGTGGAGGGGATGTATAGGAATTGGAAATAACCATTTTCTGTTTGTCCCCTCCTCTGTCCATTAAAGGTGGGCAACGCATCTGCAACTCATTAGTTAGTTGCAGATGTCTATGGGTAGCGATCACTTGACATCGGGTGAACCGCTTGCTCGCTTGCCTCCTCGTACTATAAAAAAAACTTGATTTTTACACCGCAGGTCGTGGGTTCGATTCCCACGCAGGACAGACATTTGTGTACATGAACATGTTTGTCCTGAGTCTGGGTGTAATTATCTATTTAAGTATGTATTTACAAAAGAAAAGTAGTATATCAGTTACCTGGTTGCCATAGCACAAGCTCTGCATAGCTTGGGATCAGATGGCCGCGTGTGAATAGTGTCCCAGGATATAATAATTATTATTATTATTTGCTACAGAGAAACACGACACGCGTCGCAATTCACACGTTTTTGTCTTAACCTTTTTGTATTTGTAAGCTTTAACTTTGAAAAACGTACGTCTTATCAGAGGTCCAACTGTAGCACGTAGAGAGGGTGGGAATATTTTTTTATTGTTAATATTAAAGCTGAGACATTACTAACTTTCACTTGAGATGTAAATAATTGAGGTGTCCGCTGCCATTGACAGATTTCATTAAAATAATTAATTCTTGTAATTAATATTTAAAATGTGAATGACTGGCATGATTAGAAATCGATTAAAAAAATTACCTTTCTCGTCTGAAAGGAGTTTTCGGTGCGACATCATAAAGCCTTCGTTCGACACTTAATCAAAAATAGGCTGGCCTCTCCTCATCGAAAACAGACGTACGACCACGCTTAAACTCATTGAACCAATATCTCACGGTTGTCATGGATGGTGAAGGGTCCCCATAAACTGCATCTAACTTCACTTAAATAAAAAACAAATTACGGATCGGTACTTTTTCCATTTTGTTGAGACACGCGCGACACGAAAGATACAAAAAGCTCTTAAAATGCAACGTCAATTTCACTTACCAATGTCCCCTGACGTCGAACACGGGTACTAATTGATCGACCAGGGTACATGAACGTAAATTATATTTAAGAATTGATTCGCGTGAAATCTGACTTCTCCAAACATTTCTCATTATGAGCGGCCGGAATATGGAATTGTTTACGTCATTACCTATACAGCGAGGCCTTATAGACAAGTTCGTCTGAGAATTAATATAATTTGCTTCTTCACCGCTAGCTGTGGAGTTATGGGATGGCCGATGGTACTACAAAGCATCCTGAGAAAAACTAACCGGAACTGTTATATGAGTATATTAATACCGATGGAAGCGTAAAAAAGCACAAACGTATTCACCCTCCTTAGCTCTCTGCGACGCGGGTGAGATACTGTGGTACTAGGATTTGTTGTGATAACCAGGTACTTCCTCAAAATCTCTCTATTTCTTTATTCTCTCTCTATTTAACCCAGAGCCGTCTACTGCTTGACAAATGTCTCTCAGTGGACTCCTGCAACCTTACATCATCTCCAATCTTTAAATAGAGGCAAACGAAAATGATCCAATCAATATCATTTGTAAAACGTTTGTTGCTTGCTCTAGACTCTAGGCATGTCACTTTAGCGGCGGCGCGGCTCCCTCGGCTCGCGCTGGGATATATTATACTTATTTTGTGTTTCCGCAGCGTTTTATTAACCTAAAAGGAACGCTACATAAAAAGCCAACAGCCTTTACCGTTCTTTGTGTGCACGCATTGACAATACAGCGGCCTGGCATTGTTTGCGTACCTCGCTGCGTGATTGATAGCTGGCCGCGCAGACCCAGATCCCTAAGTGAATTATATTGTTGGCGAGTTATCTATGAGAATTACTATTTTCCTTTGTTCAGATTCTGATACTACACGCGTATAGTGTCCATCAACAATATTCTATTGTAATTCAAAATGGAATTCAGGGTAGATCCAATCTCACCATTCGGCAACAGTTTTTTATATTGAATAAACTAGCACTTGACCACAATCCCACCTGATGTTAAGTGGTCAACAGATGGTGCGCATTAGTTTATAGTATCCGCCTATTCACTCACTTTTAAGGTATCCACGTCATAGTTGGACGGAATTGCAAACCCTGTCAAACCTCCGAACGCACCACGAACTAAGACTCGAATTTCAGCGAAATCCGTACTTTCGGTCGCCGAGGAAATTATTTTGTTCGGGGTAGACGATGAGGCGGAAGCGGAACATTACATAGCCCCTAAATAAATAAGATACCTAACTATATTCCTAATACATATTAGTGTAGTTTCAAAGATAACTTGTGAGCGGCGCAGTCCCTCGGCCGCGGGCGCGATGCCGCTGTTTGCAATGGCTGTGTGCCTAGGACAAGTCCCAGCATTATTGCTCTCCGACCGACGACTCTGTTATTCTGCTACACATTTATTAGATACGAGCCGTACCCCGCGGTTTCACCCGCTGTGCAGTTTAAATAAACCGACGTACCTCCAGCATAAGCTGAACACTATTCAATGTGATTCATCATAAGGTCACTTAAATTGAAAACAATCCCCAACTTAAGAGCTTTACGGGATGGATATAAAATAATATACGCCCGTAACCTAGAGGGATCCATGGATTTCCATTTGGAGCGACCCTGGCACACCTCTCTCGCTTCTTCTACATTCATATACATCCACGCATTCAAGCTCGTCAGTTACGGGTACTCCTTATATCGCCCTTCTTTAGTATGTCACTAATCTGGCCGATATGAGTTCTCCTTGGACGTCCCCTGCCAACGCTTCCACTCACTTTTGCAACATAAATTTGTTTCGTTACTCTCTCTTCATTCATCCTTTCAACATATCCGAACAACCGAAACATACCTGTCTCAATTCTAGTCACAATATCAAATTTAGAGCCACACTTTTCCCTCATATCGCCTTATTAAGTCCACAGCTTAAATGAATATAGACGAAGTGGCGAGTCGCTTAGTATATGTGACGAGCGAGCACATAACAGCAGATGAAATCAGTCCGCGGCTCCATTGTTAACATAAATATTGACAGGCTCGTAATATTTCCTATTTCCGAGAGCCAATATTTATTCAATTGATTAAAGAGCTCAGAGTAAAACGAAGGACCGCCGATAGCCTCGCGATTGTGTATCTATTTGGTGTGAATGGATTCAAATCCTAGACGGTATAACGCAATCATCATAACACCACCGTCACAACGATCCAGAAGCGTCCGATGGTTACGAACGGGTTGCTGTAACACATGAACCCAGAAAAAGCAATAGAAGTAAGCACCTGTCGCTCGGCGAATTGGAGACCCTATACCTAATGGCCTCTCTATTTTTCCTATTAGTTACCTGTATAACAGGAGGTAATAATAATTTATTCCCTTTTTCTTAGAACAATACAAAAATGAAATCCTGTTAGCTTTCGTAAGACATTTTTAAAATTAAAAACACTACTCACTATTTATTTTTAAGTGACTTTTCTTGAAAACTCTGTGTTTTTATTTTCATTTCTGAACACGTTTACGCGTCTTAATGCTGTTATGCGGTAATGCAGTTACCGTGTTCCATTAGCTGCGTCACTCCAGAATAGAAATATCTTCTCCGTGGCGCGGTCGCAGCTCCCTCTACCGGACGGTCACCAACAGAGTGAGAGGAGATTGTGGGGGATGCGTTACAATACATTCTATCTGTATTACGTTCAAATATTATATTTACACATTTAAATTCTTGTCGAGAATCCTACAGCCCCAAAGGAGCGTATAGCAACAGCTGAAGATATCAAATATCTAAAGATTGATTAATTCCATCCCTACTAATATTATAAATGTGAATGTAAGTTTGTTTGTTACGCTTTCAAGCGAAAACTACGCAACCGATCATCATGAAACTTTGTACACATATTCTTGGAGGCACTAGAAGTAACATAGGATACTTTTTATGAAAAAAATAGTATATAAAAAGCGAAGTATGTATGTTCCCTATAGACCTATAGACTCCGAAACGGCTGGACCGATTTCGATGAATTTTACAGGGATTGTTCAGATTGGCACATTCCTGTTTGGTAGCGATCGAATCAACTTAACTAGTGGTACCCGGGCGAAGCCGGGACGGCTCACTAGTATATAATATTTCATGAAGTAATTGTTTAGAAAGACTAAATTTTTTTCTGCACGTGACAACTGGAATGTTTTCTTACATTTCTTTCAGGTTTTCCAAGCAACTTGAGCTAAAACAAAAACTTTTGATTGTGATTTTAATTAACTTTAAGTGTAATTAAAAAATACTAAATAATCACGTTGGCACGTTGACACCTGGAGAACTAGCACAGGTCTGTCTGTCGGTACGCAGACCTCAGTGAAACTTTCGACGATCGTTCACTACTGAGTGTATAAAGATGCAATAGAACATTGACTTGTTCACTCAGGTGTTGTGTAGCGAAAATAATGAAAGTTTTAAAACCTCTTTACAAAAACGTTCCGTAATATTGATACTAAATTCATTACATATCGACATACACTTGTGTTATTAGGACTTGGTAACTTTTAAATGCATCCCTAGAAGAATTTAAGATTTGGTAAATCTTCACGTGAATTCATTAGATGAAAGGGTATGTGAGTGTTCGAGCCAGGATCCACTTACAAATTAAAATAATAAAGAAAGCACCCGCCCGTAAGACCTTTATTTAGGAACAAAGTAAATAAATTTCTTAAAACTTTCCGCTGAGTATTAGAAGGCCAATATTGACTTGGCCTCAGCGTTGCCTCCGCTACGCTGTCCGCGCAGGCGAGTTTCAAGCCAAAGAAAATAACATCTCGTAGGTTCTTTTCTTAAAGTAGTCAACTTTTAAGATATACATTAAAATCGTTGGCAGTTTGAAACCGGTGCGTCACTCAGACAGTCTCTTTCGTTAATGTATTACCTATACATAAAATGTACACGCAAAATACGCGCCAGTCCCGGAGTTGCGGAAAAAAGCCCCCTAACTACTAAGTAACTACATAAAATGTTACAATATTTGGTAACAATTTATAGTAACTTTTTAAATGGATGTCATGAGCACTGTAGATATGTACTGTGAACAACTGAAGACAATGGTGGAGGAGCTCGCACATCTTCAACCAACTTTGGTCAACCGTCCCCGCTGCTCCTACACGACAACGCGCGACCCCATACTGCACAACAGTCTCCAAGCTGCAAGAGTTGGGGTTGGAAGCTCTCCCATCCAACGTACTCACCAGACCTTGCACCCACCGACCGAATTCGGAAAACTTTTTACCGGGAAAAAATTCAATACCCGTGAGGCAGTACAAAGTTTGTTGCCTCCCGTCCAACTGATTTTTACAAGAAGGGCATAATTAAGCTACCACTGCGTTGGCAAAGATGCGTCGATTACACGGGTGATTACTTTAAGTAACAGAATTAAAAAAATAAAAAAAAGCTGTTGCTTATTTCATACGAAACGACAACTTCATAGGTAAAACGGTATTATTTGGTGCTCTCAATTCATTTAGATAATAAAATAAATAAGCCTATGTGAAGGTGCTAATTATTGTACGTGTTACATTAAATTTTGTAAAATTACTAGCGACCCGCCGCGGCTTCGCCCGGGTACCACTAGTTATGTTGATCTGATCGCTAACAAACACAGGAACACCCGCTGCGCCAATCTGGACAATCCCTCTAAATTTCATCGAAATCGGTCTAGCCGTTTCGGAGTCTATAGGTCTTTATGGAACATACATACTTCGCTTTTTATACATTATTTTTTTCATAAAAAGTATCCTATATTACTTCTAGTACCTCCAAGAATGTGTGTACAAGGTTTCATAATGATCGGTTGCGTAGCTTTCGCGTGGAAGCGTAACAAACAACTTTACATTCGCATTTACAATATTAGTAGGGATGTGGATAGATGGATAAATAAAAACCTATTCTCAGACCTACCGAATGTAAATGCAACATTTCATTGAACTCGGTTAAGCCGTTTCAGGGGATTATGGCAACTAACACAGTGACAGGAGGAATTTTATATATATGTATATGTTAAGTTTTTACAAAATGTACTTGAACGCTAATGAATTTTCAATAGCAGCTTTATGTGTTTGTACAAACTGAATATTAAATATGTTTCGGATTACCCTTTGATATTGAGAAACATTGGTTGACTAATACTTGTGTATTAAATAATTCAACGTTACACGTGTACGTTACGCTACAAGTACGTATGACGTCTGACAGACGAATTGAAAGTGACAGCTACTCAATCTAATGCACGGGATATTACCAGGAGAAGCTATACTCAGGTAACTTGCCTTGGTAGGTGTTTAGTCGTAATCGGACGCGTGCAGTCGCACAAGCGACCATCCGACGGATCGAATAAATGAAGAGGAAATGTGTTACATAAAGACCATATCCTGAAACTTTACCCTCGTTCTAAAAGTTTCTTTGTTTATTCCGCCGGACCTTAATAGACAGAGAGAATAGACGAGACATCTTATGACGCAATGTATTTATTTTCATTCTAATAATTATTTTAACTTTGCCACCTTACTTTACTGGTGTCGGCGATAAATCCGCGCGGAGGACCAGTCGCAACCAATGACTGAGGCGTAATGGACTGCAATGAGTCTACGCCCTTACATTGTCAGTGGCCTTCTGTAACCTAAACTACTTGACCGATTATAAAGAGTGTGGTGTCACTATTCGTGTTTTCCCCGGAGTGTCTTAGCGCACATAAAGTCCGGTACACAACGGGGCGTTTGGTACATAAAGGGGTGTATCAATAATATTTTTATTTCCAATAAGGAAACGTTTAGGATAAACAAGTATGACTTTTCTTGTACAATTGGTCATGGCCAAGTACAAGCTAAGTTAAGCTGAAAGAGCACAGAACGAAGTAAAGCATTAGAAATGTCAAACTACACAGTCGCACACTTCAGTACACTAATTAGCTAAATTAAATATGAAATTGAACGTAACGCTTGAAGAATTTACTTTGTATATTATATGTGGTCCACGTAGCATCCTTACTATGACAGCATTAGCGGCCGCCGGACGTCCGGTGCCCAGCGCGACCCGCCGCCCTAGCCTTCCGTAACACATTGCAAGCGGTACAGCCTTTCTCTAGTATTCAACTAAAAAAACATATCTACATTTATTCGGAAGCTTATTGCTTTGACAAATTAAAGTATAACATATAACCCCATGGTAACTAACACTAAAATAACTGTGTAAATAAATATTCACTCACACACGTAACCCAGAGTGGTAGGCAGAGATAACGGATTTCCATTAGCCGCGATCCTGGCATACCTCTCTCGCTTTTTCTACATCCATACATCTACCTATACATGCAGTCAATCATAATAATAATAAATCAGCCTTTTTTAAAATGTTCCCCACCGCAGGGACACAGGCCTCCTCTCCGAGAGAGGGAATGAGCCTTAATCCACCACGCCGGCCCATTGCTGGTTGGTGGATGTCACATGTCTTCGAATTTCGTGGTTCTAAGAACATGCCGGTTTCCTTCACCGTTTTTGGAGCAGTGGTGATGAAATAACACAAAGTAAAGTGCCTGGCCTGGGTTCCAACCCGCAACCTACAGTATATCGGGGCCTAAACCGCTGGGCCACCACTGCTCAATAAATTTAGATATTTATAAACCTTACCACAGAATAAATGTCTCCTCTACATATATATCTCGCACATTTTTTAATTTCTGAGATATCAAAGTAATGTGGAAAGGACTCGGCAATTGTTCCTTCTCTCAGTACAGTAAGATTCTCAGCAAGACTTCATTCAGGAATTCTAATACTACCGTGTATGGACAGAACATACGCCGTAGCTGAGAGAAGCTGCGTGAGTTCGTTCAGTGCGGACAGATTACACGCGCCGAGCTATAAAATGACTGGATCAACTTTATAAGCCAGAAATTAAGTTAGGGGTACACACCGCACATTCGCTTGAGAGTATCTTAACATATTAAAGTCTACTGTAAGTTACATTAATAAACCAGCACTTTCACTTTAAGTTCACCGATAGTATAGTTACATTATGAACTCATTATTTTAATGTAGGAATAAAGATGGTTATCCGGTCGGCGTGGTTAGTAAGATACTTATCACGCCGCAGGTCGTAGGTTCGATTCCCACTAAGACCACGAAATAAAAGTAGTATGTAGAATATCAGTTATCTGGTTTCCATAGCACAAGCATTGCTAAGTTTGGCATCAGATGGCCTAATAATGTCCCAGGATAGGGTATTCTAGCTCGTAAAACTTTACACTGGGCTCAGTTCTCTCGCGAAAATATTGTTACAAGTTTACAAAACAAATAATTATTAAATTTTTAACATTTTCTTTAATTAAAAAAATATTTGTAAATGAAATGAAGATTAACATAGTAATGAACTCTACGCGGATATTTATTCAAATGTAAATATAGCGAAAATATATAATAAATTAGGAAGTTTTTTATTTTATATTATATATATATATATATATATATATATATATATATATTATTTTATTAGGACAATGTACATGTCATTTATAAGTTATCCTCTAAATCATCGCTGGTGCAGATGAGACATAATAAATAAAAGAACAGAACAGAAGAGAGGCTGGCCCATTCAAAGCAAACCAAAAAGAGCGAATACAAATTATAGTATTCCTCGCGGAAAAGCTTTCAAAAGTGAATTCCTTTGAAGCCGTTGCTCTCGTTGCCTTAAGTCTTTGTTCCAACGTTTTAAAGCCAACTCGCGGAGCTTTCATACAAAAATAAAGCAAACACGAATCATAAAACTGAAGCCTTGCCGCGGAGAGACCTCAACTTGCACTGGTTTATAATTAGTTCGTGGAATTCTGTTTTAAAATAACTGATCTTTGATCTAAAATTAGAACAATTTTAAAATTAAACTTTCTCGTTTATACATCGTATTTAAAAATGAAGTTAGATGGGAACTGAATTCCAGACGGACTTTTTGGCTCATACAACGTCATACAAACTAAGTTTTCATGCATACATTAATCAGGCAAAACACGAAAGTTAAAAACATGCAATGGTTTAACTCGACTCTATGTGACAGGGTTGTCTCACCTTGCAGCCTGTCACCGTTGTGCCAAGCCAACTTTAGGCACACACAACGATGTGTCAAAAGTTGACTTGGCACACCCTAGAGGTGTGCCCTGCGTGGACTGCCGAGCGGCGTACTCTTGTGGCGACGATAGGCGGCGACCTCTCGCTTCCCGGCGTTGTTCATGCGATGCTGGGAAGCGAGAGGGCACGGGAAGCTGTGGCCTCTCCTCCTTCTGCAAGATTACTGCCTCGCAGAAGGAGGAGAGGGAGCGGGAGCGCGAAAAAGACCCCTTAGCGTCCCCGCTCCGGCGCAGGCGAACGGGGAGGAGAAGGCGGCAATATATTGCCGGCCTCGGCCCCCTATAGTGGCGCTGGCTGGCGGGGACTGGGGATTCCCTGCCGGCATTAACAGCTCACTAGTCTAGGGAGGGACTAAGTGGTTCGGTTTATTGGTTCAGTCAGTCCCCTCCTTGGCGCGGAGGCCCCGGTAGTCGAAGCCGGGGCCAGCTCGCAGTGAAACACAATAGTGCGCCCTGACATCCGCAAAAAAGCAGAGAGGACCACCGATATGGTTTTTAGCGGGTATGCCTCTCCCTATTTGGGAGAGAAGAGTCCCACATCACCACCGCACTGTCCCCACGGTCCGGTGGTATGTGTAATGCATTTTCGCTGTCGGAAAAAAAAGCCAACTTTGTTTCGTAGTTTGATCACTTAAGGTCAAGTAAGCCGCATCTTTTTATCTACTTGAAGAACTAGTTTACGAGATCTGTTTCTTAAGTAATTAAATAATTTTATTGATAACGAATCTTAACACAGCTTTGGACTAAATTAATTATTCAGTGGCGATGTGCTTTAAGTCTTATTTATTCCTTGAGGGCCGGAGGTCGAATGGGGTACTAATATCAACATATGGCTGGCTATCAGCGGAATGCACTCGTTCTTGTTCCGCAATCATATGAGACTGGAAATGGAATCGTTAAGGTTAATCGGTGCACTTCGATTTGTTCTCGGTCATTACTTTCATTTGCTATCTCCATGTTCTGCGCTAGATCATTAAAAGTAAAATGCAACCATTTCGCTCTGAACCGATCGTTGAAACTGGACTTTATTCATAGTATACGATTTTTAGTCATAACCGAACTATTCCATTTTTGTGATGACGCAGAGAGTTGCCGTGGGTTTCCACTGACGTATAAGCTGGACGCAATACAAGGTGTTTTTTATGGAAGTAGGTGGCAAACGAGCAAGCGGATCACCTCATGTTAAGTGAGTGCCGCCCACAGACATCCGTAACAAGCAAATGTGATGCAGATGCGTTGCCTACCTTTAATAGACAGAGGAGGGTATAGACAGTAAAAAGATATTTCCTTTTCCCCGTTAACCCCCTCCCCGTCCGATCCTGTTCCCATTCTCATCCTATTCATAAGAAGATGGGAAGGGGAAGAGGACTGAAATTAGGAAACGCAGAGTACTTTTACTTCACGCCTGTCTTCTGTGAGGTCGTGGTATTTCACCGGTCGAGCCGGCACATTCGTACAACAAATTTTGAAAACACGTTGAAGTGACAACGTCTTATAAATTGATGGATAGTGGGCGGCATTGGCTAGAAATGTAGCGTTACGGTCGGGTCCCGCTGCGCTTGAACCGAGAGTAACCGATGCACGATCGATGTGCCGCGTGTCTGAATGTGCGCGAGCGAGAGCGCGAAACGTTGTCACGAATTTAACATCCGAGCGCCTTGCGCCCACACACCAGGTATTTTTTTAGGCACGAAGTGCACCGAGACTCACCAACTAATAAATAATAGTATTACATAAAACTACTTACAATGAAATCATGTGGATGTGTGCCTCGAGGCAGACGGCGGTTGATATTCACGTAACCGCATGATATACGTAGTAGCCTGCTTTCTTGGTTTTTCAACATACATATGTACCTTCCGCGCTGCCCGCGAGACGGCCGCGAGCTGCCCAGAGCGCGCTGTTCAAAACTCAGACAAAACAGAGGCAGAAGTAAAACAGAAAAGGACTTTAAAATAAATTACACCCTCGCTCGTTGGCCGTCAAAAAGCATAGTGCTTTCATTGTAGCATGGGGAGGTTTCGGCTTTTTCACACAAAATCCCGTCCATAAACCGGTACGGCAACTTTTACTACGCCCACAAAAGTAGATGTAAATGTATTAATAATACAAAATAATTAAAACCAATTAATTCCAGCAGTGGTGGCTCAGCGGTTTAGGCCCCGACTTACGTACCCTAGGTCGCGGGTTCGAACCCAGGCAGGCGCTTTACTTTGTGTAATTTATTTCATCACCACTGATTCAAAACGATGAAGGAAAACATCGTGAGGAAACCGGCATGTATGTTCTTAGAACCACCAAATTCGGAGACATGTGACATACATCAACCCGCGCTGGGCCAGCGTGGTGGATTACGGCCCATTCCCTCTCTCGGAGAGAGGCCTGTGTCCCTGCAGTGCGGAACATTCTAGAAAGCCTTTTCTTTTTTTTATTATTATTATATTATAACTAATTCCCGTGATTCAAATTGCATAATTGCGTTAGACTAAGAAACATGAGGTTATAAATTCCATTCTGTTGTCGTAACCTTAGTTAGAATGATGGAGAAATATTAGACAGTAATATTTAATATTTAATAGTACAGTAGTAATATTTTTTACAATATACTAATATTAGTTTTAACAAAAATATATATTGTAAATACGAGTCATATCAGTATTACAGGGAGCCAAATCTCCTTTTATATCTGCTCCATGTCTACATCTCCGGCCTTTACAAAAGCAGCGCGTTTGCAACTCATCTGTTCGTTGTGTGATCACTGCGCGCTCCGCTCGCTCGCCTCCTTCTTCCATAAACACTCCAGAGGATGACCAGCATTATTGTGAGAATATTGCGATAGTAGAAGTGCGTTACACCGGACTAGAGCGCTGAGCGGCGGGCGGCTACCAGAATGCATCCAGACGAAAGGCGTGTGGAGTTTCTGGTAAGTCCGCCATCGCAGTGTTTTACCTTTCTCGTTCGCCTAATTAAATTCAAACCATTTTACCTAATCAACATCGCCAGGTAAAGTACGCGTGAACCAGAATAATCTACCTATTTTCGGAATCAAAACATTTAATCAGTAAATTAAAACATGATATTACGGGATCCGGGTAATAAACGAAGCGGAGCCGCGGCGGAAACTTCAGAAAGGGTTCATCGTTACATACTACTTAGCCGAATGAGTTTCCCCCCCCCCCCTCCGCACACCGCACAAGTACAAAAACAATACGTATGTAGGTCGGTGCGCGCAAATCTAGAAAACACAAAACATATAAAATCTGTACGGGATTGTTTCTCGATGGCTATACAAAGTATGCATGTAAGTAACAGCCCGCTTACAGTAAAAAAACAACTCATTTGCTGGCAACGCAAAAGGATTTTTTATGGGTAGAAAAAAAATATGCACTCACGCCCGTAACCCAGAGGGGTAGGCAGAGATAGTGGATTTCCATTTGGCGCGATCCTGGCACACCTCTCTCGCTTCTTCTACATCCATACATACATGCATACAATCTCGTCGGTTACTGGTACGCCTTATATCGCCCTTCTTTAGTATGTTACTAATCTGATCGATATATGTATGTATGTACTAGGGCTACTTTTGCAACATAACTTTGTTTCGTTACTCTATCTTCAGTCATCCTTTCAAAATGCTTCTTTTTATGAGTAGAACATCAGGTAATTTGTTTGTATTATTTCCTGATGGGTTCAGCTCACTGGTCCCATGGACGTTTGTGTTTAGACTGAGTGTCACACAAGTGACTTCAAGCCACGAAATAATCATTATTTATTAAGATTTTTAATGTCAAACCTAAAATATGCCGCTAATGTTTCACGTAATTACATTATAAAGCTTAATTGACGTCACAGTAAAATTAATAACGAAGTAATTACAAAGTAAAAGTGCTTCATGACTTTGCCTTAGCAAGTTGGTGAAGGAAAAAAGAGTTTTACAAATACGCTCCGCGACAATTCTCACGTTTATACCAAAAGATGGCGTTACTTGTTTACACGTTAAAAAGATGACTTCAATTTAAATTAAATTTAAGATTTGGAACTGCGACATTAAATTATGGTAATGAAATGTTATTATTGTACATGACGTTGTAACGTTTGTTTGGAACTTTGTATTTTACAAAAACATTAATATTGATGGAACTTAAAGACGACTTTTCACACTATTACTCATTTATGACTTTTAATAAATAGTTTTATTTACATATTATTTTTGTTTTATTATGCATACAATCTCTTATTTTTTCATATATTCGATAGTGCCATCTATATTCAATTATCGGAAACACGAGGAATTTTAGAATGAATAAGATTACGTTTTTAAATTAAATTTTGCTATGAAACTGTCATTTTACGAAAAAGGGGGTAATTTCTCTATGCTTTATAAATCAAAAATGCAAACTTTTTCGTGAATTTAGCTTAAAACTCTTATAATTCCTGTATGAAAACAGCACCATCTCTTAGACTATCTGAACAACGATAATGTTTCGTCGTTTTCATAAAAGTGTTCGTTCAGATTTGTATTACTCATTGTATAGATGGCGCTAGTAATTTAGTTTTAGTTTTTAAAGCTGTTAGCATGTACACATAATCATCTTGAATGAAGAAAAAAAGAACACACAAAACAACTTTTTTAACTCTTGTAACCTCTTCTTCAACTAAAAAATACTTGTCCAGTAAACGAGGACCTTTCGTAAAGGTGGGAAAATCCAATCGTTGTTATTTCTCGGTTAACATTGTCAGTAAAACGTATAAAAATATATTAAAATAACATACAATAATAAAAAGTTTTTATAAAACAACATGACACGGATCAAGGAAGACCAAACATGTCTAACAACGAACAAACAAGAGCACGAAGCAAAACCAGATTGACTTTTTTACACAAATGTGTACAAGAACAATGGTACACTACACAACACTTGCCCACGCATTCTTAGTAGATAGAAATTGGGCTTGGGATTTCAACTTGCCTTCACAGGCATGAGACCCACGCTACTCATGGTCAGTAGTAGGCCAGATGCGTGCCTTAACATCGGAAACACTACTTGAAGATGCTCTACAGCATTACTTACACCTGGTTTGGGAGTCTTTGCTTCATATCCATCTAGTTACAATAATTCCGCCAAAACTTACGGTATCAGTATCTCATGGAAAGCTAATACAACTAAAAGCCTTATGACGTGAATGGTCATTAGTTAGCAGTTTGAGATATTATTGAAACTCCTAAATTTTATTGTATTATATCAAAACTTTCTTGAGACATTATTAACTAAATAATTATATAAATAAAACCGATGAACTGAGGTTCGCGTACATCGGTGTTGGTAGCAACAAGTTCCGGACCGGTTAGATGTCCTTCTTCAGGGGAGTAGACTCTTTAGGTTCCTGTCCGTAATTTAGCTTAATTTAATTAATTATTTAGTTAAAACTCCTACATTTAATGACGAACCAGGCTTTGTTTCGAGAAGTATTCTAACAAACATTAGGTCATCCATTCCACCGCAGCAGCCCGCAGCCCGCAGCATGACAATGCCGCGTGCTGTACGCCGCATCGTGTGCAATGCTTTAGATGTATAAAGACGGCATATTACAACAAAATTCCGGTCGCTCGTGTCACAGAGTTAATTGTTCGTTATCTGTGCGCCGGGTGACAGTTCGCCCCCCTCCGCCCCCGCGACCCCGGCGCCGCCGCTCCCCGCGTTGCCCCGCGCCCCCGACAACTGTTGCGACGCGACCGAGTTATACATTTGTAATTACATTGAACTATAATTAGATCAATGTAATTAAAAATGATGACACCACATTGTAGCGTGTCCTTTTACATGTTTCATAATTGTCAGAAATATATTAGCTAATAACTATGAAGTATGTTATTCCAAGGAAAATATTTTCGAGTTTACAAATTTACAAGTAATTTAGAAATGGAAAAAAAAATTGTTAGTTCATGACGCGTGAAAGAGCGTAAGTTAGGTTAAATTAATTACATGTCAAGAAAATAGTGTAGAAGATACCGCTTTTAAGCAAATTTAAGACAGTTATGGCTATGCCTTGATACAGAAAAACTCAACTTTGGCAGATCTCGGTTTCTCGGTGTTGAAGATCAGCGCAGCTTAATTAGAAATTCTGTTGCCAAATATTATTTGGAATTGAGTCAGCACGATGTGATACGACCTCTTAGCTGTCCGACACCGTGCAGCGCAGCAGTGGTTTGTTTGAGCAGCTCACGGCAGCAGTGGGGCGCCCGGTCGCGCCACGCGGGCTGTTTGAGCAGCTCACGGCAGCAGTGGGGCCCCAGTCGCGCCGCGCGGGCTGTTTGAGCAGCTCACGGCAGCAGTGGGGCCCCCGGTCGCGCCGCGCGGGCTGTTTGATCAGCTGTGCGCCGTGTAAAAGCCCGTGGGCGCGGCCGCTGCTCGTAATTACATTAAATTATGTTTAATGGCCTCCAAATTTCCAGTTTCCCGAGATTCCGTGCGCTGTTCCGTCGTCGGCATCTCGATATGCGGATGACTTTCGTTCAACTTTCTACATCACCGGCTCGCTTGCCCTTCATCTCCCAAAGCGGACTCGGCGGATACATACTGGTTCAGTGGCTTCGGAAGCCACAACGCGCTATTTCGTATATACACATTTATTTGTTTTTGCGTCTTATACGTGACGTTTATTTCTCGAGTTTTTTGAATTGGACAAATCATCGTTTGCAATCCGTCTACTCCTGTCTCCCGCTCCAATCTCAAAATGTCAGGAAATAAGAAGGCATCACAGATAAACCTTTTGTTTTTATTTGTCAACTGACATATAAAAGGTTCTGAGTATTTTTTATTTTTTAAATATGTCGAAGAAACGAGCAAGCGGCAAGTGAGTGGACCCACAGACTCAATACTACATGGTAGTAACAGACAGACAGAACAACAACCTGAATATTTACAATAAAAAAAATATTTGTACTAATATAATAAAGAGACAAGATTTAATTGTCTGTTTGTTTGCATTGAATAGGCTCTGAAACTACTGGACCGATTTGAATAATTCTTTCACTGTTGGGAAGCTATACTATCCCCGGGTGACATAGGGTATATTTTATTACCAATTTTTATTGGTACCTGTTCGAAGCCGGATCGTCGGTAATTTATAAGATTACATTGTCATGATTATCGCTTCATTCGATATAGAATGTGTAATGTAATATTAAGTCAATGTTGTACGTCTGAATGTAGTACATCGTAGTCTAATTTTTTTTAAATATTCACTTTATTACCATTGTATATTATTTTTAATGGAAATTTACATAATAGAAGCAATGGTGTAACAATTTGTTTGTCCATGTGCCTCTACAGTGTTTTAGTATTTGAATACAATGCGTACAAGTTAGCTGTTGCGAAACTGCGGAGGACCGAGCGGGCCGAGCTGTGACCCGCGCACGACGCTCGCCAAACGAGGGAATTTACATATAACAATTAATTAGGAAAATTTAGCTTACACTGCCAACACACTTGGCAACTAGATTTTATTTAAATCTTCAACTGCTAGAGGTCATTGGACCGGAGTTTCATAGTTATATAATGTCAGCTTGTTTGTTTGAGTTGACTCACTTATTTCGTCGCGAAGGTAGAATTTTGATGTACAGACTAAATGTATTAAAGATACATATTCTTATACTAGTTGTTGTCCGCGGCGTTCTGCGCATGCGTTTCTCATTTGTCCTTCCGAATTTATTTCAAATTATTTCACATATATTAAATTCGAATTATACGTAACATTTGTCAAAAAATGTATAGTATGATAACATGAAACATTACCATGGCAACCGATACTGTAATTAAAGAATGAAATGAAAGAAAGAAATGCTTATGTTCATATGGAATCCCTATGGAACAGTTTTATTTTCATGATAACAGTATCACATGTCATTTGATGTACCCCTGACCTGTCTGTAATATTCCGCAAGTAAGCGTAACAAACAAACTCACATTTATAATATTAGTAGGGACTCTCAGTGGGTGCACAAAGCAACTACAAGTAAGAGCAAGAGCTGTGGAAGACATTTTTGCTATATTTTTTGCGATATTTTATTTTAAAAGCGGTTACGTAACGTAACGTTACATAAGTTGCATTAGGCCTCGTAGAACATTGAGGCCCGACCAAAGATTATATCTGTGGCATTATATACTTCGTAATTTCTAACAGAAAACCTAACCAGTTGAAATAAGGGAAGCCTTAATTTTATCGTATGCGAAGGTTCGTTTTAACTTGCATTCGTTGTAACGTTACATAAGTTGCATTAGGCCTCGTAGAACATTGAGGCCCGACCAAAAATTATATCTGTGGCATTATATACTTCGTAATTTCTAACAGAAAACCTAACCAGTTGAAATAAGGGAAGCCTTAATTTTATCGTATGCGAAGGTTCGTTTTAACTTGCATTCGTTGTAACGTTACATAAGTTGCATTAGGCCTCGTAGAACATTGAGGCCCGACCAAAAATTATATCTGTGGCATTATATACTTCGTAATTTCTAACAGAAAACCTAACCAGTTGAAATAAGGGAAGCCTTAATTTTATCGTATGCGAAGGTTCGTTTTAACTTGCATTCGGTGATGTCGCCGTAAAAGGACAATAAGACCAGGTTAACGACAAAATCTGATCTGAATAAGTAACTTGATGGCCTTGATGTGGTCCGACGTGGTGTCTCGTCCGGCGCAGGCTGTCCGCAGCCCGCAGCGCGCGCGGCCGTTGACGCCGCACGCGACCGGACTGACGGAACACTGCGCGACACTTGCGGCCGCAACACCAACATGTTCACTTGCTATACACTATGTATTAGTTGTTGCCCGCGGGTACGCACGCATTCGTTACCATTTTTCAATCTCGTTTTATATAATCTTCACGTATAATGACTTCAAGGTAGCATTTGTGTTAAAAATTACCATGGCAACCGATACTGTTCATTAAGAATTTTATGTACCTTGATAACGGTTTTATTTTCGGGATAAAAGGTAGAAGCCTATGTCATTTTACGTATCCCTTAGAATGTGTGCGCAAAATTTGATCGGTCGAGTCGGTAAGGAGTTAAAGCGTAACAGACACACATTGGCATTTATAATATTAGTTACGATTAATATACAAACAACACATGTTACTGTACCTACATTGGAATTTATTATTTCAGGTACCCCTTTCTAAATTGCAGAAATTCCATTGGGTTATGCGCAGAATTATATCCCTTTGCACCGATAAAGTCACGGATCGTGCGCGCCCAAGATACAGCATCGTGGCGCTGCCGTCGACCTGCTGGCGACCCACATAAATATTTTACAATAAAAAAACCAGGATACAGATACCACCTTACAGATATACAATGTCAAGTAATGGCAGGCGACTGACCTTCCTCAAGAAAACGTAAACTTTGCATAGTACAGTTTGACAGCAGGAGAGGCGCTGCTAGCAATGGGTCCCGTGGGTAATACCCCACTGCTTTCCCGAACCAAACCTAAACAAAGTAAACACCCAGTTGTGTAGTATTGCCATGCGCCACTTTATAACTACAGAACAAGTATCGTATTCGTAGCATCCATGAACCGTTGGCAACTCGTTATCAATCCGTCGGAGCCGTGGACATAAATAGAACGTCGACACGTTCACATGTTACATGTACATACAAACTCGCACATACATCTTAATCACCGATCGGAAAATAACGAACACAGCTGGCGATAGCATCTCGACCTCAAGTCGAGTGGAGTTGTGTCCGCGCCACTCTGGAGCCTACGCCCCTGGACTTCGGGGCGGTTTTGGCGTGCGGCGAGCGGCGGTGATAAGCCGTGGCCCCTGAACCCGGCCTAGTTATCAGGCGGCGAGGTCGGCCGGAGCCGTCCTCTATCACAAACAACGCGATACGATTTAATGGCGCCGATAGCGCGGTCCTTAATTGAGCCACTGACAATAACAAAACTTTGTTGTGCAACGCGCTAAGGGACACGTTACTTTGTAAGTTGCCTCGTAGCGGCTCGCGGTCAGAGAGACGTAATTCATGCAGCAGTTGGCTACGAAGGGCTTCTCTTACTCCCGTTTAAGAGATCTCGAATTCTCTTTTGTTTCTATCTTTCACCACATAATCGAATTAAAAAGTTCTTGTGACTTTTTCTTTGTAAATCTTTGAAATATTATATAGAGATTAGATCGTACCAGAACCTTTCGTGTGTGCGTGCGGTATGAATATCGATTAATTACGAGCGACGTGCCGTATTTACTGGACAAATAGTAGAGCACATGTACAAGGACAGGCGAGGGAACACTTGCTCAAACACTAGTAAACTGTCGCGGCGCCGGGCCACTTGGCGGAGCGTCGCTCTCGCTTGCCCACTGCCCTCTGCCCACTGCCCACCCTACTATTGCGTTCATCGTCTATTACATTACAATGTTATGACCGACGATGACCCCACCTAGCCTTTACGCTCCTGGAAAACTCAATTACTATGTGATTCAAGGCCAATAAAGATAAAATACTTTATAATATGATTTTTATTGAAATAAATCTGGGAATAAAATCATAAATATGCCGAAAATAAAATAAGAACTCAAGCATCTGACACATGGGGACAGGCAGAGTTATCATGTTTACACGAATCCGGGACAAACCCATTACCTTTTTACCAATCCACATTTTCCTGCTTTTGTTTTGCTATTTAGAGTGACTTGTCTTCTCGTTATTTATGTTTAATTATTTACAATTTCTTCATATCGCTCTGTATTTCTCGTTCAACTAAAGTCCAAGGTTCACGGACTAGGCACTTGTGATGTTTCAAAACAGATATCAGTTAGCCGCTAACTGTGCCCCGTGGTTCCATCCGCCCTGGCAATTTATATCATCTCCCTGCCCTTTTTCCCGCATATGTGGCGTTGACACAGGATATAAAACAAGCACTAAATTACCATAATATGTTAGTGAAAATCACACCCAAATCGGTTAAGCCGTATCGAAAGCGCAAAGACAAACAGACAAAAATTCTAATTATCATTGTTTTGGGTTCTATTGCGTTTACGAAGGCCCCCAATAATAGTTTTTCCTTACATATAATTCCATGTACAGACAGCGATCAGTTACATTTTTATTATATGTATTGATAAAGATGTATATTGAACATCTACTGCCCATACCCTCTCTCGAAGAGGAGGACCGTGTCCCTGTAGTGGGGAACATTCTAGAAAAGGTTGATTTATTATTATTTTTATATTTCTTTTACAGGCGAACGCAACTTTGACATAAAACCAAAGAAAGTAAAACCACGGAACAAAATTGTTTGACTAAGTTTAAAGTAATAAGTATGCACAAATCATTTAATTTAATAACAACTTTATCTTACATAAAATAAACATAACTTATCGGGTTTGATACAAACGGCCGCGGCTAATGAATGTCAGACTCTGGTAATTGGATCGTAATAAAACGCTGAATTGAACTCGGCTTTTTATTACATTCATATTTCAACAATTCTTTCCAAAGGCTTACTTACCGCCATTCCGACAATATCGGTTAGTCCTAAACAAATATTTTCTCCTAAATTACTGATTAATTAAATATAATGTTATATGGCGCCATTTTATCTGTTATAGTCCTACGTTGTTCTAAAGTGGAGGGCGTGAATAGGTAAGGGGTATAACCATTTTTTGTTTATCCCTTCCTCTGTCCATTAAGGTAGGCAACGCATCGATCACTTGATATCAAGAGAAAACCCAAGAGATTCAATGTCAGCTTTCTTTGCCATTCCGTTTGGTCTCCTTATAATCTTCTAGAAGTACACGTCGCGTCGTCTACTTATATTCAATTCCTCTCTTATGTTACTAAGGATAACAAGGAACTATACGATACGTCCATTGTTAGACAGATAGACATCGACCACGTGCCTAAGCATATTTATAAATAATATGTGGTATCGTATCGTACGACTATAAGCAGTATGACCAGTAATTGAGACATCGCGGCTGCGGGCCCGCGGACAGCGCAACCATATCAACCGGGATCGCCTCGCCCCGCACCCCGCACCCCGCCCGCACATCTGCCGGCACCACATGGCTCCGCGCCATCGCCACAATGTGTCTATAATGCTACGGGATTAACTAATTGCTTCCCAATTCAAGTTATGTAACATATACGTGTGTAGATGTTATCAAAGAAATTTGCCACGCGATGTCAGTATTAAACCACAATTCATTCAACATTAAATAATGTCCCCAGCGTGCGGGGTATCCGTCTTGGTAACTACGTGAAAAAAAAGATAACATTGAAATAAGCTGCTAAGTAAAATGTGTTAAATCGTACTCCATACGGCTTGGTCATGGTTCAAATAAAGAACATTTATTTAAATTGATGGTATAAGCTTCCCGAGGGCAGCCCGGCAGCCGTCTCGTCGCTCGCTACCGAATTTAAATGTGGCAATTGATTTACAAATGGTTTCCACACTCACGTAAAGTTCAATGCCGGCTCGATCCGCTGACATACCCTTACTGATTAAAATAAAAATGATAGAGCGCAGTTCAGATTAGCTAGTCCCCGCTAAAGTACCACGAGCTCGCGAGACGTTGGTGGCTTATATCATTGCTTGACTAGTAATGTATGATAATAGTAATTCTTCTGGGTTTAAGAGGGTGATCACTTGACATAAGAACAACCACGTATTCTTTTCCTCTTCCTAACACAAAATAATACGTTCTAAGACTGTGTTCACACTGCCGAAAACATTAATATAAAGCTTGTTAGAATAAGAATGGGAGAAAAGATGAGAGAAAAGATGGAGTCTTATTAACATAATAAAACACTATCTCTCTCTTGCTTTCAGACAAAAAACTGAGATGACGATATACGTTGGACAGTGTGAACTCACGGTTATGTCATAGATGTGACTCACATTTAATTCCATTGGGATAAAATCCTCGCCGGCCCTGACAATTATACTGACATATCTAGTGTCCGTCAAGATAGGGCCTAAGTAAGTGTTGTGGCTGTTTAGCATCACTTAATCTGGTCACTCTTTTGTCTCGTTTCGGGCGTTATATTTGGACGTGCGTTATATTTGAAATTATTACCTAATTTAAAAAAATATATAATAGGAATATTACACGCCCATAACCCAGAGGGGTAGGCAGAGATTATGGATTTCCATTTGGTGCGATCCTGGCATACCGCTCTCTCTTCATCTACATCCTTATATCGCTCTTCTTTAACATGTCACTAATCTGATCGATATATGTACTAGGGCGTCCCCTACCAGTACTGCCACTCATTTTTGCAACATAAATTTGTTTCGTTACTCTCTCTTCATTCATCCTTTCCACATGTCCGAACCACCGAAACATACCTTTCTCTATTCTAGTCACAAATTCCACTTTTATGTGTAATATTACGTACGTAATGATTTTTGTTTAGTTAATGAACAAAGCTCAATGCCGGACCAAGTATTGCCAAGAAAACGTAGCGATGACATTGAACACGCCGGATTACATTTGAAAATAAAATAAGCATTGTTTGACAAAACTACAGATAAAAAGGTACGACAAATACAATTGAAGCGGCCAACAAAAACAAGGGAGATAAAACAAGTTGTTAGTTGACGCGCAGAGCCAGCCCTTGGCTCTCCAGCGGTAATATTAGCATATGTTCAGGAGCTCAATATGGGGAAACGGTTATTTCATATTTGTTAATTCATTTAAAACATTGCAGTTAATAATTATATCGGTGGAGTGACCGCGCTTGGGACAATCCATTGATTATTTCAGTCAATAAATTTGCTATTGATTTAATTTGAGATTCGACACTCGATGCGGTGGGAACAATCTTTATTTTAACAGTGGTAGACCCAGCAACAACAACATCTGTTACACGAATGGGCCGGGCCGACCGGTGATATACCGCGACCTCACAGAAGACAGGCGTGAAGTAGGAGGCCCAATTCTAGTTCTCTGCCCCTTCCCACCCTTTTCTTATAAGGAAAGGATGGTAAGGGGAAGAACTTGACGGTGGATGTATAGGAATTGAAAATAACCATTTTCTGTTTGTCCCCTCCTCTGTCCATTAATGGTGCGCAACGCATCTGCAACTCATTAGTTAGTTGCAGATGTCTATGGGTAGCGATCACTTGACTTCGGGTGAACCGCTTGCTCGTTTGCCACCTAGTACTATAAAAAAAAAGTATTGGATATGAACTTGGGACATATGGTATTATTAACTTGTCAAACAAAATGTCATCTTTAACAATGCTTCTAGTTATATTTAATAATTATTATAATTCCTTGCGGTATACAGTATGTTTTTGTAATGTTAAGTGACCACTATACCAATAGGCAACCTCAACAAGCAAATGAGTTGCAGATGCGATGCCTACCTTTAATGAACAGAGGAGAGGACAGAGGAGGAGACAGGAAAAAGGATATTTCCTACCCCTATTCCTCCCTTCCTCCGTCCAATCTATTTCACCTTCCCATCCTATCATTTGTAGGAAATGTTGGGAAGGGGAAGAGGACTGACAGCGGCACCTCCGGCACCTCACTCTTCAAAGAAAACGCAACGTTGACGCCTGTCTTCTACGAGGTATTTCACCGGTCAAGCCAGCCATTCTTGCAACAGATGTTGTTGTTGCTGACTCTACCACTGTTATTGTTTGAAAAGGCATACTTACTTGAAGTCGTTGCGCTGACGTTTCGCTGCTCTGTGGCGCTCGGCTAGTGGCGGCCGTCACGTGTCCCTGCACCGCTTCGCTTTTGGTATTACACTTGTACACCAAAGTTCAAATCTTCCTACTAACATCAATAACTTGTTTATAGTAAATCTAAAGGCTTATTTATAATTATTAGAAGGTGATAGCGAGTCGTGTGGATAGTCCGCTGCATCAACGCTGGGTCGACGCCCACGTTGGTATATAAATTGTAATTATATACTAAGATCTACTAACCTAGTTTTAAGTATTTTACTAACAAATATGGATCTTACATCTGAAAATAAATGATTAAATGAATAAAAAAATATTAGTTTATTCGCGTGACCCATCGCTCGTGTGACGCAACTTAGTGAGACACAATATACTGCATTCAAGAGTAACGGACATGACACTTCTGTTAATCTGTGTATTTACTAAAGATTCCATTACAACAATTTTCTAAAGAAACTATTGTGTAATGATAAAATCCAGATTATAAATTCTTTGTTTTAGAATACTCACTTCATCCAATAATAGGTATCATAGTATCTTTTGAAACAGATTACAACTCGGCTGTATGGTGTTTGGGGTGTTTGGGGTGCTGCCTGCCACAGTACGACCAGACATGGCACTGACTATCCTCCATTACTATATGTCATTTGTAACCTTATTTAACGAAAATATGTTATGTGTCATCTAATCTCTCCAACCCTTAGGGCTCAGAGCAATGCCAGAGCACAGCCACCGTGTGTCTCTCGTTGGCAGTGTGCAAGTGTAGGGCCACACACAAGCTCGCGCCGCGCTGTGAGCACTGTGCCGAGCAACGTGTACAGCGCGCATATACGCTTGCCATGTTCATACTTATTTAATAATAAATAATCAGATTTCATATGTATTTATAAAGGTTTTGTCACAAAATACACAAAAACTGCTTCCTCGTCATTATGAGATGCCAGAGGCTCGTCTCCGACCTTCACTACCAGTTAACTGGTCGCGTACACGCCTCCACACAACTTGCACACCGCGCAGCAGAGATAGCGATACGAGACGTGACTAGTTTTTTTGGCGGATCGTACCACAAACTTGACTTGTGATAAATGCCTAAGTTTGATTTAAAAAAACTTATTAGCATTGTAAATTAACTAATCTTACGAGGAAAAATTACCTCATACGAAATGTTTTCTTTGGGAATATTTTGGAGGACACGCGCGGTCTTGCGTCGCTATAAATTGTATTTTATTCGCTCAGGGAATCTAATATTTCGTTAATTTCGGTCGGATTAGGCAATATGGTTGTTAAACTCGACAATGAAAGAACAAAAGGTAATTAAGTGAAATAACGAATAAGGTATAAATGAAGAAAAGGCTAGGTTTCGTGTGGCGGCCGCTCCCCGCCCGAAAGGGCAAGGCTGCGAGGCTCTGGCGCGGGCGTGGCGGGGCGCGGCGGGGCGGGGGGATGCACCTGTTGCCGCTACGATATCTAGCCTTTAATTCATTCACTAGTTCAACTCAATCGCGATACGAACCGGTCCGCGAGCGCGCGGCGCCGGCGCACATACAGTATAAAGTCTCTTCACACGACCGCTTACACCTGCTTACGTTTTACTTACAGAGGAACTGATGATAAATTCCCTTGATAAGTTGGGAGTCGTCTGTGACTCATTGATCGTTGCGCACGAAGGATACTAAACTAACGTACTGATGCCCCGAGTAGCGACGGGTAGCGTTCTATTGTGATAGGCAGGCCTGCATTCAGGCCTATATATTCAGGTATATATTCAGGCCAGGCCAGGCCTTCCATATTATCATGCAATTTATTAATATAACAAAAAACACATAAGGACTAACATACAGAAGTGAAAACTCAAAACAGGTTGGAAGGTGGGACAGCAGTTCAAAATTAAATAAATTATCAGCAAAAATTGAAGACAAGAAAAATAAATTTAAAAAAAACCGTTCTGAAACGTTCAAAACTCTAATTCAAATAAGCATGTTGTTCACGCGAACGTACAGACATCCTTTTGTCCGCCTATCCTCTGTCAATTAAAGGTAACGCATCTTTAATTAAATGTATCTTTATTTGTCAACGGTATACGCTACTCAGTAGCTCGTGTGATGCGGCCTTACAATTAGCGCAACGCTAACTTACGAATACGAACATTATTTAAATGATTATAATCTTGTGGTGAGCCGGCGGACGTCGCTCGGCCCTCGTCCCGCCGCGCCTCTGGTTACCGGAGTCGGCTTGGGTTGTGAGTGTTGACCAGTTGATGGGTTATGGAGTACAGAATGTCACCATCTGATGTAACGCGATGTTCAGGGCGAGATGCCGATTGACAGCGGGCGGGTCGCCAAACGATGCGGACGCTCTGTTGTTGCACACATTTTTTTATAAAGGGTAAAATTAAGTTTTCAAAGAAAGTGTATGGTCATGATTTAATAGTCATACTTTTATCTTAATACCTAATGTAATAAGCCGGTCTATTTGATACAATATCGCAAGCTTTAGTACCAAGAGTCCGAAGAGCTCATTTTGTTTGCCCAATTTTATCCGGACAAGCTCCGTCCAAACTGGCCGTACTACAGGGTTGTGAGGCTTGTTTTCTTTATTCTCATTAAATTTTAAAACGCAGTTGGGTTAAGTAGGAATTTCCTCAACACAGGACTCGACGACAGCGCCCTTGTTGTGTGACGCGGCCGCGGAAATGTCCGGAAACATCGTAAAGAAAGAAAGAAAGAAGAAAGAAAATAGTTTATTGTTGCCACTACACTCCACTACACAAGTATTATCAACAGTGAGGTAATTATAATATATGAGCTAACATAATAAAGAAAAAAAGACATTATATTTTGAGAATATAGCGCCGACGAATAGGTCCCTAACTCAGCCTATAGCTTCAGAAGAAGCGCTGTTATTCAGTTAGCACTCCACTGTATCTATGTAGCATTACCTATGTCTACAAATAACTTTATAATGCGCTTCTAAGACATTACCACCACGTGGAGCTAAGAGTGAAGGATTTGAGCAGGACGTTAATATGTTAATGTGGAGATTGTAAGTCGCTCGGTCAGTGGAGCGGCAGCGCGACCCGCTCCGACCCGCTCCGACCCGCTCCGCACCGCTCCGGCTTGCCTCTGAAATAACAACTTTCAAATTTAAATTCATCCTCATCAGCCTTTCTTTTCTTGTGATCTGTTTGAATGAATTATACATATCGTATCATCATATCTACTAATATTATAAATGTGAATGTAAGTTTGTCTGTTACGCTTTCACGCGAAAACTACTCAACCGATGATCATGAAACTTTGTATACATACTCTTGGAGGTACTAGAAGTAACATAGGATACTTTTTATGAAAAAAAAGTATATAAAAGGCGAAGTATGTATGTTTTCGTACCGATTTCGATGAAATTTACAGAGATTGTCCAGATTGGTACATTCCTGTGTTTGGTAGCGATCGGATCAACATTATTAGTGGTATCCGGGCGAAGCTGGGGCTGGTCACTAGTGTATCATATATTGCTAATATTTATGCTTCTCGTATAAACTATATACATTTTTATTCTACATCAGTATGCTTTTGAAGCGAAATTCTTGATTCACGATAACTTTTTTTTGGAGTGTCGCACGGCTAGTAGTAGGTATTAGAAGGAAACATTTGAATAGTTCACTGCTGGTCCTGTACCATATGAGGAGTGTATAATAACTTTATGCGATCGCACCGCTCAGTGTATTAGGTGTCTCGGTCAGTGACCCGACATAATCCGCTCTTTAATAAATAAGTCGGAATGAGGTTGGAGTGGGCGATGGTAGTCCGCGGTGGGGCGGCGGGGTGCCGGGTGAGGGGCAGACGGGGCCGCCACCTGTGGCGCGCGCCGGCACCGCACGCCGCCTGCAATGGGGTTAGCAGCTACCGGACGTACTAGAAACTTACAGGAGCGCCCGTTTTCCACGACGGTAATCCCTAAACATAAGCTAAGTTCATGTAAATAAACACTTTTAGCTTTAAAGTGATGTACAAGGGAGGCTTCCATTTGTATCGAAATATCGTCAGCGGACCCTTGAAAAGTTAATAGGGTCATTAAAGTGATAATGTTTGCGATGGTCATTATATTGGTAAATTTAAGCAAACATTTTATGTACCAATAAAATGTTTTTAGAAATACAAGAGGCGTATAATATACAACAAAAAAAATGTTTTAGACACAAGCTTGTTCAATTCAACTGTTAACTTGGTTAGTAAAAATTTTCATCTTGGCTGAATGACCACAGGGTCGTTGCCCATTGTTTTTATATTTTTGCGTATAGACAACAGCACTCTCTCTCTCTGCCTCTATGATTCGGTGTTCTTACTGTGCAACAATTTGTTACTTTAAAATAGAACGAATTAAGAAGATTTTCTCAGTTATTTCCTTGAAAAGACCTAATCTTAATTTCAACCATAAATGAAGGTGATAAAGTATTTGTGTAGTGTATAAATAACGATAAAAGTTGATGCTTGAGCGCTCGTGGACACTCCCCGGGGCAAGTGAGGCGGCGCGGCGCACGATCACGTTGCAAATAGAGGTCGCAGGGAGGGATTGAGCGGGCACGGTGACGCCGCACAGCTCAGCCACAGGGTAGCCGTTGTACGTGCGTCATCCTGCACGGCGCGTACAGCGGGGCGCGCCGCACCTACCCGTTGAACTCTTATCAAGCGTGGACGGGGCGCTCGTTCCTTAATATGTAAATATGACATCACACATCGAGTTGAAAATTGGGGAGAAGACTGAAGATGACAAGAGTGTGCGAACGAATTTGATGTTCAGCGGCGGCGTACGAAGCGCACACGGCCCCAGCCCCCAACCCCCACCCTCTGTCATATTGTGAACATCGCTGCTCCTAATTGTCTGTTCTTGTTATCAGCTGCATCGCCGGGTGTCGGCCCATGCCCAGTGACGCAGGCTTCGTGCGCAGGGGTCGTTACCGCACCCGATACTTTGACCACTAAATTGGTTCTGTACGCGCCCTTCTAACACCAAGGCTTACTAACCGTAATGTAATTTAATAATGAGATTTATGGGTCATTGAATTTATTATACACTAGCTGTTCCCTGTGGCTTCGCAAGCGCTAACATGTATATTGTATTACAGGTAATTTGTGCCAAAAAGTTGTGATTGACAAACCATATAATATTGCACGGAGCCGATAGAGGACCGAAATTAGCTATTGGTGAGCCTCGAACATAGTATATCGTACAGGCAGGCGCGGCGGGAACCGACTAATGTAATAACTACATTACGGTTAATTCATTTGTGCGAACCTAATTAAAACCGCGTCACGCGACACGCGAGTCGCCGCACCCCGCGCCTCACGGGCACGCCCGGGCCCTGCACTACTCCGGGGCGTGTTCGGGATTCACAGGGGAGCTGGCTGAACGCAATCGGGGAACCGCTCGGCTCACAACAGGGACCAACAAGTAACATATACGTAACGTAGGTGACACGGGAGGCCGACATGCAGTCCGGACGTAGGAAGGGGGAATCCTTCCTGTTTCTCTGCAAGTCTGCAAATCCTAACACTTGCAGGATTACTGCACCATCATAATTACAGCAATTTTATTGCACTAGCTCTTCCCGCGACTCCGTCCGGGTGGAATGTAATAAAGAATGCTATTTTATTTCACAATATTTATTTTACTCGTTTCATATACTTTTTTTGGCATCGGGGAAATCTTCTAAAGATATCCTGTCCTCTGGGGGGAGGACAGGATTACATGAGATTGTACCCATTAAAGTCCTATCCTCGAATGCGATGTAAGAGGTTCCCGGGACCTGCAAAGGAACACGCCGGAACTTCAGCGCGATCCAAGAGAAATACCATACCTATGTGATAATTTTTATCATTGTTTAATTTTGTAATAAATATTGCAGTTAGACTTATATATTAATATTAATAATTTGTTGGACTAATGACTCCATCGCACAATTTGTTTCATTGTTCATACAATATTACAAATATTCCAAATTCAGCTGATACATTACTGACCAATTTAGTGTAAATTGTCATTACGACAAACTATTTCTGCGCATTGTACTTTATTATCTTTGACTGATAATAATATAATAACAAAACGTTTATCTGAAGCGAATGCGATGCGTGACATTGCATCGTCCTCTCCGATAGCTGATTTTATTCTTTGCAACTGTCGGCTGACGTCGGACTACTTAAATAAAATTAAATAAATAGTAAAGAGTCGTTACTTTTGTCGTGTCTGAATCCCCCGGCAGTGCCCCGAGGACGTCGCCTGGATGTCCTACGCCACCAGCATATCCCGCGCCCAACCTTGTGCGCTGTGATCACATCGCCTAAGTTATTGCGGGGCCGATTGCAATAACAAGTTCTACACTTTATTAACTAAACGATAATGTAACTTTGTAACTAATATGTCATTACATTTATTTTATTTATATAATTGTTCCGAATGATCCAGCCACGTATCATTTTACACCATCGCCTCCCTGACCTTTTCCCGCTTTATCTGGGGTCAGCATTACTTGTTTTCGAAATCCACATCGATTTATAATCCGCCATGTCAGTCGTCACTCCCTTAATCGTGTCACCTTTCACGCAATCCATCCATCTTTTCTTAGGCCTACCCCTACCGAAATATCCCTCTACATTCAATTCTACAACATGCCATTCATCCCTCCTCATGACATGCCCGTACCATGCTAACCTTTAACTTTTAGCTCCTTAACTTTTCCATTGTACATAAAAATAATCGATATTGGAACAGTTGAGCCATTGCGCACTGTACATAAATTAAACAAAAAAAATAGGCCAGACGATTTTTGAAAATCATAGTGAAAGATGAGCCAGAGCCGAAGTAGTAACAAGCTACTACTAGCTTTAATTCCAATAATGTTAATTTACGTAACGCCGTGGCCTGTATAAGTCTGAATAAAAACGCTAGGCACCCAGCCAGGCGGCCAAGCGGCCTATGCACACGGCCAGGCAGCCAGGTGGCCAGGGCACACGGCTTCCGACAGACGTAGCGGCACCCCAACGAGCTACACTCCACGGCTACACGCTGCAGGGGTGATTGGTACGTAGATTAAAACCATCCAACACAGTTGTTAATATACAGTAATGATTGTGTGAGTGACAGCGCGCGGCGCGACGCCCTCCGCGCTTTAATATTAATTTGACCCCACACATACATACACACATACTGTATGTAGAAGCTGTTTGTAAAACAACAGAGCTCACAAATTGATTCGCCGCTCACAAGTTCTGGATTTAATTCAAATTTAAAGATAAGAAAAAAATGGAAGAAAAATAATATAGACTTTCTCTCCCTTACTATAACTAGCTCTGGAGTTATGGAAATAATCCGAAATTCATTTTTGGTGAACATATCACTTTAGTTTTTACAACAGTGGTAGAGCCCGAAACAACATCTGTTGCGCGAATAGGCCCGACCAGTGAAATACCATGACCTCACAGAAGACAGGCGTGAAGTAGAAGTACTCTGCGTTTCGTCTGATGAGTGAGGTGCCGGAGGCCTAATTCTAGTTTTCTCCCCCTTCCTACCCTTTTCTTATAAGCAAAGGATGGGAAGGAGAAGAAAACTTGAGGGTGGAGGGGATGTATAGGAATTGGAAATAACCATTTTTTGTTTGTCCCCTCCTCTGTCCATTAAAGGTGGGCAATACATATGCAATTCATATTAGTTAGTTGCAGATGTCTATGGGTAGCGATCACATGACATCGGGTGAACCGCTTGCTCGCTTGCCACCTAGTACTATAAAAAAAGTTCGATTATTATTTTATAAGCGGACGACAGAGCCAGGAGGCTGGGGTCAGCGGCCAGGGGGCTGCGAACAGCGGGCGGCAGACAGTGGAGAGTGGGCAGCTTGCGGCGGACAGCGGACAGCGGCCGGCAAGGCTTGTATGTGCCGACACCACACCGTGTCACCGTCATATCTACAAATTTTGCTGTAGTAAACTGAACCATATCCCCGGGAAGCTGAAAATATAATCGAGTAATTGGATATTATCCTTACCGTAGGTTTCCACTGGCGGAAAATCGCTTATAGAAACAATCTTTCTCTCTATCTTTCTCTTTGAAAAAACTGAGATGACAATAAATTTATTCGGCAGTGGAAACCCACAGTTAGGCGCGCCGCCGTCCGGGGTTATCACGCGACCTCTTATCACCGCGCGCACACTCTCCGCGCGACGACTTCATACGCGCACACTGGCCACGCGACGTGTTCACACGCGCAGACGTCATACACATCACCGCCATTAGGTACGTGTTGTATGTCCGTCTATTTAGAACTAGGAACTGACGCTGACCCGCGCTATCAGCTCATCCCTTCCCATTTTATGGTAATCGTTTTTTTTCCTTTACACGGTGACCGATGCACTTTCTATAGTGCTAGCTCACGTTCGGTCCCGTTGCGTTAACCTCAGTTAACCGACAAACAGTTAACTGTCATGGTTATACTTATAGAAGGGTAGTACGAGGTAGCCTGATACACAAACTATTTCATCATCATAAAACCTACAATTGTTTGCTTCGAATAAAAGTACACTAAGCCCTAAAATAACGGGTCGCCTAAAAAACCTGAGCGCATATTCACAAAGAAAAGGCTAGTATGTTTATTTAAAATCACACACAACAAATCTTGTTTAAATTTTTCATTCCTATTTTTCAATCAATCAAAAATTTTATTCTAATATTTTTTAAGCTGTAATTTGTACAAATGAATCTTGTCAGATTTATAATAAGTATTACTTATATGATTACAACATACAAAAACAATATATCACGATATTTCTATGTGACCCGTTTTTTTGTCGCTAAGTGTACTTCTAGTGTCATATTTCAATTTAACAGTTTCAGCTTAAAATAATTTAAATTAAAACTATGTCACGTGTATTGCTGAGCCTGCCTCGCTTGTTGAGTTGCTAAGCTAAGCTAACTACAGCATAATTAAAAATACAGTTTATTTTATACTTTTAAAACATTTTGAATGCAACTCAATCGTTATAGTGAGACGCTTCGGTTCAAAGTACAACACGTGAAGCAATTACTCTACTAGATGTATTAGATAACTATAGGCCTAGTGCTGTACAAAAATTCTTACGAAATAAAATCACAACACTTAAATATTATTCTTTTACATCTCGCTTCACTACAAAAGTTGGCATTTGTGTCATATATTTCCCAGCACTCATTTATTATATAAATTATAATCTTTTGAATACACACTATATGTGTTGTATCGGAAGCAATACTATGTGTACATTTGTTGTTCCTTATGGAAGCCAACAATGTGTAATGTTAGCGGACAGACGCGTGGCCGCGACAGCTTATCGAATTATATTTTAATTGCAACCTTCTCTCATTGGTCACGTAAACTTGTCTTATGAATACAATAACTAGTTTGTGGTTAACAAATGCATTTAGAAGGGAAACTAATTATTAAAACTCTCTCGATCATAGATATGCTGTTGTTAATGTTAAAGTATTGAAGACGATGTTTTAACTGGATCTAACAGGGCAGTCGGTTATGCAGTGATCCTGTCAGCACCCAGGGCGTGCGCGAGCGCGCGAGGTCACGCGCTCGCGCGCCGAATTCCTTCCGTAACTTAAAATAAAGGCTGTCCGTTTGTTTTGGGCGCAGGGGCAGCGGCAGTCGCGGGGGGAGCGCGAGGACATTGAACTTGCAGGATGTTTGCAGCGACAATTATCGACGATCGCGGCTGGTTAGCGGCTAGGGAGCGCGGGTAGCGGGTAGCGGGTTGCGGGCGGGAGCCGTCACGTGCCGACCCCCGAAACATGTGCACTTTTAAAATTAAAACTGCGAACTCACGACTTTTATAAAAAATATGGTACATAGAGTAATCATCGATGATTGTATAGCCATGTAGAACTCGGGTACTTATGCCCAATCACAAATGTAAAGCAAAGTGCAGTTTGATGTAAACATAATTAAGATTCAACTCTGACAGCCATAACTAACTCACTTGTAAGATTTCTACAGCTCACATTTTCCTCTTAAGAATACCCAGACACTAATATAGAACTACTCACAGTATTCAATAGTATGGTTTTACTTTTACCCGGTAATGTGTAAAAATGTACCCTGGCGGCGTTTGTGCCGATAATTTATAATTAACCTATAAAAGTTCGAACTCTGACAAGCCATTGATTTGTGCGCTAATCATTTGGCTACAAGACAAGGGCAAAGGTTTCATGGGGCTCGGGGGCGCGGCTCGGAATAATTGTGACAATAAACAGGCGGTAATGGCGCCGCGCCTGCCGCTTAATTAGCGGAGTGTCGTTCCCTTGCGAGCGCCGCCCGCCCTACGCCGCCCTGCGCCGGACACACCCGCTCCTCGCCCATCACTATTTTTTGGTAACTATTTGTTAACTTTAATTAAATTATAAGTATAATAATTGCTCTTATCGACTTAGTTTTATGCACTCTAGTCAGGAATTCTTGGCGAAGCGAACTTGTTGCGTGCAATTACTTAGTGTTGAATAAAAAATATGCAGACTTAATGAAGATAAATTCCGCACGATTACGTTATTAATAATCGCGTAGAGTAGTTACAGTAAACTAGCAGTACTTCCTGCTAGTGATCTGTGCATTGTGCAGGCAGCAGACGTTACCAGGCCAGTCTACTGGAAGATAAAATCGTATTTTAATTCTCTTACTCTGACTGGCACCAAGATTAAATAAAAGTCATACTTTGTATCTATACTGATAAATAAAATCGAAGTGTCTGTATGTGATGTGGGTTCACTGGATGAGAGAGAGATAATATTAATGACTACTCAAACCATTGTACACGAAGATTCCTTCAGTTCAGAGCTATGCGAGCAGCTGCAGACTTACTCTCTCTAAAAGCTCCTTAACTCTGTCACATTCGAGAGTCAACCGCAACGGACATTGAGCAGGTATCTGACGTGGCAGATTTAAATCTACATACGGTAAAGTTATTGACAACGTTTCTCGAAGCATTGCTTAACATATGGGCTATGAGAAAAACAGGCTCGTAGAATTCATGCTTGCCGGTTTAAGATACTCTATTTTTCTCCTTCTTGAGTTTATTGGAAGAGAGATGTGTCTCCCGTCAGCCATCTTTTCTATACAATCAAAATTATTTCATGAAATAAAATCACTTGAAAAATGAGCTATCGATGAATGTGTCCTTCAATTTTATTTTCTTAATCCGTACATTGTATTAAATGCCAATCTTTTTTTAATTCGTCTATTTTGAGTAACTAACGGTGCAGAGAAATAAGAAAATAATTAGACTGACGTAAGGGTAGGTAAACACTGAAAATAAGTTCGGTACGCCGCTTGGGTCCGGACGCTACGGACGTGTCGGGAGTCGGATGTACGCCGCTCCATTGCGTCGCCGTAAAGATGTAAATGAATTTAAATTCTCACGGATCTTTCCTTGACTTTTCTCTTAACCTCTTAAATCGTAAAATATAATGGCATCATGACTTAGACGTCGACGAATTTTTAATAAATAGATTTATATAAGCATATTAAATAGAATGAATAAATAATTTTAATCATGTTACTTACAGCCATTTTCTTTATTTTACCGTGCATCTTAAATATTGAACTAAGGACAGCATCACGATAAAATTATGCTTCTACCAAAAGTATGTACTAAGGCGTTTTTGTGTTTTGTCGACGTGCATTACAGCGGCGTCGTTATTATGTATGAAGTGAGTATACTGTCGGCACTACGCTGTGGCAGTGTGTCAGCCGCGAGCCGCGAGCAAACACCATCCGAGCGATTGCGGCGCGAATGTTCGCGTATTCAAACATAATCGTATTACCTGTTCCAATGTTTACGGTTATGTTTGTGGTCTCAATAGCTGATGTCGGGAAAGTGCCTTCGACGGATTCTTTGACCTACCTACTTGACCGTTAATCTTCATTTAGTAGCTAACATATTCGTGTTCCGTTTTAGTTTAGCAACCTAGATTCTTTTTTATTCCAATAATATACTAATTATCATTTATCCTGAGCTCTAGTTTTTATAAGCATTACATTGACACGTTGAATTTTTAATATTTTTCCACTAAACCATCCCCACCTTACATTACTTCTCAATCCCACGCACCCATAGAGCTTGGTTTTATTCGGAAATTAACAGAATGCTAAGTTTAGACATTTTAAATTGCCTTGACCAATTTCAATATTTAAACAAATAAATTCGAATCCCTACTAATATTATAAATGTGAATGTAAGTTTGTTTGTTACGCTTTCACGTGAAACTACTCAACCGATCATCATGAAACTTTGTACACATATTCTCGGAGGTATAAGAAGTAACATAGGATACTTTTTATTTTAAATAATAATATGTATGTTCCCTATAGACCTATAGACATCGAAACGGCTGGACCAATTTCGATGAAATTTACAGGTATTGTCCAGATTGTCACATTCCGGGGCGGGTCACTAGTATAATATAAATATTTATACATATATATACATACATACATATATATATATATATATATATATATATATGTATTATATAGTTTAGTCCGACGAGTGAGGTGCCGGAGGCCTAATTGCGGTCCTCTTCCCGTACTTTTCTAATAAGGAAAGGATGGGTAGAGGATGTGGGAGGAGATGAGGGGATGATGGTAGATGGAGAAACAAATATTATTTATTCAGTTTTCCCTTCCTCTGACCAATTCTCTGAAAAATCTCAAAAATTGTGTAATATAGGAGCAACAGCAACAATATTATATGAATTCTGAGTTTAAAAGACTACTGAAGCGGGGTGCATCGAGTAATTAACGTGCACCATTTGCGGCGACCGGTAGCCGCGGCGCGCGCCCGGCCCTTATTTATACGGCCCAACATTTATCTCGTACGTCGCTGCACGCGGATTTACACACCGCGCGATATCCATTGCTCGCCATGTATGCAACGTTTCCTTGCATTATCGACAAACACGGGCAATATATAATTACTGAATTGAACGTGTATAATATTAATTCTGTTTTAGTATGCAATTAATTGATTTTTTTGTGATTTCGTTTAGTTTCTAATGTAGTGCAACGTGTATCACTCAACTGCGCCAAGAACAATAACGCACTAACATAATCTATACTGTATCCATTAATATTGGATAACATAAAATTTATTCATCATTTCTTAAGACATCTTACAAAATGTTTTACTTCCCAATATTTATCTATAATACAAATAAACACTCACGCCCATAACCCAGAGGGGGAGGGGCAGAGATCACAGACTTACATTTGGCACGATCCTGGGACACCTCTCTCGTTTCTTCAACATTCATACTCGCCGGCACTGGGTTTGTCATCTGCATTATGCTTGTTTATGTCTCACTCAATTTCATTTATTTTAATTTTATTCCTAGTCTGGATATCGAGATGACCAGACAGATTCAAATAAGTTCCTTAGTGGTGGTACCCGGCACTTCTTGCCGGAAGTCAGTGGACACTGTTGTTGAGTGATCTATAACTCATCGAAACCAGCTTCAACGGTTGTAGAGCCCGCAACAATAACTGTTGCACGAATTGGCCAGCTCGACCAGTGAAATACCACGACCTCACAGAAGACAGGTGTGAAGTAGAAGTATTCTGCGTTTCGTCTCTTGAGTGAGATGCCGGAGGCCTAATTTATTTATTTATTTAAGGAGACATACAAATTGGATGGGAACTGGAAAAGGATTGGACGGGGAGGGGGCTAACGGGGAAAAGTAATAATCCTTTTTCCTGTCTATGGCCTCGTCACAATAAAGGTAGGCAACGTGGATGTATATGAGCCTAACCTAACCACGTGTCGCTGTCGTATCATATCTTATATATAGATCTTTTACGTTAACTGCAACTTTAAACAGCATAAAAGGGATTCTGGTATGATTTACTACCTGAAACTTAGTGACATTACCTTTCACCGCATGGTATGGTGCAAGCAACGCGTCGTGGGAGGAAGTTAAAAAACTTTTCACTACATCACGCGACGGGAAAGCACCCGAAATCAGCGCGCGAGCCTCTTTCAATATGCATGAGAGAAAGTGGTCGCTACAGGTGCCGCCCCCGCCGCCCCCGCACCCACCCCGCGCCACTACTATTCGACACATTTTAGAATAAATTAATAATAATAATAAAAAAAATATATAATTGTATTTTATTAGATGTAATCTGATTATCGGCAACACCGGCATCGGGCCCGGCGACATCTTCGTTCGCGTAACTGTGACACCGAGAACAGTTAAAAAAGTTTAATATGTTTTCCATGCACAGCGCCATCTTGTGTAATGGCGGATGCAACGTTGCAGTACGACGTTTACATTGAACAATCTGACGAGATTGACGATGGCTGCATCATTATACGTACACGTGAATAAGCTAGTGCGACTGATTGGGTTAAACCTTCAAATCTGGAGACCACGGATCTTGGACGACGCGTACCCATGCTCGCTGTTTGTGTTCACAAGAAGTACGTTTAGTTTCCTCTAAAAACGAAATTCATATTTGAAGCAATGTCAGTTATTATTAGCAACTCGATAAAATACGAGGACACATCGTTACTCCTCTAGAGCCAATTAATTGAATTGACTTCGAATTCGCTACCACGAGTGCGAGCGAGCGGCCGTGAGGTATACATGCACACGAACTTGTTCTCGAGCTGACCCGCCGCGTTCAAAACTAGTTGCAGCGGCCGCCGCATGACCGTTACTCCAAGGCTAACTGGGCGCAGCCCCCGCCCCCGCCCGCGCCCCGCCGCCCGCCACTTAGCGGCTGTATATAATTATTGCAATTGTAACATAAATATAATATATGGTGCATTATAGAATTATGTACATAGATACTTCCAGCAGCCGTCGCGAGTCTCCTGTCACACACCTCCACAACCTTATGAAACACCATTTGTTAGTTAGTTGGTTCTGTAGAAGAAGTCGGAATCTGTATTGACATCATTGACTCGCTGTAAAGTAAGTGTTAATTAAGTTATCGATGGCGATCGTCGAGCGAGCGCTCAAGAAAATATCTCGGAGATATTTACATTCTAAGCGATTATAAAAGAAAATATCCAACTTTTATCTCGAAATTAGATTTATTTAATTGCTTCTATTTCGTTATCATGTAACCCTTCAGGCGTTTTAACGACTGCCCCGAAGCGGACCCGCTCGATCTGATAAGCACATCGTCACAAATCTCGCATAACTTCTGGATGTGTCGTCGCGTGTATGCGTTCCGTCTACATGTACAGCTTATACTAAATACTCCATGGATACAATGTCAAACTCGAACGTAATTTACAAAAAAAATACGTTATTTGTTCGGCATCAACGAGGTAAACAATCCTCTAGCTGTCTTCGGCTAGCGCTGAAAATAATCAGCCGGTGTAGAGCCGAACTTCGAACGCCACGTGAAATAACACCAGTCAGAGTAGTTGTGCGTCGCGGCAGCACTTGAGCTCAGTTAGTTTTAATGGAGCGCCCTCTACTTTTAACGGTTAATGAAAAAGACCACAGATTCTACTCCCCTTGGCCACCTCATGCTCTGGGCCTAATTTAGTTATGTATTCGTGGAATCAACCGGTAGATTAATTGTATTTTAATGGAACAGTCTGAAAAAAGACTGATTATTAGTCTTGTCTTACTTTTTCTCTGCCTCACAAACACATGCACACATTTAATCTTTTTTGACTTCCCTTTACTCTTTAAATATACTATACAATACATTTTTCTTCCACCACTCACTTCCTCAGGGCAATAACGTTTTAATTACTTCTAAATTATTTTTGCGGTAGAGCCCGCAACTCTTTTGCTTGTAGCGGATGTTAAGTGACTACATAAAATAAATAAAAATAAAATAAGCCTTTATTGCTGCTTTCAGTTTGAGCTACTAATTTAAATGTACATTTCCATTCTAATCCTAAAAGAAGTTAAATAACAATTTCACATTTTTTTAATATTTCTAAATTAGAATAAATAAAATTTTTAAAAAAAGTGACTACAACTTGATATCAAATGAACCGCTTCACCATAATCTTACTCTCATCCCTCTCCCTCGTCAAAAAGCACCTTGAGCCTGAGTTGAAGGTACGCGGCTCTGTTTCTTGTCATTGTGCTGCATTAGATTATGATATCTCACACAGGTTGTAGCCTAATATTTCCACTGTACACACTATATACGACTCTTTATAACAATCGGTCAAGCTCGGGCCTCAAGAGGTGTTGTCACGATCGTTGACAGGAGTACAAACTGAGTCTCCTTCCTTTGACAAGTGCTTATAAAGACGCTTGCTTGAAACGTAAAGTCGGCTTCGCAACTTTACGTTTCAATACCGTACTTATACATTTCTGGCAAACCGGAAATGCGAGCGACAACAATTGTTTCTATTGACGGGCCGGTTGGCGTGGTTTTTAAGATATTTGCTTTTCACCACCCAGGACAGATATTTGAGTGCATGAACATGTTTGTCTTGAGTCTCGGTGTAATTATCTATTTAAGTATGTATTTACAAAACTAAAGCATATGTAGTATATCAGTTGGTTGCCATAGCACAGGCTCTGCTTAGATTATTATTATTACATTATTATATTTATTGTGCTGGGGTCGACACTTCTAACCAGTTTACTTCTGCTTATTTGTTTATATGAAAAAATCAGAGAATAAAACTGTAATAATCTGGTAAAACGTATATTTGGTGAAGTGACCTGACTTTAGCCGTGGACCGTGTGTTCGGTTGCGGAATCGACGAGCGGCGCCGAGCATTTACTTATGAAATGGAAGACTTCGTACAAGACTTGGATAACTTCTTTATGTACATTTAGGAGCCCAACACAATATGAATCTTCAATCAGTCTCCAAACCTTATCAGTGGTATGTCTGTGTCCGTTTTCAAATAATTTGGTTATGTTGATTTAAATAAATATCTTATAATATTTTTTTATCTAATAAACGACAATAATCTTTAAAAATTCATAATCTTATTTATTTTAAGTGCGTCTGTATTTTAAGATTAAATTAAATAATGTAAATGTTAACTGATGGGTAGTCGTTACACTGCGCCCGCAACCACCAGAGCGTCCTCTCTGTACAGCACAACCACTGCGATCGCCCATCGGACACCGGAAACATCAAGGCCACCTTCTGGCCTTCATGGAGAAAGAGGGACTCTATTTGATGAACTAGTCTCACTCTACTCTTCAAGAAGCAAGAGCACAAAGAGATATTTTTTATTTCTTTGACATTTATGTTAACTGTAAATTGTAAATTATGGTTCGACGGAAGCGACGCCCGCGGCGGGCAAAAGGTGACATCGATTAACATTTATGTGTTCTATTTATTTGCCTAGTAATAAATGACGCAGCAAACACGCGTCCTGTCCGCCAACCCACAGTCTGTATTAGTAACAAGATAAGGCATTAAGTACACCGATGAGGCAGCGTGGCGGTCGCCTCGCTGTGTAGCGCGCTCGGTCGAGCGGCGAGTGGTGACTTGAATGTCCTCGCAGCCCACCGCCGCACTGCGTGGAGCATTGTAGGGTGTACAGAGGGTACAGCAGCTCCGAACATATTTCTTCCCGTGCCCTTTGTCCAAACGAACCACTCCTCGGCTCGGCGCCGGCGCGGTAATTATCGAGTCGACGCCGCACATGAAGCGGCAGGTCCGCGCGACGACGGACTCTCGAAATAGCTTCTCTATCGTATATTATCATTTAGGTGTCGTCGACTCCATCATGGCCATGGGCTATGAAACCCGTTTGCGAGGAGCAGCCGCCCGCGGAATGCGCTCGCCGGCGACATCTGCCGCGCCCGCCCGCGACCCGCGCCGCTCGCTCCACTCGCTAACGGTCACTTGTTGCCTACACGTAACATCAAATTTATCAACCACCTAAAAACCATTATTACAATACAAGCTATACAATACAATACAAGCTTTGACCCAACAGATTAATAAACCATCTGTTTGTAAATTTTAAAAGGAAAAGTGTGATTCTAGGATATACCACTTGTAGTTTCGTAGCCACGCCCGAAACTACAATGCACAATTTCAGCATAGAAAAATATATCAATTCTTTTTTCTTTCTACCAATAGATTGAACAAGTCCTGGCTACATGGACAGCATTGTAGCAGTTCCTTCATCGTGGCTATATCCAAAGTCCATCACAATTGTAACGGAACATAATTACCAATCAATTTTACATCGGATGAAGATAATTTTGATAACGTATTTGTGCAAATTCTTTCCAGTGACACACAACACGATTAACATTGTATTCGGAAGTAATTTGTAACTTTTTAATGTTTAGTGTTAGCTTTTAGCGCCGAGGTGGCAAGATGACTATGTCTTTATCATTCCGGTCACGAATGACATGTAAAGGTCGGGCCACACGATTCGCGGTTACATGACCAGCTCACAGCATCGCAGCGACTACGGTGTTGACTCCAACTGGTACGGCATTCAACATATATATTAGACATATTTTAATAAATATGCACTCACGCCGGTGCCCAGAGGGGTAGGCAGAGGTAACGGATTTTCATTTGGCGCAATCCTAACACACCTCTCTCGCTTCTACATCCATACATCTACGCATACAAGCTCGTCGGTTACGGGTACTCCTTATATCGCCCTTCTTTAGTATGTCACTAATCTGGTCGATGTAAGTTCTCCTAGGGTTGGTTGATGAACATTTACATTCATCCGCCGGCAAAAGCTATGCCATGAATCTGTTATTTTTACCTCTCGCCTACTATCCGATTTATTGGCTTAAAATAAAAAAAACGGTTCCCGTCAGGCTGCTGCAGTGTGAACAAGTTACTCACAAAGGTGCTAAGGATATCTAATATGGAACGAGCTCCCAACGCTACGACACATCGTATCTTCTATTAAATTGTAATAAATTAAAAACAAAAATGTTTTAATACTTGATAACGTTATATATATTTATCTTGTCATCAGAGCGAGTCGTCGATTACAATATTTCGGTACGAGACACGTAGCTCGATGTATTACGGTTTATCTATACAGTTGCAAGTCATGGGGCGCAGGTCACAGGCGTTGCCATGTTCGACTTCCGCACACTCAGCAAGCCGCAGCACCACGGCTGGCTCGCTGCTCCGAACGGCCTCACATCGTCTACTCTCTTACTCTTTGTAGCTTTTTCAAGTAGACTTAAGCAATTTCTCTAACAATTTCTATTACCTAAAGACATATTTTTGTACCTATAGACATGTTTTGGTGGCGATAAACTACACGAGATGATAATAACCCTACGGGGGAACCCCCTAATCTATTTACGTTCTATATTCTCCAAGTCCTAGGAACATTAGCGGACAAAAAGAGTTGTAGAGCAAACACTGACGTTGATTCTCATACACGCTGAAGAACCGATCCGGTTCGAACCGGTTTATTTTAATGATTTGATCTGAACGGACAGACACCCAGCGGTTTTTTCAATGTGGATAATCGAACATTAAATAGCTGGCTGGTAGCAGAGCAAGGGGCCGCCAGCTGCGTGCGCCGCGCTGCAACCCAACTCTGGGTCCAAGCGGCCACCGTAGCTCTAACCTTTCGCCGGGCATAGACCTCTCTAGAATGAACCAATAATCTGTACAAGTAGCCCCGTCTTTTAAGAACCTAATACTTATTTTTTACGTCAATCAAATAAGGGTTACACTAAAATTTTGGAAATAAAATATTTGCGGTTAGTTAAACTACGATAAAAGTGATCGCAGTCTGTTTTGTTAGGTTAATAATTTAGTGCTATGATTGTTCCGTCTCCTGTGCCGCATTCAGCCGCCGCGCCCCGCCCCACCCCACTTGATGTATGCCTACATACCCCTATATCACCCCCACGTTATATTCGCTAGGCTCAAAAGAAAACTTATATACTAAATATTATATTGAAGTAAGGGGTTTAAAAATAAAATCAAGTTTGACATATTATCATTTATTAAAATCAAAATTCAGTAAACAATATAAAAAAGAGTGCACAAGTTTTTTTTTTACTATGATATTTGTCTCTGGTTTTGTATTTTGATGGTCGTACGTATTACGTATTACAAGTAAATGTATTTATAAAAATACCAATGACCCGCCCCGGCTTCGCCCGGCTACCACTAATTATGTTATCCAATCGCTACCAAAAACAGGAATGTGCTAATCTGGACAATCCATGTAAATTTCATCGAAATCAGTCCAGCCGTTTCGGAGTCTATATGTCTATAGGGAACATACATACTGCGCTTTTTATAAACTATTTTTTTCTTCATAAAAAGTATCCTATGTTACTTCTAGTACCTCCAAGTATATGTGTAGAAATTTTCATGATGATCGGTTGAGTAGTTTTCGCGTGAAAGCGTAACAAACAAATTTACATTCACATTTATGGTATTAGTAGGGATTTGTGAATCAAATGAATGTAGTTTGTCTTTGGTATTGTCCTGGTGGTGTCTGCAGGCGCCGGTCACCCTCCGCTCCCCGCCGGTCACCCGCCGCTCCCCGCCGCTCACTCCACCTCGCGGCTAACTTCTGCACAAACAAACCACCACTAGAAAAATAATTGAAACGCGCGCCGAGTGACGCGTTAGCCGACGAGCTCCCTACTACCTGTTGTACGCGAGGTAAGTGCGCTCACACACGCGCGCCGCGATTATGTATTCAAAAGGACGGGCCGAGGTTATCGGTACGAATATTAATCGATCTAAATGACTGTGAATTAATTCGGACACAGTGCGTCGTGGGAACGGCACCGTGTCGACACCGTGTCGACGCCGCGCAGCACCGCTCTCGTAATATTACGATTTCAAGCAACGAATCCGTATCGTTGTTGTATTAATTAAGGTATACTTCGTTATGACGTGTGCGCTCAGATATTGTTTATTACGAACACGAATGCCAAAGGATTGTATACATGACGCATTATTAATAGAACCTGTTTTGTACGGCTCGAGAATTGGTTATATAATTTAGTTTTACAATTAATTGAGTAGATTATTCTAGGAAACGATGCAGACGGCGTATCGAGGTCGGTGTGGCAGCGACCTTACGCAGGTGCCGTACGGTACGCGGCTCGACGAGCGACGTATGTTTTTTTATTGATGCAGTTCTACCGACTGAATTAAATTTTAGTTAAAACACTGTTTGTAATTACACTGTTCTAAGCAAACTAGCTCGCTACCTCGCTGTGTCCGATGTGGTACAGACAGCAAGGTTCATTTTATCAACAAAGCGTTTTTGACGTGAAAACTTCTGTAACTGGACAATTTTTTTTTATAGTACTCGGTGGCAAGCGAGAAAGCGGTTCACTCGAAGTCAAGTGATCGCTACCCATAGACATCTGCAGCTAACTAATGAGTTGCAGATGCGTTGCCCACCTTTAATGGACAGAGGAGGGGACAAACAGAAACCAGAAAGAACCAGAATAAGGCCTCCGACACCTCTAGCATCGGACGAAACGCAGAATACTCTACTTCACGCCTGTTTTCTGTGAGGTCGTGGTATTTCATCGGTCGAGCCGGCCCATTCGTGCAACAGATGTTGTTGCGGGCTCTACCACTGTTACAATACTTGGTGGGGAAAGTGGGAAAGTGTTATACGTGAACAACAACGCAACGTGCGTGAGTTATGTATCGCATATCGTGCTGTACTATTTTTATCTTTTTAATTTATCAAATAACATTATATCATTATAAATTAAATTTATCTTTAATTTGTGATATACGGTAGTTATACTACATGTACGTGGATATTGATTTTTGATTGAGGACAATGATTTACCAACGGCGGGGCTTATTGCGAGCCACGTGACACGTTAAGATCATGTCGCGGCCCCGGTGGCTACCGATGATGTGTTACCATTAGCAAATACATCAACGTAGGCAGCTGTTATTACATTTTCTGTATATTTGTTTACACTCAATTGCTTGAGCAAATAAACGGTGATATAGATACCGCAGCCCGCCCGGGCCACGCCGGGCCGCGCGGCGCGTGTCACGCTCGTCAGTGTTCGTAAGCCCGTCGTCGACGCTTCACACAATTTAATTAATATTGTATAAGAGCGATTGTATGCAAAGACAAGTTTCGAAAGTGGGTCGATTCCGAGCGGCGCCACCGTCGTTGGCTGTGGCAAGAGCTCAGAGGTCCGCCGACACGATTAACCAAAAGTATAAACTGGCCGCGGTAAGGTTACACGCACACACGTTAACTATAATTACCAAACTTTAACACGAACAATTGTTACACACAAATAAAAACGACGGCAATTAATTAAGAAATCAACGAATAAATATTACACACTCAAAACATTGCTCGCACGCGCAAATCGTTTGCGCCATGCGGCCGCGGACATATATTGTACATTTACCTTAATAGATGCGTTCCTTCGCGGCGGCTTCCAGCGCGCAACTCAACATCGTTGTGTTAAGTTATTATCGCCTTGATTGAGCTGAACGGCTTTCAGCGAGCTCCTCCTCCGCTCCGTTTCCTCGCAAGTCTCGCTTTCCTGCACCAGTCAACATCAAGCCGACCGCACACATATTGCATCAGTGGTAGCAAATAATGTATTCACATGTTGCAAACGTGATACGTCCTGACAGATGTCGCCACCAACTATTGATACATTTTGAGTAGTAAAAATATATAAATGATTTCGTCTGTCGGACTTTAATGACGGCGCCACATCAATGTAATTCCCTGTCCCCGAACCGCTAATACAATAACCAGAAGTCGAGCCGCGCAGGGACCGCCAGTGGCCGCCAAATAGAACTTTGGCGACAGCGGGCTCCGGGCAAACTGGATAATTTACAATACAAATATGTGTTACCCGATAGAGATATTACTTTAATTCGAGTACGGAACAATCCATGTGATTCTCTCGAGATCACTCCGTTTGGAGGTCGGTCAGCGGGTCGCACAGCGTGTCGCGGAGTGGGCCGCCAGACGCGTCTCGCGGGCAGCCCTGGCTACTTCGACTCACGACCGATTTCATGCGTTAGTCATTATTGTACTCGTATTACAACACTTTGATTATAATTCAATGTGCTCGCACGGAATTAGAGTGACGCAGACATTTGGCGTTACCACGTTTTATATAATTTATATTGTATAAACATATGATTTATGTATGCGCCCTAAGAATTATAGCACTGTTCCAGGGCAATAATTGAATTGGCTAAGAAATATCCTTAGAGGACGCACACTGCACGGTCCTCCGAAGCTGTAGATGCAATTACCTCTAGCATATTTCACGCATTTGCCCTCTGTGTTGCATTGTAGGATTCACACGTGGCGTGATAAGGCGAGCAAAAGAGCTTATGCCATATCTCCCGCCACACAAACCTACTTTTGTTACAATCGATTATCTGAAAACTGGCCGCGGACACAATCCGAAATACATACATTATCGGCGATTACAGATAGGAGCGCCCGGCCCGCCGCGTATTCGCCTGCTACCGGCCCGCCGCGTTATCGTCTGCTACCGGCCCGCCGCGTTATCGCCTGCTACCGGCCCGCCGCGTTATCGCCTGCTACCAGCCACCGTGTAGTGTTATTATAACTGCTTCTTCATTTAGCTTACATTAGAAGCGCTGATAAATAATCCAACGTATTTTGAAAGTATTTTAATATCGAGTCCTTGGTCAACATATTTTCTCCAACCAAAGAGTGCTTAGGTGGAAAATCTGTGGAAATTTTCGGATCTATTGGATATTTGTAGTGGATTAATGTCAAAGAGAAGGCGAACTCAAGACAAGGACATAGGTCTCGTCAAGCGAAGTCGGTCAAACACTCGGCGTGCTACATCGCGTGCAAAGCGACCTGAAGACCAGAGAGTTACGTTCCGAATAGTGCCTCGCTCACAGCATTGTGCAGTTTGTAGGCGCCATGCATATGCGTGACGTAGGCTGAGTCACCCTAGCGGCAGCTGCGCCCGCGACCTTTGCAGTGGCCCTGCCGCGAGCCCCGGGCCCCGCACTGCCCTCGGACTTGCCGCATTCCACTTGACGCACGCAGCGCCACCTCCTTGCGAAGGTCGACTGTTCGCCGCACGACATGTACGTCTCGTTACCGGTAGCCGGCAGGGGGCGCTCGCGTCGCGGAGGGCAACGGCACTGTTCTCGTGTTATAGAATTACAAATGGAGGCGTAATGAACAGTAGACTTTTTGATTCGTATGCAATAAAAATATATTTAAGTTCTTTCTTATAAATATATAAATATATTATCAATGATTTAAAATGATGAATGCGGATATCCCTATAAAATGTTTCAAAATAAATATTTAAATACAATAAAAGAAATAACAAAGACAAGGGAAACACAATAGCCAACGATCAAATTCTGCAATCTTTGGTTTTAATATATATTTCTTATAACAAACATTTTATTTAGAGTTGGTCATTCTGAGATAACATACATCCGGATTGGTGAATAAAGCCAATTTCATGAAAAACTCGTCATCCACAACACAATATCTATGTATTGTACTCCACCTCTAGTTCGGAATCAATTCCCAGAGCTTATTGGAAACGAAGTGAGCTCATGGTCGACACAATGCTATTTCGCTGCGTACATTGAGATGGACAGTAGTTACCGCGAGGGTATACAGCAATAAGTAACTGTAATCTTTATAAAAATTACTAGTGACCCGCGCTTCGCCCGGGTACCACTAATTATGTTGATCCGATCACTACCAGACACGGGAATGCGCCCAATCTGGACAATCCCTGTAAATTTCATTGAAGTCCAGCCGTTTCGGAGTCTATAGGGTACATTCATACTTCGCTTTTTATATTTTTTTTTCATAAAAAGTATCCTATGTTACTTCTAGTACCTCCAAGAATATGTGGTCAAAGATTCATGATGCTCGGTTGATTAGTTTTCGCGTGAAAGCGTAACAAACAAACTTACATTCACATTTATGATATTACAGAACAAACAACAACAACAAACCTATTCTCAGACCTACCGAATGTATATACAAAATTTCATTGCAATCGGTTAAGCCGTTTCGGAGGAGTATGGCGACTAACACTGTGACGGGAGAATTTCATATTTATAGATTATCTTTAGCTGTTAACAGATGAACTTCTCGCCGAGACTATACAAGTATGCTAGGAGTAGGGTCGCTCGCTCCTACAAGCATGCGAGTAGCTTTGTAGGTCATTGACCACCGACCACCATTGCACCGTCTTAACCAGTAGATGTATCTTTTTTAGTGTTAAATTATTAAAATTATATCATTAAAAGCAGATTTTAACCGATCTTCATTAAAGTTAAGTGCGTTAGTGAATTATAGCTCTGTTAGCATAATATTAGGAGAGGCAGCGGCCGCGCTATGAGCCGGCGCGAGCGGGGACCGAGCGGGGCCGAGCGGGACGCGCGCCGCGCAATTTGTATGCATAATTTGTTTGGAATACACGGACACTCGCGAGCCAAGCCCCGGCGCCACGCGCGCGCCTTCCTACTTATTTATTATAGCGTGTGCACATTATGAATATGTCGCCGGCCTGTCATTTTCGCCAGTCGGTTAATTAATAACCGTTTTATAAAGGCGCGTCAACACGTCCCGACTGTTAGTGCGACGCAACGCATCTCACATCACGTGACACACGGTCAATACGTTTTCCGGCGGATCACCGAGCGTATAACACAACAAAAACATTCTTCAGACGCTGGCACCCGGCCGACTTGGGCGATTTGAATGTTGCTCGTAAACAAAGTAGCGAAAATGTCACGCCGCCGAGCAACCGGACAAGTTTAGCCGGTAGCGCTTATATTATTGACAGTTGACGCGGTGGGAGCCCGCCCCGAGCCGGCACCCGAGCACGCAGCGCCCGACAGCTCGGCTCGTTATCGAGCGCCCGCCGCCGATAGACTTATCGCGTGGCCCTCGAGCTGAATCAACAGTTGTGTGGCGCTCCCTCTCCCCCGCCTCCCCCCTACCCCCCGGCACCGGGATAACGACCGCTGACAACCAACCGGACAACACTCGCTCCTGCTTCAATTTGCACGGAAACAAGTCGCCTGTGAGTGTTACTAATGCTATCGCATATTATGTTATAATATTTGGGAGTTGTGGTTTAGGCCCCAACTTACGGACTGTAGGTCGCGGATTCCGAACCCAGGCGGAGGCGCTTAACTTTGTGTATTATTTCATTACCACTGCTCCAAGAATGGTGAAGAATAACATCGTGAGGAAACCGGCATGTTCTTAGAACCAGCAAATTCAAAGACATGTGACATTCACCGCACTGGGCCAGCGTGGTGGATTACGGCCCCCTTACCTCTCTCGGAGAGGAGGCCTGTGCCCCGCAGTGGGGAAACATACTAAAGAAGGCTATTGACTTATATTATTTGCGAGTAAATAACTTCGAAGCTGAGGTCGTCTCACACAACCTTGCGGTGGTGTCTTTACAGTTAGTACGCGTCCAGCGCACGACCAGTAATTTCTGTCAATGTGCTGTTTGCGAACTCCCGCTCACTTCCGCTACGTCGGCGCTGGACTCCTCTGAAAATAAATCAGATAGCCGGACCATCCGTCTGTCTCACTTATGTCCGGGATCAACTTATATAAAACTAGCTGTGCCCCGCGGTTTTACCCGCCCTGCAATTTTACTTAAACGAAATGATATTACCTGCTTATATACCTTAATTTTTAAGTTAAGATCAAGGTCACTGTTTGTCTGGAGGAGGCATCTACAGCTACATGGACTTTTGGTGGCGCAATAGGCACCTAAAAAACTTTAAATAGAGTAATTTAGCTCGAGGGGAGCCTTGGCTCGGGCCGGTACTTAATTAACATAACCGTATTGGGAGGTTGCCGAGCTCTTAGGTCGCTTCGGCGTACGCTCCATAGGATGACTTGGCTCAAGGACCCCCCGGCTTGGGCTGTCTGTCACTCATTATGCGTTTAGCATTCAAATTCGAGAGAGCCCGACGAGGGGGCGCCTCGGCCCGATCGGTAGCTATTATCGGGATACAAGTATTAATACTACTACCACCTCGGAAATAGTGAGGCTGAGCGCTGAGGAAGTGACGGAAGAGACTCCAGCAATGATTTCGGCAGTAAGAGGGGAGAAAACCCTGCCACCTGTACGGTGAAATACAATTCCAAAGTATATTAATTGGATCTACCTCGTAATATTTAGGCGGCGTTCACAATGTAAGCCGCATAAATTACCTATTGAATCATAGCGATGAAAACAGCATTACAATCCGTTGCGTAGTTGGAAAGATCAGACAGTGGAAGCGACTTTGTTTGAATGAAATTGTAAAGATTACTCGACCCATTCATCGCAGTTAGGAGAGCTTGTAATGCTCACCTAGTTGTGTCCGACGATGCTGCGGTGTGCGGCACCGGCGCTTGCGCCGCACTCGGTCCCGGCGCAAGGGCTGCTCTCGAACGAGTTACTAGTTATATATACGTAGTTTATTATCGATATAATGATAATTAGGTGAACTGGCCAGTAAAAACATATAATTAGACTTTCGGGCAATCAAATTACAATGTTTTATTTTTACGTGTCTCCCAAATAGAATCTAGAGGCGAACACGCGTTACCACTCGACGACTCGAATTAGGATATAAGGCAACGTGATCGACGTTAGAGCAATATTTGTTAATCAGCTGAGAGCTGAGGAGCGACGAAAAGTTCGCGTTCGGCCGCGGTCAGTACACCGCGGGCCTGCCGCCCTGCCGCCCTGTCGACCCGCCGCCCCGCCGCGCCGCGCGTACTCCACTCCATGGATTTTTAATGACTTCATAGAACGTATATTTCTAGTGTAGAATACATTTTGATCTAAAGTGTAAGTTAGTAGTTAAGTGATTCAGTTTACAACATCACATCTGACCGAACTTATGTTATATCGGGAGACAGGTTTCGTCTCAGCTCTCAGGTTACGAATTCAGCCTGCTTACAGTCACAGGCAATCAAATTAAATAAGATATAGGTCCAGTGTAGACACCGAGGGTTGTATGAGACGCGGGGCGCCGGGGGAGGGATGGCAGCGCCACAGACGCGAGGCGCGCTGCATCCTAATGGGGATACTTTTGCGTTGTTTGTGTGTACGTTTGGTTATGTTTGAAGTATTTACATAAGCGTGGGAGAGGGTGTCAGGGGGGGGGGGTCGCCCGCGTGACGCGGCGCGCGGATATTTTTAGTGCGGGCGCGCAGATAGTCCGCACCGCGCACACACTCGTGCGCGCAGCGACCACGCTGCGAAACTAATGCCATAACCACTAAAAATAATGCGGCTCGACGACTGTTGGGACGTCGCTTGAAAACTAATTTTCTTCATAATGGGCTCCACTCCGACCCGCGCGCCGCCACCGCCGCCGAGCTCGACGATTAAACGAATATTGAACCGAATATCGATTCTAGAAGAATAGTCGTATCAGTATATTGGTTTAGAGCGTATGTGATGGTCGGCGGGCTGGGGGGAGGGGTGGGGGACGGGGGGCAGCGACGCTGACCGATAAACTACAGTTAGCCGAGCGCGACTCGCCGGACACACGCCGGCCCTCGGACGCAGTGCGTACAGCGCACCGTCACACATGTTCGAGCAACAAATCGCCCCCGATACATTGTCCAAAGCTCTCATCTCAGTATCCAGTTATTGTAATACAGAACTCCTCATGTTTTCAATTTCTAAACATAAACTCAGATCAATAAAAAAAACAAATATATTTTGTTTGTTCAAACGATATGTGGAGCGGCGCGGCCGCGTTCTCGTTGATGTCTTTTCGACGTGGCGTCTGCTCAACTTTAAGTTATTACGACCACGTGTAAGCTTCACTTTGTCCAGCGTTGCACATTTTAAGTCGGCAATCATATTACTATATAATAATTGAGAAAGGTATGCTTCGGTGGTTCGGGCATGTGGCAGCTTTGTCAGGGGACGCCCTAGGAGAACTTATATCGCTCAGATTAGCTTACTAAACAAGGCCGATATAAGGAGCGCCCATAACCAACGAGCATGTAGACGAAGCGAGAGAGGTGGGTCAGGATCACGCCGAATGGAAATTAATGGTCACTGCCTACCATTCTGGGTTACGTTCGTGAGAGCATAATAAATAATTTATAAAATAATATAAAGTAATATCTGCAGTACTTGAATGAAAATTAAATCACATTCAGTTTGGTTGAGTTTTTTTAATATAGAATAAATAAAGTAGTGCTCGGCCACAATTCCACCTCATGTTAAGTGGTGGTCGACAAATGGTGCGCCCTAAACCACTGACGCTGGCAACTTGTTGTTAGTTCCTTTGCTGTGCGTACGAAGAACGAGGATTCGAATAGTTTGTTACGCGCGGTATATCCTGGCCCAACTCTCCACCGAATCTAATGTCGCGAGTTAGTTTTGGCTGCATCTGTCTAGAAATAACAGTTTTTTTAATCGATGTTGTGATGATGTCGGCCCGCCCGACTCTGTTTTTCTGTCCTAATCTTGTACCAGGCTATTACATTTATATACATTCTTACACTCGACGCTGCGTGTCAATTATCCTGGGGAGCTTACTTTTAATTCACTGATTAGTTTCAAAAGTTACGGCTTCGCGCGCATTCGTTTGTTACCTCGGTGGAAATTTTTGTACCTTGATTTCTCGTGTAACTATCAACTGGTAAACTAGCGAACTAACTTCGACTTCCGACTTAGAATTAATTGAGCGTTACCTTATTACCTGCATTAATTGCTGGATGGGTTACATCCCTGTCGATACCTTTATTGTAATGACGGGACATTGCAAGCGACATCAGGGGGCGCGGCGCGGTTGATTACGATCATTGTTTCAGAAGTTATCCTTAAAGGATAGATATTGCTGTCGCAGACTTTTTTATACATGTTTTAAGATACAGCGTTTCCTACGTAACCGCACAATAATTTGTTTTTTTTTTCTATTATAATGTGCATGTATTACACATACCAATCTTCATCTTGAGCCACTCTGTCTTTGACGAAAACCGAATTAAAATTCCGTTGCGTTGTTTGAAAGATGTAAGGGAACAGACAGCAGGAATGACTTTGTTTTATAATATACTAGTAGCAGTTTCGCAATCTATACGGAACATCGTTTTTTATATATGTATGTACCCAAAACGAAACGTATCCCACGGGAACCGTACATTTATCCAGGATAAAATAGCCCATGTCCTATTCCAGATTATATCTATCCCTGTAACAAATTTCATCCAGATCTGTTCATCCGTTTTTGAGTGAAAGAGTATCAATCATCCATACATCCACACATATAAACATTCGCATTTATAATATTACTAGTGACCCGCCCCGGCTTCGCCCGGGTACCACTAATTGTGTTGATCCGATCGCTACCAAACACAGGAACACCCGCTGTGCCAATCTGGAAAATCTCTGTAAATTTCATCGAAATCGGTCCAGCGGTTTCAGAGTCTATAGGAACATACATACTTCGCTTTTTATATATGATTTTTTTTCATACAAAGTATCCTATGTTACTTCTAGTACCTCCAAGAATATGTTAACAAAGTTTCATGATGATCGGTTGAGTAGTTTTCGCGTGAAAGCGTAACAAACAAACTTACATTCGCATTTATAATATTAGTAGGGATAAATAAGATGTCCAATGTTGTTACTTGTAGCCATCGTACGCCATCGCCATGCGAGTCATGAATCATGCCGTACGTTACGTAGGCAACCTATATTATGTTTTATTTTCCTATCCCACGGGAAGTTTTTTTTCGGAATAAAATGTTGGCTATTCTATTTTTTGTATCCCTGAAAATGTGTGTGCAAAACATCATAGTGATTGATTGAGTGGTTAAGCGTAACATACAAACAAACATACGAACTCACATTCTCGCTTATAACCGTAAGGCCGCAACGAGGTCGTACAGAACGCTGTCTCGTGTGGTAGTAAGTTTTCATCGATAGAGTTTGTTCATCACAAACAAATGGCCACTGGCTGGCCACGTCCGCCCGCACCCTCAGCGCGCCCTTACCGCGCAAACACCGCACCCTCACAGCGCCCTCGCCGCGCCCTCACCGCACTTGCAGCCCGGGAGCCTCGCTACAGCTGGGAATTCACTGATACCAACAAAATTTACCACACAAGCCTTTTAATCATTTTTAAACTTTCTATAACCTTTGTACTAAAACAAGTACAGCAAATTGTTTGCTTGCCACATGATTATACTCCGAGGCACTTGTTACGGATTTACACGATGTACTAAGTAAGCTCTGAAATGTCGGAATCGAAAAAAGAATAACTAATAATTAATGATTTCATAAAAAAATAAATGTAATTTACGAACGGCGCTCATAAATTATTATAAGAAAACTCCTACAAGAAAAAATGCTCACATAAAATCCTTCTAATATTATAAAATGTTTGTTACCCCTTCACGCAAAAACTACCGAATGAATTTCAATGAAACTGTACAATAACATAGCTTATACATCAGAATAACACATAGGCTATAATTTATAAAGATATTGTGTGAATTGTTCAAAATGTAACGATAAGTTTAAATAAGCATGAAATATTTTCCGCCATTTGCGAGCTATTCCGGTGTGCGCTGCCAAAATCGTTAGAGTTACACGTATATAATGTATAATGGAAATGTTTACCTTAAATTGTCCTACAAAAAGCCCGCGACAGCATATATCTATCTTTTACATGTAAGCCATTATCGCCGAAATAGTGAACCATCTATTAATTATAGGCCAGAGCGAAGTTTGCCGACCGAGCTGTAAGCATAGTTCAGTCTGAGAAGTTGTGTGAAGACAATAGTCACTCATATAACGGAACTAAAAAAACTAGTACCTGTTAATATTTGTTTGTTTGTCATGGCCAGGTCTCTGAAAGTACGTAACTGTAAATAACCGACTTTAATAATTCTTTCCAGGAGTACCACAGTCAGTTTTTATTGGAAGCTACATAATGGGTTTTTTTATAAGCGAAGGGTTTAAACGAGTGGCGGGAACAGCGAGGTGATCAACGACGCCCATGGACACCCGCAACACCAGAGGAACTGCAGATGCGTTGCAAATTGCAGTATTGACATTCCCCTGCCCCTCGCCAGGCGCCGGCATCTAGTGAACTATAAAAATCAACGCCAGCGATGTAGCAGGTAAATTAAATTAAACTTAGCGTCAAAAGCTCAATAGTACCCATAACCGACGAGCTTGTATGCGTAGATGTATTGATGTAGAAGCGAGAGATGTCCCATGATCGTGACAAATGGAAATACATGATCTGGCCTACCCCTCTGGGTTACGAGCGTGAGCGTATATATTTATTTATTTTAATAATATGATCCCATGGCAACCTGTACCAGGTTTTATTTTTATTTCTTTTGAGACAAAAGGAAACATATTTTTTCCAACCCCGAACATGTGTTTAGAATTTCATGATATTTGCTTGAGTTGTAAATGAGTCAAAGCGTAACAAACAAACAAACGGATGGTTAGTTGTTATCGGCAACTGATCTACAGTATCTTATTTAGACGGTTCATCCACGAGACCCACGTCTCAAGGCAGAGCGAGGACGTCGTCTTTGGCACATAGTTTCCTACCCAGATCTCATCTAGTCCCATGTTATTGACTCCGATCAGAAGTAAGCTTCAGTATACGTCAGTACTTATATTTGTTTACGGATTTGATACATTCGGGTGACGGAATGCAATAGAAATATAGCTCCCATTTGCTGTACGTACACGGACTCGTTTTGTGCAATCAATATTATTTTAAGTCTAGTCTCTTACTCTCGATTGTAGAAGTATACCAAGAGTAATCAACGAATAGAAAGGGTTAGCGGTCACTGCAGATCAACGCAAGTGTTGAATGCAATCAATATTTGTTTGACATAAACAAAGTCGTTTCGTTGCAGGAAAACAAAGCACAAGGCTGAATACTGAATAACATTGTCATGGGCACCAAACCGACGCGACGCTTTGCGCGACTCGATTGCTAACGCGTCGCAACAGACAGTTGGAAATCATATCCATTCAAATATTAGCTAACTATGGACTACTGAAGAGGTCTAATTTGATCTGATTTAATTAGAATGCAATGAGATATGTGTTCTTTAAGATTGGGCTACTACTCCCACATTAAAGCCACGGACGGTACCCGGGACATGCTCGGCGGTGCTAGCACATCTGTTAACTCCTCAACCGATGCAGGCTTCCATGATCATTAAACAAAACAAGACTTGTTTCTGCACTGGCTGGCGTTTTCAGATGCATGCAGCGTCCCGTTAAGACACCTTATGTACCACGAGGATGCACAAACTGACAGATAATAAGATATATTATTATTTCTAAATATAAAATCTAAACCGTAACTTCCAGCGCCGGCTTAGGTAGGTTATCAGGCGAGTCGTCGACACCGCTCGGTGCGGCGTTCCTATAGTACAGTATCAGGGTCAAGTCGGATTATTGGACGAGTTAGAATTAGTGTCGTTATCGGCGGCGGCCGACTGCGCGGACACGTGGCCGAATTAGTACGCGTGGGCCGCGAACGCTGCACGACTCGGTGACGACCCTATGTTCCGAGCTTCATGATGCTACGAGCTGCGTGCTACGAACTCCGTGCTGCACGCTGCGATTCATGCTCAACGCGCCCCATCCTGGCAAGGCACACATGTGTGCGTGTCGGAGCGATATTGCCTCGTTTTCGCCGAGCAGTGCGGGTCATCGGGTCGCCGATAAACGCCCTCCCCCCGCCGCCGCCGCCGGCGAGATAACGCCGACCTCGGTGAGCCCGCTCGGGCTCTGCCAGTCCGCCACGCACTTACTGTGTGCTATTCTAATGGATTTTCGGACTGATTGATTCTTAACGTGATACCAAAGCCAAAGTTAGGTCTACCCGCAATTTTTTAAAGACATCATCCTAAGTGCAACATGCGCGGTCCTAGAGTCACCCCACCGGGCGGTGGGCCGACGTGGCCCCGCAACCGCAGCCCCGCGATGGCGAAGCGCCGCGCCCCCGACTTATTAATAAGGCGGCACTCCCGGGCCGATGTGACGTCACCGCCTGAAATACGCGCGCGGCGACGCGCCGCGGTCGACGACTCCCGAAATAGATGCACACCGCGCACCTATAGGAAGTCAAGAACCGGTCCCGTGCCGCCGCACGCCGCTCGCAGTGCGCCGGGGAAATTCAATTCGAAAGCGGCTGGCGGTGCGCGGCGGCTTTCTCTGCGCGCTCCGCGCTGCGCCGCCGCGAGCTGCGCCGCCGCGAGCGCAAGCGGCGCGAGCTCGTAATGCGTAATTAAGTAACGCAAAAACGAGGTTGCATGTTAACGGTGTGTAAGCAAGTTTCGAGAGGCCCCGGTCGCAGCTTGGGCCTTCGACCCACATCTTAATATTCGACAAGCGGAAACTTTCCATACGATAATGAATAATGCACCCATCTCGATACCCGAGACTATCTCCACGAATACGTGTAGCGAGGCTCGGCGGCCGACAGAGGCGGTCTGCACGCTTGCTGCGCGGTGCGGCCCCGAGCGGTCGCCGGCGTTAATGAGTTGGAAACGCGTGCTCGCACCTTCGCCGAGAATTTTAATTAGCAAAGCGGGCGAGGTGAGCGACACGCGGCGGCCGACGCAGTGCGCTGCCGAGCGACTTATTGTCTTATTATTATTTAACGATTAATTTAATTTTGATTTATCTGACCCTCTAGAAACCAACTTTCAAATTCATTACACATAACGTTTTGGCTTACGAGTATATTTCAAATTTTTATTTAATAAACTAGGACACACATGCAAAGATTCCACCTGTACCACTCGAGCGAGGTCAGCGCGCGGCGCGAACACGTGGCGACCGCCTGCGTCCCGTCTCTAAGCGGTGCCACCACATGACTTTTACCAGTACGTCTTCCACCGACCTGGGGGCAGTCCATCCGGCCTACCTGCGCGGCGTGGCGGCGTGGTTGCCGTGACGCAACGCGCTGCGCCGGCACGGCCGCAGCCGGTAAATATAAACCGCCGACCGGTTCCACGGCCCGGCCCGAATTCCTCGCCGACTTCTCGATGCGTAGAACTTGGAGCGCGGACGACATCTTTACCTGACAGTATTAGAAAATAACGAAACGACTCTAATGCTGCCCGGTAAGATGCGAACCGACACTCCGTTCGTAGTCGTGAGACGTGCTGAGGCGCGAACGTGGCGCGGCGTGCGCGACCGAGCGGCACATGCGACAACGACGAACGCGCGATGAGGACTGGCGGCAGCGGTGGCGCGGGAGCGTGGCGAGGGCACGCCCCACGCCCCGCCCCCGCCCGCGGCACCGCACCGCGCGCCCCGCACGCCCTGCACCCCGCGCACCGTACCGCTCACTTATCACCGACTCTGTAATATTCCAGCAGGTTTCACACACAAGATAATGGGACGCTTAAAAAATCAATCTGTAATAAGTATCGGTCAAAACGAGCGCCGGCTCGATGCACCGTGCGGGCGCCACGAGCGGTCGACGTGGACAACGAAGGATACTAGCGACCTCTACGGCTGCCCTCAGCGGCTGCTAAAGGCAGGCTAGAAGGAGGAGGGGGATATGTCTACGAAGAAGTACGTTTCATGACGTAGACTAGGTTGGTCGCAAGTTCCGCAGATGTTTTTGATATTTCGATATCCTAGAAGCGCCCTCTTAACATTGAGAGACCTCCAGCGAGCATCTAAGATGGGCTAAGGCTAGGGTCGTCCCTTGTGACGACCGATCCCATTCTAGGGTTACGGAGCCCCTTCCCAGCGACGGCCTGTCTGCCACGGCGCCCCATGACATCCATATATAACACATATTAACTGTTTCCGGACCTCATTGTCAAGATATGGTCATCATCATGATAAACATTCACTCTTTCGCAGTCGCACCCCTGTCATGTGGTCACGTGGCGTGAAAATATTGAGTACCTAGTCGTTGTATGTATTAGTGGCCTAGCACGCCGTCATCACCAGTCGCGAGTCTCATAGTACCGAGCCGACTCCGCTCCTCCGACTCTGGGTGGTTCACTTGCAGCACACAAGCGGGGAAGCATTTTCCCAATATTAAACATCTAACCTATGTTTATGTTATATCATAAAATGCGTAATATTTAAATTAGCTTGTCTCCAGTCCTTGACTGTCCTATTGTCTTGTGTTATTCAAAATAAATGATAACTTATGACTTGCGATACGTATGATTTAACCGCTCAACGGCCTCATTTTAGGTTAACACCTATTTCGTTATATTTTAAATAATGAAGTAATAACAGGTGGCACACGAGCGCTTCACCTAATGTTAAGTGGCCGCTACCCATAGATAGGCATCTGTAACAAACTGCAGTTGCAGATGCGTTGCCTACCTAACTTAATAGACAGGGGAGGGGTTGGACAGAGAAAAGGATTTTCCTTCTCATATTCATACCCTCCCCGCCCAATCCTCTACCCTTTCCCATCCTATCCCCCTTATGAGGAACGGGTCGGAAGGGGGAGAGGACTGAAATTATGATGCCGGCACCTCACTCGTCAAACGAAACGCAGAGTACTTCTACTTCACCCCGTTTTCTATGAGGTCGTGGTATTTCTAGTTTTCATGCTGTCATAATTATAGTTTTAAATCTATGTACATATGTAAATAACAGTTTATGTCCTAGCTAAAAATATACGGTTACTTGCAACTGAACATCCATTAATCGGATTTGCTGACGAGTATAAAGAGGCAAACGAACAAGTATTATAAATTGCTAAATAGAAAAAAACATACAGTCATAAGAGTTGAAGACGCGCTCCTGACCAGACCGACAGACTTTGTGTTTATGGTGTTATGAAATGGTAGCAAACGAGCAAGCGGATCACCTGATGTTAAGTGAACACTACTCATAGACATCCGCAACGAGCAAATGTGTTGCAGAGGCGTTGTCTACCTTTATGGGACAGAGGAGGGCACAAACAGGAAAAAGGACGCACTCCCGAACAGACCGACAGACTTTATGTTTGTATTATCGTCATCGTCATCATTTGGGCACCCAGGCCGCACACGTCCGCTGCCGCACGTAGGGGACCCCATCCCCTTGAATCGTCACCGGACTTAAGGCTCCTTACTTACAGACTTAAGAAAAAGAACATACGACAAATGAATGTCATATTTATTTTAGTTTTATAAAGTTACAATAACCTGTTGAAATATGAATAATCCTCGGTCATGTGGACCTTCTGCACTGTCGAAGGCTTACCTGCAGCTAAGAGTATAAATGTACTATTTATATAGTAAACTGAAAGTACAGCTGGAGCGCAAGTCCACGCGATGCGCCGCCGTCGCGGCTGCCGGTGCAGGGGGCCGCGGGGGAGCTGTCCCTCTCGAGTTTCAGCGACAGCGGCTGCGCAGGTTATAGCAATGCTCTAATGTTGTGAGCTTCGACACACAGATCATTAATACATCGTCTTCATTTGACCTATATAAGTGCAGGCGGCTACTTACTGGTCAATGAACATCATTTAAAGCTTGTGAAAAAAGTGTTGCGATGTTTGCGGACACGCGCTCGGCGTTTTGCGAGCAGGTGAGGGGGCAAAGATCATGTTTCAGTGGCGGGTATTGACTGCTGACCGTGCAGCGGTGACTGCTGAGTGCTGACCGTGCTCTTGCGTTGTGAAAACGACGCCGTGTCGCGAACACATCGTTTGCCGGTCATTTTATAATTTACCTACTTATAGCTCGGTTGCTTAATAACTTACATGCCAAAAAAATCCGTCGCTATTTTATAACCTAACTATTATTATAAAAGCGATCGTGAATTTGTTTGTTTGTTATGCTATAACTGCTCTACTAAGCCTCACCTGGTCTGCAGCTGAGGCGCAGTTCGTTACCACGTTAAAACGTTATTTACGGCGCTACTTTTTAATTTATTTATATTTATATTAGTTGCTTTTTTATGGAATAAGTTAACAAACGAGCAAGCGGATCACCTGATGTTAAGTGAACACTACCGATAGACATCCGCAACAAGCAAATGTATTGCAGATGAGTTGTCTACCTTTAATGGACAGAGGAGGGCACAGACAGGAAAAAGGATATTTCCTTTTCCCCGTTAAGCGGTCCAATCCTCTTCCCTTTCCCATCCTACCCTTATGAGGAAAGGTCGGAAGGGGAAGAGGACTAAAATTATTTAAGGTTAGTATATAACTAACTAGTATTTTTTTAATATTCATTTAAAGAGTCAAGGAAAGGGCTAGACCTGAAAGTATAGAGGATTTAGCGTATGTTCCGATCGATTGAAATATGTACATATATGGATAGCACTTTAAGAGGAATTATGTTAATAAAAGTCCCCCCAAACAGTATGCGGTAGCATCGAAACTTAAAAACGGCGGGTAAAATCGCGGCGCTCAGCTCCCTGTGTATATAATATTGGTGATAGTGATAGTGGTAGCGTTGGTGGTGTAATGGTGGTGGTAGTGGTGGTGGTGAAGGTGTCAGTTTCGATGTCGGTGTAGTTGTTCTTGATTAAAAATGCGCATTCTAAAAATTCATTACAAAATATAAACAATGTGTACAATGTAATATTATAATTATTAAACCAGTTAAAAATATAGGTTGGAAATTCTTAATACTATTTTTTTGGTGCCGTAACAGTAATGTGACGGCAAAAACAATGAACGTAGGAAATAGGATTATGTACTTTTATTCAGCGAAGTGTTTCATATTTTTTTATTTGATTCCACGCGGACGAAGTCGCGGGCAACAGCTAGTATACAATATAATTTTAATAAGCCGCATGAGCACGAACCGTTAATATTGACGTGTTCTTTTAAATAAATTATTTCAATTACTTTGAAAAATGTCAATTTTAATACAGACTGGTAGATAGGGTTGATATAAACTTATTTTTGTAAAAAAGATCAGATTCACAAAAATGCAAATGTACTTTGCCGCCGTCTATTTGCCAAATTGAATAATTCTTTTGTTTGAAGTTAACCCTCTTAACGTATTTATTAACTTTTTTGCGTCATATCTGGACAGTTCACGCAGTCGACATTCTTCTTTGCATTACGTGCGTATTTTTAATGAATTCAGTGAAAAAAAAACATACAAAACTGTTAAAAGCAATTTAAGAGGGATGGTTTTGAAAGTAAAAGTGGTTTTTTAACCAAGGAGAAGGAGCAGTATTTTTCAATAATCCCATTAGAAAGGACAAATGAACGAGTGAGTGCTGCAACCAATGTTACCATTTTTGAAATTAGGTTGTAAGTTCCAAGTCCTTTTCTTACGGTTTGTGATTTTTGTATTCAATACGTTAAAATTTCCTAAAAATAAAGGAATTTTTGCGCACTGGTAGCCCGTAATGCACATTGGCGCTTGAAAGCCTGTCAATGCCAAAAAAATGCCATTCTGATCATTTCATCATCAGATTGTGTTATGTTTTTTTCCTCCTTGCCTTTTTCCTTTCTTATTTGGGGTCTGTTACAGTCTGTAATAGGCATTGACTATGGTCTTTACGGCCGGCCGCCTACCTTACGCCAACCCTTCTCGGGCATTTATGTGAAATATTTGTAAATCATTATCGAAATAATTTACTAATATTTCTTAACCATTCCAAAACAAGCTTAAACTTGATTGGAAATGGATCACGACAATAGTCGGATTCGAACCCACTACCATGTTGTACATGTTCGCAGCCCTTATCCTAAACCATTAGGTTATTAGCGTTATGTCAATGATATTATGATACAAAAAGTAGCAGATATGCCATGCTGCCAGCGGTCAAAAAGTGAAGACACGCATTTTTTATAGCTTACATAACGTGCTTACATTTATAGGTCACCAACTTATCTGTGAACTGATGGGTGTCGCCATCGTCGTTTCAGTGTTGCTAATTAATTCATAATATATAATTGTTCACAAAAGTCGAGAAAGTCGACACATTTTTATTTATATTATTTACTTTGTATTTACTATAAATTATATTATTTACTGAAAACCACGTTTGCAATAATTGTGGTCTGTCGAATGACATTTCAACATGGCGATCGTAGTTCTTATTTTTGCCACTTGACAGATAAGTTGGTGGCACTGTATGCTTAAGTGCCAAACACTAGATGTCATCTTTTTCTTATTATTTTAATTATGCTATCCTTTTGCACCATTTGACACGTGTGAATGTTACTGTCACTGCTTTAGAACACTTTTCACCTGTGATTTTCTATGAGTATAACATATCTATGGTATCAAATATTGCGTAATGTACATATGTATACTATGATATTTCAAACCAAGAGCCAACTAAATACGATAATTCTTTAAATCGATTAATCGATTATATTTTAAATTAAGAAAGGATACAGTGCCATCTGTTTACCACCAATGTAAGCTTCTATTATATCATAAGTTTGCATCGCTAATAATTATCATACCAGCCCTTCAATTTTATAGTCTAGTGCATTCGTTTACACAATGAATATGCAACTATGTTTTATCATGATTATTTTTAAAATATTTTTAATTTTGTATTACAAACCCAATTCACAATGGCAGCGCAGTATATGTCTTTGAAATAATTCTGTAACTTTTATGTTCTGTGCCGTGTCATTTCCAGTTGTCAAATTAAATGTCAAGTAGCCTCTAGCTTGTTGTAGTGGCTTCTAGCCTACTTTAGTGTTTTATTGTGATATGCTAAGCATCGTTGAAGATATAGTCTACAAATAAATATACTATTAAGTGACTTAACTTATAAGATTAAACCAAATTGATGCGTGTCGTGTGTGGCTTTTACATAATGATATATGCTTTCACTAAGTAGGCACACAGTAGTTTAAAATGGCGCAGCGTTTTCCTTCGGGGGCAGGCAGCCCAGCTCCGCCGCCGCCGGGGCCAATGCAGCCACAGCAACGCTACCCGGGACCTGCACAACCTCCGGGATCTCCAATGCAGCAAAGACCTTACTCTGGACCTAATTTCCCGGTGAGCAATCGAATCCAAGACATTATCTGTTGCTATTTAACAGAGATATATCTATGCATAGGGTAATTTAAGGCTAGAGGTTGCTAGGGTAATGATTGCACTCAGGTCCTACAAGGGCTAGAGATGCCTCTGACAACACACAAGCAAAGCAAGTGTGCATTAACAGCGGCCAGAGTCCAAGTGGAAATTGATTCTAAGGCATTTAAAGCCTCATGTTTTATCTACCATTTCTAATTATATTATTATTTATCTTTATTAAGTATATTGGCACTTGGTAGTAAAACAACCGTAGTAGTAGTACCAATCTGGACAATCCTTGTAAATTTCATCATCAATTCATTCGTTCAGAGTCTATAGGGAACATACATACCTCTTTATTTACTTACAATTTTTTTTTCATAAAAAGTATTGTATGTTACTTTTAATACCTCCAAGAATATGTGTACAAAGTTTCATGATGACCGGTTGAGTAGTTTTCACATGATACTGTAACAAACAAACTGACATTCATATTTATTATATTAGTAGGGATTCTGCAAAAACAATTATTTTAAACAAAGTACCAAATAAGAATGATTGATGATGATGTGATTAACAATTGTCTATTGTTTTTTTATTATTTTCCGTCATGGTTTTGGTGGTTTTTAATAATTAGGAATTAAAACTTCAGTAAATTATTTTAATTTATTAGCCAGCAGTTGGGACATTGCTAATGTTATATCAATATACTATTTGTAGTAAAAAAGCCATTTTATTTATTTTTAAATAATGTATCAGCCAGGACACAGGCCTCCTCTCAGAGAGAGGAAAGGGCGGTCATCCACCATGTTGGCCCAGTATGGGTTGGTGGATGTCAAAGCTCCTTAAATTTGGTGGTTCTAAGATATGCCAGTTTCCTCACCATGTTTTCTTTAACTGTTTTTGGAGCAGTGGTGAAAGAAATTACACAAAGTTAAGCGTCTGCCTGGGTTCAAACCCACAACCTAAAGTATGTACGTCAGGGCTTATACAAGTGGGCCACCACAGCTCCATTAGGTAAATAATACCCTGTAAATGCTAGTGTAAGGCAAAGCATACATATAATTGTAACTTTCTTACCAATGATTTACAAAAATGTATAGACATATGTTCCATTTATATATCTATGTACGAAAATCATACATATAAGAATTACAGTTCATATGTGCAGTTATGGCACATGCAGACAATGATGATTTCCATCGACAAAACTTCTGATGCTCCCTCTAGTTTTGTTGTGCTATAAAGAAACTGTAATTCTCACCCTGCCAAACCCCCATTCCTCCAAATACAAGCCAAGTAACATGGATGTTTACATGTAGCAGCAGCAGCGGCCAGCTTTCCCCGGGCCAGCTGGCGGAGTGGGTGCAGGCGCGGGCGGCCCGGGGCCGGTGGGCGGGCAGCCTCGCGCGGGGTATGCGGGCGGCGGCTTCGCGCCCTCCCCGAGGCCCCCGCCGCCCGCCGCCAAGCGCGCGCCCGACACGCGCTCGCCTCTGCCGCCGCAACACAAGCCGCAGATATACAACCAGTATGCACTACTATCACTTCATCATATTTTTAAAATAATCAATTTTATAATTAAACATGCTTTTTATCATAGCTGAGGGTTGACAACCATTAATCAAAACCCAAAAAACTTATATTTCATTTTCACTTGTGTCTGATATTATTGACAATTAGATCTTTAATTTCCATGAACTTTAACTTCAAACTCCACGCACTATATGAATGGTTATAATTCTACAACTGTATGGATTTTCTTCCTCGCTTACAGATCTTTATTAATCAGCTTTAACTGCTAATGGTCTTTCCCAACAGATCTGATATATTATCATGCGTAAAGTGTACCTCACTCGTCAAGTGCTGACACTGTTTCTATTTGGTTGTAGATATTCATGACAAACTCTGATCAGTTTTTCCTCTACATAACAGCAATATATTTTATTTGCTTATACATAAATGTGTGTATAAAAAGTGATATAAGAACAAGACAAAGAGGCAAGTGGTACATCTGATGTTAAACAACCACCGAAAATCAACATCCGCAAGATGTATAGCTTGCCTCTGCCCCTATGATGGAAACGGGGTAGGAGGAGTGATGTGTGGTACTTTACAAGCCCATCCATACAACGTTTGATGCCAATTATAAATATCAACAAGTCTGTTATAACGTGTGGTTCGTGTGGAGGGAGGGGTACGGCGGCGGTGCAGGCGCGGGCGGCGCAGCGGGTGCGGGTGCGGGTGGCAAGCGTAAGAAGCGGTTGGCCGACAAGATCCTGCCGCAGAAAGTGCGTGACCTGGTGCCCGAGTCGCAGGCCTACATGGATCTGCTGGCCTTCGAGCGCAAGCTGGACGCCACTATCCACCGCAAGCGGCTCGACATACAAGAAGCGCTTAAGCGGCCCATGAAACAGAAGCGCAAGCTGCGCATCTTCATCTCCAACACGTTCTACCCAGGTGCAACATATTTGATAAAAACTTAGTAAAAATTGTTAGTTATTTACTGGTTTAGGTGAAGTAGCTGAGTAAAACGACTAGTTCCAGACTGACTGCTGACTGACTCCTTTATTTCGCCTAAATACGCTCTTTATATGCACGAACGGAAGGTAGTTAATACAAGGGGGTTTACAACATAATAATGTACTCCCACTCTGCAGTGTGTGAGCGAGACAACAAGTATCTCCCCCACTCCGCATCGTGGGGGTCATACAGTGAGATAGTGTTAGCTACATGGTATGTCACAATCTAGAAAAATGTGTTTTCTTGTATGATTTTGCCATTAATGTTAGATTTAATCAACCATGGGTGAGATCTAAGTATTAAGGCTTTGCTTGCTTGTCAACCATAATAAAAAGATTTACCAGACGTGACCTGTACCAAAGACTAAATCTATTCATGGGTTTTTAACAATTTCTACTTGAATTTATTAACATTATCATTTGAGAGAGAAAATGAACCCCACAGGTAATTTTAACCTGCGTTGAAATTTCTAAAAGAGCAGTTTGATACTCAATAAAGAACTAATACAATGATTATGTATCGCGGAACTGATGAGAGTTTATAGAGGAATGAAATACAAATGGCGATGACTTTTGATATGGTACAGCCTTACAGATAATACTAGATGTATTTGGGTTGCAGGGCAGGGCGACAACGCGGTGGCGTCCTGGGAGCTGCGGGTGGAGGGACGCTTGCTGGACGACTCCAAGAATGATCCTAACAAGGTATGTTTTAGATTTCAATTGAACATTGATCAACAGTTCACTTTGCCTTTTAAAAAGTTATATTAGATAGAACTTTGCATTTGATAAGATTAGCAGTAAATCGATTTGGCAGCGAGGCAGTAAAGCGAAGTGAATGTGGTGTTGCAGGTGAAGCGAAAGTTCTCGTCGTTCTTCAAGTCGCTGGTGATAGAGCTGGACAAGGAGCTGTACGGCCCAGACAACCACCTGGTGGAGTGGCACCGCACGCTCACCACGCAGGAGACCGATGGCTTCCAGGTACGCGTGCTGCTTCGAGGGATGGGGATAGGATATACATCATAATTGTATTTAAAAAGAAACAACGAGATTGTTGCTCGAATGTGAGCCAATTTGATTGGAGGTGTTGCCTCATGCAGTGCTATGCCTACTGATCTGTTTGACCAGTTGTTAATGCCTTCGGTGACGTTGCTAATGATTGGTTGTCGAGTGTGCAGGTGAAACGTCCGGGGTACAAGAACGTGCGGTGCACGATCCTGCTGCTGTTGGACTACCAGCCGCTGCAGTTCAAGCTGGACCAGCGCCTGGCGCGACTGCTGGGCGTGCACACGCAGGCGCGCCCCGTCATCGTGAACGCGCTCTGGCAGTACGTGAAGACGCACCGGCTGCAGGACCCTCACGAGCGCGAGTACATCGCCTGCGACAAGTACCTCGAGCAGATCTTCGGCTGCGCGCGAGTCAAGCTGGCTGAAGTGCCGGCGCGGCTGGGCGCGCTGCTGCACGCGCCCGACCCCATCGTCATCAACCACGTGATCGCCGTCGAGCCGCCGCACGACGCCAAGCAGACCGCCTGTTACGACATCGACGTCGAGGTGAGCCCGCTACCCCGCCACACCTGCTCCAAGCCCACCCGCGTATCTTTTTTTATGTGAGAAGCTGGCAAACGAGCAAGCGGATCACCTGATGGTAAATGAGCGATACCCATAGACATCCCCAACAAGCAAATGTGCTGCAGATTCACTACCTTTAATGCACAGAGGCGGGCAAAGATAGGAAAATGTATATTTCTTTTACCACGTTAACCACCTCCCCGTCCAGTCCTCTTCTTATGAGGAAAGGGTGGGTAGGGGAAGAGTATTGAAATTAGGCCTCCGACATCTCACACATCAGACGAAACGCAGAGTATTTCTACTTCTACATTTTCTGTGTTTTTCTTCTGGCTCTACCACTGTTAAACGTACGTTACGTACCTAATACTTTTATTCTGTGGTTCCAGGTGGACGACACTCTTAAGACGCAGATGAACAGCTTCCTGCTGAGCACGGCCAACCAGCAGGAGATCCAGGGACTCGACGCAAAGATACATGAGACGGTAACGCTACTATCGATGTCATCGCTTTTTCTAACATTAGGTATACTGCATTAATAATTCCACGCGAACGTTATTGCATCAATGAAACGACCACAAATAGTTACCATACTAGGCTTTTATCACCCACTCTTCCCAAAGTCCGTAATAAATGTGGTTACGTTAATCATTTAAAGTAACTAATATACGTAACGTTACAAAACGTGACGATTCTTTCGCCGGCCCCGAGCTGGTTAGTTTATGTCTGGTCTGAAATAGGAAATTACTAATTCAGTTAGTAAATCTGTGAAGTCTAGCTATTGATTCGTTCTGATGAATACATTCTGACATTGTACAGCCCGGTTACCATTTGTGTTGTATTTTGATGCACCTTTACGGAGACGATAGAGTCACCGAGTGGATATTGAGAGGCAATGTACAATTGTTTGTTTACGGTTGTTGCAGGTTGATACAATAAATCAGTTAAAAACCAATCGGGAGTTCTTCTTAAGCTTCAGTAAGGATCCGCAGCAGTTCATCCAGAAGTGGCTGGTCAGTCAGTCGCGGGACCTGAAGGTGAGTGGTTGCGCGATTCTCCTGCGGGCACTTTGTAATACAAGCCTTTCTACTGTCCGTAGGAAGACCTTGAGAGCCATAGACTAATATATGTGTTAAAACATCAACAACTTACTAGGTTTGAATCGAATCTCATGACATCATGAGACATTACGCAGCGCTCTGAGATGAAAGAGCAAAGAGCAAAACTATAAAGGAGAAGTTGTCAAGCTTTTTAGCGTTTCATTCATACAAATGTATTTAGCGCCATCTATCGCGAAAATAAACGTCAACATGAACTGTAATGATTCCCGAGTTACGTGGAGAGACGTGGTAGTATCCTGCTGCAGCCAGCGCAAGGGACGATGCCTGTACGTGTGTTGCATGACTGGCAGACGCTGTCGGGCGGCGCCGGCAACCCGGAGGAGGAGCGGCGCGGCTCGTTCTACGCGCAGGCGTGGGCGGGCGAGGGCGTGGCGCGCTACCTGCACGCGCGCCTGGCCGCCCGGCGCCGCGACCTCGAGCTGGCCGCGCCGCAGCCGCTCCTCGCGCCCCATCCGCACCCGCACCTCGCCCGCCTCTAGACCCGGCGCGGTACGCACCGCTCTAATAAACTTTTACAACTTATTTATCCGTGTTTCATTCACCAACGCTTCGTTCATAATGAAACACCAATATAATTAGTTTAATGGCGGAGGCCACTACCGGTATGCCTGCGCGCCTGCGCGTGACATGCTATCTTATCAATTTTATCTGCAAACCATCCTCTGCAAATATTATTTATAGCAGGCAATTTGGTAGTTATGAATGCTATATAACTTTTATCTAATCCCTATCATAAATCTGGCCGTGCGTTGATGAAATGGTCGCCGATAAGTCGGTACATTTACAACACAGATTCAAAATAAGGATGACACTAGCGAATGGGGGTCATGTAAATCATACGTATATTACGTTATAATACAAAACTTTAGTATGAGTAGTCCACTACAGTCGGCTTCATACTCTGGCCTTCCGAACAACCGTTGTGGAACATCCTGCCGGCGAGCTTCGCCATTGTACGTGACAGACTGCCAGGTGCCATCCACACCACTAGATGGCTGGCATTGTGTAACGGTCCTCGGCGGTATTTCCAAACCAGTACGAAGGGCCCTTCAAGAAGCGAGCCTATTAGTTTGCACCCTTCTTTTATAAAAAAAAAACCAGCAGACGCGGTCGGAACTAGCGCCGGCCGCTACACGCCGCACCCAGTACCCTGCAAGGGAAGATATTTACTTCAAATCTCGCATATCAATTATGTAGCAGAAGTCTATGTCTGCAATTGGTTTTTAAGTAGAGACAATTTAGAGCAAGAGTCTGACGTGAAGTGAGTGCCATTTTGGTGTGATGCCGTACAGACCGCGAAGCCGCCTACGTTTTACGTTGCAGCATCACTAAACCTATCCTAGGAAACCAGTTTCCTGCGGTATATGACGTCACTAGAACTATTTATATTTTTTTATGGAAGTAGGTGGCAAACGAGCAAGCGGATCACCTGGTGTTAAGTGAGCGCTACCCATAGACATCTGCAACAAGCAAATGTGTTGCAGATGCGTTGTCTACCTTTAATGGACAGAGGAAGGAAATAGGGTGTTTCCTTTTCCTATTCACTCTTATCTACTCCTTCCCTGACCAATCCTCTTTCCCTTCCCATTCTATCCTTATTAGGAAAGGAGTGAAGACAAATTGGTCCTCCGGCACCTCAGTAGGTGAAACGCGGAAACGGCACGGTAACCGTCAGAAAGCGGTGCCAACATTTGTTTAACGGCCGTCTTGCCGTGTCGGATAGTTGGTGAACGATTTAATAACACCACGAACGTGGTGCGCGCGAGCCGGCCGGCGCGCGGCGGCTGTGGTTGCAGTTCAAGTACCAACTTAAAATCATTAAAAAAAACTTTTTTTAATTATTTCCACCGTTAAATCAAATAAACAATACACAATTAACAACTGTAGGGCTCAGAAATATGTAGAAGATTTGCAGATGCGTTCCCGAGCGGTGACCACTTCGACGTCACCGAATGAATATTGTATAATATATGACGAAGTCGCATGTCGAGTGATGTTTGTGTGAGATGGCAGTTTGCTTAAAGCGAACGCGGCCAAATATGTCGAGTGCGAATCACGTCCCGCGACCGACGTTAAACGATTGCTCATCGCGTGTCCAAATATTGTTTGCACGTCGACAAATATGTGCGGAAACGTTATCACAGCGGCGCGAGACCGCAGCGGGTTCGCGGCGACATCATTAAGCTGTAACTCATACAGCCGGAGCGGCGTGTTCGGCGCGTTCACCGACATTTATACATTCAGTGCGAGCCGACGTCGTATCCCCCGCACATCATCTGCCGTCTGGTGCAGGGAACAGCAGTGAGCCGCAACATGGTGCACGAACGAGAACCTGTCGCCATCACTGTCGCAAGTAAGTCAATATAAATGCCTTTTAATTCCTTTCCCGAACTGGGACAAAGCGGTACGAGCAGGGACTGACTAGGATAGCCATAATTAAATAAAAAGAGGAATTCGTAATTGATGGTTTCAGGAGCAGTATTAAGGTTTAATCTACTTTCCATAGACTATGAAGATTAAAAGCTTAAGAAAAAAGTATTACCAAATTAGTAAGTTTAAAATAGATATTTCGTAAATATAATTTTTCTGTATACGAAATATGCCAAGAGTTAGTACTAACTAACTCTTGGCTTGACGGAAGTACTTCCGCAATGTGGTGCGCGCAGTGCGCACGAGTACGCTTCACTTCACGCACAGCGTCCGGAGAACCTGTCATGTTAAATACACTATACATATTTCCATGTCTAATAGAAGACGCCATTGATGTTTAATCAAAATGGAAGGTTGTAATGAAAACAAGTTAAAAATGACGAACAATGTGTACAAGAAGCGACATACATTGCACGATAAATAAAACGCAAAGAAAATAACAGCGAGATAAGATTGGAATCTGATCCGAGTAGCGTAACGCGTGCGCAACATCGCGCCAGCAAAGTTCACAGGAGCCAGCCAAAGTGTATGCGTCAGTTCGTACGCAAACTTTACTGGTACGCAAATATGGTTGTGTTCGGATAGATACCTGTTGTAGTCACTTTAAAAAGTATTGAAATAATAGTTTTGTGACTCAAAAGAGGAGGTTGTGAGTGAATCTAGAAAGGTATGCTGCCATGGTTCTCGTACGGTAAACGGAATTTATAAAACTGTTTTGAATCCGCATGTCCATTGTCGCGCACGTGACGAGACACGAGTTTCCTGAATTACTGTTATAAAATAATATATAATATAAGACAGAATTTTTCTGTCAACTCTTTACAGTATGATGTATATAAAATAACTTTAATTGTTTATACACGGAATTTTGCATCTTCATAACATTACAAGTTGTTCATCGTCCGTACTAATATTATAAATGTCAATGTAAGTTTATCTGTTACGCTTTCACGCGAAAACTACGCAACCGATCATCATGAAACTTTGTACACATATTCTTGGAGGTACTAGAAGTAACATAGGATTATCTTTTTAACGAAAAAAAATGTTTGTCAAAAAATCTAATAACTTCAACGCCATGATATTATAAATGCAAATGTTTATATGTGTGGATGTATGGATGTTTGTTACTCTTTCACTTAATAACGGCTGAACGGATCTGGATGAAATTTGGTACAGGGATAGATTATAATCTGGAATAGCACATAGGGTATTTTTTATCCCGGATTCCCACGGCTCCCGTGGGAAAAATTTTGTTTTTATACGGGTGCATAACTACATATATAAAAGACGATGTTCCGTGTAGATTCAGAAATGGCTACTGGGACGAAGCCGGAGCGGATCACTAGTTATTTATAAATTGATCAAAGCATGACGTTGGCACTCCGAGCTGATTTCTGCCACAGCGACTAGGTACAAACAAATCTCGTTGTATGCGACTTCTAGAAATGGAAGTTCATTAGTTGTACACTTCTGAAGGCGCACATCCACGGGTTGACGATACGCGCAAACCTCGAAGTCGCCTCTCTTTATCTAGTTCGTAGCTCAATCAAAACATTGTAAATAATACGAAGCCATGAAACACATTGTACGTTCCAGATTTATTAAAATACCTCTTGACTTGTATTATCAATGCGAGATAAGGGTGTTAACACGATTTGCTTGTTTTTGTTGCAGCTCACTGGGAAGTTAATCACACTGAAAGAATGTTCAATCTACTATAGATAAGCACGCGTTAGACACATTCTACTAATTACCAAATTTTATAGATAATAATACTTAAAAAGTATTCAGAACTCGTTATATGTTTTTAAAGTTGATTTGTAATTTTATGTACCTACTAGCTGGCCGGCAAACTTCGTTCCACCCTATAAGTAATAGATGATTCACTGTTTCTGCTATAATGGCTTACACATTAAAGATAGATATATGCTGTCGTGGACTTTTTTGTAGTACTATTTAATGTAAACATTACCATGATACATTATATACGTGTAACTCTAACGGTTTTTGCAGCGCACACCGGAATAGCTCGCATATGGCAGATTTTTTTCCTTTTCCTTGATACTTATCGTTATATTTTGGACAATTCACACAGTATCTTTATAAATTATAGCCTATGTGTTATTATGATTTATAAGCTATATTATTGTAAAGTTTCATTGAAATCCATTCGTTGGTTTTTGAGTGAAAGAATAACAAACATCCATACATACAAACTTATTATTAGGATTCTATTTTTTATAGTAGAGCGTTGATTATCCGAACGAATGCTTAACCGAATTGCTAGATGTTTAACATATACAGTGCATCGCAGTGATCAGAGAATAACAATTAAAATCGAATGTGTGTACTGTGTTCACTCGCCGTACACGATATTATACAAAAGTAACTTAACATAATTACAAAAGTAATCCTATAAATATCGATGATTTTTTTATGACCGAACTTTAAATCATGACTATGGATATAAAATCAAGGCGGAAGCGTCAATGTTGACGCTAGAACTGATATCATTGCAATATCAAACATTCTGTGCGGCGCATAGTAAATAATATTGTTATATTTACGAGTACTGATAGTAATAGTGCCTTACAACATGCGGCTCGTTGCGCCCCCGCCTGCAATAACGAGGATCCTTGTGTTGATTTGTTGGTAATGGACCGAGACCAGGACCTTGTTACCTTATAACAAGGTCCTGTCTCATGTTGGTATAGTCGATGGCGGATTCGAACCCACAACCATGTTTCGCAATCCGTATTTAACCATTAAGCTATTAGCGCTTCTATTAATTTTATTCAATAATCATTTATTTATTTTTTCACTTAAAACTTTATTGCATAAAACAAGTACGATTTGCGCACTTGAACCTGTAGGCAGTTCCTAGCAGTCGTCCACGCATTTAAGAAAGAATAAAAAAGAGGTGCTCCGGTTGAAAGGTACATCTTGGAAGTATAGAAAATACAACTGTTCGTTAATGAATACTGTTCGATTTGAGCAAACTAGATGGCGCCATCGTGACTTTAAATCGCGATATCGTGTTTGACGCGGCTAATGGGTAAAGTGATCTAGTAAATTTAAATTAAAGCGAGTCTACCAGTTGAGTTTATTATAATACAGTGAGTTCAGAAGTACAGTGCAGTCCAGTGTGTGTGGACAAATACATACATTATAATAAATACTACCATTTTTCTACAGGAATCAATTCCCGTGAGTCAAAAGGGGGTTTCTGCCCGGATTCTGAGGTGGAGGAGGAAGGCCTGTGCGCGGTGTGCCCGCGGCGCGGCGGGAGGGTCGCGCGCGGGCAGGCGTGGCGTGAGGCGGCGGCTGAGGCGGCGAGCTCGGCACTGCTCGTGCTGCTGACGTGCCTGCCGGCCTGTGCTAACGCGCCGCCGCTGCAGCGCGCGCTCGCCGCGGGCCTTGTCGTCACCGCCCTGGTGCAGGTACTGTGACGCAGATCCCTAGCCAGTTTCTATGTAGCCAAAGGAGGTATAGTACAGAAATTAATTGCATTACAAGAGATGCTACTTCACGCATTCAGGTATTCAGTTAAAAATTACCTGGTGCTGGTTATTTTTCGTCATGTAACAACTGAATGCCATGTGACTGATGACTGGTGAAATACCACAACCACGATCTCAAAGAAGACAGGCGTGGAGTAGAAGTGTTTTGCGTTTCGTCTGTTGAATGAGATGCCAAAGGCCTAATTGTGGTGCTCCTTTTATAATATGAAATCCATTTCTAATAGGAAGAATGGGGAGAGGAGGATGATTTGATGGGGGAGTGGAGGGGATAGATAGGAAAGGAATCATATTTTTTTTCTGTTTGTCCCTCATCTGCCCATTATAGGCAGGCAACCCATTTGCAACTCAGTAACTTGTTGCGGATGTCTATGAGTGGTGGTTGGTTGGTACCCATGCTTGAGGTTGGTTGGACCGCTAGCTCACTCGCCACCTTCTATTATAAAGAAACATTCAGCTAAAATTTCAATGTCACCGAGTGAGCACGACTTTCGATACCCTCGTCTTCATGAGGTCGCGAACTTTTTGATGATTCCCGTTTTAATACAGAAGTTTCGTGTCCGCAGTGCTTCGATCACATCTCAGGTGCAATGATGAACCCGACGGTGACGCTGGCAGCGGTGGTGACCGGGCATCGGTCGGCGCGGCGCGGTGCGGTGTACCTGGCGGCGCAGGTAGGCGGCGCGGCGGCGGGTGGTGCGTTACTGCACACGCTGACGCCCGCCGCCGCCGATTGCTGCCGCACGCTGCCCGCACCCGACGTCAGCCTCGCACAGGTGTGTGGAGTCCACCTACTAGGACATTAACTCTTGTAGACCCACGCAGCAGAAAATGGTGGGGGCAAACTATTACTACATTATTTTTCCTATCGTTTTTATGGAAGAAGTGAGCAAACGATTCACCTGATGTTAAGTGACCGCTACCTATACACCGATATTAAATCGGATCATAACCCAGTAGTTGTAACAATTCAATGTAAATTTAAACGCATAAAAATATTGAATATGCAAGCAATACGGATATGACTTGAAAAAGCAAAGAAAATACTCACACGTATGTGCAATTATAAATACATAAAGGCAAATATTAATATTAGGTATCACGTAGTGTGAAAAGGCTCTAATTTTTCAAAGTTTCAAAGTTCACATCTGCGCGCGCTGAATCACCGAGCGCGTGCACTCTTTCATCTGTAAGGTATACATAACAATTTGTTTAAGAAATGTATGTTATGGAAGAACGGGACATCTGCACAAGTATATTTATATACATATATACTTGTACAGGACCTTAATCTGTTGTAATGTTTTATGTAAGTTATTGTCGAAACAAATAAACTATTTTCTGTTTTATGAAGTGCTGGTAGACTGGTAATAACCCTGAGACACGCTGACGACGTCGTACTTATAGTGTCATCTGAACAGGACCTACAGACATTATTAGACAGTCCAGGGCTGAATATGAATGTCCCAATGTCAAGATTCCTGGTTGTATCAAATAACCACCTGATCCCCAGAATCACCGTTGCAAGTCAGATAGAGCGTGTGTGGATGTATAAGTGCCTTTGTTGGGCTAACGAAGAATGGGATAGCGAACAGGAAATACGAACCCGGTTTGGAATTGCCCAAGCCGCGTTAAGGAGGCCGGCTAAAGTTTTATGCAGCCGCCAACTATCCATAAAGCTCAGAGTGAGAGTACTCCAGTGTTATGTCTGGCCTGTGGTATTGTACGGCAGCGAAGCCTGAACTATGAAAGCAAATACCCAGAAGTTGAAGCCTTCGAGATGTGGTGTTGCCGTAGAGTGCTACGCATTAGCTGGACATAGAAGGTTTGTCCAGCGCGTCGGCAGGATTGGCGAATTGTTGCAAACCATCAAAAAGTATAAAGTCGCCCGATCTGGTTATCTCTTTCAACACAATAAATATGACCTACTCCCACTTTTTATGGTGGGCAAAATCGTAGGAAAATGACGCGCTGGTCGCAGAAAGAAATCGTAATTGCGAAACATCAGGAAGTGGACCAATATTGCCAGCGTAGAAAATCTATTTCGCTTGGCACAAGACAGTTCGCTGAGCTGACGTAACAAGTAAATAAGTTGCAGATGGTTTGACTGCCTTATATTTTGGACAGCGAGTGGGATGGATAGCAAAAGAAAATGAGGAAAGGTTAGAAAGGGGAAGATAATTGGAAGCGGGCCTCGCTCGCTGGACGGCATGCGCAGCCCCCATCAGGGCGAAACTTCGTGACAGTTGTCTAGCTCTAACCCAAAAGCCTGACACGTTCTATGTAGCCAACTCACGTGATATGCGGTAATACGTAATCTGTTTGATGGCGCAGGCGGTGTGCGTGGAGGCGGTGCTGGGCGCGGTGCTGGCGTGGGCCAACTGCGCGTCATGGGACGCGCGCAACCGTCGACTGCTGGACTCGTGGCCGCTGCGCATCGGGCTCACGGTGGCCGGGCTCACGCTCGCGGCGGGCGGCCTCACCGGCGCCAGCATCAATCCCGTGCGCAGCCTTGCGCCCGCGCTCTACAGTGGGAATTGGACCGCGCTCTGGGTTCGTTTATTTCTGTAATAGGTCTCTGCGAAAACGAGCAATTGCAAAATAATAGGCCTAGTAGATCTATCATTTGGCAATACCTCAAAGGCGAGTTTCATATTACAAGCGACGCCGCAGTGCTTATTTGTAATGTTGGTGTTTGTTCGTACAGGTGTACTGCGTGGGACCGCCGTGCGGCGCGCTGTGCGCGGCAGCGGCGTACCGCAGCGTGTGGCGAGCGGCCGACGACGTTGCAGCGCGCGGGGACTCCCCGCCGCATGTCACCACCTCGCTCTCGCCTCAACCCCTGCACACCACCACGTAGTCGAAGCGTGTTCGGGCTCAAAGCCGTCTGGCAGTGTCATACTGCAAAGTAATCCATAATTATACCATCTCAATAGACAGTGTGTGTCCTTCTGCCTACTTCTTGTGAGGTCATGGTTTTTCGGGAAAGATATTTAATATTGGAATATTGTAAAATGTTATGTGTAAACAAAGAAAAAATTAATATAATGCCACAGCTCATGAAATCATAATATTAATTAAAAAAATAAGTAGGAGATTAAGGACCTCCTGAAGCGCGCGAGGCGTCCCTCTGTCCGGCTGTGCGGCTGCGCGGCGACTGAAACAGGAACCACCGCCGCCGCCGCGCGCAATTATGCACGCAACAGCACAAATCCGCCGCTTTCCGAGGTAGTTTGCGATATGCAGCCACCAAATGTTGGAATAATATCCCTCCGCCGATTAAGAGCGTGAGAACAAAATCAGCGTTTAAAATTAAAATAATTTCTTATGAATTTTCAAAAAGGCAAACCGTTATCTGTTGATCGTTAATATTAAAAGTAGTGACTGCAGAGTAGTATCTAATTAACTACATACAGTGCTGAATACATTATAAAAAGATTCTCCAGCGACAAAAGTGACTTTTGCTCAGTCCCTTTGTACCTGATTGCAATAAAGATGTAAACTATAAAGTTTAATGTAATAAGCAACACAACGTAATCATATACACGGATGATTTCTACTGCTGATACTGGCGCACGGACGACCCAAGGGTCTTTGCATAACACCAGCGCTGGTTACTCCTGCGGGTAGCCAGCACATAGCTGAGCAAGGACCTTATTCGTTCAGTATTGCAACACTTAGTAATTAGGTATCTATATTTTTGTATGACTTTCTTTCCCATTTTGTTATTTTTACCTATTCTTTCTTTAACCTGTTTATCTTTAAGTCTGTAGTGTTGTATGTTGAACGAATTAAATGGACTATTATTATTATATCAATGTCTGAGAAGGAAATTTGATGGAGGTCTTAGACTTGGCTCACGAGATGACGGCCATGCGGAGTATGAAATCGACTACCATTGTTCCGATAGTCGTATCTGTTAACGGACTTTCAGCGAAGAGTTTCGACCAACATCTTAAGAAGCTCTCGCTGAACAAACGGATGAAGGGTTTGATAGTTCCTTTCACTGTAACCCTGTTGTTGCTTGAATCATAGAACTCCGCGGTCGGTGGAACACAATTTTTAATGAATAAATTTTAGATAATCTGTTGTTTTTGTAATTTTTTAAAGTATATTGAATAAAAAGTTTTAAAATAAATAAAAAAACATTAACATGTTAGTATTCACTGTCTCTACATATAAGATATTGTATAAGAAAAACTATTTATTAGCGGGCTTATATCAGAAAAAAAATTGCCCGTTTGTGAGTTTGTGAGCACTGTTCTCGGAAAAGGCTTAACGGCGATTTGGGTGCAGTTTTCACTAATGTGGTAGGTAAGGCGTCGGATAAAATTAAGTGTTGGTTTTAACTCAATTTTTTTATAAATTAATTCTCTGAAAATAGATTAAAAATAGCCGTTCGGTTGAATAGTCTGAAAGTTTAGTTAAGTAGCTTAATAGATTATTATGGTGGACGATCGAAATTATACCTTTATTGTTTTTGCATACATACATATGCTTGATTGTACACATAGCGCCACCTATTAATAGTATGGAAAACAAAATAAACAGCAGCATTCTGAAATACTTAAATAATAATAATAGTTATCGATAGATGGCGTTGAAAAATTATTACCATTTCAAAAACCGGGAGGAGTTTTTTATAATATTTTTACAATTTATTTATTTAAAACCGGTTATAAGTTTTTTTATTATTATTTATTTTGTTACTATCTCCGAGTGTCAATTGTGTTTTATTTTTCGTTCATCGGCGACATAAATTGTTATAATAAAGATTTAACTTCAATTCGTTGTGGAAATTTATTATATTGTAATTTTATCCGTGTCTGTGTTGGTTTCATTTTGTTACATTTAAGTTAAATGAATTACAGGTTGAATGAAATGAATTACTTGCACATCTTTATTAAATAGTAGAAAACAAAATCGCTTCTTCAAAAACTCAGATGACAATATGTTTTGTGTCAATGTTTTCGGCTGTGTTGGCCAACGGTTAGATTAGATGTATGTTTGTTCTCTTAGACCCTTTAAATTTTAATGCGGTTTTCATTAATATACAGCTATTCACGAGGAAGGTTAATATGAATAATACAGACATATAGCAGAGAATTTGTTATGATGTATATGATGTATGAAAAGTATATCTTTTATGTAAATCTTAAAGTCTTAAAATGTCTACGATGGCACATACATATATCTATCTTTTTAGGGTAGCTTACAATACCCATACTAACTTCTAATAAAATGGTCGCTTAGAATGCGGTAGTTGAGAAGCCATTTAGACGCATACAGAATTAATCCTTATGAACGTAAATACGACAGTTACCTTAAGCATTTCATGCTCATTATGATAATCCTTCACACCATACAATTTAAATGATTATTATAGGAGTTATCGCAAAATACAACTAATGCGCGCAAAAATAAATTCAAGCGCGGGTCTCACACCGATGTCGGGACTGTTCGATTGATGCGACCACCCCCGCGCCACGCCCCTTGCTACCGCTCTGTGCTCAAGCTCAATGTGCTTTCAATAAAGGAATCAGCCCGGGTATGTTACAGCTTAAATTGATTTCAAACACGTGTTGTTCTGGCTGCGCCTGTTGTATCTGACGAGCGCAATGATAGTCGCAATACAAAGCAAGGACTCGCATCGGCGCGTGTCGTATCGCGCGGGGCGGCGCGCGCGTGTCTCCGCCGCTGCAGCGCACGAAACAAATCAAAACAACTCGTTTTTACATTCTATCGTCAATACATTAAGGTCGTTCAAAACATCTAATGTAAGCGGAACCTGTTATTAATATTTCCAAGCGTCCGAACATGGATCTTACGTAAGGGCTTGTTCACACATGCGCCCGTCATTGACTCCTCAAAATTTGTCCTAGAGGTACCCAGCGCGCGGCGCCGTTTGGGAGTAGACTTGGTATCTATAGGTACCGAATACCTATAGGTACATTTTCAAACGATTCATTATTTCAGTTTTCGTTTTTAGGACATATACGTTCGTGGGCGTGTGAACATTAAAGTACTCGAAGAAAAAACTTACGTTTTATTCGTTAATGTAACCGGCCCGCGTTGACTGTTCCCGCGACATCGTCCGCGTGAGAACTAATGAAAATGTCTTGTTCGTAACACAAAGTGACCCGAAGGTTAGTTTATTCTTAATATTTACAATGCAACCTCTTTTTTAAATTACATTAATTATTGTAGTTTATCCTTATAGAGGGTTTTGATTGAGTGAAAAAAAAAACAATTAAATTCACAATATATTTTTGTGCGCTTTTAAAATATGAGTATTCTTTCTGCCATACCCAAGCTACGTGACCACAGAGTAATAATCAAACCGCGAACAACTCCTAAACGAATGTACTTGCAGAGAGCAACGGCGGGATCCGGCGGGGGATGGGCGGCATTGCACCACCCTCACCACACTGCGGTTATGGATGTTTTCAGTTCAATTAGCATGTTGCAGACGCTGTCGCTAACGCATGTTGCGCATGTCGATCTCGCGAACCTATAATATTTACCCCTACCAACTATCGTTTAACGTGGCTAAAGAGGTTTACACTTCAAATAGTTAAATGTTTATGTTATTTCACTACTTAAGGCAACCTTTGTGACATTGCAGGTAACAGTTAACATTGGTAGAGCTCGCAATAACAACATCTGTTGTACGAATGTGCCGGCTCGACCGGTGAAATACCATGACCTCGCAGAAAACAGGCGTGAAGTAGAGTACTCTGCGTTTCGTCAGATGAGTGAGGTGCCGGAGACCTAACTTCAGTCCTCTTCCCCTTCCTACCTTCATAAGAATAGAATGAGAACGGGAAGAGGATTGGACGGGGAGGGGGTTAACGGGGAAAAGATAATATGCTTTTGCCTATGCCCTCCTCCGTCCATTAAATGTAGGAAACGCATCTGCAACACATTTGCTTGTTGCGGATGGCTATGGGTAGCGTTCCCTTTACATCAGGTGATCTGCTTGCTCGTTTGCTACCTTATTACATAAAAAAGGTAGCGGGCGGCGTTTACGATACGACGCCGCGAATTTTTTTTCACAATTCTAGTAACTTTTTGTTCGTAGCCTACTTCCGTTGCTGAAATTAAGTAAGCCTATTATTCCTTACAGTATAATCTATCGTCTGGTAAAAGTCCCATCAAGATTGGTTCTGTCGCTTCGAACAAATAACCGGAACATAGTGACAGACAGACAGACAGACATAAGTTTTTATTTGTGTTATAAGTACCGCATATACATCATGTATATTGAGTATGGATTTTTTTCTATTGCATACGGACACTTCAATTTTATTTATCAGTATGGATTAAATATTTTTTTAATGAACTACACTAATAGCTTGAAGGCTGGAAATGGCTGCCTGTTATTTATTACTATTAGGAACGGGGGCGGGGGGAACGCACGCTGCGAATAGTTCTACGGACGGACTAACAGGTGATTTTACTTTAAAAATAGGCGACAGTGCGCGGCGGCGGGCTGTTGACCTGACTACATTTGCATTCAGCCGGCGCCCGCCAAACGCCACGTGCCAAAGGTTTCACTGATGCCTTCTCGAACTGCACCAGGTCTTCTGTTTATTTGATGGGAAAGCAGATTGTGACCTACAATGGCGGCTCGATATCACCGATACGGACGGAGCTGCCTTTATTCTGTTTTTGTTCAAATCCAGATAAAAAATTTGCGATCCGGATTCATTGCAAAGAACGCACAAACGAGATGTTCTAGTTTATTTTCGAAGCTTGTGCGATTGGAATTTCGATGCGAGTAATTGAATGTATTTTGAACGCGCCGCGCAGTTATTCGACAATTCGCGGCGCCGGCGCGAGTGCTGGTCGCGCCACCTCTTCTGTTCTTGTTGTTCTTGAAACGCTTATAGATTCGAATCGATATTATAACCCATCACTTTATGAAATAGTAAAGCGGAATAATGGAACAGTTCACGAATCGCCATTATCCCTTTTTTTGTTTTTGGCTTTGGCTTGGCTACTTTTGGCTTTACATAAAACAAAGATCTGTATATTTTAGTATGACACCAGATAAACACGACCGTGTATATCATACCTGGACCGGCGCAGCCAATACCTCGCGTTTGCAGCAAACGATTCGAATCTTCGTTCGTCGTGCGCACGGCAAAGCATTGTGACAAGTTGCCAGCGCCAGTTTCCGTACAGCTTTGACGTGGATACTTTACAGAGAAGAGTGAATAGACTGATAATCTAAACAACAACATCGCAACATCTGTCCTCCAACAACAACATCTGCACGAATGGGCCGGCTCGACTGGGGAAATACCACGACCTTACAGAAGACAGGCGTGAAGTAGAAGTATTCTACGTTTCGTCTGATGAGTGACGTGCCGGAGGCTCAAACCGAGTCCTCTTCCACTTCTCATCCTTTTTTTACAAAGAAAGGATAGGAAGGGGAAGAGGATTTGACGCGCGAGGGTATGGACAGGAAAAGGAAATATCCTTTAAAGGTAGTCAATGCATCTTCAACTCGTTATCTTGTTGCAGATGCTTATGGGTAGCGGGCAGTTAATATCGTGTGACCCGCTTGCTAGTTTGCCACCGTCTGGGCACTTTACGTCAACTGGGATCGTGGTCAAGCGCTAGTTTAATATATTTTTTACATACAACGGTTCTTTCGCTTTGCTTTACATAAATTGCCCATTTGAAGTGATCCGGGTGCTAAATTTTAGAGTACATACGTTTTCGGCCTCGCTGCACGCGCCTCGGCAATCAGTTTAGATAAACACGACCTGATGACCCAACTAAACTAGTACAACTAGTAAACAGCTATGATACTTTTTATACATCGCTTTGAAGTTTTAATGTAGATACGTTGAAGATGATAAGCAAGCTGGTCTCCTCGGGACCGTCGGCGGGCGAGCTCCGAGCGGCGTGGCCGTCTGTGTGTTGCGCGCCGTGCTACGGGTACGATGCCGCCAACACATACCAGGGGCGTTGAAAAAATTAATAAGTTCACAAAATTGACAGTAGTGTCTTTTCGCGTATAAATCGTCAAATATTGAATATTAGGCCCTGGCACCATACATTAATGTTGTCGTAGGAGGCAGGTTGGTACTTTGCCGAGTACTACTTACTCTTTTCGAGTAGTAACTCGTATTATAACTCTGCTAATGGTGCTTTATAATTACATAGGCTTCTCACCGAGTAAACCGCGTCGCCAGCGCGTCCGTCAGCGGCAGACGTAAGCTTAGCTATCCCTATGTTATTTAATGCTTCGTCCACATTTTATCTTGCCTCAAAATTAATAAATATTACTTATACAGTGGTAGAATTCGCTACAACATCTGTTGCACGAATGGGCCGGCTCCATCAGGGAAATACCACGACCTCGCAGAAAACAGGCGTGAAGTAGAAGTATTTGTGCGTTTCGTTTGATGAGTGAGGTGCCGGAGACCCAATTTTAGTACTCTTTCTTTTCCCATTTTTTATTAATAAGGATAAAATGTAAAAATAAAGAGGGTTAGACAGGGAGGTACTGAATGGGGAAAAATAGCCCTTTTTCTCCTCTGTCCATTAAAGGCGAACGCTTGTGCGTGTGTGTGTGATACACATAGGCATCCGCAACAAGCAAATGCGTATGGATATCACTTAACCGGGACCCGCATACTCGTCTGCCACCTTCTCCCATTAAAAAAAAACTTAAAAGGTTTCGGCGTAACGTTAATACGTGTTTTAGTTGCAAGTTAATTCTATTCTAGTGGTAAAAGTGAACTGAATAACGAATGTGGCGACCTCTAGTTAAGTAGGTAATAAAATATTTTAGCCTACGATCGTCCGCCGGTGGCGCGGCGCCGCGCGGTTACAACTCAAACATATTCCAATGAACATACAAGCCGCAACAAAAATGTACATTACAAAATCAACCGAAAGGTAAACACGATTAAGTGTACAAATGTGAAACGAGGTCGAGTCAACGGCTCCGTCAACACAAGTCGTATTACATCATTACATTCTACGATTTGATACTGTCGAATAGGTAATTAGCATTAAGTGTTAAAGATCACCCGCGAGGCCGCGGCTTTACTATTTATTAGAATAATAATCGGCGGCTAATTTATACAAACGTATCGCACGACCGAAAAAGAGACGGCTTAACGCGCTCAGCTGATGTGTCGGGATAGACGAGCCGCCGACGCGGTCGTGTAGCGAGAATTCGCGATAAACTCGGCAACGAGTTCGGAAGTCGACCCGCGATATAACACAATAGAGGTCGCAAATTGTTTATCGTCTCGCGCAAACGACTCTCGATTATGTATATAAAATCAAGTATTGTTATACATGCATTACGCACGCATTGATAGATTGTGGGTAGCCCTACAGACCTTAACCTGTCACCTCACTCATCAGACGAAACGCAGAATAAGTAGAAACTTCACGCCTTCTCTCTGTGAAGTCGTGGTATTTTACCGGTCGAGTCGGCCCTGCAGTGCAGATGTTGCGGGCTCTACCACTGTTAAATCTTTTTCTTACATCTATACACTACTCTCTCTGAATACATTTCAATCACTCGATGTATCTCGTATTTATGATAATGTTACAGTGTGTAACAGGATGTTTTTCTTGCCTTGGTAATTATATATGTTCAAAGGCAATAGACATCAAGTTACCTCGTCGTTACCTTTAATATGTGTATTAAATAAGGATAATGGGTCTAGCGGAGCGCACCGACATTACCAAGACTTAACAACGTATTGTGTCGGCGCGACAGCTTCGCAACTTGTTATATTACGGCCAGCGACTGCACAATCTGACGCAATCTAAACAATATTCGATAAAATCTCAACTAATTGCAACAAACTGATAACACGAATCGTTATCGTTTTAGAAATTACAATGAAAACATCGTGAGCCGACCGGCGCGGCCATATCTATACAAATAACTATATTTTTGTTAGCGCCATATGTCTATCTTATAACGGATATGTTGGCCAGATTGTTTTTGTAAAGGTTATATAATTAGTGTTGCCAGCAGCTTCCAAAATAATCATTTTTTATCCCCGCTAATTTTATAGCTTGAGTCCATGTATCATAAAATTTATACTACAATAGGTTAAAAAATTGTACCACTGCTTACTACGCTACTGGTGCTCTAACCAGATATAGCTTGAAGAAATCGATGTCTTTTTCCCTCCAAGCATCAACTGCCTACTCTCTTTTCGTTTCATGGTCTCGGTGATTAGATGAACCGCGACTTGCGTTACGCGTAGACCAACTTATTTCAGAAATAAACGAAAAATATTTTAGTAATTTTAAAATTATGTAAATCTTGTATAGTATTCATGTTAGCGGCATACTTTAATACGCGTCGCAAATCTGGAATCCATTCTACAAAGCATACATAGATCTATCTATACATATAATAAAACTGTGACTGATCGCTGTCTGTACATGGAAGATATTTGAGAAAAACTATTATTGGGAGACTTTATAAACGCAATAAAACCCAAAACAATAATTATTAGAATTTTTGTCTGTTTGTCTGTGCGTTTGTTACCGCTAATCTCAGAAACAGTTTAACCTAGGCTTCACTTAACATTTAGTGTTTGTTTTATTTCAATCCGTTTATAAATAAAAAAGTTATATCAATTTAAAGAACCATGTCCAACATCTGTTCGATAAAAATGCTATAAAATAGCTGTTCAGTTGAATAGTTTGAACTTTTAGTTATATATGTTATTAGTTACATTACGATCTTTAAAATGATGATTGTAAGTTTATCACGGGGCCCATCCCGTAGTAAAGAAAATTTTAATATTCTTTAGATGGGTTACGAGTAGCTGTGTACGAATTAAGAAACGAAACGCGACAACAGACAATTAGAAAACCAAAAGAAAATAAAATCATCTAATATTACTTTTAATAAAAATAACACATAACACATTTAAATCAAAATTTGATATTTTTCATTATTACGTCTAAAACCCTAGCGGACAAAATGCGAACCAGTACGATAACCAATTCTCCGTTACTTAGAAGTTATCAAATAGATGGCGCTTATAAATCAATAACAATTTTCTCAATACTATTAGCCTAATAAAAAGTAAGAAGAATTGTAAAAATATTACACACAGCTTGCAATAAATGTTTTTTTTTACATTAAAGTTTTGACTTTTTAAGATAAACATTTCATTATACATTATTTTATATCATATACGTGTAACTCTAACGGTTTTTGCAGCGCACACCAGAACAGCTCGCATATGGCGGATTTTTTTTCCTTTACACTTGTCGTTATAATTTGGACAACTCATGCAATATCTTTATAAATGATAGCCTATGTGTTATTCTGATGTATAAGCTATATTACTATAAAGTTTCATTAAAATCCATTCAGTAGTTTTTGCGCGAAAGAGTAACAAACATCCATACATACAAACTTTCGCATTTATAATATATAGCAGGATTTTTTCTATCGTACCCATGACAACCACCACTCTAAACACTGCTTTACAAACACCAACACGTATTGCCTTTAAAACTGCGAAATTAAATTTCTAATAATGATTTTTTTTATATTTCTAGTGGTACCCGCTACGGTTACATGTGAAATATCATTAAGAGCGCCTTCCCCCAGTATACAGAAGTACAGTACAAATTATAATAAAATAAATTTCATACCGCGAGCATATACGAGTACTAGAACCAAGTAAGCATTAAGAATATTTTTGTTTAATAGGTACTGGTCACATCTCGGCTGGGCAGACGACAAGCCCTTCTTTATGTCATAACCATAATTAGTTCTTTTTTCCGGTAGAAGGTGGCAAACGAGCAAGCGGATCACCTGATGTCAAGTGAGCGCTACCCATAGACATCCGCGACAAGCAAATGTGTTGCAGATGCGTTGCCTACCTTTTATGGACAGAGGAGGGTATAGACAGGATAAAGGATATTTACTTTTCCCCGCTAACCCCCTCCATGTCCAATCTTTTTCCCGTCCCCATCCTATCGGTATAAAGAAAGTGTGGGAAGAGGAAGAGGACTGAAATTAGGCCTCCGGCACCTCGTGTTGTTGTTACTAACACCAGTATTTAAAAGTTCTATAGTACCTTTTTATAATTCTTAATTAGTATTATTTATTATAAGCGCCAATAGCCTAATGGTTGCGTACTACAGGCTACGAAACACGCACAACATGGTCGTGGGTTCAAAACCACAATTATATTATTGTCGTGAACCATTTCCAACCATGCTTAAGCTCGGTTGGGATTGGTTAAATGTTAGTAAATTATTTCGATTGTCTACTAATATTTCATATACGTGCTCGTGGAGGGTTGGCGTCAGGTAGGAGGCATGGACTACGGCCGGTACTGCGCCGACCCCATAAAAATTTATTTTTGTGGAATCGGTAAAAGTGAGAAGTGGGCAGGAGAAAAGATTTAATATTATTTACTCTGTTTACCTCTGCGTATTATGTTTCGACGATAAAAACTGATGTTAGTATTTCTATTAGTGAGAACCTGTATGTTAATTGCTTTATTTTACTACCAAGACGTTAATTTAAGTTGTTGTTACTTTAGTCTGTTGATTTAACAAAAATTATGCTAGTTTTATTCCAGAGGAGGCAATGTCCCGGAGCAGTTCACCAGCTACGCAGCGCACTCGCCGGGACTTAAACTAACTTGTGTTGTAATGTTTGTGTCACCTGTATTGGAATTGTAAGCATTAATCATATTACAACGGACGTTGTCGGGAAGCCACACATATTACATTAAATATAAATAAACAATATCCGCTGCTTTCTGCTTACTCCGCCTAGCAGATTCCACGATACATCATCGACGTTTCCAAAGCAAATATTGAGAAACTTATTGTTGGAGCGACGCCAGGCGGCGGAGCGCGGGGGGGAAGTCGGCGTCGCGGAAATCATGACCGCGTAGTATTTTAACATTTTAAAAATAAAAATAGTGCGTGTTATATTTTCGTAAATGAGTGATAACAGCGGCGCGCTGTATCGCGGCTTGCGTAAGCGCAGGACTTGGCCCCAGGCCCCTGACCCCTGACCCCTCGCAATCTAACACGTTTTTACATAACATCGCACTCGGCTATAATAATAAATTAAATTAATGAAATGTTAAGTAAAATACCATCGCTTAGTCGTTGAAAACTATTCTAAAACTCAACTTAACCTATAATTGAGTCTGGAGTCAATGCAATGCTCCAGAATGGGTCCTGATGAACTTAGAACCCACCGAGATATTCAATTTGCCTCGGACTAGTCGTTGGTCGCTACCGGTTTTGACCGCATTGTCACCTCATTGAACATTTGCTTTCTGGAGTGCATCATATAGAGTCCCTTCTTCTCCATGAAGCCGGCGAGAAGGTGGCCCTGTTGGTTCTGGTGGCCATATCAAACGTGCCCACTCGCAGCTCGTCTCCGCACCGGGTAAGTCCCCCATGACAACGGTGTAGTAGGCATTGGAACTACGTTTGGATCGTAATATATCGTCGTACATAGTTTAAACGTCTTCGTCGGTGTGCGTCGAAGTCGGTGCGAAAACAGGCTCTTCAGCGAATACCGTTTGGTTATTCAAGTATAAGGTACGTCATCCTAATCGACACACTCTCGATCTTCACGAAACGACTTGTGCACGACAACCCCAACACCACCCTGAGACTGTTGGTCTCCTTCCCAGAAGAAAAGCAAGTTTCCTGACTTGAGGATTATCGTGTCCTCCCCTGTCTATGATGTCCCAACTTGCTCAGTTCTTCACAACCCCGCGATTTCCTCGTCCGTGTGCGCTGTGTGCGCGTGTTCAGTGTTGCCAGGTTGCGATTTATTAGTGTGAGTAGCAAAATTTAGCCCACTACGGCGACGTCAATCGTTATAATTACAAAATCTTAAACACATGCCTACATAATATGCAAATGTTTTAAATCCGGGTCACACGACCCTAGATACTGACCATGCGCACGATAACGAACAAATAAAAATCAAATTAAAGAAAGCTTATAAATGTGAAAAAAATAAGGCAAAATCAGGCCATGTTGCAAGTTCAACGGTATGTTAGTCTTTGGTTTCAGAGAGCGCTGTTGTTCAGCCTACAGCCGCCACGGTCTCTCTGAGACTGTCAACTGCTGACAAAATGGGTCAATTTTTGTTCCATCCTTCTTTTATCTAAAAAGTATGAAAGATTTCTACGTAATTACGGTACCGCGCTTTAGGTCGAACTCCGAGACCGCGACCGTTCGGCGCCCGCCGCCGGCCACCTCTATTAATCACACATAGATTTGCTAATGACAAACATTCGTGTTTCGACACAAGCGATGACGAACAGCGCGTGTGCCCGGCGCGGCGCTAGCGGCGCAGTCGTACCGGCTCGTAACACCTGAGGCACATGTCGCTAATAAAAGGTATATTTATCAATTAAAACTAAAAACCAGATAAAGACCGCCGAATATATGCAACAACGTTGTTGTAAAAGCAACAACGCTTCAAGAAGTAGGTACTAGTGAGGCCGCCAACAAAATACAACCACCCAAAAATAAAGAACCATTAGTTAGTAGCTTTCCCCTTAAACTTGAAGACTAGCGCGTATTTAGCGTGTGCGTGGGACATGAATCACTCCAGCTAACTCAGATCCTAAAAGAATCCTAGCATCCATGTTCCTTATATTTTGACATTACAACAAACAATTTAATTTTATTCATAGATTTCCACCAACTCTACCTAAAATCGTCTAACGCAGTTAAAGATGTTTTCACTTCAATAAGCATGTTGCTGATGCTGTCGCTAACGCATGTTGCGCATGTCGATCTCGCGAACCTATAATATTTACCCCGACCTACTGTCGTTTAACGTGGCTAAAGCGGCTTACACTGCAAATAGTTAAATGTCTATGTTATTTTACTACTTAAGGCAGCCTTTTGACATTGCAAGTAGCGGGCGGCGCTTTCGATACGGCGCCGCGTAGGTTTTTTTCAAAATTTCGAGGGTTTTTACTTTTCGCGCGGAACCCTATATATTTTTTTTATTTAAATAAAATTAGCCTATTTGAATCTCGAGAATATTAGTTATCTTCCATTAAGTCCCATCCAAATCGGTTCAGTCGTTTCGGAGATTACCCGGAATAAACAGACGGACAGACAGACAGACAAAAATTAAAAACATTGTATTTTCGTTATAAGTACCGTATATACATCACGTGCATTGAGTATGGAAATGTTATTTTGATATTACATACAGACACTTCAATTTTATTTATCAGTATAGAGTACAGATACTAGAAGTATGTAAATCTGTAATACGTAATAAAAATGTGATCCCATCAATGTTGTAAAATAAAATAAAAAGTTGTGATGTCACGTAAAATCAAGTCAACTATTTAAGTGTCTGTAGAATCATTTATCCAACAACTTTCTTGTAATTTGTTATCAAATAATACCTATCGACAGATGTCTTACATTGATATGAGTGTATCAGTATTAGACATCTTTTAATTATTATAATAACTTGGCAGTGACGCCTTCATTATTATAAAATAATAATCTATTATTTCGACTCTAAGCAGTGCATAGAAACATTGTAATTTTTTCTTCACAGATTGATATTAGAATGAATGCGGCATTATGTTGACGTTCACAATGCGCCATGAGAGTTGACGCTAGGTGCCGCGCTCAGACCCGCGTCGGGACAGAGCGCCCGCTCGGTGACCTCCCTCTCAAACATGTTCAAAGTCACCTGTATAGTTGTGGAGATATTATGAATAAACTTGACAATGAATCGACGTAAGATAAACATTTTGCATAAATAATTCCTAATTTGTTTTATATTTTCATATTTTAGCTCAAATTACTTTTGAAATCAACTTGTATGAAATAAATCCAAACATTCTGAAAATATTTTTTGTATTTTCTAAATCCTCATAGCGGGCATTCCACCGTCCACATTTGCAAACTCCAGTACCTACGCTTTGAGCACAAATCGAAGCAAGCTACTTAAGACAAACAATTATGATATTGTTGGCAACTTGGTTTATGGTAGGATATTGTGTGTCTGCTTCTTGCTGGCTCTTACACCGTCAATGTGTCCAGCATGACCAGCGTGGACCACGTGCTATAAATGTCGTAACCACACAAGATTTAATCATCGGATTATAAATACATTATCAGTCAGGGCCCCGTGGCGGCGTACAAGCATGCGACAGGCACCGATAAGGGCTGGTAGACCCGCTCAGGATACCTGCTCTGTAGCTTTCGGCCTGAATACACCATTAGGAGGGCTACGGCGGTATAAATGTTATACATTGGAAACTCGACTTGCTTGGGGCCGAGCATCAGTGGGGCTCGCTGGAAGCGGCGGGGCGGGAGGAGGTAGACGTTGGGACACGCGACCGCGCGGGCGCCGCGACCCGCCACCGCCACAGTCGTCGCGAGCGGTCCTCCGCAGCAGCACGATGCCGAGCGACGGTCAGTACCGAGACTCTTATTAATAACCCCGCCGCGGCCGCCTCGCGCGGGTCCGATCCGAGTGCCGAGTGCGTCACAAATATATTATTATGATGTACTACAAAAACCATCTAAAAATTACTTTGAATACCTATGTGCAAGTCACAAAAATGTTGTTCTTGTCACCGACACTACACCTTAGTAGTTTTTATTATTATTAATTAAACTTATTAATTAAAATAAGAACAGTGATTTTTAGTTGTGTTCGATGCCATCCGCTACCACACGGTAATGTGCGCGGAAATGTGTTTCAAAATAATACGTAGCCGACGCACCCGCAGCTGAGCCGCAACGAACTGCGTACGGACTATTACTGATACGGGGGAGTTATTTGTTGAGCCCACAGTCCTCAGCATGCGACCGCATAATAGTAAGGGAGAAGTTGTATAATATTTGCTACGACGTAGTCGCATCGACGACGCCCTCGGGTAATTAGAAAGTATAGCGGCGATGCGCCACGCCACAGTATTTATTTACTCGTTGCGTTTTAAATCTTGTATTTTTTAACCTGGTAGTTATTTCAGTGTATACAGCAGTAGTGCAGACCTAGTTCAGCATGCCATTGCATGCAACGTTCAAATTTTAGAGTACTTTAGTAACAGTAAATAGCCGAATGAGCCGAGATTTGAACAAAATAAATTTTGAATTAAATAATGAAAAACACGTTAGAAGTGTGCGAACAAGATTGCGCGGCGCCTCTCGTCTCGCACCGCGGGCCTGCCCGCACTCGGCTCACGCAACACTCGCCTCCCGGCTAGTATTGCACTAGATTTTTGAAAACAATATCCTCCTCTAATAAACGCCACGCTCCGGTACTCACGTGGTCGCTAAGTATAATTAATTAAGTGCCGGTTTCTTCAGTTTTTTAGCGTTAATGACATGACATCTCGTCATCCGTCGCCAGTCATTCAGTCAGGCTGCGCTGGTCTGCGCCATCGAGCTTGGTTATTGATATCACAAGTGCAAGCAATCTATTGGAACTCGATACCGATCACATCCCCAGGGATTTACCGAGTTCATTTCATTATCAATCAGTAAATAACTAAGATATCGAGTTAGAATTTAATCGATTATTTAGTTTCATATTCTTATACATTTCTCGCATTGTACAAAGAAAACATAAATTACATTTTGCGGTACCTAAAAAAAATAGATTATTGTGATCTGAGGGCCGCCAGCGCCGCCGTCTATTGGTGCCTTTTCTCGAAACGACTCACGGTAATTTTGAAACCCATATAACTTCATTGAATAAAGCGAGAAGTTTGAATCTTAAGTGATGAAGAGGAAATATGTAACTCGATATATTGTCAATTTACCTAATCCCTGCTTAATATTATAAATGTGAATGTAAGTTTGTTTGTTACGCTTTCACGCGAAAACTACTCAACCGATCATCATGAAACTTTGTACACATATTCTTGGAGGTACTAGAAGTGACATAGGATACTTTTTATGAAAAAAATAGTATATAAAAAGCGAAGTATGTATGTTCCCTATAGACACCGAAACGGCTGGACTGATTTCGATGAAATTTACAGGGATTGTCCAGATTGGCACATTCCTGTGTTTGGTAGCGATCGGATCAACATAATTAGTGGTACCCGGGCGAAGCCGGAGCGGGTCACTAGTAATTATATATTGTAGTTAATAAGTTATAGCTTGTCTTTAATTTTGACACAGATCATCTTTTCTAAGTATTCTTTCTTTCTTTCTAGCAGTCTGAGTAACATCTGTTGTTGAATTTTAGTTAAGTTAGTTTAGAAGGGACTGTTCTAGAAGCGTGGAGCGCTTTGTATGACATTTGAGACTAACTGCGTTTCGTAACAAATAGATCTGAGCCCTATTCCCGGACTGCTTTTACTACTGGACTATTTTTTCGATTACCAAAAATGATCAGAGTAGGTCTTCACTTTTATTAATTCCTTTCTTTTTAAAAAATAATCTTTTATTTATTATGGCAGCCTCCAGCAGTCAGGACAGTCGTCCACTGTCGGCTGAAAATATAATCCTTTAATTTCGATTAGTAAGTAAATTTAAGCAGTGAGTTAAAGAATAAAATATTTTAATATGGTGCCTCGCCATCTTCCCATGATACTTACTCCCCGAGTTCGGGGACCCCGCGGACTCCGCTCGAAACGGAGCTCTACCCCTGTTCTGGTCTCAGGTTAAAGCGGTACGCGGGTCCAATACTTGCTTAAACCTTGAAGGAAAATGAAACGTAAACACCCCGTTTTATCTGTGCATATTATTATTCTAAGTTGATGTATGTAATTTCCACCGTATGCGGGTACAGGGACCGAGCGAGGAGTGGGTGCGTGGGTGCGGCGCTGGTGGCGCGCTCTGCTGGCCGAGTTGGTCGCTACGGCGCTGCTCATCCTACTGGGCATCGCAGCCATCTTGCCGAGTGCCGGCGGTCAGCCACCGCTCACACACCCCGCGCTCGCTTTCGGCTTCATAGTCCTAGCCAACGCCGAGATATTCGGGCCGGCGTCGGGGGCTCACATGAACCCGGCGGTGACCCTAACTGCGCTGCTGGCCGGCAAATTGCCGGGCGTGGCGGCGGCGGGTTACGCGCTGGCGCAGCTGCTTGGCGCGGTGCTCGGGTTCGGCATTCTCCGCGCGCTGGCGCCGGAGGCCGCCGCCAGCAGCGGCACCACGCACCCGGCCGTGTCGTGGACGGCCGCGGTGGCCGTGGAGGCGGCGCTCACGGGCGTGCTGGCGCTGCTGTGCTGCGCCGTGTGGGCCGCACACGACGACCGACGCCCCGACCGCACCGTCCCCATCAAGTTTGGACTCACCGTGGCCGGCCTCATTTATTCCGGGGTGAGGCTGCCACCTCTTCGATCACAATTTTGTTAATTATTCAGCTTATTTTTTTATAGACGAGAGTAGTTTTGACACTATAAATTACGGTCCCTCATATGAAAGGTGAAAATTACCCGAACGTTATCGCCTACTGGGGACACATAAATACGTGACTTAAAAATGAATAAAACATATTGACTTTTCGACTTCTTTGAAATAATAAAAAAATATCTTCTTTGAATTTAGTCGAGCGCAACGACAAAGGAAATATGGATGAGTTGAATTCAATCATCAAATTTTCGGGCAAGGAATTTGTCAAGTCTTCCAGTCGCCAACGAACCGAACACCATGTATACGACACTAGACGCCATTACAACTAAATATTCAGGCCACGATAAGTCTAATATATTTATTTATATTCGATTAAAGCACATTCATTGTACAGGGGCACTTGACCGGCGCCAGCCTCAACCCGGCTCGAAGCTTCGCGCCCGCGCTCTTCCAAGGTCTCACGTCGGACCATTGGGTAAGACTGCCTATAATTATATTCTTCTCACAAAAAAATTGGGTAATGAACTACCAGTAAGCCATCTTCGATTTCCGTAAAGGATTCGATTTAATTTTATATGCCATAAAGCAGGAAGCGAGGTTTCCAATCCAAAAATTGTCTATGCGTATGTCAGAAAAAGCCACGTAACATATGTGTGCTATGCAGGCGAACACCTCATTAGGTCTAATATAATCATTTATATAATAATATTAACAAACCAAAATCATCGGCAATCGCTAACGCGATCGCCGCGTGAAGTCGTGACGATTTCGACTGCCAACCTGACCTCCACCTCTCCCAATGTATTGTTTAGATTGATATTGTTTATATGGAAGGTGCGAGTCGTGCGTTCAGTTGTTGTACGTGTTGTTTGCGCAGGTGTACTGGGCCGGACCGCTGGGCGGCGCGGCGCTGGGCGCGCTGGTGCACCGCGTGCTGCTGGCGGCCCCGGCGCGACCGCCGCCAGCGCGCCGCGATGAGGACCTACCGCTTAGCGACAAGCCCGAGCCCTAGCCGATTCTCAACGACACAAAACTTGAGCAAATTGTTTGTTCGACATTTTGTACATTATATTAGTCTAAGAGATACTTTATATTATAAGTTAAGAACTTTTTACATTAAAATAAAATTACTGTTAACATGCGGAATTCTAAGTTCAAATCTGCATATAGAGGGTGACCTCTAACATAGAAATATTAAATAAATATGCACTCACGCCCGTAACCCAGAGGGGTAGTCAGAAAATGAATTTCCGTTTGGCGCGATCCACGCATACCTCTCGCTTCTTCTACATTCATACATCTACGCATACATGCTAGTCGGTTACGGGTACTCCTTATATCCCCCTCATACTTTCTTTAGTATGTTACTAGTCTGATCGACACAAGTTCTAGGGCGTCCCCTACCAACACTGCCACTAACTTTTGCAACATAAATTTGTTTTGTTATTCTCTCTTCATTCATCCCTTCACCATGCCCGGACCACCGAACCATACGTTTCTCAATTCTAGTCACAACATCCACTTTTAACCAGAAATATTAAGAGAACACTGAGTACATCGTACAATACGAGGGTAATGCCAAACTAATTTAGATACGAAATAGCAAGAGTTTGAGTTATTCTTTCCTATGTATTTCTAGTATTTTGTAGTATTCAACGTGAACGCATATACTCTTCCATCCGTCTAGACCACTTGGAAAGTACTAACGACTACTCTTCTTTAGACACCTCAATTAGCACGTAGCACCCGTGGCATATTCTTTGTTCGCAAATTGCTTTCCTTTCGGTTTTCGTAAAAAGGTAAAAATTACAGGGTATTAGAGTCAGGAGAATATTGTGGGAGAGGCAGAATAGTGACGTATTTTGAACTGAAATATATAGGGTTGGCAAAAATGTATGAGGTAGTGTTGTGGTGCCATTGCAGGTGCTGGGTTCCTGACTTAGCCACACACCAACCTGACATTACTCTTGGGGCACAAACTAGCTTAAACCTTTTTTTAAAGTAATAATAAATAATAACTCACGCTCCATTGTTGCGGTAAATTCCCTCCAAATTCAACCGGAAACAAATATAATTTACATTTTCCGAGTGTTCCATTTTAAATTTATAAGTAAACTAGTGACCCGCCCTGGCTTCGCCCGGGTACCGCTAATTGTGTTGATCCGATCGCTACCAAACACAGGAATGTGCCAATCTGGACAATCCCTGTAAATTTCATCGAAACCGGTCCAGCCGTTTCGGAGTCTATAGGTCTATAAGGAACATACATACTTCGTTTTTTATATATATATTTTTTTCATAAAAAGTATCCTATGTTACTTCTAGTACCTCCAAGAATATGTGTACAAAGTTTCATGATGCTCGGTTGATTAGTTTTCGCGTGAAGGCGTAACAAACAAACTTACATTCACATTTATGATATTACAGATAGATAAAAACCTATTCTCAGAGCTACCGAATGTATATACAAAATTTCATTGAAATCGGTTAAGCCGTTTCGGAAGAGTATGGCGACTAACACTGTGACAGGGGAATTATGTATATATAGATAATCAGCGTTCACAACGGTGTAAACTTGCCAATATCAATCAAATGACCATGGAGTATGTAATTTCTTTTGGAATAACCCTCGTACGACGGTAGCGTAAACATTTATGACCTGCTTTTAGTTATGTCTAAAATTATTTTCTTTTCAATTTTGGATTTAGAAAACACATCTCGAAATGATTGAGATTTTTTGAGAAATACTACAAAGAACTGAAAAATTACACTTAAATTCCCTTATCAATAGAGTCCGCAACAACAACATCTGTTGCACGAATGGACCGGCTCGACCGGTGATATACCACGACCTCACAGAAGACAGGCGTGAAGTAGAAGTACTCTGCGTTTCATCTGATGAGGTGTACCCTCCTTTATTATCCCCGTCCAAGGAAGACAACACATTAGCTAGTTGCAGATGCCTATGGATATGGGTAGCGATCCCTTGGTACCAGGTGAACCGCTTGCTTGTTTTCCACCTTCTGCTGTAAAAAAAATGATTTTGATACTATGGTATTACAAATACAATAATACTCTTATTTACAACCGCTTTAGGCTTCAGGCATTCGGTCCCTGTCCGTATTCAAATCAAGACTTATTAAAATTAAAGCATTTAAATAAACTAGAATGGTTGCAGTAGAGTCAGGCCACTAACGCCATCTATTGTCGACATCATACACTCGTTGACGCCAATCCATAAATTTTGCCCCTACTGCAAATCGCTCGTCGCATGAAAAAATATCGGGTACTAAATCGTAAGTGATCAATACAAAGGTCGCAAATGGCCGCCGGTCAAATTAAAATATACATAAAAAAAATTAAATTTATTACTATTTATTAGAAAATAAAACTAAACGATATATTTTTACAAGTGAATGATGCTTTGAACTTAAAAGAATGTTCGTCGACGACGTTTACGGACGCAGTCGGTCGGTCGGCGGGTGCGGCGCGGCGTTATAACCGCTTGAGGATGCGGCGGCGGTCGCGCGCGCCGGCCGTTCGCCGCTCGCGCTTGGCGCGGGGCGCGCCCTCACCGAGCTCCCCGCCCTCGCCGCCCTCACCGCCCTCACCACCCTCATCTCTTCGCGCGTCATCCTCTACGTTACGGTACTCCTGGAATCGTAAATGATAATACTCACTAAGCATCGTTAGACATGATGTTTTGGCTTTCCAGGAATGAAGTTATAAAAAATAGCAATACTAGCTGATAGAGAGATATGGAACGTACCCACACCAGACCCATATTTTGTGATTTTGGTACCCTCCCGCCTTGTGAACACCTTTAGTATATGCGAAGATCTCTCCAGAATCCTTCTATTACGAAGTAATTCATAATTTATTTTTTTTATAGCATAAGGGGGCAAGCGAGCAACGGGTCGCCTAAAAACTAAGAGATCACCGCTGCCCATGAACATCCGCAACACCAGAGGAACTGCGGATGCGTTGCCGGCCTTTAAGAAAGGAGTACGCTCGCTTCTTGAAGGACCCTAAGTCGTATTGGTTTCGAAATACCGCTGGTGACAGATCATTCCACAATGCGGCTGTCCGAGGCAAGAAACTACGCGAAAACCGCACCGTAATGGAATGCCAACCATCAAGATGGTGAGGATGGTAATTGGAGCTCTGTCGAGTTGAGCGATAACGAAACTCAGCGGCAGGAATTGTTCAAAACAATGCTTCGGAACACTCCTCATGGTAAAGACGATAAAAAATGCAAAGGCAGCTGATGTCCCTTCGCAATGCCAGTGAGTCAAGCCGATCAGTAAGAGCTCGGTCGTTGATGATTCGAGTCGCTCTTCATTGTACGCGGTCAAGTGGAAGAAGCTGGTAATTGGGGGCAGTATTCCATATGAGGCCGAACCTGCGCCTTATACAGCGATATTTAAGCGATGGGCCGGCGTGAAATACTGCTTCGCTCTACCGAGCACACCAAACTTTTTGGAGGCCAACTTGGCCTTACCTTCCAAATGACCGCGAAATTGGACGTCGCTCGATATATCAACGCCGAGAATACTGATACTAGCAGGGGCAACCAGGGGAGTGTTCTCAAAGTTCAGATTAACGACGAAGGGTTGTTTCTTGGCTGTAAACGCGCAAACTTGTGTCTTTTTGGGGTTGATATGGACAAGATTTTGTCGCCCCCAATCCGAAACGTTACCCAATAGAGTCTCAAGTTCAGACACAAGTTTGACCCGGTACTCATTGACGCAATCCCGAGAAATATTAGCGCGGGCCATGTACAGGGCATCACCGGTACTATCGTCTGCATAGCAATGAACGTTACTATGCAACATGTCATTGACATGCAGAAGAAAGAGGGTGGGAGATAGTACACAGCCCTGTGGTACACCAGCATTAATGGATTTGGTGTCCAAACATGCACCGGCGACTACGACCTTGATGCTACGACCCACAAGGAAGCTGGTAAGCCATTCGCATAATTTCTCGGGAAGCCCGTAGGACAGACAGCGACCCGACAGCTTCGAAAGAAGCCCTTTGTGCCAAACCCGATCGAAGGCTTTGGCTACGTCCAGACTAACCGCCAAGGCCTCCCCTTTGTTCTCAATTGCCTCCGCCCATCGGTGAGTTAGGTAAGCCAAAAGATCACCAGCTGAGCGTCGCTGACGAAAACCGTACTGACGATCGCTAATCAGCTGGTGATCCTCTAGGTACCGCATGAGCTGGCAATTAATGGTCGATTCCATTATCTTGGAGAACAAAGAAGTAATGGCAATAGGCCTATAGTTGGACGGATCCGAGCCGTCGCCTTTCTTTGGGATCGGGTTGATTAAGGCAGTCTTCCAGGATTTTGGGACGACGCCTAAGGAGTAGGAGTACCGAAAGAGACGCGTTAACACCGGTGCCAACTCAGCAGCACATGTCCTAAGCACAATAGGAGGGATTCCGTCTGGCCCACTCGACTTATGAATATCCAGAGACTGAAGCGCTTTACGCACCGATCTCTGGAAAATGTGAATTTCCGACATAGAGGTCTCACCACGCGGGAATTTAGGCGGTGAGCTACCTTTGTCATCCAGTGTCGAGTTAGATGCAAAAAGAGACCAGAAGATCGGCCTTCTCCTTTGCAGTATGGGCCAACGAGTCATCCTCCCTGCGCAAAGGTGGTAACGATGGGTTACAGAAATTTCCTTGGACAGCCTTGGCGAGAGATCAGAACGCGCGAGTTCCAAAAGGAAGACGCACTAGCCTCTCCCCAATGCTGGCCACGTGTTCCGACTTTGCCCTGGCAATAACCTTTTTGAAGGACCTGGAGGCAAAGTTATACTTTCTTTTGAGGACACTGGTATTTACATCCCTTGACGCTGACGTTTCGGCCCATGCTCGGTAACATTCCTGCTTGTTGCGTGATGCTAGCTTGCAGGAACGACCGAACCATGGCTGGGATCTACCGCCTCTTGGCACCATTGATGACGGAACAAAAAGTTCCATCCCCTGCAGCACCACATCAGCAACAGAATCGGCAACGGCATCGAGATCATCCAGTTTAAAGCAAACCTGCTCCCATGGGTAGGATGCATAAAAAGCCCGCATCTCATCCCAGTCCGCCGACCTATAGCGCCAGACTCGACGATGGCCCATCGGTTGCAATCGTGGGCGTTTCAAGATAGGTACTGTTGTCCGGTTCAGGCAGTGATCCGACGAGCCCAATGGAGCATCGACGGAAACCTGATAGCCTTCCGGATGTGAGGTCAGCAGAAGGTCCAATAGAGAAGGTATATGATCCACAACGTCTGGGATTCGCGTAGGCGAGGTAACCAGTTGTGTTTTGGTACCCCCCTGGGGTAAACATTCTTTGAATCCCACTGCCATGCTACTATTAAGGGGAGATCCCCCTATATTCGGGCCTTTTATTTCTGTTAAATGTTTTAAATATACTTTTAAAACATTTAACAGAAATTTAAATACGAATAATTTGGCTCATATTTATGTTAATTAAATACGTGAGTTTAAGACGTACTCAACGCTCCGCGCAATATTTGAATACAGCTCAGAAAAGCGCGACATTTCCGTGGTGGTGGTACTACATCTCATACCTAAGCCCCCACATTTTGACACGCGTGGTATTTGGAAAATCTCCCGCCCTCTACCGAATGTGTCACGTAGTATGGGTACGTCCCCTTCTAAATACGTTTTATTTGGTATTTCTGCTGTTCACTTTTCAAGTTTGCATAATACAATTGGATATATATTTCAGTGAACTGCTGAGTAGTTTTAGGCAGTATAGGGCCCACAAGCTTCGCAGAGCAACAATAACCAATCAAATCTAAGATTCCTTTCACACACTAAACTGTTCGCTCGCTTCGAATGGTCGTACAGTGTTCTCGGCCTAGAGCAGCCCACACACAGTCCGCAACTCCGCTCCTCATCAGTTCTCAGGCACCCTAAAGCTTTACTTTAAGGGAGATATGGCGACATTGATTCAATTAAACCGCGCGCGGTCGTGACGCGTGTGGTGGCGAGGTACCTGTTTGTGGGCGTGCGCCGGGTGCGCATGGTCGGGGCGCGCGTGGATGTCGGTGTAGAGCTTGGCGCGGGCAAAGTAGTCGTCATAGCGGTCGCGCAGCAGAGCCGCCGCCTCAGCGTTGAGCGCCGAGTCCGCATTGGGCGCGATGAGCAGGCAACGTACGGCCAGCAGCGCATGCGCCAGCCCCAACTCCGGACGCCAGTCCCGCTTCAGCGTGTTGACGCACACCTCGCCTGCCGCCGACACGTTCGGGTGGAAGATCTTGGTTAGGAAGTAGGCACGCGGCGGTGCGGCAGGGAACTCGCGGCCCAGGGCCAGCCGCACGCGGAAAACGCCTCCCGCGTACGGCGTGTCCGCTGCGCGTGCAACAAACAGACCACATGTTAACGTACAACTCGCTCCCTCGCCGCTCTCGACACACACTATGCAATATAATATTAGTTTTTTTTTTATTGAAATTAAATTTTTTATAACATAGTGAAAATAATTTACTAACAAGTCTAATTACTTTAAGCTTTTCATATTTTGCAACAATAGTGGAATAGCAGAATCAAATCCAAAACTATTTTGCAGTCAGTACAGTATTAACCATTACGCTCTTGGTGCTTTTATATCACCCACAGAGGTCACAAGATATATTGAGATATACTTACAGGTCTAAAGTAAAAAGTTTTTTTTAAGAAACAAAGTAGTAGTGCGGTACACACATAAGTCTTTGGCAAAGTACATCCACAAGTCAAGTGTTAGTTAGTTGTAGTGGGCTCTTTCTGCAACTGCACAACTAGCGTGTTATTTGCTTGTAGGTGCGACAAGGATCATTCCAACCAGCCCAGCTCCCTGGACCCAGAAACCCCTTAATGTTGCCAGTAATCTAGAGACTTTCAAATGCTACAAAGCATGTCAACCAAATGGTAAAGCAAAACGATATAACACATGTCATACATATAAAATTTTGAATATATAAAACAGTAAGCAATGGTAGGGCCTCCTACCATATCATCTGTTGCACAAATGGGCCAACTCGACCGGTGAAATACCTTCACAGAATACAGCAGGAAGTAGAAGTATGGTTCTACATTTTTTCTATGGGTGGTCTCATTCTTTCTTAATAAAGATAGTGTGGGAAGGGGAAGAGGATTGCATGGGGAGGGTTTGAAAAGCAAAAGAAAATCCTTTTTGTGTCCACTAAAGGTAGACAATGCATCTTCAACCCATTTGCTTGTTATGGACGCTATGATGGCTATTTAACATCAGGCGAACCCTCTTTTCTGACAAAAAAAAGTGAATTTAGAGAACCATTCTAATACAGTGCATTAAATATATTTTTGTATAAAATTTTGTCATACATCGAGTGGTGGTTCAAATTTATAAAAAATATATATTTAAGTATCTGGCCGGCAAACTTCGCTCTGCTCGATAATTAATAGAATGATCAATATCTTGGCGTTAATCGCTTACACATAAAAGATACACACTATTTAAGGTAAACATTTTCATTATACATTATATACATGGAACTCTCACAGTTATTGCAGCACATACCAGAATATTATTATTAGGATAAATTATAATTATTGCTGTGACAACTTAAGAGCAAATTGACAATAGACATTGCCACTTGGGTTGTAATTATTTTCTTCTAGTCTAAACAATAAACAGCTTCAGGCCCTTTTATTTACCTCTTGTAAGCCAATGTTTGATTTTCGCAATACCATAACCACAAGCATGTCTCAGGATTAGGCTATATTTTCAAGCTAATCACTACTGGATAAAGACATTCAGCATGAAGTTTAGTTCATAGCTACTACTCTTGCATGAGCGTATGTGACTAACAAGGCTTTTTAAATAAATGCATGGATGAAGTTGCAATTACAAGTTGCAATGCTTGTAATTATGTTTGACAACTGCAGTCATAAAATACCTTGCTACCTTTGCTTTATGTTAAGGTACAAGACTACGTAGGACAGAGTAGGAGAGGCGGGTCGACTGATGAAAAAGAGACACAGAGTAAGATAATAATCATGATGACGAATTGAATACCTGGACCGTCGATAAGAGCTACAACGTCGGTGAGGTCGTTGTCACGCAGCACGACCTTGATGCCGGCTGGCGGGTCAGCCGCCAGCCGCCGCACCTCGCGCACCACGCCGCGCAGCACCTGCGGGCACACGTTCTCCACGTTCGACATCGCACCGCGCTCACTGCCCGTCGGCTTCCACCATCACACGTATCACAGACAGCACCTCTCCAATACACCCCCTTGCGGCTCGTTTGCCTACAATTTTAGTTCTCTTCCTTATTAAGAGGCAATAGAAGAAGTTGACTATAACACTGTAAGGCGTTCAGTTCGTTTCACAAATTTGACCAACCTCGAAACTTCAGAATGCTTTCCTATAAAAATTATAACAGTAAACTTTACTACAATTTACTGTTTTACAATTGTTATTTGTTTTGAGATTACTATAGGTAAACACATCAGAATCCGAATCTGACTGATTTAAAGAACCAAGCCAAGACAATTTACCATAGATAATTATTGTTCGTTATATTTGTATATTGCACCATGGAGATTTAAATTAAAATCAACATCGCTAGTGATGCTACATAAAATTAAACCTTTCAATTCTTGTATACAAAACACAATAACATTACCAAGCTGACCCGGCAAACATCATGACGCCTTATTTGTTTTCGAGCGCGTTAGTTTTAATTTTGCATTAACTCTTAAGATTATATTATATTTAAATTATATTAATGAGTATGACATGATGGTAACTAACGTGTTTGCGTTGATCATGATTTATGTATCCTGAATCCATCTAAATGGCATTTCGATTACTTCTGGGTGTAGTAAGCTATCGTGAAAAGATAGATATATGCCATATAAGATATACAATTCCGTAGTACATTATTTCTATATATCTCGTAAGGCTTAGTCTGTATTTGTAATGTAAGCTTACCAAAATATGTTTACTACGACACATCATTGAAATTCTTTGGTTATCTCTACTGTAATGAAAAAAGTGTAATAGGAATTTTCAATACCTTAGTATGTTAGAAGAGTATTCTCACTATGGTAATCAAATGGTGAATGGTAATGATTAACATGAAAGACCTGGAAGTGCCGTTTGTTACCTAAAAGCAAATAGCCCAACATCACTAATATTGTTAAAATATTTGAATAGCGATAAAAAATCATGCAATCCATGCGTTTATGCGATCCATAAACAAAGAAAAAAGAAAAACTACATTAACAGTACATTTACTATGTAAATTTTTTATCATATATAATGTGATAAAATTGTGTTTTTTTATTAATTCATAATCTATATGTGTTGTAAATTGGTTTCTTATTTTTAACTGTGTCCTGCCTGTCCTTTTTCAAAACTGTCAAATTGTTGGTGTCACTGTCACTCTCACTCTAAGTGAAGTGGTATCATGTAGTATGTTGTGTGTTTTTCCCGCCTGCCAAATATTAAAGGAACTTTAATATTATCGTATACAAGATATAATTCAATTAAACTTACACATGGACATCATCATGCATTTAAGTTACACTATGTGCATCTATTTCCTTAGTTTTGTGATTTGTGCATAATAAATAGGATTGAGGATTTTAAAAGCTTTGCAAGATGCCGATAGGTAATTTAAATAGTATAGAGAATTCAGCTGCATGTACAGAGACACATCTTGAAAACGACGTCAGAGAAGGATACCGTGTGCGTGTTTGTCTTGAGCGCTACTTCTCCGACGAACGTTCCCGAGCATACGTCAACGTAATTCGGAAACGTCCAGTGCGCTGGCTGCATCAACGTTTGAAGAAATTATTTGGTTTAGAGGGACCATTTTGCTTATGCAGTAGCGGATACTTTTTGCCTTTCGACGAGCCTTTGTCTGTTCTTCAACCCAATGACCCTGTTGAGTAAGTGATATGTCTTGTACAGTACAAACAGAATATTTTCATTGTGTTTCAAGGAAGAAGTGAATTGTTATTAAATAAGCAAATTTACTCTACAATCCTGATTTCTTGATCCACCATTTAACAGTTGGTTATATCTAAAAAGTTCAATCTAATCATCCACTGAATAATTACACTAATTATTTATTATAATGTTTTATTATTTTAATACAGCACCTATACATATGTGTTTAAGTTTTATAACAAAGCAAAAACTGTTAAATAAAATGCTGTGCTTGTATCATGGTCGGGGGAGACAATTTGAAGAAAATTTTAAATAAATTAATTTTAACTTAACCTTTGTTTCATTTAGTAAAATCCTTTTTGACTGGAGAAATTTCGGGATTTTACATGCTAATGCAATTACTGCTAGAATAGGCATGACCTAGAGAAGTTTTGAGACACCTGGAAGGTCTAAGGTGTCCTTAGCATTTCCCACAAACTTAGTTGAAGTTTGCATCCGTTTTCAAGACTTTGATAGCTTACAATAATTTTTTTCCCCATTATTTAAAACAAATACTAGTGTTAGTAGACAAGGGCATACACCTCCTTTAATAATACAAGTCCATGTTGACTGATATACCTATAAAAGAAAGTTATGGTGACTAAAAGTTCAACTTGCAGCAAAAAGAAATGTTTAAAAATGTCTAAAAAAGACAAAAAAAAGGGTTAGTTGGGCCAGAATACATAGCCAATGCCTTTAGCTTCTCACCCTTACCATTTGGCACACACTCTTCCTTACGCCCTGTAGTTATCATATGCTACTGGTAGTTCTGTTGTTACATTAAGTTTTATTTATTACAGGGTTATTCCAATGTCTGAAGAAGTTACAGATTCTGTACATGCAATCTCTTCAAAAACGAAAGTGCAACCATATGAGTCAGCAAATTCTTACACTGCAGTTGAAAGTAATGGAACACCCGATTGCTCAACAGAGACAGTTAACATATCAGTTGTAGGACTCAAAGAGGAGAGAGATAATGCATTACTATGTATGAAGCAGCAAGCTTTAGCACTGCTAGAGACATGCTGTGAAGATACCGCTAGTGCAGAATTTGATTCTGGGCATGCTCTAGATGTTGACAAGCCTCGTCGCACTCGACGCCGCGTGCGCCGCAGAAAGCGCCATCAGTCCAGTGCAGAGTCATATGGGGTGACAATGGATATAAATAAAGAAAAGGGAAAAGAAGTACAATCTTCACTCCAGAATAGCACATGCACCTTTTTGCCAGAGATGGTGTCAGCATCAAACACAGGAAATGCAATTGAAGATGTGGACAGGGCTATGGTAAGAGATGATTTGGTGGATACACGTAGAGCCCGCCTTGTACACTCAATTTCACCACCTCAAACCTAATTGAGTAAAAACTTTAAGGTTAAAAATAACAGTGAAAAATGCTCTTGCTCTAATATTAATAATTAAATGGATATAAAATTGGTTTGAAGTGTTATTATAGGAAATTAATGTATATTATAAAATATTGTAAAAATATGTTTTTTTTTTTGCTGTGGTTCAAATTTGGCACTTCATGCACAAATATAGTTTTTTTATCTTTTGTGGAGAAAGAAATAGCAGTTTCGCTTTTCATTTAAGCACAAGTAAGCCTTACACTAAAATAGCCTATAGTTAAGGTTTTCAGCAATGTTCCTAAATATCGGGCTTGGGAGGTGTTTTTCAGTAGAGTTGGACATCGGGTCGACCGTAAAACCTCGTAATGAGTAAGCTCTCTTCCACTCGCTTCCACTCTGGACCTGGTTCTTTTGACAAAATTACAGTGTCAGTACTCTCACCTCCCAGCGCCCTTAACACCGTTTATGACTTTTCTGGCTCGATACCTCCCGATTCTATCTGAGATTAACACGGTAAATATGAAAGTGCAGTGCAAGCGCACCGCTCCAAGTCCCGATGCGATACATGGTAAGCCTACAATGCCTAAGGGAAGGTGTTTTTGCGATAATGTGGAAATCGGGAAGGCTGCTGAGGAAACCCGGGAAACCGGAGAACTCTTCGTTGCCCCGAAGTCCCGTCGTCCGAAGGTCTGCTTGATGAGTCCGAGTGAGATTCGACAGGTTAATTGTGTGAAAGTGTCTGGGAAGACTCGACATCTCAGGGCGGGGTTGTGATAAGTGTCGCTCGATATTGCAAATGCTTTCAATTCCTTTCCTCCTTCTTTCGCCTCCTATCCACTTCAGCTCTGATGTGCTGAATCATGCCACAGAGGGCGTCCTCGGTACCGCGTTGAGGCCTAAAGACGCGAAATGCAACTGCAAGGGGAGCCTTCCACTTGCAGTTGCATTTCGCGTAATCCCGGTGGCGACGCTGGGATCGCGGGCCTTTTTTTTCTCAAGACGGAGGCCACGACGAGTGAACCTCTATAAAAAAACTCAAGGCGGCGCCAGCGGGGAAGGGCGGAAAATCTCGAACATGCATTGCACTGGTGTCGTCTCCTCGGGTGGAGCCGGAAACGGCTGGCGCAGGCGGGGCCGCGGAGGTTCTACGAAAGCGTTGCCGTAGCCCCTCCGATATGCGCGTTAGGCATCTGTCTGGTTTTAGTCGGTTCGAGCCCGCCATAATCCAAACTTGTCCCCGCAAGGGCGGATGTGCATGGGCATTTCCTGACGTAAAAAATAAATAAAAAATAAAATGTTCCACGGACCTGCGATCCGTCTTTGAGCTCTGTACGGGCCGGAACCACGGGCTCTCTCTTTCCAGTTTGTGCAGATCCTCTCGGGGCACGGCTGTTTCGGGAGGTATCTGTGCAGTGTCGCGAGCCGAGACCGTGCCACGAGTGCGGCCACACTGAGGACTCAGCACAGCATACGTATGCTCATCTGGAAATTTTCTTGTTGAACTAGTTGTAAGTAGTGATTGTTTGTGTACGTGAATTATGTAAGATAACCTTTGATTGACAATTTGAATGAATGTTCGGAATAATTGGAATTTGGATGCTAGAAGATTTTAAAAATTCCGAACCGCACCACCACATGGGACACGAGGAAAAGCTTTCTGCCGCAATAAACTAAATCGGAAGGTTTCTCCTTTGATGTAACGTAGCCCCATCTGTGCGGTCTTGAATCTCACCCACTCGAGTCCGAACAAACATTTTTAATTGTTTTGTCTGAGTTTTGAGTCACGCTAACACGATAGTGGAATCAGTTCAAAAATAAGAGTGGGTAATTTTAAGCGATATCAACGACATCACTTTAGCGTGAAGACTAGTGGCAAGAAGCGCACCGCAATGCTCTAACCTAGGAATCGTAGTGGGCTTCAAAGGCGCTACTTTATTTTTCGATATTAAAAGACGGACTTCTACTGTGCCACTCGCATTGACTGTGCTTACGTAAATACAGGCGCCGTAGGCACGCTCCGAAGCGTCTGAAAAAGTATGTAATTGTAAAGAGGTTATATTGTCCATACAAACCCAACGTGGAATGCGAAGTGTTTTATGAGCAGTAAGTGAAGATGTGAAGTTTATGAAGGTTTTGAAAGCTCTCATGCTCGTTTACTAGTATTTTTCTGCGACATACGGTGGCCGATCTATTGTCCCTTGTGCGGGGGAGTGCAACCGGTGGACGGCGCTCAAACAGCTTGCTCACCTCGTTCAGCAGAACGATCGGACAGTACGTCTGCGGCTCGTGGGCTGGGCGCCCGTGCTTTCGAAGCAGGACCAGTCTCCCCTTCTTCCACTCTCCCGGATACTGGCCCTGCTCGAGTGCCGCACTGAACAGTGCCCGAACCCACGGTTTGAGCGGCCCTAGTGCCAGAGCCCAATCGCGACCAGGGATCCCGTCAGGGCCAGGTGCGGTGCTCTTCGCTCGCATGCACCGCCGCCCCCAACTCTCCCTCGGTGACCTGGGGCGCGCCTGGATTCTGCTCTCCCTCTATAGTGGGAGGCGCCATACGAGGCGCCTCATGCTCAGCCCTATGCGGGAACAGAACTCGTCGTTAGCGCGGTCTTTGGCCGCGCCAATTGCTGCCCGCAACACCTTTCGCGCATCTCTGTAGAGCGAGTAGAGCCGCTCTTCCTCCGCCGGGTCGCGCTCCCTCCGCCGGCGGCAGCGGGTGTACTGGCGTCTCGCCCTCACGCTGGATCGGCGTAGAAGCGTGAGTTCCGCGTACCACCAGTACACCGCTTGCCTGGAGGGGGCGGAGCGCGCTGAGACGCGCCGCCTCTGTTCCGATGTCGGTCACCTCTCCCTCGCAGGGCGCGGCAGCCACGCTTCGACTAAGGCGACCTCGGCCAGGAAGTCCCGGTCCATGTGCGACAGCGACCAGCGAGGACCGTCTCCTCGACGCAAGGGTCGGTCTGGGCCTCTCGGGTCGGCTAGAGTCGTGGAGACGCTGAACCTTACATATCGGTGGTCATTCACAATGGAGCCGCCCTGTCGACGCACGCACGTGTTGACCGACCTTTGATTCAGGACCTTGAGTCCGGTCGCTGCGAGCGACTCAGGCCGCCGACTTCCGCAAGAAACTGCTCGAAGTCGGCAAGGGTCCGATTCGGCGAGAAGTACACTCCGACCACCATGATGTCGCGAACACGAGCGGAGGCGTACCCCCGACCTCGGGCCACGTCGACGAAAGCCGGGGATCCCGCCATGGACCGGGACGTTATGGCCACCGTGCCATCTAAGGCCCCCACCCAATCATCCCCCAGCTGAACGCGGTAGGGCTCGGCCACCACAGCGACGTGAATCGACCACTCCGCCATGCTCAGGAACAGGAGGTCTTGAGCTCTGGTGAAGTGGTTGATATTCGCCTGGAGGAGGTTCAGGGCCTTTTAGTCTTCGGCCATTGGAACCTCCTCCGCCCTACGCTGCGTTTCCGCATGCTGGAGTGGGGCAGAAGACGGTCCGGCTGTCTGGCTCGGACCATCTCCACCTCCCATCTTCTTTTTCCCCCTGGGTGGGGGCCTGCATGCTTTGGAGCCCATCCTATGCTCGGCCGATATGCCCGCCGCTGCACAGATCACGCAGTGCGGCGTGGCGTTACAGCCGTAGGCCTTGTGGCCTGTCCGACCGCAGCGGAAGCATGTGTCGCTGCGGTCGACCCCCTCTCAACAGTTGCCTGCCATGTGTCCAGGTGCAACACAGGTGAAACACATGAGGGGCCGGGCGTCCAGCAACTTGACTTGGGCGGACACCCAGCCCACACGGATCCGTCCTCCACTTATGATCTTTATCCGAGGCCGCGACGGGACAGTGCACTAGCACTGATCATAACCCGTCACGACCGGTCCGGACTTCCCCGGCCCGCAACTGTTCGGCGGGACAACCCCCTGCTGCTGCGACTGCAGCAGCCACCTCGGCGCTCGTTGTGGAGTCGTCCAGGCCGGTGACTCGTAGGTCGACCGATTTCATTGGTCTAGAAAACCGGACGACTTCACTGGTGAGGGCCTCCTTGAGCTTTAGGGCCAGGGAGTCTGTCCTTTCAGCGCTGGAGGCCCCGCTTATTTTTTCCGAAGCCGGACCCCCTGAGCGCCGAGGTCCGCTGCATCACCCTTGGCCCTGGCCTCCGCTAATATGTTGGCGTAAGTCACGCCCCTTTTCTCAGCCCCCGGCTGTAGTGTCAGTACCACCACTGACGACCCGGGGGTGCGCAGCTTGCGGGCGCGACCCTTCACTGCGGATCGGTTGCTGGAGCCCACCTTCCTCCACGATTCTATCGACGCTGTTGTTGTTGTTGGTTGCGGGGGCTGTTGTCCCTGCTCCTGCCCTTGTTGCGGACTGTCCTTCTTTCTCTTCTTCTTCTTCTTCTTTCTCCTCCCCTTTTTCCCATCAGAGGGCGGGGAAAAGGAAGGACCTTCTTTTGCAGGCCGCACTTGAGTCTGCCTGGGCTCGACTTGCGCGTGTTGGGACGGTGCAGGGGGCTTCCGCCTCGCGATCCCGCTGGGACCTGGCTGTGCAGGCACTGGGGGCGCCTTCTCTTTGGGTTGCGCCCGTGGTGTAGACACCGCGGCTGCAGCCGCGGCGTACGAGCGCTCGTCCCTTCTTTTGTCGGCCGCCAAAGGTGGCCGCAGAATCCTCGCTGGGAGGAGACGGTCTTCCAATGATGCCAGGCGGGTATTTACCATCTCGCCTACCTGGATCATCACTGTGCGACAGATCTCCTCCACAGAGGGTGCCCGTTGTGGGGAAGTGGTGCAGGGTACGGCCTTCGCGGTCAAGTCCTTGGAGGAGGATGCAGAGCCCTGTGTCCATATCTCCTTCCTTATTTCTTCCAGCTCCTTACGGAGGCTGGCCATCTCGGCCTGCAGGCGGGTGTTGTCGGCCTGCAGTTGCCGCGTCTCTTCTGTGGTCGTGTGCGACCCGAGTACTGCCACGGTTTCCTTTATGTTGGAGGATTTGGTGGCGATCTTGGTAATCAGGTCTAAATCCTCCTGCACCTGCTGTTGAAGTTAGGCTGCGCATTTCGGGGCCTGAGACTGAGCACCCGTGAGGGTCTTGGCTCCAGTCTCTCGCCGAAATCGGGCGGCGGAAGACACCCTCAAGGGGTCTCCTCCTTGAGTTGCTTCGCCAGCACTCGCGCTTCTGCCCTTCTCCTCCCGTCTGTATCTCTTATGGGGAGCGGAGTCCCAGGTCTTTTATCGTCCGATGACGTGCCTCGTTCGCCCCTGCTGAGCCGAGGCCGCTCGGTGGTCCTCGAACCGAACGTTGTTGAGTCAGAGTCTGCGCGGCTGCAGTCGGACTCCGTAGGTTTTTTTTTTGGGCGGCTTTGTGCCGCCCTCTCGTTCCCCCTGATGTCGATTCAGGGACCTTATTTTCTATGGGTAATAATTTTTTCAGCGTATTTGTTTATTTTAGTTAAAATGAATATACAATACAATAATCGATAAAAAGCTATACACTACTACTATTTACAATTATACATTTTTAAAACACTAAATTTACAATTCTTTAAAAACCTACTACACTACTAGTTTAAAATTTAATAAAACAATAAAATATAACTTTAAAATACTAAACATTAGAAGTAAATCATAAAAAATACTAAAACATTAAAATAATAAACAGTGATAAAAATGCTAAATTACAATTTTAAAATACCCCTAACCTAATATCACATCTATTGTACAGTCTTATTTCTCTTTATTACTACTCTCGCCACCGATTCACAATATTTTAGGAATATGTTTCTTGTATTTTTGTCTGCTATTATGTTCTTAATGTTTTCAGTACTAATTTTCTCTTTTATTTCAGTCTCGCAGTCTATCCTCGCCGCTTCATGGACAGGGCATTCTGTTAGTAAGTGCAGCACGGACTCCTGTTTTCCGGGTTCGCAGATGCACGAAGGGCTCTCCTTGCACCTGAATCTATTCAGATATTCGGAGAACCCCCCGTGCCCAGTCAAAATCTGCACCAAGGTCGGTTCAAGCTGTATTTTCCTCAGGATGGGGTAGGCAGCCACGGCGTCCGGGAAGAAGACTTTGGTCGTTGAGGCGGTGTCCCCCTCCCTGTAGCGCCTGTTCCATTCGTCAAGCGAGTCCAAACGGATCTGTCGCTTGACGAATGAAACAGGGCATTTCTCGTAGTTGGGCTTGGTCTTCATTCCGATTGCTGCCTCCTCCTTGACGAGTTCATCGGCTCTTTCGTTCCCCTCCACCCCCACGTGCGCTTTCACCCAATTCAATCTAATATTCTTCCCTTTCTTTCTACTCTCTATTATTCTTCTCCTAGTATCCACTGCGAGTGGGTGGAGGGAATCGACGCTCGTCACTGCCTCAAGGGCCGATCTGGAATCGGAATGAATTCCAAAGCCCAACCTCGAGTCCGCACTGGACTCCGTAGGTTAGATTAGGTTAGGTTAGGTTTTTTTTTTTTTTTTTTGGCGGCGCTATGCCGCCCTGTTGCTCCCCCTGGCGTGGTTTATCCAGAGACTTTGTCATTTTATTTTTATTTAAGATTAATTTTTACAATTTTTTACAATTTTCTTGCTTAACTACTTTTATTTACAATTTTATTCTCTAATTACTTATAACTACTTACTACTATACATTTTGTAAATGACTAGGTTTTGCTATGCAAAATTTTTATTTTTCTTAATTATTTTCTCTGCTATCTTCTTACAACATCTAATAAAAATGTGTCCAGTCTCTTTATTTCCTATTAGTTTGCATATATTTTCTAGAGTTATCTTGTCTTTCATCTCTATTTCGCATTCAGTTCTACATTTTTCGAAGATTGGACACTCAACCATTACGTGCAACACGGACTCCTCCCGTGCTGGGTCACAGGTACACGAGGGGCTCTCTCTGCACTTAAACCTGTGCAGGTATTCTGAGAACCCCCCGTGCCCCGTTAATACCTGAACCAGCACGGGATCTAGCTCTATCCTGCGGAGTACGGGGTAGGCACCAACTACGTCAGGGAAGAAGACCCTCGTTGTCGAGGCCGTCTGTCCTTCTTTATACCGCCTGTTCCATTCGTCAAGCGACTCCAATCTCAGTTGTCGCTTGACAAATGAAATGGGACATCTATCATAATTAGGCTTGGTCTTTATCCCGGTTGCGGCCATTTTGGCCAATTGGTCCGCTCTCTCGTTTCCCTCCATCCCCGCATGCGCTTTCACCCAAAACAACCTTACATCCTTCCCTTGTTCTCTAGCTTCTTTCATACATCTCCTTATATTCTCCGAGAGGGGATGAAGGGACATACCGCTCCTGACGGTTTCCTAGTCCTAGAATCGGAATAAATCCCGTACCTCCTTGCATTCGTCTTCACTACATGCTTCACGGCCTCATGCAGGGCCAACAGTTCCGCCTGATATACGGTGCAGAAGTTGCCAAGCTTTAATTTACGGCAGTTTGTCTCCGCGGCGCTATCCCATATGGATAGGGCCGCGCCGACTTTGCCGTCAATTTTGCTGCCGTCAGTGTAAATATTCACATCGACGGCAGCTCGCTGGGCAACTTCGTCACCGTCCGTCAGGCAGTCGAACTGCAGCCCTTCCAGGTGAGCGGGGTGCTGGCTTTCCACAAAGTTAGTCGGCCTCTCCAACTCTCGGCCCCCTAACACCCGCTGGGAGTGACCCTTCTTTACTTCGTAAAGAAGGGCCGCCTCATGGACCCGAAGGTCCAGAGGAAGCAGCCCAGCAAGCATCAGGGCCGAATGCAGAGAGACGGTCCTGTAGCTTTTTGCTACCTTCTGCGCGAATCCTCGCTGCACTTGGTTTAGCAACCGTGCAATGCCCTTCCTCTCCACCGCCGGCACCCACACACTAGCCGCGTACAGGATGATGGGCTCCGCTACCGCAACATATATGGTCCTGATGACCTCGGGATTTAGACCCCACGTGACCTTTGCCGCGGTTGACAGCTGACGATAGAGGCTTTGCGTTTTTCGGCAAACTGCCTCAACATGCGCCTTGAAGCTGAGTCTATCGTCAACTATCAATCCGAGGATTTTAATCTGTCTGACAAGGTCAATGGGTCTCCCGCCCATGCTCAGACGTGGGGAGTCGTACTTCAGCTTTTTGGTAATAACCATGGCCGAGGTCTTATGTGGCGCAAAGTTCAGCTTGTTTCGGACTCCCCACTTCCTAACATGCTCGAGAGCCCCATTGGCCCTGTCCTGAAAGTCAGCAGAGCCGTCTCCCGAGAACATCAGGACCACATCGTCAGCGAACGCCTGGCAGCGGACGCCCATCTCCTCTAATTCCACCAGGAGGGGATTCAGCAGCAGGTTCCAGAGCGTCGGTCCCCCAATGGACCCCTGCACGCACCCTTTGGTTTGTCGGCGGGTCGCCTCGGCTCCCGCATACCTGACGCGAACTGTTCTGTCACTTAAGTAGTGATCGAACAGTCGCCTCAGGTTTGCGGGGCACTGGGCTTCGGCTAGCCTGCACCTCACAGCCGGCCACCAGGCGTTATCGAAGGCGCCCTCTATGTCTAATGATATCAGCACAACGAGCCGCTTCCTGCCCATCTCGGCTCGAATGTGCTGAATCATGCCATAGAGGGCGTCCTCGGTTCCGCGCTGAGGCATAAAACCATACTGGTACCGGCTGATCATTGGCGCAGTGTGCCATTGGACCCGCCTCACCAGCATTTTCTCTAAAATCTTGCCCATAAGGGGCAAGAGTCCTATAGGTCGAAATGCCTTGGGGTGCGTGTAGTCTTCCTTATTGGGTTTCCTCAGCACTACAACCGCTGCCTCCTTCCATCTCCTGGGGAAGCACGACAGGGCTAGGCAGCGATTTGCTAAGGCCAGGAACAGCATTGGGGACAAGGTGATTGCCGCCAAACAAATATCCGCGGTGAGGCCATCGGGGCCGGGCGCCTTCTTCGGGTTGAAACTAGACGCGGACCACATGAGCTCGTGCTGTGTGAAAGGTGGGTCGCATGACTCACCATGCGACCCCAAGTTTACTGTTTCTGCCAAATTTCTCATACTTTTGTGGTCCGCGTTGTCGTCCTCAACCCGATCCTCCGGGTAGAAGGCCTCCGCCAACGCCCCGGCCGATTCCCCCTCGTTCAGGACTTTACCGTCCCGAACGAGTGGGATCTCCTCCGGCCTCTTCGTGGTGCGTCCAATCACCCTGTATATCCCGTCCCACATGGTTTCCGAATCCTGTCGGGAGCAGAACTCCTTCCAACTCTGGGTCTGGGCCTTCCTCACCTCAGACTGGTACTCCTCTTTTGCGCAGATATAACGCTGCACGACGCAGTCCCTTCGAACTGGCGCCGCGTACGATATCCGCCTCTTCAGTCTCAAGGCTGCTGCCTTGAGACGAGAGAGCTTTTCGGACCACCAGGGCAATCCTGTCCTACCCCTCCTCGGTATCCCAGGCATGGTTTCCTTACAGGCATCCACCACGGTTTCCACATACTTATCAATCTCTTTCTCCAGCTCTTCCTTATCCATGATGTTTCCAAACCTCTCTGATGTTATGCATTTCTCCTGCCACTTTGAGGCGAGCCTCTCTCGAAACTCGCCCCAATTGGCCTTTTTAGTATTGTACTCCCGGGTGGAGCGACAAACGTCCATGCCTGAGGACCTTTGGAGTTTTACGTCGAACAGAATTGCCCTGTGGTCCGAACTGGACAGATCGTCCGCTAAGCGCCAGTTCTCTACCAGTCCTAGCATTTCAGTCGTGCAGACAGTTATATCCACGCAACTGGAGTACCGTCTGCCTCCTCTCCAGGTATCAAAAGTAGGCTCAGACCCAGTGTTGAGGATGTGTAGCCCCAGCTCGTCCAGCTTTTCCGCCAATTCCTGTCCCCGCTTGTCCGTGGTACGGCTTCCCCACCATGTGGACCACGCGTTTACGTCACCGCCAAGTATCACGCTGGCAGTTCCTATTCTCTCCACAGCAGAACCAATCAAGTCCAGGTAAGGTTCGATGGGCTTGTCCGGCTCCAGGTAGACGGACACCAGGCCTATCCTCCACGCCACGGACCTCACTATTGCAACAGCAATGTTGCAAGTCGTGAGGTCCGGGCAATAGGTGACATTCATGGCGCCGTCGAATAGCACAATGGCTGACTTAACCGGCGATTCGCGGCTCCCAGCACATTGTACTACTCTTGTCCCTGGATGCTGCCTCATCTCCCCAGTCCTGCCAGTGTACGGCTCCTGGACCAAGGCGAAGGAGAGTTTCCTCTCCTTCGCCTCTGTGATTAGCTCCGCTGTGGCGAGCTCGGACCGTTGTAGATTGGCCTGCACAGCGTGATGACAGCGTATCCCAGCTTGGAGAGCGCGGGAGGCACCCAGGACGCCCTTAGCAATACGCCACGGAAGCTCTCGCGAGTGCCTCCCACCTTCTCCTCACCGGGCAGTCGTCACTGAACGCGTTGTGATCCCTCCTGTCGGCTTTTGCTTTGAGGCAATTCCGACAGGATGGTGGATCACCAGCCTGCCACGCAGTGCATTCGGACCTGAGATGCGGGCCCCCGCAGTGGCTGCACACGTCTTTCGACTCTGTGCACAGCCTCTTCGGGTGCCCGTAGCCCAGACACCTGGAGCACTGGACAAGCGGAGACTGGTCGGCGACCTGTACGCGCTGTAGGTCAATGTGGGCTACACCCGCTCCCGTCAATCTCCTCCATACTTGGGGCGAAACCGACATGACTACGTGGGACGTATGCGGGTTTCTGGCCTTTTTGCGATATTTGACCTCCATCCTCAATTCAGTCTCTTTCACATCCTTTAGGAGGTCTTTATTCTGATTTTTCAAAGCCCTTGTGATGTCCTCGTCTTTGTTATAATTCAACACGTCTTTCAAAATGACGAGAGGGTCTTTGTTTTTTACTCGCTCTACCTGCAGACCGCTGCCCACACTCGTCAGCCTTTGCTTTATTCTGTCTATCTCCTTTTCTGTGCTGCAGCCCAACACAATCTTCCTATCTTTCACCTTCCTAATTCTGTCTATCCTAATCCCTTCGTCCTTAGCCCTCATTACCTTTCTGATCCGCTCTATAACTTCGTCTCCCGTCTCCTTCTCGTCATTGGATGTGACCGCCACGGAGTGAGTGGCCGCTCCACTCTGAGGCGATCTTTTCATCCCCCCGGCCACCACGCTCGCGTAGGTACCCTGCGCGCTTGAGTCCTTAAGGGCCGACCTTAAACTTTCCATCTCCCTGCTGTTCTTTTCGAGCAGCAGGGAGTGCTCCTCCAGTCTCTTTATCAGGTCATTTCCGAAAGAGAGGTCAGGAGGAGGAACGGAGGCGGGTACGGGGAGGTCAGAGGTCTGAGTCCCCTTTTCCTCCACCGGCCCCCTCCCCCCCTCCTGTCCTCTCTTTCCCTTCTCTCTCTCTTTTTTAAGGTCGGCCTCCGCTTCCTTGACCAGGCTGTATAATTTGTCAATAGCGGCTGTGACCTCCGCCTTTATTTCCGTCTTCAGGTTGCGCGAGCCGTTGAGATGAAGCTTTGCTTTATTCAAGCATCCTCGCGCAACCTGAACACGGTCCAGAATGCTCCTCTCTCCCCCTGGAGGTCCAGCCGCTTGGTCCATGACCTTTGTCCTGTCAGGTTGCGGTTTCTCCTGGGCGGTCACCAGGCGCTTGCGGGCGACCGGGGCTGACTTTTTCAGGGGGGCGGTCGGCGGTGTGGAGTCCGTTCCTGACTCCCACTCCCCCACACTTTTCCTGACACTCAGGACCTGAGTCTGGTTGTCGACTGTCGGCGACATGTCTCCTTCTATTTTCTCTTGACTCAAGTCCTGAGGTCCAGTCTTTTTGACGGGAGTACGGATGCCCAACATGTTAGGGGAACTTGTCAAATTTAAGATTTTAAAATTTTTTCAAAAATTTAAATTAAAGTATAAAATTTTCTTTTTTAAGATTTAAATTTTTAAAATTTTTTGTACATAGACTTTTAATTATTTAATACTCTCACTTTATAAGTTTAAGACGTTTATATTGTCAATTTTGTAATTTTTAATGAAATTTAAAATTTTTAAAAATTTGTCAAATTTGTAAAATTAAAATGTAAAATATTTTGTCAAATTCTTAAATTTATGTAAACTTATAACTATTTTTTAAAATAAAAAATAAAACTTATTTACTAATGTTAAAACTTATTCGCTAAATATACTGAGTCAATAGACTCACTATATGTCAATTTATACAATTAAAATAAAATAATAGGGGTCAATAAACCCAGTCAATTAATTTAAAATTTTTAAAATAAAATGTAAAATTTTAAAACTAATTTTAAAACTTATGCTAATTACAGTAAAGGGTCAATAAACCCTATCACAGTTATTTTATAATGTTTATCACCAATGTTTAATTTTAAAAGTTTTTAAATAAATTTTTATAAATTTTATCAGTTTTTGTACAAATGTATCATTGGCGATATCTTTATAAATATATGTCAGAAAAATCCGGGGAAAGTGTCCTTTTGTACGTTATTAGATTTGCTGTCTGGTTATACAATAAAAAGTTTACCTTATCGCTTTACTTTTCCTTTTATAATTTTTTATAACTTCACTAATAACTTTCAGTTTTGACCCCAGTCTTAACTTTCTTCCCAAGCGTCCGATTTCAATTTTGAAACCGGAGTTGACCTCGTCTTCTGCTCCTCTTTTAAAAGAGGTGTGTCTCCAGTCTCCAGCACTCCTCGATCCAGGTCCTCGTGGCCACGTGCTTTTTGTTTTTCTGGCTTTTTCTCCTAATTTTTTAACGTCAAAAAATCCAAAAAGCACTCGAGATCCTAGAGCTCGTTCTGGGCTATCTGGTGATATATAAATATCACTAGGTCATCGATCTGGATTTGGCAGCGTATTTTTTCCAAGATTTTAACCTCAAAATTTTTCAAATTTTTCGTTATTTTTAGTTTTAACTTTTTAGTCACTTCACTAATTTTAAAAATAATAGCATATTATTGCTCCACGTTATTTTTCGCGTCGTTTGGTATATATTTTGATCGTTTTGGAGAAACTTTTTCTGTTTTTCCGTATTTTAGTAGATCGCGTACTATCACGGAGCACTCTAGAGCTGCGCGGGACAGTCCTCTCGCCGCGAGGTGTGGCGAGTGACTCGGTTAGGTTAGGTTAGGTTAGGTTAGGTTAGGTTAGGTTAGGTTAGGTTAGGTTAGGTTAGGTTAGGTTAGGTTAGGTTAGGTTAGGTTAGGTTAGGTTAGGTTTTTTTTTTTTTTTTTTTTGGGCGGCGCTATGCCGCCCTCTCGTTCCCCCTGATATACATTCAGGGACCTTATGTGCTAGGGGTAATAATTTTTTCAGCATTTTATTTATTTGGTTATTTAGATAAAATAATAATTCCAGATTCAATACATTTCATAAAAAGATCTAAACTACTAATTTTTACTACTATTTTACAATTTTTTAAAAAAGGAGCAATAAATTTACAATTATATAAAAAACTACGTACTAATTTAACAATTTTGTAAAACACAAAAGTAAAAAGATAAAACAATAAATAGGTGCTAATTTAATTAAAATACCCTTATCCTAATATCACATTAATTTATCGCATTATACTGTAGTCTTGTTTCTTTTAATTGCTTGCATCGCCACCGACTTACAATATTTTAGGAATAACTCTCTTTTCTTTTTATCTTTCACTATGTATCTAATGTTTTCCTTACTAATTTTGTCTTCTATTCCAATTTCACAGCTAAGCCTCTCCGCCTCATGGACGGGACATTCTGTGAGTAGGTGCAGCACGGATTCCTGTTTCCCGGGTTCGCATACGCACGAAGGGTTCTCTTTGCATCCGAACCTGGTCAGATACTCGGAGAACCCCCCGTGCCCCGTGAATATCTGGACTATGACTGGGTCCATTTCTATCTTGCGCAGGATGGGGTTAGGTTAGGTTAGGTTAGGTTAGGTTAGGTTAGGTTAGGTTAGGTTAGGTTAGGTTAGGTTAGGTTAGGTTAGGTTAGGTTAGGTTAGGTTAGGTTAGGTTAGGTTAGGTTTTTTTTTTTTTTTTTTTTTTTTTTTTTTTTTTTTTTTTTTTTTTTTTGGGCGGCTTTATGCCGCCCTCTCGTTCCCCCTGATATTTTTTTCAGGGACCTTTTTTGCTAGGGTAATAAGTTTTTCAACATATTCTTTATTATATGATTTTTTAAAAATTACCTATTCGCTAAACACTAGTACTAATTTACATTTTAAAATAATAAAATAAACAATAGTTGCTATTTACAATTAAATAATCGCTAAAAACAATAAAAAATACTAATTTACAATTAAGATAAAAGAATAAAACCAGTTAAAATATGCTCAACATTTCTAAATTACTATCACATTAATACCCTTAGCCTAATATCACAGATTCTGTTTCGTCTTGTTTCTGTTTATAGCAGAGCACGCCACCATCTTACAATATGTTAGGAATATTTTTCTTTTCTTACTGTCTTTCATAATTTCCTTTATATTTTCTGGGCTAATTTTCTCCTCCATCTCAGTCTCACAGTCTGCCCTTCCCGCTTCGTGAACAGGGCATTCGGTCAGGAGATGCAGCACAGATTCCTGTTTGTCGGGTTCACAAATGCATGAAGGGCTCTCCTTACACCTGAACCTGTTCAGGTATTCGGAGAACCCTCCATGCCCCGTCAGTACTTGCACTAATGTCTGGTCCAGTTCGATTTTTCTCAGGATGGGGTAGGCAGCCACGGCATCCGGGAAGAAGACTTTGGTCGTTGAGGCGGTGTCCCCTTCCTTGTAGCGCCTGTTCCATTCATCAAGCGAGTCCAAACGGATCTGTCGCTTGACGAATGAAACAGGGCATTTCTCGTAGCTGGGCTTGGTCTTCATTCCGATTGCTGCCTCCTTGGCGAGTTCATCGGCTCTTTCGTTCCCCTCCACCCCCACGTGCGCTTTCACCCAATTCAATCTTATATTCTTCCCTTTCTTTCTACTCTCTAATATTCTTCTCCTTGTATCCACCGCGAGTGGGTGGAGGGAATCGACGCTCGTCACTGCCTCGAGGGCCGATCTGGAATCGGAATGAATCCCAAAGCCCAACCTCGAGTCCGCACATGCGAACTTCACCGCCTCGTGCAGGGCCAGCAGTTCCGCCTGGTATACGGTGCAGAAGTTACCCAACTTTAATTTCCGGCAATATGTCTCCGCGGCGCCATTCCTTACGGATAGCGCCGCGCCGACTTTGCCGTCAATTTTGCTGCCGTCGGTGTAGATGTCTACATCGACGGCAGCTCGCCGGGCCCCTTCGTCACCGTCCGCCAGGCTGCCGAACTGTAGCCCCTCCAGGTGCGCGGGGTGGACTGTCCGGGCGTACAGGACCGGCCTCTCTAATTCCAAGTCTCCCAGCACCCGCTGGGTGTGGCCCTTCTTTACTTGGTAAAGGAGGGCCGCCTCTTGGACCCTTAGGTCCAGAGGAAGCAACCCAGCGAGTGCTAGGGCCGCGTTCAGAGACACGGTCCTATACGCCCTTACAATCTTTTGTGCAAATCCCCGCTGCACCCGGTCCAACAACTCTCTGGTCCCCTTCCTTTCCGCCGCCGGCGCCCACGCGCTGGCCGCGTAAAGGATGACGGGCTCAACCACTGCCACGTATATGGTTCTGACGATCTCCGGGTTGAGACCCCACGAGACTCTGGCTGCTCTTGACAGCTGACGATGGATTCCCTGTGCTTTTTTGCACACGTTGGCGATATGCGCCTTGAAGGTGAGTCCATCGTCAACTGTCAGGCCCAGGATTTTGATGTTCTTGACGAGCTCAATGGGCTTCCCGCCCATGTTCAGACGTGGGGAGTCGTATTTAATCTTTTTTGTGAAGACTATGGCCTATGTCTTCTGTGGCGCAAATCTTAATTTGTTGCGGACTCCCCACCTCTGAACACGTGCGAGAGCCTCATTGGCCCTGTCTTGGATGTCTGCGGTGTCGTCCCCGGAGAACATCAGAACCACATCGTCGGCAAAAGCCTGGCAGTGGACACCCGCGCTATCCAGCTCCACCAGGAGGGGATTCAGCAGCAAGTTCCAAAAGACAGGCCCCCCGATGGAGCCCTGCACGCAGCCCTTTGTGGCACTTCTGGTGGCCTCCCCTCCCGCAAACCTGAGGCGCACCGATCTTTCGCTAAAATAGCTATCGATCAGGCGCCTCAGATTTGCGGGGCACCGGGTCTCGGCCAGCCTGCACCGGACAGCGGGCCACCACGCGTTGTCGAAGGCTCCCTCTATGTCAAGTGACACGAGCACTGTGACTTTCTTTGCTCTAAGGTTATTTCTAACGTGTGTCAACATGTCATAGAGGGAGTCCTCGGTGCCGCGCTGCGGCATGAATCCGTATTGGCGCCCGCTGATCGACGGTGCAGTGTGCCACCTTACGCGTCTTATAGCCATCTTTTCTAAAATTTTTCCAAAAATTGGCAAGAGCCCGATCGGTCTATAAGACTTGGGCCGCGTGTAGGTCTCCTTACCGGGTTTAGGCAGGACAACAATTGCTCCCTCTTTCCACCTCCTGGGGAAGCTGGAGAGGCCTAGGCACTTATTGGCTAGGGCCAGGAACATCTCCGGTCTGAGGGCGATCGCCGCCATACATACATCGGCCGTGAGTCCATCCGGGCCAGGAGCCTTCTTCGGGTTAAAACTGGACGCGGACCACATTAGTTCGTCCATCGTGAAGGGTGGGTCACATGTTTCATCATGTGGCCCTACGTTCACCTTTTCCGCCTGTTTTCTGATTTCCTTGTGGTCCGCGTCATCTTCTTCCGGATCATCGTCCGGAAAGAAAGCCTCTGCAAGGCTCCTGGCCGACTCTGCCCCTTCCAGTACCCTTCCATTCTTCATCAGCTGTACATCGTCCTTCCTTACCTCAGTGCGGCGAATCACCCTGTATATACCGTCCCACATGGTTTCGCGGTCTTGCCTTTCACAAAATCCCTTCCAGCTCTGGGTCTGAGCCTTCTTCATCTCCAGCCTGTAGAGTTCTCTAGCTTCGATGTATTGCTGCACGACCCAGTCTCTGCGAACTGGCGCCGCGCAGGAGATCCGCCTCCGCTTCCTCAAGACATCAGTCTTGAGTTTGGAGAGCTCTTCGGACCACCAAGGCAATCCTGCTTTCCTCTTCTTCCCTACCTTGGGCAGCACTTCTTCGCACACCTCCACCACAGTTTCCACAAATACACCAACTTCCTCTTCCAGAATCTCTTTCGTGCTTATCCTTTCATATCTTCCCGCTGACATTCCCTTTCTTTCCCACAACTGGGCGAGCTTCTCACGAAACCCGCTCCAGTCTGCTTTCTTGGTGGTGTACTTCCGGGTGGAGGAGGCGATTTCAGTGCGTTTAGGTCGGCCCAAGTCGAGGTCGAACAGAATTGCCTTGTGGTCCGAACTGGATACGTCCTCCGATAGGCGCCAGTTTACGACTTTACCGAGCATGTGGGTCGTGCAAGCCGTTACATCGACATTGCTGGAGAACCTACTCCCGCCCCTGATGACTTCAAAAGTAGGCTCAGACCCCTCATTCAATACATGCAGACCCAGCTCGTCGAGTTTTTCTGCAGCCGTAATCCCCCTCTTGTTGTCCTTCCGGCTGCCCCACCAGGTGTTCCACGCATTCAGATCACCACCCAGTATCACGCCTACCGTGCCCAAACCCTCCACCGCGGATCCCATCATATCCAGGAGCGGCTCGATGGGCTTATCAGGCTCCAGGTAGACGGACACCACTCCCACCTCCCACGCCGCGGTACCCAACTTTGCAACTGCAACGTTGCAAGTGGTTAGGTCCGGGCGATGGGTGATGGCAATGGTGTCGTCGAACAGCACAATGGCCGCCTTGACCACCGACTCGGTGGGCTGGCTCCTGGCACATTGTACTGTTCTTGTCCCTGGATGCTGCCGCATCTCCCCGCGACTCCCAATGTAGGGTTCCTGAATTAAGGCGAACGACAGCTTGCGCTTGGTCGCCTCCATGATGAGCTCCGCCGTGGCGAGCTCGGACCGCTGCAGGTTCGCCTGCACGACGCGGTACTGGGGCCGCCCGGTAGAAGGGAACTTTGGTACGCCTGGGGTGCCCTTAGCAATATGCTACTGACGACCTCGCCAGGGATTCCCACTTCCTTCTAACCGGGCATTCTTCACTGAATGCCGTGTGATCCCTCCTGTCGATCTTCGCAATTGCGCAGTTGCGACAGGTCGGTGGTTTTCCGGCTTGCCGGTCGGGGCACACTAGCCCGAGGTGTGGCCCACCACAGTGGCAGCAGGAGTCTTCAGACTCCCTGCAATGCCGCTTGGTGTGCCCGTACCCCAGACATCGTGTGCACTGCACAAGGGGGGACTGGTCCCGCACTCTGACTCGCTGGAGGTCCACATGTATGTATCCTGCTTCCGTACATCTCTGCCATATCCGCGGTGACACTCTGAGGTGGTTAGGTTAGGTTAGGTTAGGTTAGGTTAGGTTAGGTTAGGTTAGGTTAGGTTAGGTTAGGTTAGGTTAGGTTAGGTTCCCCTTTGAGGTAATAGAGGAGGCACTCCGATACCACCGAGTGCCTCCCTATCTCCGGAGGGTGGTAGGACACTACCTGCAGGATCGGGTAGTGTCCTACATGGGGAGGACGGCCAGAGAGGAAAGGCGGATGGCCTCCGGTGTTCCCCAGGGGTCCGTACTGGGACCCCTACTGTGGAACAGCGGTTTCGATTGGGCCATCCGCGGAAAGGTGCTGCCCCAGATGGCGGTCATCTGCTATGCAGATGACACGCTGGTAGCAGTCCGGGACAGCACCTGGAGGGAGCTGAAGGCGAGGGCTGAGGCCGGAGCCACCCTGCTGGTCCGGAGAATCGAGGCGCTCGGCCTCCGCGTGGCCCTCCAAAAAACTGAGGCCCTCTATTTTAGAGGGCCGAGGTGGAAGGTGCCAGCGGGGGCCAACCTTCGGATCGGCGGGGGCGAGGTCGCGGTGAAGGCCCGGATGAACTATCTGGGCCTCACCCTCGACGGGGGTTGGCGTTTCAGGGACCACTTCCAGACGCTGACCCCCCGGCTCATGGGGGCGGCAGCAGCCCTGGCTAGGCTCCTCCCCAACACCAGAGGTCCGGGTGTGCAGGCAAGACGCCTGTACACCATGGTCGTCAAAAGTATGGCCCTGTACGGCGCGCCGATCTGGGCAGACGCCCTAGACGCGCCTAACAGGGCCCTCCTTCGCAGGCCGCAACGAATTGTTGCGGCGCGTGCGTGCCGGGCCTACCGCACGGTAGGCCACGCGGCGGCCTGCGTCCTGGCCGGCACTCCTCCTTGGGAGATCGAAGCGAGGGTGCTGGCCGAGGAATACCGGGTGCGGGCCGAGCTCAGAGGCCGGGGTGGCTCTCACACCCCGGAGGAGCACGCCCGCGCTCGGCAGAGGAGGAGGAAAATGACGACCATAGAGCTTTGGGCGACAGGCCTCGCGGACGCCAAATACGGGGTCCGCACAATTGAGGCCATTCGTCCACTGCTCTCGGAATGGTGCGGGAGGGGCCACGGGTCCCTCACCTTCAGACTGACGCAGGTTCTGTCCGGACATGGCTGTTTCGGGCGGTACCTGCGTCGGATCGGAAGGGAGGAGACGGCGTCGTGCCATGGGTGCGGCGAACGGGAGGATACGGCACAGCACACGCTAGAAATGTGTTGTGCCTGGTCTGATGAGCGCCGCACCCTGGTGGCGGCGATCGGCGGGGACCTCTCGCTCCCTGGCGTGATAAGCGCCATGCTAAGAGACGAGAGGTCATGGGATGGCGTAGCCTCCTTCTGCGAAGCTGTCATCTCGCAGAAGGAGGCGATGGAGCGGGAGCGCGAGATAGACTCCCAGGCGCCCCCACCCCGAAGACGAAGACCGGGAAGGAGAGCGCGGCAATACGTGGCCGCCCTCCCCAACCCTTCAGACGGCGCCTAAAAACGGCGAAACGCAGGCGGGGTCGCGGTAGCAAGCTCACGCGTCCCCGTGGCCCCGCCGTAATGCGTCAGAGGGCAGTCAGGTTTTAGTGGGTATTCCGGCCACCTTCTTACACCTTCCTTGGCCGGCGAGTCCCACACTCCCTACGCCATTGCACAGCCCGGCGTAGGGGTGCGTAACGCATTTCCTGACTATAAAAAAAAAAAAAAAAAAAAAAAAAAAAAAGGTTAGGTTAGGTTAGGTTAGGTTAGGTTAGGTTAGGTTAGGTTAGGTTAGGTTAGGTTAGGTTAGGTTAGGTTAGGTTAGGTTAGGTTCCACCCACGGACCTGCTGGGTTGTCTCAGTGGGCGGAGAGGTGAACTCCGACGTGGCGCGTCCCCGGGTGGCGGATAGGGGAACGCTCCGGCCTGGTGCGAGCCGGAGTAGGGCGAAAGCCCCGCGGACCAAACACCAAGGGGAGCCTGCGACCTCGGTCGCGGGCGACCCGATCCGGCGGGCCCACTTGTGGGCTGCTGGAGTCTGGCCGGCCCTTGATCAAGGGCTGGCCCCAGGGAGGTCGCTGGGGGTGGGCTCTGTGAGTCCGCCCTTTGTAGCGAAACTGCGGGGATTATGGGGTCCCCGCAGTAGTTGTGGTGGTGAGTCGCGGACGAGGAGGAGTGTTGGTATTTCGGTGCGCCACTCTCCCTATCCTCCGCGACTCAGCGGCGTCGCACCGCGTCTGCGACGGCAGTGGGGCCGCGGGGGGGAGGGGGTTTCTCCGACCCCTCGTGGCCGTAATGCACGCGTAATCCCGGCGGCGACGCTGGGACCGCGGGCTCTTGTCTTTTTCAAGACGGGGGCCGCGAGGAGTGAACCTCTATAAAAAACTCAAGGCGGCACCAGCAGGGGAGGGCGGGGATTCCCGAACCTGCATTGCACTGGTGCCGTCTCCTCAGGAGGAGCCGGAAACGGCTGGCGCTGGAGGGGCCGCGGAGGTTGTGCGAAAGCGTTCCCGTAGCCCCTCCAATATGCGCATACGAGGCAATGTCAGGTTTTAGTCGGTTCGAGTCCGACATAATCCGAACTTGTCCCCGCGAGGGAGGATATGCGTGGGCATTTCCTGACTATAAAAAAAAAAAAAAAAAAAAAAAAAAAAAAAAAAAAAAAAAAGGTTAGGTTCCACGGGCCGGTTCGTACCCATATCCGCAGCAGGTCTCCAAGGTGAAGAGCCTCTAGTCGATAGAATAATGTAGGTAAGGGAAGTCGGCAAATTGGATCCGTAACTTCGGAAAAACAAAAAAATGACAACCCCATCGACCGGGTTCCCGCCTTGTCGTGGCGGTGGGGCTCAGTAACCGTGGGAATGGGTCACCCACGGTGAAGCTAAGAGGAACCCAAGGCCGGTCCGTGAGGTAGGACCGGCCAGAGAGGGCCGCTCGGGGTGGGCTCATTGGAGCCCACCTTCGAGCGCGTTGGAGGACTGCGGGGACTCGTCTCCCCCGCAGTGAGGGTGAGTCGCGGAGGGAGAGGAGTGCTGGTATTACGGTGCGCCACTCGCCCTGTCCTCCGCGACTCAGCGGGGTCGCACCGCAGATGCGGCGGCGGTGGGGCTGCGAGGGGAAGGGCAACTTTCCCCTTGCAGCTGCATTTCGCGTAATCCCGGCGCCGACGCTGGGACCGCGGGCCTCTGTCTTTTTCAAGACGGAGGCCGCGAGGAGTGAACCTCTATAAAAAACTCAAGGCGGCGCCGGCGGGCGAGGGCGGGGATTCCCGAACCTGCATTGCACACGGTGCCGTCTCCGAGGAGCGCCCTTTTAAGGGCGCAGAGAGGGGCCCCATCCCGGGGCGGCCAGTGGGCGTCGCGGTGTCACGTGTTAACCATGCTCCCGTGGCGCCCACACCATGGCTATGAGGGAACGCGTGTGGTTTTAGTGGGTAGGCCCACTTCGGTGGGAGAGCCCCACAGACCCCCCTGGTGCCCCGACCAGGGGGCGTGCTTAAGGTCGCATTTCCACACCTAAAAAAAAAAAAAAAAAAAAAAAAAAAAAAAAAAAAAAAAAAAGGTTAGGTTCCACGGACCTCCCCATCGACCGGGTTCCCGCCTTGTCGTGGCGGTGGGGCTCAGTAGCCGTGGGAAGGGGTCACCCACGGTGAAGCTAAGAGGAACCCAAGGCCGGTCCGTGAGGTAGGACCGGCCAGAGAGGGCCGCTCGGGGTGGGCTCATTAGAGCCCACCTTCGAGCGCTTGGAGGGCTGCGGGGACTCGTCTCCCCCGCAGTGAGGGTGAGTCGCGGAGGGAGAGGAGTGCTGGTATTACGGTGCGCCACTCGCCCTGCCCTCCGCGACTCAGCGGGGTCGCACCGCAGATGCGGCGGCGGTGGGGCTGCGAGGGGAAGGGCAACTTTCCCCTTGCAGCTGCATTTCGCGTAATCCCGGCGCCGACGCTGGGACCGCGGGCCTCTGTCTTTTTCAAGACGGAGGCCGCGAGGAGTGAACCTCTATAAAAAAACTCAAGGCGGCGCCGGCGGGGGAGGGCGGGGATTCCCGAACCTGCATTGCACACGGTGCCGTCTCCGAGGAGCGCCCTTTTAAGGGCGCAGAGAGGGGCCCCATCCCGGGGCGGCCTGTGGGCGTCGCGGTGTCACGTGTTAACCATGCTCCCGTGGCGCCCACACCATGGCTATGAGGGAACGCGTGTGGTTTTAGTGGGTAGGCCCACTTCGGTGGGAGAGCCCCACAGACCCCCCTGGTGCCCCGACCAGGGGGCGTGCTTAAGGTCGCATTTCCACACCTAAAAAAAAAAAAAAAAAAAAAAAAAAAAAAAAAAAAAAAAAAAAAAAGGTTCCACGGACCTGCTGGGTTGTCTCAGTGGGCGGAGAGGTGAACTCCGACGTGGCGCGTCCCCGGGTGGCGGATAGGGGAACGCTCCGGCTTGTAGTCGGGGTAGGGCGACTAGCGCCCCGCGGACCAAACACCGGGGGGGAAATGGGTAAGGGGGGGGAGGTGGGAAGGTTAGGGGGCGGCCCGGCGTGCATTAACACCGCCGTCGGGAACAACCGTCCAAAACTAGGGGAGGCACGCCGACCCCCTAGCACCCCGTAGCCTAGTGTCTCTTCAACGATCTCCATCGAATCGGCGTTATGGAGTATGTCGAGGCACTAGAGCGGAGGGCTTGCCTTAACCGGCCGGCCCGCGAGAAAGGAAAACTCTATAAAAACCCGACAGCGAAGTCGTTAAAACCTGTAGATACCTGGCGACCTCTACAGTATGTAGCCTTACCCTGCGGAATGGGCGTCACCCGGGGGTGGACCTGTTGATCGACCCTTCTCGTGGGAACACAAATGGATACAAATTCTAAAATCAAAAACGTTGTTGATGTAGAGAGGAGAGTGGAGAGTGGAGATGTGATGAGGGAGGAGAAGGTGAAGGAGTTGAGGGTGGTGCTGACGCGCACCCCGACAACGGCGCACAAAAGACTGTCGGAGTCCGATTCGGACACGGAACATCGAAGCATGGTGTCCGTTACAAGCCTATGCGGCTCTATGGAGTCCCTAGACAGGGATGGGCCTGGGCGCTTTTGGAGCGAAGGCCGAGGTCAGAAGCGGCCCAGGGATGTGGAGCTCAGCGGGAGCTCTACGGAGACCCCCGCCACTAGCACCAAAAGGAAGGGACGCGGCCGTCCACCAACCACCGGCGACTATGTCGGGCTGGCGGCGGCCAAACAAGCCTTTTTGAAGGCTCAGAAGGAAGAGATGGAAGCGCGTGCGGAGGTCGAACTGATGTCGTCGCTGTCTGAGGTGAGGTCGACAAGAACATCTTCCGCCGCGTCGGGCGCTCGGAAGGGCGCCAATACGCCTATTCGCGACGCGCAGCCGGCGACAAATGTAGAGGGTCGAGTAGAGACACACCTCGGCGTCATACTGGATGTGGCAAAAAAGTCGTCCCACCTTAAGGGCACTTTTGTCCGCGCTCTAAACGAGGCTGTGGACGCCATTAGGGACAATTTTAAGGCGATCGCGAAGCGCACAGACTCAGAGGAAGCACGGCTGCTTCGCGTGGAAAACGAGCGCATGAAAGCCGAGGTCGCGCTGTTGCGCAAAGAGGTGGCTGATATGAGAGAGTGCCTTCTCCGGGCGAGGCCACAGGCTGATGTCGCTGTGCCGAGGCAGCCTGATCAGGCACATAACGAAGACCTCGTGCGGACCATCCTCTGCCAAGTGGGCACGATGCTAAATGCAAGGCTAGAGGCTCTAGAAGACCGTCTGTTGCCTGAACAGCGTCTCCGCCCCCCACTAGCGGCGGACAAGCGGACTCGCCTCCCTCCTGAGCCGGTGTTCAGGCCGCCCCTGAGCGCTGATAGGCGACAGCCGCCGCCGCCCCGTCCCAGAGCACAGCCCGGCAGGGACACTGGCACAGCAAGGAGACCGACGCAGACCAAACCGGCTCCCCCTTCTAAGCCCCCTCGCCCCTCTCAGCATGGTGGGGGACGGACACCAGCTGCGAAAGGCCAGCAAGGGCAAGCACCCGAGGGCCCAACGAATGAGCCTAGATGGACAGAGGTTGTGGGCCGGAAGGCCAAAAGGAAAGGCAACCCCTCGAATAGGCCTGCCCCCACCCCATCTGGTCAAAAAGCCGCGGCCCCGCCGAAGGCCCCGAAAATTACGGTCCCGAAGACGGCGGCCATCATGGTGAGCCTCAAGAAGGGGGAGGCCACCTCCATGGCCGAGGTTCTCACCAAGGCCAGGGCCTCCATCCTGCTTCGGGACTTTGGATTGGAGACGGTCAAGATCCGAACGAGCGTGACCGGCTCCAGGCTGATGGAGGTAGGGGGAGAGACCCCGGACGCCTCTGCTGACCGCCTGGCCGCCAGACTGACGGAGGTCATTGGGGCCTGGGCCAACATAGCCCGCCCGACCAAATCGGTCAGCCTCAAGCTCACCGGCTTAGACGAGTCTGTTACCCAGGAGGAGCTGGTGGCCAAGGTGGCGGCTGCTGGTGGCTGCTCCCCCAGCCAGGTCAAGGCCGGCCAAATCCGCCGAAGCTTCTGGGGCGACGGCTCGGCCATTATAAAGTGCCCGGCGGCGGCTGCCAAGGCAGCCGTCAAAGCAGGAAAGCTGGCCATAGGCTGGACCATGGCCACCGTCAAAGCGATGGAGGCCCGGCCGCTGCGCTGCTACAAGTGCATGCGGCTAGGCCATACACGTGCCCTCTGCCCTGCAGAGTGCCCAACGGAAGCGGACTATGGCAAACTCTGCTTCCGTTGTGGCAAAGAGGGGCATAAGGCGGCCACGTGCGAGGCGCCTGCCAAATGCGCGGTATGCGCGAAGGCAGGTCGCCCGCACGCGCATGCGATGGGGGGTGCCAAATGCACGCCCCCTACCGTGAAGGGGAAGGCTCCACGGGGCAAGCCTTCTCCGCCGCAGAGCCGCCAGGCTAGTGAGGAAATAGAAATGCAAGTGTCATAATGTCAGGACACCCGCACACAGAGTTCCTGCAGACCAACGCCAACCACTGCGCCCGCGCACAGGACCTGCTTATGCAGGTCTTGGCAGAGTGGAAGATTGGCGTCGCCGTTGTGGCCGAGCCCTACCTGGTCCCCCCCCTGCCAAACTGGGTCGGGGATACGGAGGGCTCGGTCGCCATAGTGATGCCGCCCGCTGCCCCCCAGCGCCTGTCACTCAGGGAGAGGGGTGCAGGGTACGTGGCGGCAAATTGGGGAGGGGTAGTACTCGTAGGAGTCTACTTCTCCCCAAACAGGAACCTCTCTGACTTCGAGAGGTTCCTGGATGGCCTGGAGCCAGTGGTGCGGAGGGCATCGCCGGCCCAGGTCATCGTGATGGGGGATCTCAACGCAAAGTGCGCAGCGTGGGGGTCCTCCATCACCGACGTGAAAGGGGCGCTCCTCCGGGATTGGGCTACAGTCATCGGCCTAGCCCCGGAGAACCAGGGAAACGCCAACACATGCGTACGAGAACGGGGGGGCTCAGTGGTAGACGTCACATTCGCCACCCCTGCTATCGGCGCCCGCATTTCGTGTTGGCGTGTCCTGGAGGAGGTGGAGACCCTGTCCGATCATCTATACATCCGGTTCAGGGTCTCCAACGCGCCCCTGGATTCGAGGGCGCGCGCAGCAGCCGGTCCGCGGCGAGGCGCGGTCTTCCCTCGATGGCAGCTTTCCCGCCTCGACGCTGACCTGGCGGAAGAGGCCGCAATATGCTGCGCGTGGTCGTCGGACCCCCCCCAATCGGTGGGGGTTGAGGAGAGGGCCGTCAGGTTCCGCCGGGACCTGACGGCGATCTGCAACGCCGGGATGCCCAGGGCGCGATGCTTCACGCCCAGGGCGGGCGTCTACTGGTGGTCGCAGGACCTCGCGGTACTGCGTGCCGCCAGTAACGCCGCCCGGCGTGCATTCACGCGGTGCCGCAGACGGCGGCACCGGACGGATGTCGAGCTGGAGCGCCTTCAGGCTGACATGCGCGCCGCCAAGAAGGCGCTCGCAGCAGCCATCAGGGTCGCCAAGGACAATGCTTACTCAGAGTTCTTGGCGACCCTCGACGAAGATCCGTGGGGGCGTCCGTACCGCATGGTGCGGGCAAAACTGAAGGTGGCGCCCCCCACAGAACAAATGGAGCCGGCTGTCCTGAGCGCGGTGGTCGAGGGGCTGTTTCCTCACAGCCCTCCCTTCGATCCGCCGCGCATGGCCCCGCCAGATGACAGGGACACTCCCCCCCCTCCTCCGATTACAGAGGAGGAGGTAGCTAGGGCGGCCAGCCGGCTCCGGGGGCCCCGGAAAGCACCGGGGCCCGATGGAGTCCCTGGCAAGGTCCTCCTCATAGCCGCAAAACACCTCGGGGACCGCCTCCGCTGCCTATTCGGCGATTGCTTGGCGGCGGGGCGCTTCCCTGGGGCGTGGAAGGAGGGGCGGCTGGTCCTCATCAGAAAAGACGGCCGCCCCGCGGACTCACCCTCCGGATACCGGCCCCTCGTGATGCTGGACGAGATCGGGAAGCTGCTAGAAAGAGTGATCGCTTCCCGGCTCATCCAGCATCTGACGAGGGATGGGCCGCAGATCTCTGGGAACCAATTCGGGTTCCGGTCGGGGCGATCGACCCTCGATGCCCTGACCGCCCTGAGGAGGTTCACGGAGGATGCGGCCCAGAGGGGGCAGGGGGCTATGGCGGTGTCGCTCGACATCGCTAATGCCTTCGGCTCCCTCCCCTTTGAGGTAATAGAGGAGGCACTCCGATACCACCGAGTGCCTCCCTATCTCCGGAGGGTGGTAGGACACTACCTGCAGGATCGGGTAGTGTCCTACATGGGGAGGACGGCCAGAGAGGAAAGGCGGATGGCCTCCGGTGTTCCCCAGGGGTCCGTACTGGGACCCCTACTGTGGAACATCGGTTTCGATTGGGCCATCCGCGGAAAGGTGCTGCCCCAGATGGCGGTCATCTGCTATGCAGATGACACGCTTGTAGCAGTCCGGGACAGCACCTGGAGGGAGCTGAAGGCGAGGGCTGAGGCCGGAGCCACCCTGCTGGTCCGGAGAATCGAGGCGCTCGGCCTCCGCGTGGCCCTCCAAAAAACTGAGGCCCTCTATTTTAGAGGGCCGAGGTGGAAGGTGCCAGCGGGGGCCAACCTTCGGATCGGCGGGGGCGTGGTCGCGGTGAAGGCCCGGATGAAATATCTGGGCCTCACCCTCGACGGGGGTTGGCGTTTCAGGGACCACTTCCAGACGCTGACCCCCCGGCTCGTGGGGGCGGCAGCAGCCCTGGCTAGGCTCCTCCCCAACACCAGAGGTCCGGGTGTGCAGGCAAGACGCCTGTACACCATGGTCGTCAAGAGTATGGCCCTGTACGGCGCGCCGATCTGGGCGGACGCCCTAGACGCGCCAAACAGGGCCCTCCTACGCAGGCCGCAACGCATTGTTGCGGCGCGTGCGTGCCGGGCCTACCGCACGGTAGGCCACGCGGCGGCCTGCGTCCTGGCCGGCACTCCTCCGTGGGAGATCGAAGCGAGGGTGCTGGCCGAGGAATACCGGGTGCGGGCCGAGCTCAGAGGCCGGGGTGGCTCTCACACCCCAGAGGAGCACGCCCGCGCTCGGCAGAGGAGGAGGAAAATGACGACCATAGAGCTTTGGGCGACAGGCCTCGCGGACGCCAAATACGGGGTCCGCACAATTGAGGCCATTCGTCCACTGCTCTCGGAATGGTGTGGGAGGGGCCACGGGTCCCTCACCTTCCGACTGACGCAGGTTCTGTCCGGACATGGCTGTTTCGGGCGGTACCTGCGTCGGATCGGAAGGGAGGAGACGGCGTCGTGCCATGGGTGCGGCGACCGCGACGACACGGCACAGCACACGCTAGAGGTGTGTTTTGCCTGGTCTGATGAGCGCCGCACCCTGGTGGCGGCGATCGGCGGGGACCTCTCGCTCCCCGGCGTAATAAGCGCCATGCTAAGAAGCGAGAGGTCATGGGATGGCGTAGCCTCCTTCTGTGAAGCTGTCATCTCGCAGAAGGAGGCGATGGAGCGGGAGCGCGAGACAAACCCCCAAGCGCCCCCAACCCGAAGACGAAGACCGGGAAGGAGAGCGCGGCAATACGTGGCCGCCCTCCCCGACCCTACAGACGGCGCCTAACGGCAAAACGCAGGCGGGGTCGCGGTAGCAAGCTCACGCGTCCCCGTGGCCCCGCCGTAATGCGTCAGAGGGCAGTCAGGTTTTAGTGGGTATTCCGGTCACCTCTTCTTACACCTTCTGTGGCCGGCGAGTCCCACACTCCCTACGCCATTGCACAGCCCGGCGTAGGGGTGCGTAACGCATTTCCTGACTATAAAAAAAAAAAAAAAAAAAAAAAAAAAAAAAAAAAAAAAAGGTTAGGTTAGGTTAGGTTGGGTCCCACGGACCTGCTGGGTTGTCTCAGTGGGCGGAGAGGTGAACTCCGACGTGGCGCGTCCCCGGGTGGCGGATAGGGGAACGCTCCGGCCTGGTGCGAGCCGGAGTAGGGCGGAAGCCCCGCGGACCAAACACCAAGGGGAGCCTGCGACCTCGGTCGTGGGCGACCCGTTCTGGCGGGCCCACTTGTGGGCTGCTGGAGTCTGGCCGGCCCTTGATCAAGGGCTGGCCCCAGGGAGGTCGCTGGGGGTGGGCTCTTTGAGTCCGCCCTTTGTAGCGAAACTGCGGGGATTATGGGGTCCCCGCAGTAGTTGTGGTGGTGAGTCGCGGAGGAGGAGGAGTGTTGGTATTTCGGAGCGCCACTCTCCCTATCCTCCGCGACTCAGCGGCGTCGCACCGCGTCTGCGACGGCAGTGGGGCTGCGGGGGAGAGGGATTTCTCCGACCCCTCGCGGCCGTATTGCACGCGTAATCCCGGCGGCGACGCTGGGACCGCGGGTCCTTGTCTTTTTCAAGACGGGAGCCGCGAGGAGTGAACCTCTATAAAAAACTCAAGGCGGCACCAGCAGGGGAGGGCGGGGATTCCCGAACCTGCATTGCACTGGTGCCGTCTCCTCAGGAGGAGCCGGAAACGGCTGGCGCTGGAGGGGCCGCGGAGGTTGTGCGAAAGCGTTCCCGTAGCCCCTCCGATATGCGCATACGAGGCAATGTCAGGTTTTAGTCGGTTCGAGTCCGACATAATCCGAACTTGTCCCCGCGAGGGAGGATATGCGTGGGCATTTCCTGACTATAAAAAAAAAAAAAAAAAAAAAAAAAAAAAGGTTAGGTTGGGTCGCGGTAGCAAGCTCACGCGTCCCCGTGGCCCCGCCGTAATGCGTCAGAGGGCAGTCAGGTTTTAGTGGGTATTCCGGTCACCTCTTCTTACACCTTCTGTGGTCGGCGAGTCCCACACTCCCTACGCCATTGCACAGCCCGGCGTAGGGGTGCGTAACGCATTTCCTGACTATAAAAAAAAAAAAAAAAAAAAAAAAAAAAAAAGGTTAGGTTAGGTTAGGTTAGGTTAGGTTTCCGGCCCGTCCTCGAGCTCTGGACGGGCCGGAATCACGGGGCTCTCTCTTTCCACCTTGTGCAGATCCTCTCGGGACACGGCTGCTTCGGGAGGTATCTGTGCAGGGTGGCGAGACGAGAGCCCACGGAGATGTGCCACGAGTGCGGCCACGCTGAGGACTCAGCGCAGCATACGCTGGAGTCGTGCGTACAGTGGTCGACCCAGCGGGCCGCACTCGCGGCAGAAGTGGGGCCCGACCTCTCGCTGCCCGTCGTGATACATGCCATGGTGAGCAGCGAGAGGTCGTGGAACGCCGTCGCCTCCTTTTGCGAGGAGGTGATGACGCAAAAGGAGGCGGCAGAACGGCAGCGGGAGGAAGATGCACTCGCTGACCCTGTCCGCCGCCGCAGAGCGGGTGGCCGGCGGCGTGCACATGACCGCCGCCTGCCTCCGTAGAGACGAGCTCCGGGCGGTGGATTGAGGGGGAGTGCATCGCCCGTCCTTTGAGCCGGAAGGCGCACCACGATGTTCCTGGTGCGCCTTAGACGCAGTATGGGGACTTCGAGTCCCCGAGGAGAGTCTGCCTCTGCAGACAACGCCGGCTGGGTCGCGGAAGATTGCGCAAGTGTTCCCGTGGCCCGGCCAATAGGCGCAAGAAGGAACATCGCTGGGTTTTAGTGGGTATTCCGGCCGCTTCTTCTTGGCCGGCGAGTCCCACATACCCTCCTGGAATCACGGGAGGGATGCGGAAATGCATTTCCCAGCGAAAAAAAAAAAAAAAAAAAAAAGGTTAGGTTAGGTTAGGTTTTTTTTTTTTTTTTTTTTTTTTTTTTGGACGGCTTTATGCCGCCCTCTCGTGCTCCCCCGACATATGTGGTCAGAGTCTTTGTCGTCCCATTTATTTAATTAAAGTGCTTACATGTATTTAGCCAATTATGTAGTTTTTCTTTTCTATTTATATTAATGGTGCAATGATGGTGATTTATTTATCGGGGTGACGCTTCCTTTATTTTCAATGTTGAGTGCCTAAGGTAGCGTCACTTTTACTGTTTTACTTACTAATTTATTATAATTATTATTTCTATCTACCTCATTGTCACCAGTTATATACATAGTTTACATTTGTTTTCTTAACTAATTTCTATATTTATTACAATTATTTTGTTTTCTTTTCTGTGGCTGCCATCCTGAACTGTTCTGGTCTTGTTTACCACGGTGGTCTTCGATTCGGAGTATTTGCAGTCTTACTTCCTATTTATCTTCTTTCTTCGCTTCTATTTTCTTCAAGTGATTTTTGTGCATTGGTCTCATCCTCGTGTGCCCCGCTATTTCCTTAATCAGAAAAGCGTGGCATTGGTGGGTTTTGCCACTCGTTCCGCAGTGAGTGCCTGGCTACAGCCATAGGAAATTGCGGACCGTGCTATAGCGTCCCATCGCCTTCTTACCGGACACTCACTGCTGAACGCGTTATGGCGTGTGTTGTCCATTTTTGCTGTCTTGCAATTGCAGCACACTGGCTCTGTTCCAGCGGGCCAGTCTGTGCATTGCGATTTTTTATGTGGACCCCCACAATGGCTACATTTTTCTTCTTTTTCTTTGCAGAGGCGTTTCGGATGTCCATACGCAAGGCAGGTGGAGCATTGCACCAATGGTGAGTGATCTTCAATCCGTACCTTCTGCAAGTCAATTTGCAGTTTTCCGTTATCGACCATTCTTTGCCATATTTGTGGGGTCACCCGTAGCACGATGTGGTTTACTTGCGGGTTTCTGGTTCTCTTTTTGTACAGGATCTCCATTCGTCCCTCGTCACCGAGATCCCTAAATATGTCTCTATTTTGATTTTTAATTGCTGTCTTTATGTCTTCGTCTTTGTTGTACTGGAATACATTTCGCAGTATTACCAGCGGGTCTTTGTTCTTCATCTCCTGCACTTCTAGGTCCTTGGCTGTTTCTAGTCTTTCTTTTAATTTTTTCCTGTCCTCTTCTGTTCTACATCCTACTATGATCTTTCTATCTTTTGCTTTGCGTATCTTTTCTATTAGTATTTCTCCATCTTTTGCATTAACCACTTTCCTTATTCTGTCCATTATTTCTTCACCGGTTTCTATCTCGTTCTTGGCTGTTACCGCTACAGAGTGCAGCGTCTTATGTTCCTCCGATTTCCTGTTTCTTCCCTGTACTACCATTTCCGCATATGTATACTGTTGTTTTCCTTGTGTTTCTTGGTATTTTTCTATTGTATTTTTCAGTTCTTCTATCTTTTCATTACTTTGTTTTATTAGTTTGGTATGTTCTTCCATTTTTGTCATTAAAATGTTATCGTTTTTAGTTTGTTCTGTTTTATTTTCTATTGTTTTTTCTATTTCCTTTGTTCTTGTTCCTTCTTCATTTTGATTTTTCTCTTTAGTGCTTTCTGATTCTTTGATTAATTGATACAGTCTTTCAACCGCTTGTATTACTGCCTCTTTTATTTCTGTTTTGGTGTTTCGGGATTGTCCTAGGTTGATCTTGGCCTTTGTTACGCAGGCCTTTGCCTCTGCCAGTTTGGTGGCATATTTAGGAGGGCTTGTCAAGTCCATGGGGGCTTTTCGGGCTACTTTCGGCTCTTTAGAGAGCTGAGTCCTCTTTTCTGTCTTCTTCGGGGAGGCTTGTGCCTGTGAGGTTCCTGGTTTGGCCATCTCGGGCGGTGTCGCTTGAGTGATCTTCCTTTCTGGTGTGCGGTAGCCAAACATTTTGGTGTGTCTTGGTGTGTCTTGTGTCAGTTCAAGTCTATAGTAAAATTATGTGTTTAATGCTGTGATAGTAACCAATCTTAAACTTTGGTAGATAGGTTTTACAATTACAATTAGTTTTAGTTAATTCTAATCTTTAATTCTAATTCTATTGTTTAATACTATCTATATTTATATACCTTATGTTATTCTATTTTGAGTTTTACAAACTTAATTATATGTTATTTGAATTGTTTCAGTTATGTTCAGTACTATGGCAGTATATTTGTGTTATGGTTACAGGCTAAGTTTTCTTAATCTGGTTTGATAGCTCTAACTACAATTTTATGTATTACTTTTACAATTTGTGTTGTCCTATTTTTAATTATGTTATTTTACACTGTTTATACTATTAATGCTACACTCTAATATTACTATTTCTAATTTTACTATTAACACAGTATATATTGTATTGATACTAGTTTATTATGAATTGTATCCAACCTTATTTTCTATGTATATTTTTAGGTCTATTACAGTTGTGGTGAGTAGTCTAGGTGTATTTTATGTTTTGACAGGCTTTAGTTTAGTTTGGTAAGTCTAATTGCAATTTTACTTATTAGTTGGTCCTTTCTAATATTAATACACTTTATTTTTACAATATGTCTTATACTATTTCTAATTTTACAGTTTGACTCTACTTATATTCTATTTATACTAATTTATTATGAATAATGTAATTACTGTGTATATTTTTGATCTATTACAGTTGTAGCGAGTAGTCTAAAGTATATTTTATAATTTGGCAGGCTTTAGTTTATTTGATTTGGTTTGGTAAGTCTAATTTCAATTTTACTTGTGAATTTGGTCTTTTCTAATGATAATACACTCTATTATTACAATATGTCTTATACTATTTCTAATTTTACAATTTAACGCTGCTTATATTCTATTTCTACTAATTTATTATGAATTATGTAATTACTATGTATATTTTTGGTCTATTACAATTATTGTCTAGAGTATATTTTGTAATTTGGTGTGAATTGGTGTTTTCTAATATTAATGCACTCTATTTTTACAATTTGTCTTATACTATTTCTAATTTTACAGTTTAACACTGCTTATATTCTATTTATACTAATTTATTATGAGTTATGTTATTACTATGTATATTTTTGATCTATTACAATTATTGTCTAGAGTATATTTTGTAATTTGGTAGGCTTTGGTTTACTTAATTGGTTTGGTAAGTTTAATTGCAATTTTACTTGTGAATTGGTCTTTTCTTATATTAATACACTCTATTTTTACAATTTGTCTTATACTATTTCTAATTTTACTGTTTGATACTGCTTATATTCTATTTATACTAATTTATTATAAATTATGTAATTACTATGTATATTTTGACCTATTACAGTTATAGCGAGTGGTCTAAAATATATTTTGTAGTTTGGCAGGCTTTGGTTTATTTAATTTGGTTTGGTAAGTCTAAATTGCAATTTTACTTGTGAGTTTGGTCTTTTCTAATGTTAGGACACTCTATTGTACAATATGTTTTGTACTATTCTATTTTTACAATTTAACGCTGCTTATTTTCTATTAATACTAGTTTGTTAGTTACTTTGTGTCTTGTTCTGATCTGTTGCAATTGTAGTGATAGTATAAAGTATGTTTTGTGTTTTGGCAGGCTTTAATTTATTCAATTTAGTTTGGTAAGTTTAATTGCAATTTTTATTGTGAATTTGGTCTTTTCTAATAGTAGTAAACTCTATTATTGCAGTATGTCTTGCACTATTTCTAATTTTACAATTTAGCGCTGCTTATGTCCTATTTATGCTATTTTATTATGAATTATATAATTACTATGTATATTTTTGATCTATTGCACTTATATATTTGTAATTTGGCAGGCTTTAATATATTTAATTTAGTTTGTAAGTCTGATTGCAATTTTACTTGTGAATTTGGTCTTTTCTAATATTCATACACTCTATTGTACAATATGTCTTAAACTATTTTATTTTTACAATTTAACGCTACTTTTATTCTATTAATACTGATTTGTATATTATTATGTGTCTTGTTTTGGTCTGTTGCAATTGTAGTGAATAGTATAAGGTATGTTTTGTGGTTTGGCAGGCTTTACTTTTAGTTTGGTAAGTATAATTGCAATTTTGCTTGTGAATTTAGTTTATTTTAGTATTTGTGCACTTCTAATATTACAGTGTGTCTTGTACTGATTCTACTTCTGCTATTGGGCACTGTTTGTATTCTATTAATGTTGATTTGTTATAATTTATATCCAAATTTAATTACTATGTATGTTTTTAGATCTGTTACAAGTGTAGCGAGTGGTTTAAAGTGTATTTTGTGATTTGGCAGGCTTTAGTTTGGTTTGGTAATTCTAATTGCGGTTTTCCTTATGGATTTTGTCTGTTCTAATATTGATGCACTCTAATATTACAATGTATCTTGTGTTATTTCTAATTTTGCTTTTACTAACACAGTATATATTGTATTAATACTAATTTGTTATGATTTATATCAATTACTATGTATGTTTTTGATCTGTTACAATTGTGGTGAGTAGTCTAAGTATATTTGTGATTAATTTAGTTTAGTAAGTCTAATTACATGTATTTTGTTTGTTCTAATGTTAATACACTTCTATATTACAATGTATCTTGAACTATTTCTAATTTTACTATAGACTCTGTATATATTCTATTATTGCTAATTTGTTATGAATTATATAATATACTTTTGATCTATTTCAAGTGTAGTAGTGATCCAAAAGTGTTTATTTTGGTTTGATGTTTATAAATGCAGTTTTACCTTTGAGTTTCATTAATTGTAGTTCTGGTACAGACTGTTTTTACAATATATTTTACACACAATAATCTATTTATGTTAAATTGTCTCTATATTTTCCACTTCCTTAATTTTTGTAAGTAAATCTAGTTTTTGTTAAAAGTGTTTCACAGTGATTTAACTTACGAGTTTTAGCTTTTGCACTTTTCACTTTCACTTTAAATTTTGTTTTTATGAGTCCAATTTGAGAGTTTTGTGGGTGATTATTCTTATTTCGTGTTTTCTGCTTGGTGGTGTCCTTTCTGGCTTCTCCAGGGCTCTGTATAGTCCGATTTTTGTGATCACGTGGTTTTAGCTATTTCTTGATGGTTTGTTGCTGGAAAATTCTGAATTTTTCGTGGATGATGGGGACCGGTTTGACCTTCCTCTGGAAATTATCAGAGGACTACCTCGCCGATCGTTTTCTTGAGTTATTGGGATTTTTCTGTATGTGATTTTAGGTTAGAGCTATTTCTTCTTGTTTCTTGGTGATGTCTCCTCCGATTTTGATTTCCAGTGTATTGGTCACCTCGGAGGAGCTTTGGCTTTTGGCGGACACTTATATTTTTGTTTTGAATAGTCGGGATCTGTGACCACGTGTCACGTGATTTTTGGTTTTTGGGGTGTATTTTCGCGAATTTTCTCGCGAAAATTTTTTCTTATGGTCCGGGTTGTAGGGTCGGTCAGCGCGCTTCTTTTGATGTGTAAAAATTGGGGGGTTGTCGATCTTGTTTGGCCAGCGTTTTAATTTTTCTGTTTTTAGCACGTGTTTTTGGTTAGTTTTTGAGAGATAACTTTTTTGCTATTGAACTTTTTTAATTTTTTATTTTGGAATCTTGTATGGTTTTTCCGGGCGCTTCTTTTGACACCAAGAAGTCGTATTTTTGTAAACTTTTTTCCAACTAAGTTGTTTTTCGCTGTTTATTTCGTTGCGGAGCGTCGCAGAGCGACGCGGAGACCGTGCGTTCGGGGCGGCGGCTGGCGCGCGACTGGGTTAGGTTAGGTTAGGTTAGGTTAGGTTAGGTTAGGTTAGGTTAGGTTAGGTTAGGTTAGGTTAGGTTAGGTTAGGTTAGGTTAGGTTAGGTTAGGTTAGGTTAGGTTAGGTTAGGTTAGGTTAGGTTAGGTTAGGTTAGGTTAGGTTAGGTTAGGTTAGGTTAGGTTAGGTTAGGTTAGGTTAGGTTAGGTTAGGTTAGGTTAGGTTAGGTTAGGTTAGGTTAGGTTAGGTTAGGTTAGGTTAGGTTAGGTTAGGTTAGGTTAGGTTAGGTTAGGTTAGGTTAGGTTAGGTTAGGTTAGGTTAGGTTAGGTTAGGTTAGGTTAGGTTAGGTTAGGTTAGGTTAGGTTAGGTTAGGTTAGGTTAGGTTAGGTTAGGTTAGGTTAGGTTAGGTTAGGTTAGGTTAGGTTAGGTTAGGTTAGGTTAGGTTAGGTTAGGTTAGGTTAGGTTAGGTTAGGTTAGGTTAGGTTAGGTTAGGTTAGGTTAGGTTAGGTTAGGTTAGGTTAGGTTAGGTTAGGTTAGGTTAGGTTAGGTTAGGTTAGGTTAGGTTAGGTTAGGTTAGGTTAGGTTAGGTTAGGTTAGGTTAGGTTAGGTTAGGTTAGGTTAGGTTAGGTTAGGTTAGGTTAGGTTAGGTTAGGTTAGGTTAGGTTAGGTTAGGTTAGGTTAGGTTAGGTTAGGTTAGGTTAGGTTAGGTTAGGTTAGGTTAGGTTAGGTTAGGTTAGGTTAGGTTAGGTTAGGTTAGGTTAGGTTAGGTTAGGTTAGGTTAGGTTAGGTTAGGTTAGGTTAGGTTAGGTTAGGTTAGGTTAGGTTAGGTTAGGTTAGGTTAGGTTAGGTTAGGTTAGGTTAGGTTAGGTTAGGTTAGGTTAGGTTAGGTTAGGTTAGGTTAGGTTAGGTTAGGTTAGGTTAGGTTAGGTTAGGTTAGGTTAGGTTAGGTTAGGTTAGGTTAGGTTAGGTTAGGTTAGGTTAGGTTAGGTTAGGTTAGGTTAGGTTAGGTTAGGTTAGGTTAGGTTAGGTTAGGTTAGGTTAGGTTAGGTTAGGTTAGGTTAGGTTAGGTTAGGTTAGGTTAGGTTAGGTTAGGTTAGGTTAGGTTAGGTTAGGTTAGGTTAGGTTAGGTTAGGTTAGGTTAGGTTAGGTTAGGTTAGGTTAGGTTAGGTTAGGTTAGGTTAGGTTAGGTTAGGTTAGGTTAGGTTAGGTTAGGTTAGGTTAGGTTAGGTTAGGTTAGGTTTTTTTTTTTTTTTTTTTTTTTTTTTTGGGCGGCGCTATGCCGCCCTCTCGTTCCCCCGGCATGTTTGGGCCGGAGCCTTTGCATGCTATTATTTATTTTATTCAGTCTTTATTTTTTATTTAAGTAGTACTAAATCTATATACAATTTCTTATATCCTATACATTATCATAATATCTATGTGTTATTTTGTTTTATTTCTATTAATTACATTTTCCGCCACTTTCTTACAATATTTAAGGAATCTATGTACAATTTTCTTATTACCTATTATATTACAAATGTTTTCTTCATTTATCTTACTTTCTATTCCAATTTCACACTCTGCCCTCGCCGCTTCGTGGACGGGGCATTCGGTCAGGAGATGCAGCACAGATTCCTGCTTGTCCGGTTCACAGATGCACGAAGGGCTCCCCTTACACCTGAACCTATTCAGGTATTCTGAGAACCCTCCGTGCCCCGTGAAGATTTGGACCATTACCGGATCCAACTCGATCTTCCGCAGGATGGGGTAGGCACCCACGACGTCCGGGAAGAAGATTTTTGTCGTTGAGGCCGTGTCGCCCTCCCTGTAGCGCCTGTTCCATTCATCAAGCGAGTCCAACCGGATCCGTTGCTTGATGAATGAAACAGGGCATTTCTCGTAGTTGGGCTTCGTCTTCATCCGCAGTGCAGCCTCCTTCGCCAACTCGTCAGCCCTTTCATTTCCCTCCACCCCCACATGTGCCTTGACCCAATACAACTCCACTCTCTTCCCCATTTCCTTACATTTCCTCAAATTCTTCCTTATTCCTGCCGCGAGGGGGTGAAGGGAATCCGCACTCGTTACCGTTTCAAGGGCTGATCTGGAGTCTGAATGAATGGCGAAGCCCAACCTCGAGTCGGCGCACACAAACCTTGTAGCCTCGTGCAGGGCTAGCAGTTCCGCCTGGTATACGGTGCAGAAGTGTCCCAGCTTTAATTTCCGGCAAGAAGTCTCCGCGGTGCCATGCCATACGGATAGCGCCGCGCCGACCTTGCCGTCGATTTTGCTGCCGTCGGTGTAGATGTTTACATCGACGGCAGCTCGCTGGGACACTTCGTCACCGTCGACCTGGCTGCCGAACTGTAGCCCCTCCAGGTGCGCGGGGTGAATTGTTCGAGCGTACGGGACCGGCCTCTCCAGTTCTAAATCTCCCAGCACTCGCTGGGTGTGGCCCCTCTTTACCTCGTAAAGAAGGGCCGCCTCTTGGACCCTGAGGTCCAGAGGAAGCAACCCAGCGAGTGCTAGGGCCGCATTCAGAGACACGGTCCTGTACGCCCTCACAATTTTTTGTGCGAAACCCCGCTGCACCCGGTCTAGCGACTTTATCATCCCCTTCCTTTTCGCCGCCGGCGCCCACGCGCTGGCCGCATAAAGGATGGTGGGCTCGACCACTGCCACGTATATGGTTCTGATGATCTCCGGGTTCAGACCCCACGAAACTCTGGCTGCCCTTGACAGTTGACGATGGATGCTTTGCGCCTTCCTGCACACATTCGCTAGATGCGCTTTAAATGTAAGCCCATCGTCAACTGTCAAGCCCAGGATCTTGATCTCCTTTACCAGCTCAATGGGCTTCCCGCCCATGTTCAGACGTGGGGAGTCGTATTTGGTCCTTCTTGTAAGGACCATTGCCTTAGTTTTTGATGGCGCGAATTTTAATTTGTTGCGAGCTCCCCACCTCTGAACACGTGCGAGAGCCTCATTGGCTTTGTCCTGTATTTCCGCGGATCCTTCCCCGGAGAACATCAGAACCACATCGTCGGCAAACGCCTGGCAGTGGACACCCACACTATCCAGCTCCCCCAGAAGGGGATTCAGCAGCAGGTTCCAAAATGTGGGCCCCCCTATGGAACCCTGCACGCAGCCCTTAGTGGCACTCTTGGCGAATTCCGCCCCCGCGAACCTGACGCGCACTGATCGTTCGCTAAAATAGCTATCGACCAGGCGCCTCAGATTCACGGGACAGCGAGTCTCCGCCAACCTGCACCGGACAGCGGGCCACCACGCATTATCGAAGGCTCCCTCTATGTCAAGTGATATGAGTAGAGTAATTTGTTTCTCATTTATTTTTGATCTTATATATTTCAACATGTCATAGAGGGAGTCTTCGGTACTGCGCTGTGGCGTAAAGCCATACTGGCGCCCGCTGATCGACGGTGCAGTGTGCCACCTTATACGCCTTATGGCCATTTTTTCCAGTATTTTTCCAAATACTGGTAAAAGGCCAATCGGCCTATAAGACTTGGGCTGCGTGTAGGTCTCCTTACCGGGTTTGGGCAAAACCACTACCGCTGCCTCTTTCCACCTTCTGGGGAAGCTGGAGAGGCTAAGGCACTTGTTTGCCAGAGCCAGGAATATCTCCGGCCTTAGGGTGATCGCCGCCAAGCATACATCGGCTGTGAGTCCATCCGGGCCAGGAGCCTTCTTGGGATTGAAGCTTGACGCAGACCACATCAGCTCTTCTTGGGTGAATGGTGGATCACATGGTTCACCATGTGACCCCACATTAATTCCATCTGCCGTTTGTCTTATTTTTGTGTGGTCTGCGTCATCCTCTCCTGGGTCATCCTCTGGGAAGAATGCTTCCGCAAGGCTCCTGGCCGACTCTGCCCCTTCTAACACTCTTCCATCCTTCACCAGCTGCACGTCATCCTTCCTTACCTCTGTGCGGCGTATCACCCTATATATTCCGTCCCACATGGTTTCGCGGTCCTGCCTTTCACAAAATGCCTTCCAACTCTGGGTCTGAGCCTTCTTCATCTCCTGCTTATAGATTTCCCTCGCATCGATGTATTGTTGCACGACCCAAGCTCTACGAACTGGCGCCGCGTAGGAGATCCGCCTCCGTTTCCTCAAGACCTCGGTCTTGAGTCTGGATAGCTCTTCGGTCCACCAAGGCAATCCTGCTCTCCTCTTCTTGGTCAATTTGGGCAACACTTCCTCGCACGCCTCTACCACGGTTTCCACATACACACCAATTCCATCTTCCAAACTCTCTTTCGTACTTACTCTTTCAAAACATCCCGCTGTCACTCCCTCTCTTTCCCACAACTGGGCGAGCTTCTGACGAAACTCGCCCCAGTCTGCCTTCTTGGTGGTGTACTTCCGGGTAGAGGCGACGATGTTAGTGCTTGTTGGCCGACTCAAGTTGAGGTCGAACAGAATTGCCTTGTGGTCCGAACTGGATACATCCTCCGCTAGGCGCCAATTTTCGATTTTTCCGAGCATATAGGCCGTGCAAACTGTAACATCGACGTTACTCGAAAATCTATTTCCGCCCCTGATGACGTCATAAGTTGGCTCAGACCCCTCATTCAATACATGCAGACCCAGCTCGTCGAACCTTGCAGCAACCTCTATCCCCCGCTTGTTGTCCTTCCGGCTGCCCCACCAGGTGTTCCACGCATTCAGGTCACCTCCCAGCACCACGCCTACGGTATCCAATCCCTCCACAGCGGATCCCATCATATCCAGGAGCGGCTCGATGGGCTTATCAGGCTCCAGGTAGACGGACACCACTCCCACCTCCCACGCCGCGGTACCCAACTTTGCAACAGCAATGTTGCAATTGGTTAGGTCCGGGCGGTGGGTGATGGCAATGGTGTCGTCGAACAGCACAATGGCCGCCTTGACCACCGAATCGGTGGACTGGCTCCTGGCACATTGCACTGTTCTTGTCCCTGGATGCTGCCGCATCTCGCCGCGACTGCCAATATAGGGCTCCTGGATTAGGGCGAACGACAGCTTACGCTTGGTCCCCTCCATGATGAGCTCCGCCGTGGCGAGCTCGGACCGCTGCAGGTTCGCCTGCACGACGCGATACTGGGGCCGCCCGGTAGAAGGGAAACTTGGTACGCCTGGGGTGCCCTTAGCAGTACGCTACTGACGACCTCGCCAGGGATTCCCACTTCCTTCTAACCGGGCATTCTTCGCCGAATGCTGTGTGGTCCCTCCTATCGATCTTCGCCATGGCGCAGTTGCGACAGGTTGGTGGTTTCCCGGCTTGCCGGTCGGGGCACACTGGCCCGAGGTGCGGTCCACCACAGTGGCAGCAAGAGTCCTCCGACTCCTTGCAATGCCGCTTGGTGTGCCCGTACCCCAGACACCTTGTGCATTGAACAAGGGGGGACTGGTCTCGCACCCTGACTCGCTGTAAGTCCACATGTACAGTTCCCGCTTCCGTAAATCTCTTCCAAATCCGCGGTGAAACTTTTAGAACCATGTGGCACGTATGTTCATTCCTGGCCCGTCGGCGGAACCTGACTTCCATCCTCAAACATTCGCCTTCTATTCCGTTCAGTAGCTCCGTATTTTGCCGCCTGATAGCCCTGACCACGTCCTCGTCCGTATTATAGGAGAGCACATCCATCAGGACTATCAGGGGGTCTTTATTCCTCACTTCTTCAACATTCAATCCTTCCGCCGCCTTCTTTAGCCTCTCCTTTACGCGGCTCAGCTCCCTCTCCGTGCTGCATCCCACTATGACCTTCCGATCCCGTATTTTTCTTACCCTATCCACTTTGATTCCCTCTTCCGTGGCGTTGACTACTTTTCTGATCTTGTCCAGAACCTGGTCGCTAGTGTCCTTTTCGTCACTCGATGATATTGCCACCGAGTGCGTCGTTATATGATCTGGTGATGGTCCCGCTGCTTTTCCGGCCGCTACGCTGGCGTATGTCCCTTTCATTCTATGTACATTTCCACCTCCTTCTTCTTTCCAGTTATTCAGGGCTTTTCTAAGTTCTTCCACTTCTCTCGTATTTTGTTCCAGAAGCTTTTTGTGTTCTTCCATATTTTTTAACATGCTCTGTACCTCAGGGAGAGTGGCGGAGGAAGGCATGGCGACGACTTCGCTTGCCTTATCTCCTTGCTCCCCTCTCCCTTCCCTCTGTTCCTTCGACTCTTCTTCCTTTCCCTTTTCTTTCTTCTTGTTGTCAGCTTCTGCCTCTTTTACTAGCTGATACAATTTCTCAACGGCTCTCGTAACCTCGAACTTTATTTCGGTTTTGAGGTTCCGAGCTTCGCTGAGATTTGCCTTTGCTTTTTGTAAGCATGCCCTCGCTTCCTTTACACGGTCTACCGAGGTGGACTTATCCTCTGTCTTTCCTTCCACCGTTGGCTTGCTTTGTACACTTCGCTTGCGTGCGGCCGGAATCTGCGTTGTCGGGGAAGCTTGCGACCTAGGTTCTGGTACTGCCTCCCATTCCCCCACACTTCGTCTGACGCTCGATACCTTGGTTTCCATGTCTACTTTCGGTGAGGTGTTCTCCATCGTGCCTTTCTCGTGAGCGCCGCTCTTTTTTGTGGGGGTCCTTATGCCCAACATGGGGGAACTCGTCTTTATTTTAAAGTTAAATATTAAAATTCAGTCAAACAGTTAAAACTTATCTCTAAATTAACAAGTCAATAGACTATGTTAATATCAGAATTAAGTACAATTAAAAACACAATTAAAAACACAGTATAGTCAAGTCAATATTCTAAAGCTTAATACTAATTTAAAATTCCTACTATTATTATTTATTTAAACTTACAATTTACAATTAATTCCTAGTATCACTGCTTTAAAAGCTATCTTCAGTCAGATCTTATTCCTAATTACTCTTACAGCTTTGGTCAATAGACCCTGTCTTATCTTTAATTCTAATTAAAATTCAATAAAATACAATGTACAGTGATTTAAAATAACACAATAAAGTTGTGTATAGTTAAAGCAATAAAATATGACTAGAGAGTTATGACTATATAATAATAATCTGGTCAATAAACCAGATTTGTCTAAGTACTTAATTCTAACTACTAATATCTACAATTAAAACTTATTACTATTTATAAATCTTATTAACTAATATATCTATTCAATAGAATAGATATATGTCAGTGTACAATATGAATAGAACAGTCTTAAGCGGGGTCAATGAACCCTGTCACTGAGTTTGTAAAATTTTCCACTTAATGTTTTAATACAACTTATCCATATTGCACCAATGGGTCTAAAATATGTCCCAATTTCATGTAAGGGTCAATGGACCCTGTCACAAGCCTAGTGCCGTCGATTTAGAGTACTTAAATGTTTTTTAAAATTTTGTTATTTTGTACAAGTTTTGTTACAATTTCTGTTATATTGTATCATTTCTTATATCTTCGCGAATTATTGTCCGAAAATTTTGTTTATTGTCTCGTTTTGTTCCTCTTTAACTGCCGAATCTAGTTCACTAATAAAAACACTATCACATCGCTTTAAATTTTTAGTTATAATTTTTTAAAAAGTTGATAAAATTTTTCACTTTTTCAGTGTTCAGTATCTTCGGCCCCAATTGTCCGATTTCTTTTCTGGAACCGGTATTGGGCTAGGCTCGTTCTCCTCTCTCGTTTGGTATGCGTCACGCGCCTCCAGGTCCTCGGGATCCAGGACCTCGTGGTGACGCCGACTTGTTTTTCTGCTTTTTTCCAGGTGTTTTCCAGGCGCGAAAAATCCGGGGACCGTCTAGGGCCCTGGGCCTCGTCGAGAGCTTTCGATTAATACCTTAAAGTTGGTAGGTCGTCGATCTTATTCCGCCGCTATGATTTTTGAAAGTTTTTATTTTCCAAATTTTTGCCGTTTTTGGTCACTACATTTTTTCCCGTTCACTTTTTGGTCCACTTTTTACACTTTCTAGATCTACTGATTTTTGCGCATCTTTTGATACCACTTTTGTGTGTTTTCGAGAAACTTTTTCCACTTTTTGGAATTTAACTTATTTATTCTGCAGTTTCTCACTCCAGGAGCGGTTTTCGATGCGCAAACACGGTCCGTTCGGGTCGGCGTTTGGCGCGTGACTGGTTAGGTTAGGTTAGGTTAGGTTAGGTTAGGTTAGGTTAGGTTAGGTTAGGTTAGGTTAGGTTAGGTTAGGTTAGGTTAGGTTAGGTTAGGTTAGGTTAGGTTAGGTTAGGTTAGGTTAGGTTAGGTTAGGTTAGGTTAGGTTAGGTTAGGTTAGGTTAGGTTAGGTTAGGTTAGGTTAGGTTAGGTTAGGTTAGGTTAGGTTAGGTTAGGTTAGGTTAGGTTAGGTTAGGTTAGGTTAGGTTAGGTTAGGTTAGGTTAGGTTAGGTTAGGTTAGGTTAGGTTAGGTTAGGTTAGGTTAGGTTAGGTTAGGTTAGGTTAGGTTAGGTTAGGTTAGGTTAGGTTAGGTTAGGTTAGGTTAGGTTAGGTTAGGTTAGGTTAGGTTAGGTTAGGTTAGGTTAGGTTAGGTTAGGTTAGGTTAGGTTAGGTTAGGTTAGGTTAGGTTAGGTTAGGTTAGGTTAGGTTAGGTTAGGTTAGGTTAGGTTAGGTTAGGTTAGGTTAGGTTAGGTTAGGTTAGGTTAGGTTAGGTTAGGTTAGGTTAGGTTAGGTTAGGTTAGGTTAGGTTAGGTTAGGTTAGGTTAGGTTAGGTTTTTTTTTTTTTTTTTTTTTTTTTTTTTTTTTTTTTTTTTTTTTGGGCGGCTCTATGCCGCCCTCTCGTTCCCCCTGATGTCGATTCAGGGACCTTATTTTCTAGGGGTAATAATTTTTTCAGCATTTTGTTTATTTAATTAGAATGAATAAAATACCTTATATAATAATCGATAAAAAATTTACACTACTACTACTTACAATTATACATTGTTAAAAATATACTAAATTTACTATTCTTTAAAACCTTTTACACTACTAGTTTAAAATTTAATAAAACAATAAATAAACATTAAAATGACATTAGAATAAAACATTAAAATAATGCATTTGATGCTAAACATTAAAATACTAAAACACTAAAATAATAAACCATAATAAAATGCTAATTTACAATTTGTATACCCCTAACCTAATATCACAGCTATTCCATAGTTTTATTTCTCTTTATTGCTGTTTTCGCCACCGATTCACAGTATTTTAGGAATACACTTCTTTTCTTTTTGTTTACAATAATGTTTCTAATGTTATCTATATTAATTCTTTCTTCTATTTCTGTTTCACAGGTCAGTCTATCCGCCTCGTGGACGGGGCAATCAGTGAGCAGGTGCAGCACGGATTCCTGTTTCCCGGGTTCACAAATGCAAGAGGGGTTCTCCTTGCATCTGAACTTGGTCAGATACTCGGAGAACCCTCCATGGCCCGTGAATATCTGGACTAAAACTGGGTCCATTTCTGTCTTTCGCAGGATGGGGTAGGCAGCCACGGCGTCCGGGAAGAAGATTTTGGTCGTTGAGGCGGTGTCCCCCTCCCTGTAGCGCCTGTTCCATTCGTCAAGCGAGTCCAAACGGATCTGTCGCTTGACGAATGAAACAGGGCATTTCTCGTAGCTGGGCTTGGTCTTCATTCCGATTGCTGCCTCCTTGGCAAGTTTATCGGCTATTTCGTTCCCCTCCACCCCCACGTGCGCTTTCACCCAGTTCAATCTTATATTCTTCCCTTTCTTCCTACTCTCTATTATTCTTCTCCTTGTATCCACTGCGAGTGGGTGGAGGGAATCGACGCTCGTCACTGCCTCGAGGGCCGATCTGGAATCGGAATGAATCCCAAAGCCCAGCCTCGAGTCCGCGCAAGCGAACTTTACCGCCTCGTGCAGGGCTAACAGTTCCGCCTGGTATACGGTGCAGAATTGTCCCAGCTTTAATTTCCGGCAATATGTCTCCGCGGCGCCATTCCATACGGATAGCGCTGCGCCGACTTTGCCGTCAATTTTGCTGCCGTCGGTGTAAATGTTTACCTCGACGGCAGCTCGCTGGGCCTCTTCGTCACCGTCCGCCAGGCTGCCGAACTGCAGCCCCTCCAGGTGCGCGGGGTGTATTGTCCGGGCGTACAGGACCGGCCTCTCCAATTCCAAGTCCCCCAGCACTTGCCGGGTGTGGCCCTTCTTTATCCGGTAAAGAAGGGCCGCCTCTTGGACCCTTAGGTCCAGAGGAAGCAGCCCGGCGAGTGCTAGGGCCGCGTTCAGAGACACGGTCCTATACGCCCTAACAATTTTTTGTGCAAATCCTCGCTGCACCCGGTCCAACAGCACCTTAGTCCCCCTCCGTTCCGCCGCCGGTGCCCACGCGCTGGCCGCGTATAGGATGATGGGCTCGACCACCGCCACGTATATGGTTCTGACAATCTCCGGGTTGAGACCCCACGAGACTCTGGCTGCTCTTGACAGTTGACGATGGAGCCCCTGTGCTTTGCTGCACACATTGGCGATGTGCGCCTTAAAGGTGAGCCCATCGTCAACCGTCAAGCCCAGTATCTTGATTTCTTTAACGAGCTCAATGGGCTTCCCGCCCATGCTCAGACGTGGGGAGTCGTACTTGATCCTCTTGGTGAGGACCATAGCTTTGCTCTTATGAGGAGCGAACTTAAGCTTATTACGAACTCCCCACCTCTGAACACGAGCGAGGGCCGCATTGGCTCGCTCTTGTATGTCAACGGGGTCGTCCCCGGAGAATATCAGAACCACATCATCGGCGAAAGCCTGGCAGTGGTCACCCACGCTATCCAGCTCCACCAGAAGAGGATTCAGCAGCAAGTTCCATAAGATAGGCCCCCCGATGGAGCCCTGCACGCAGCCCTTGGTGGCACTTCTGGTGACCTCCGCTCCCGCGAACCTGAGGCGCACAGATCGCTCGCTAAAATAGCTGTCGATCATGCGCCTCAGATTCACGGGGCAGCGGGTCTCGGCCAACCTGCACCGGACCGCGGGCCACCACGCGTTGTCGAAGGCTCCCTCTATGTCAAGTGACACGAGCACGGTGATTTTCTTTGCTCTTATGTTGTTTCTAATGTGTGTCAACATGTCATAGAGGGAGTCTTCGGTGCCGCGCTGCGGCATAAATCCGTATTGGCGCCCGCTGATCGACGGTGCAGTGTGCCACCTTACGCGTCTTATAGCCATCTTTTCGAGAATTTTCCCGAATATCGGGAGAAGGCCGATTGGTCTATAAGACTTGGGCTGCGTGTAGGTCTCCTTCCCGGGTTTAGGCAGGACAACAATTGCTGCCTCTTTCCACCTCCTGGGGAAGCTGGAGAGGCCTAGGCACTTATTGGCTAGGGCCAGGAACATTTCCGGTCTCAGGGTGATCGCCGCCAAACATACGTCGGCAGTGAGGCCATCGCTACCAGGAGCCTTCTTGGGATTGAAACTGGACGCGGACCACATCAGTTCCTCCATCGTAAAGGGCGGGTCACATGAATCATCATGTGACCCCTCATTCACCGCTTCTGCTCTATTCCTTGTTTCTCTGTGGTCCGCGTCATCCTCCCCCGGATCATCCTCCGGGAAGAAGGTTTCTGCAAGGCTCCTGGCTGACTCTGCCCCTTCCAATACTCTTCCGTCCTTCACCAGTTGTACATCCTCCTTCCTTACCTCTGTGCGACGAATCACCCTATATATTCCGTCCCACATACTTTCGCGGTCTTGCCTTTCGCAAAATCTCTTCCAGCTCTGGGTCTGAGCCTTCTTCATCGCTAGCCTGTAGTGTTCTCTCGCGTCGATGTATTGCTGCACGACCCAGTCTCTGCGAACTGGCGCCGCGCAGGAGATCCGCCTCCGTTTCCTTAAGACGTCAGTCTTAAGTTCGGAAAGCTCTTCGGACCACCAAGGCAATCCTGGACTCTTCCTCTTACCTATCTTAGGCAGCACTTCTTCGCACGCCTCTACCACAGTTTCCACATATACACCAACCTCCTCTTCCAAACTCTCTTTCGTGCATATTCTTTCATAACCTCTCGCTGTCATTCCCTTTCTCTCCCACAACTGGGCGAGCTTCTTACGAAACTCGCCCCAGTCTGCATTCTTGGTGGTGTACTTCCGGGTAGAGGAGACGATTCTGGTGCCCTTCGGCTTACCCAAGTTTAGGTCGAACAGAATTGCCTTGTGGTCCGAACTAGACACATCCTCCGCTAGGCGCCAGTTTTCGACTTTACCGAGCAATTGGGCCGTGCAGGCTGTAACATCCACGCGGCTCGAGAACCTACTCCCGCCCCTGATGACTTCGAATGTGGGCTCAGACCCCTCATTCAGTACATGCAACCCGAGCTCGTCGAGCTTTTCCGCTGCCACAATCCCCCGCTTGTTATCCTTCCGGCTGCCCCACCAGGTGTTCCACGCATTCAGGTCACCACCCAGTACCACGCCTACAGTGCCTAATCCCTCCACAGCGGATCCCATCATGTCCAGGAGGGGCTCGATGGGCTTATCTGGCTCCAGGTAGACGGACACCACGCCCACCTCCCACGCCGCGGTACCCAACTTTGCAACAGCAATGTTGCAAGTGGTTAGGTCCGGGCGATGGGTGATGGTAATGGTGTCGTCAAACAGCACAATGGCCGCCTTTACCACCGAATCGGTGGGCTGGCTCCTGGCGCATTGTACTGTCCTTGTCCCTGGATGCTGCCTCATCTCACCGCGACTCCCAATGTAGGGCTCCTGGACTAAGGCGAACGAAAGCTTGCGCTTGGTCGCCTCCATGATGAGCTCCGCCGTGGCGAGCTCGGACCGTTGCAGGTTCGCCTGCAAGACGCGATACTGAGGCCGCCCGGTAGAAGGGAAACTTGGTACGCCTGGGGTGCCCTTAGCAATATGCTACTGACGACCTCGCCAGGGATTCCCACTTCCTCCTAACCGGGCATTCTTCGCTGAATGCCGTGTGATCCCTCCTGTCGATCTTCGCAATTGCGCAGTTGCGACAGGTCGGTGGTTTCCTGGCTTGCCGGTCGGGGCACACTGTCCCGAGGTGCGGCCCACCGCAGTGGCAGCAGGAGTCCTCGGACTCCTTACACTGCCGCTTGGTGTGCCCGTACCCCAGGCATCGTGTGCACTGCACAAGGGGGGACTGATCCCGCACTCGAACTCTCTGGAGGTCCACATGTAAGGCCCCAACTTCCGTACATCTCTTCCACAACCGCGGTGAGACTCTGAGTACTATGTGGGACGTGTATTCATTCCTGGCCCGCCTGCGAAACCTAACATCCATCCTATCATCCTCACTTGCTATACCTTTCATTATTTCCTTATTCTGGGACCTGATTGCCCTGATGATCTCCTCATCCGTGTTGTAGGACAAGACGTCCATCAGGACAATCATAGGGTCCTTACTCCTAACATCCTCCACATTTAAATCTTTCGCGGCCATCTTGAGCCTCTCCTTAACGCGGCCTAGCTCTCCCTCCGTGCCGCAGCCTACTATTACCTTCCTGTCTCTTACTTTCCTGACTCTGTCGACTCTTATTCCTTCATCGGTGGCGTTTACTGCTTTCCTTATTTTTTCAAGGACCTGGTCCCCGGTGTCGTTATCGTTGGTGGACGAGATCGCCACAGAGTGGGTGGCCGCTCCACCCTGCAGCGACCTTTTTGTCCCCCCGGCTACCACGCTTGCGTAGGTACCCTGCTCGCTAGATTCCCGGATCGCCGACCTCAGACTCTCCATCTCCCTGCTGCTCTTTTCGAGCAGCAGGGAGTGCTCCTCCAACCTCTTGATCAACTGCTTTCCTAATAGGGCATCGTGAGGGGTGGCGGTGGTCGTGGGGCAGTCTGGTGTTTGAATCACCTGTACCCCCACTTCCCTCTTCCCCCCCTCATGTGCCCTCTTCCCCTTTCCTCTCTCTTTTCTGAGGTCAGCGTCCAATTCTTTAACCAGGGCATACAATTTGTCTATTGCGGCTGTTACCTCGGTTTTTATCTCCGTCTTCAGGTTGCGCGAGCCGTTCAGATGGAGTTTTGCTTTATTCAAGCAGCCTCGCGCAACCTGAACACGGTCCAGGGTGCCGGATGTTTTTGCCCCTACCGAGGGCCCAGCCGCCTCATCCTGTTTCGGGATATCAAGGGCGGTCACCTGACGTTTGCGTTCAGCCGGGGTTGCCTTCTTGGGGGGGGTCTGATGTGTGGTGTCCGATCCAGACTCCCACTCCCCCACACTCTTCCGGACGCTCAGGACCTGTGTCTTTTTATCTACTGCTGGTGATTTACCAGCCTCGTCCCTTTCCATATCTCTGCTGTTGTCCTGAGCTCCGTCTTTCTTAACCGGGGTCCTGATACCGAACATCGTGGGGAACTCGTCTATTTTTAAAATTTTATCAATTTATAAACTTAATGCTACGCTTAAAAATAAAAATTTGTTACAAAAGTCAATTTAAAAGTTTAAAAAATTTTAAAATAAAATAAAGTTAAAAGTTATTTAAAAGATTAAAAATTTATAAATTCAAAATTAAAAATTTAAAGATTCCTAAATATTCAAAGGTTCAAAAATTTTTAGAATCTAAAGTTAAAAATTTTAAAAACTTAAAATCTAAAAATTTCAGAAATTAAAAAATTTAAAAAGTTTAAAAAAAAAAAAAAAAAAATTTAAAGGATTAAAATTTCAAATATTAAAAATTTAAAAGTTAAGATTTGTTGGGTTTTAGAGTCTTTGAATATTTCTGTACATTTACAAACTATAATTTCAATTTAATGTCAATATTTTGGAACTTGTATTTAGTTCCAATGTTGGTCAAAGGCCAATATTGTCAGTTTGTAAAGTACTGTAAAACTTATACTAATTTTAAAATCTTATTTTCTAAATATACTGGTCAATAAACACAGTATATGTCAAGTTGGTCAATAGATCTGACCTGTTGTCATTATTATTAAAAAACTCTAAGTGTATAAATTTTTTAAAACTTATTTCCTAATATATCTGTCAATAGACTAGATATATGTCAATTAACTTATATACTATAACACAGATTAAAAAGAACACACTAAAAAAGGGTCAATAAACCCTGTCAACAATTAATTAAATTACTTATAGCTATTATTTAAAACTTAACCTATATATATTGGGCCAAAAGGCTCAATATATGTCATATAATTCTAATTCTAATTAGGAGGGGTCAATAAACCCTGTCGATTGCCTAGTGTTATCTACTTAAGTGTTAAACTATAGCTAAAAGTACTTATAATGAATTTAAAATGAATTTAAAATGAATTTACAATTTCTGTTAAATTGTACAATTTTTCCATTAACTTTTGTATCATTTTATCATTCCATTTAACACTTTGAGTTTTTGTCCAAAAAATCTATTTCAGGTACCGTTTTGTTCCTCTTGAGAGGGGCTATCTGCTTAACTAATGATACCGATACCTCACCGGTTTAGTTTTGGAGCTAGGATTTTTTGAAAATAACCTAACTTTTTCACTTTTTTGCACTCTCTATATCTTCGGTTCCTGAGGTCTGATTTTCCTTCTGGAACCGGCGTTACACTAGGCTCGTCGTCCTCTTCCTACTGATGGGTGTCACGGCCCTCCAGGACTCCTGGATCCTGTACCTCGTGGCCACGCGGTTTCCTTCCTTCCCGGTTTTTTCGGGTTTCCCGGCCGGGAAAAATTTTGGAAACCACTCGAGGCTCTGGATCTCGACGAGATCTATCGTTTGGTGTATAGAAACTGATAGCTTACAGATCTCGTTTTAGCAGCGTATTTTTGTAAAGTCAAAAATGAATAAAATTTTGCCGTTTTTAGTTCCAGAATTTTTTCTGGTTCACTTTTTTAGCTACTTTTTTCACTCTTTTGTTCACCACAATTTTGCGCATCTAATGATGTATCGCACTTGCACTTTCGCGAAACTTTTTCTTGTTTTCAGATTTTTTGAAAATTTTCCATGCGTTAAGTACTCCCGGAGCGATTTACTTCGCGCGGACACGGTCTGCTCGGGTCGGCGTGCGGCGCGTGGTTGGGTTAGGTTAGGTTAGGTTAGGTTAGGTTAGGTTAGGTTAGGTTAGGTTAGGTTAGGTTAGGTTAGGTTAGGTTAGGTTAGGTTAGGTTAGGTTAGGTTAGGTTAGGTTAGGTTAGGTTAGGTTAGGTTAGGTTAGGTTAGGTTAGGTTAGGTTAGGTTAGGTTAGGTTAGGTTAGGTTAGGTTAGGTTAGGTTAGGTTAGGTTAGGTTAGGTTAGGTTAGGTTAGGTTAGGTTAGGTTAGGTTAGGTTAGGTTAGGTTAGGTTAGGTTAGGTTAGGTTAGGTTAGGTTAGGTTAGGTTAGGTTTTTTTTTTTTTTTTTTTTTTTTTTTTTTTTTTTTTTTTTTTTTTTTGGGCGGCTTTATGCCGCCCTCTCGTTCCCCCTGATGTCGATTCAGGGACCTTATTTTCTAGGGGTAATAATTTTTTCAGCATTTACTTTATTTTTGGTAGAATAAAAAATACTTATACAATAATCATTAAAAAGATATAAACTACTATTATCTACAGTTATACATCACAATCACTAAATACAATCTTTAAAACCTACTACACTACTAATTTAAAATTTAATAAAACCAGTAAAATAAAACATTAAAATAATACATTTGATGCTATACATTAAAAATACTAAACACTAAATAATAAATGCTAATTTACAGTTTGTATACCCCTAACCTAATATCACAGCTATACTATTGTCTTATTTCTATTTATTGCTGTTTTCGCCACCGATTTGCAGTATTTTAGGAATATACTTCTCTTCTTTTTGTTTGCTATGATGTTTCTCATGTTATCTATATTAATTTTTTCTTCCATTTTTGTTTCACAGGTTAGTCTATCCGCCTCGTGGACGGGGCAATCAGTGAGCAGGTGCAGCACGGATTCCTGTTTCCCGGGTTCGCAAATACATGAGGGGTTCTCCTTGCATCTGAACTTGGTCAGATACTCGGAGAACCCTCCATGGCCCGTGAATATCTGGACTAAAACTGGGTCCATTTCTGTCTTTCGCAGGATGGGGTAGGCAGCCACGGCGTCCGGGAAGAAGACTTTGGTCGTTGAGGCGGTGTCCCCCTCCCTGTAGCGCCTGTTCCATTCGTCAAGCGAGTCCAAACGGATCTGTCGCTTGACGAATGAAACAGGGCATTTCTCGTAGCTGGGCTTGGTCTTCATTCCGATTGCTGCCTCCTTGGCAAGTTTATCGGCTCTTTCGTTCCCCTCCACCCCCACGTGCGCTTTCACCCAATTCAATCTTATGTTCTTCCCTTTCTTTCTACTCTCTATTATTCTTCTCCTTGTATCCACTGCGAGTGGGTGGAGGGAATCGACGCTCGTCACTGCCTCAAGGGCCGATCTAGAATCGGAATGAATCCCAAAGCCCAGCCTCGAGTCCGCACAAGCGAACTTCACCGCCTCGTGCAGGGCCAACAGTTCCGCCTGGTATACGGTGCAGAATTGGCCCAGCTTTAATTTCCGGCAATATGTCTCCGCGGCGCCATTCCATACGGATAGCGCCGCGCCGACTTTGCCGTCAATTTTGCTGCCGTCGGTGTAAATGTTTACCTCGACGGCAGCTCGCTGGGCCTCTTCGTCACCGTCCGCCAGGCTGCCGAACTGCAGCCCCTCCAGGTGCGCGGGGTGTATTGTCCGGGCGTACAGGACCGGCCTCTCCAATTCCAAGTCCCCCAGCACTTGCCGGGTATGACCCTTCTTTATCTGGTAAAGAAGGGCCGCCTCTTGGACCCTTAGGTCCAGAGGAAGCAACCCGGCGAGTGCTAGGGCCGCGTTCAGAGACACGGTCCTATACGCCCTAACAATTTTTTGTGCAAAGCCTCGCTGCACCCGGTCCAACTGCACCTTAGTCCCCCTCCGTTCCGCCGCCGGTGCCCACGCGCTGGCCGCGTATAGGATGATGGGCTCGACCACCGCCACGTATATGGTTCTGACAATCTCCGGGTTGAGACCCCACGAGACTCTTGCTGCTCTTGACAGTTGACGATGGAGCCCCTGTGCTTTGCTGCACACATTGGCGATGTGCGCCTTAAAGGTGAGCCCATCGTCAACTGTCAAGCCAAGTATCTTAATTTCTTTAACGAGCTCAATGGGCTTCCCGCCCATGCTCAGACGTGGGGAGTCGTACTTGATCCTCTTAGTGAGGACCATAGCTTTGCTCTTATGAGGAGCGAACCTGAGCTTATTACGAACTCCCCACCTCTGAACACGAGCGAGGGCCGCATTGGCCCGTTCCTGTATGTCAACGGGGTCGTCCCCGGAGAATATCAGAACCACATCATCGGCGAAAGCCTGGCAGTGGTCACCCACGCTATCCAGCTCCACCAGAAGAGGATTCAGCAGCAAGTTCCATAGGATAGGCCCCCCGATGGAGCCCTGCACGCAGCCCTTGGTGGCACTTCTGGTGACCTCCGCTCCCGCGAACCTGAGGCGCACCGATCGCTCGCTAAAATAGCTGTCGATCATGCGCCTCAGATTCACGGGACAGCGGGTCTCGGCCAACCTGCACCGGACCGCGGGCCACCACGCGTTGTCGAAGGCTCCCTCTATGTCAAGTGACACGAGCACGGTAATTTTCTTTGCTCTGATGTTGTTCCTTATGTGTGTCAACATGTCATAGAGGGAGTCCTCGGTGCCGCGCTGCGGCATAAATCCGTATTGGCGCCCGCTGATCGACGGTGCAGTGTGCCACCTTACACGTCTTATAGCCATCTTCTCGAGGATCTTCCCGAAGATCGGCAGAAGGCCGATTGGTCTATAAGACTTGGGCTGCGTGTAGGTCTCCTTCCCGGGTTTGGGCAGGACAACGATTGCTGCCTCTTTCCACCTTCTGGGGAAGCTGGAGAGGCCTAGGCACTTATTGGCTAGGGCCAGGAACATTTCCGGTCTCAGGGTGATCGCCGCCAAACATACATCGGCAGTGAGGCCATCGCTACCAGGAGCCTTCTTGGGATTGAAACTAGACGCGGACCACATCAGTTCCTCCATCGTAAAGGGTGGGTCACATGACTCATCATGTGACCCCTCATTCACCGTTTCTGCTCTGTTTCTTGTATCTCTGTGGTCCGCGTCATCCTCCCCCGGATCGTCCTCCGGGAAGAAGGTTTCTGCAAGGCTCCTGGCTGACTCTGCCCCTTCCAAAACTCTTCCATCCTTCACCAGTTGTACATCCTCCTTCCTTACCTCTGTGCGACGAATCACCCTATATATTCCGTCCCACATACTTTCGCGGTCCTGCCTTTCACAAAATCTCTTCCAGCTCTGGGTCTGAGCCTTCTTCATCGCTAGCCTGTAGTGTTCTCTCGCGTCGATGTATTGCTGCACGACCCAGTCTCTGCGAACTGGCGCCGCGCAGGAGATCCGCCTCCGTTTCCTTAAGACGTCAGTCTTAAGTTCGGAAAGCTCTTCGGACCACCAAGGCAATCCTGGACTCTTCCTCTTACCTATCTTAGGCAGCACTTCTTCGCACGCCTCTACCACAGTTTCCACATATACACCAACCTCCTCTTCCAAACGCTCTTTCGTGCATATTCTTTCATAACCTCTCGCTGTCATTCCCTTTCTCTCCCACAACTGGGCGAGCTTCTTACGAAACTCGCCCCAGTCTGCATTCTTGGTGGTGTACTTCCGGGTAGAGGAGACGATTCTGGTGCCCTTCGGCTTACCCAAGTTTAGGTCGAACAGAATTGCCTTGTGGTCCGAACTAGACACATCCTCCGCTAGGCGCCAGTTTTCGACTTTGCCGAGCAATTGGGCCGTGCAGGCTGTAACATCCACGCGGCTCGAGAACCTACTCCCGCCCCTGATGACTTCGAATGTGGGCTCAGACCCCTCATTCAGTACATGCAACCCGAGCTCGTCGAGCTTTTCCGCTGCCACAATCCCCCGCTTGTTATCCTTCCGGCTGCCCCACCAGGTGTTCCACGCATTCAGGTCACCACCCAGTACCACGCCTACAGTGCCTAATCCCTCCACAGCGGATCCCATCATGTCCAGGAGGGGCTCGATGGGCTTATCTGGCTCCAGGTAGACGGACACCACGCCCACCTCCCACGCCGCGGTACCCAACTTTGCAACAGCAATGTTGCAAGTGGTTAGGTCCGGGCGATGGGTGATGGTAATGGTGTCGTCGAACAGCACAATGGCCGCCTTTACCACCGAATCGGTGGGCTGGCTCCTGGCGCATTGTACTGTCCTTGTCCCTGGATGCTGCCTCATCTCACCGCGGCTCCCAATGTAGGGCTCCTGGACTAAGGCGAACGAAAGCTTGCGCTTGGTCGCCTCCATGATGAGCTCCGCCGTGGCGAGCTCGGACCGTTGCAGGTTCGCCTGCAAGACGCGATACTGGGGCCGCCCGGTAGGAGGGAAACTTGGTACGCCTGGGGTGCCCTTAGCAATATGCTACTGACGACCTCGCCAGGGATTCCCACTTCCTCCTAACCGGGCATTCTTCGCTGAATGCCGTGTGATCCCTCCTGTCGATCTTTGCAATAGCGCAGTTGCGACAGGTCGGTGGTTTCCTGGCTTGCCGGTCGGGGCACACTATCCCGAGGTGCGGCCCACCGCAGTGGCAGCAGGAGTCCTCGGACTCCTTACACTGCCGCTTGGTGTGCCCGTACCCCAGGCATCGTGTGCACTGCACAAGGGGGGAC